>JARYHS010011408.1:7645870-7752087 GCA_031002005.1 Vandiemenella viatica | reverse complement strand
TAAAATGTAATTAATAAAAAACTTGACTAATTTCTTATAATGGGTAAAATTTCGCGGCACACCTTTCACCTTGTCGTGGCACACCAGTGTGCCGCGGCACACCGGTTGCGGACCACTGCTCTATTGCACTCCCTTGCCACCAGACCTTTTAATATAAACCAGAGCTTTTGTAACCCAATTTCTATTTCCTTGTGCACAGATGCAGGACTTTGAAACCTCTTCATACCCCTTGTCCAATTGAATCTATTATCAAGTGATACACTGAGATATTTACACTTTATGCCTTCAACAAGAAATTCCTCCTCTGACTTGTAATCATTGATTGCATTCAATGAAACCTTAAAGCAAATCTATACCATCACATTTGTAAATTTTATAAGTTCTTTCATTGCATATGTGTTGGTAAAATATAGCAAATTGCACAATTTGAATGTGTATTATCTACAAGTATACACTTACTGTTATAAGTTCCATATAGAGGTCTTTGCTTAGTAGGGATCTACGTAAAACAGAAAACAAAACTCCTGAATGATTTGTTTGCTACAGTAAAATTATAATGCTATCATGAAATTTGAGACTCTGAATTATTACTTTTAAAATTTCTATTTAATTTCTAACACTTTCTGTTTGATTGGGTTTTAAAAATACGGGAGACAGACTGCAACATTAATTCCTTCTTTTCTTAATATATTTTTATTGTTCTGGAATTCTTATCACTGTATTTTGATTTATTTTATTTATTGTGGGGCTCCCATTATTTGATTCCCAATGCCATGGGAATATCTGAATCAACACTGTCAAAAACATAAGACTTACAGATGGAAATCATGTAGCTTTTTACCCATATTTTGTGTTCTAATTAGAGACAGAATATAATAAAAGCACCACCTGTCAATATATTTATCTGGAAACCAATGTTCCTGCTATTCACATGCACGTTACTATTTGTGTCAACAGCCCTTGGTAGTGCTTTTGCACCAGATAATGTTTAATGTTTGGTAATGTTTATATCTGCTGGTCAACACCTGTTTAGTATTGTTATATCATTTTCTTCCTGGTCAATTTCCAGGTTCTTGCTAGGTCCGCGAGAATCGCAAACCACTCCAGAGATATTCTGTCCTGGTAAAGGAAAATGTTAGGGAAAGGTATAACATACGAGGCGTATTCCAAAAGTAAGGTCCGTTTGATCATAATAAAAACATCGTTCAGGATACAAGGTTTTTATTAACATCAGTATGTAACTACATATCTAGTTCACTTTTCCACATAATCGCTGTTCATATCTATACACTTTCTGTAACGCTGTACCAGTTTCTTTAACCCCTCGGCATAAAAGTCTGCCGCCTGGGACGTGAACCAATTGGTAATGCTCGTCTTGAGTTCTTCATCGGTTTGAAATCGTTGTCCACCAAGCCACCGTTTCAAATGCAGGAAGAGAAAATAGTCGCTTGGTGCAAGATCTGGACTGTAAGCAGGGTGGTATAGGATTTCCCAATGAAACTCTTGAATCTTCTCTTTGGTTTTGGAAGCGGTATGCGGGCGTGCGTTGTCGTGCAGGAGGATGATGCCAGACGACAGTTTCCCACGGCGTCGATTTTGGATGGCACGTCTCAGTTTGGTGAGTGTTGCACAGTACACGTCAGCTGTAATGGTTGTCCCACGGTCCATGAATTCGATCAAAAGGACGCCCTTTTCGTCCCAAAACACGGAAGCCATCATTTTGCGATTCGTGTACGGCGATTGCTTACACTTTTTTGGTTTGGGTGAACCGGAATGGCGCCACTGCATTGATTGTTGTTTTGATTCTGCGTTGGTGTATGCTATCCACGTCTCGTCTCCCGTAACAATTTGGGAAAACAAACTGTCTCCATCTTGTCTATAGCGCTCCAAAAATTGTCGTGCGCTATGCATTCGTTGCTCTTTGTGCTGAGTGGTGAGCAGTTTTGGAACCCACCACGCACAAAGCTTCCGATATCCAAGCTCTTCAGTGACAATCCTGTAAATTGAGGTTCTAGCAACATTTGGGAATTCCATAGCCAGACCACTAATCGTCAAACGCCGATCACTTCGCAGTTTTTGGTTAACTTGCTCGATGATGTCGTCGGTCCAAATACCAGGCCTGCCACTCCGCTGTTGATCGTGCACATCTATGTGACCACTTTGAAATTCTCAACACCAGTGTCGGACTTGTTTCTCACTCATTATGTTTGGTCCATACACTACACACAATTCGCGATGGATGTCCGCAGCTGACGATCCTTTTGCCAACAAAAATCTAATCACACCGCGCACTTCACAACTGGCGGGAGCTACGATTGTCGCGGCCATTTCGAACTGCTCTCAACAATAGATATACGGCTACTGCGGCACGCCAACAATACTGCATATTTACCAGGAGTTGGTAGATGGCGCTGCAGGTGGGAAACGTCATTCAGGATTATCATCTGTGACATCTTGTACCCCGGACCTTACTTTTGGAATACGCCTCGTATAATCGTATTGATCATTTCACAGCGCTGTTTGAAATACAACAATAGTGTTTTTATTTTTGTATGCTCAGGTCAATGTTAAAACTTGAATGTATTGAGAAAATGGATTAAGGTTTTATTAACCGCACAACATACAGAGAAAACATAAAATTACATTAGCTCATTTCTACAAAATACAACCTTGAATAAGAGAGTGACATTTTGGTGTGAGATATTTTACTTTTGTACTTCACAGGGACATTCTGGAATTTGGATTAATTAAATTAAAGCTTAAAATTGGGCAATTACATCTGAAAATTAGTCAGTTATAGAACACAGAGATTACTTTCAGAATATTGTAAATATTTTTTAAGCTAATAGGAAGGTTTATAACACAATACATTGCATCTTCACATCAAACTTAAGGTACAGCATTTTCTTAAAATGTTATACTACCTATTCAATTTGCAAACGTATGACAAATTACAAATCATTAACCAAAATGAGTTTTGTTTCAAATATTTTGTATTTAACTCATACATTAAAAAAATGCATTGCATATTTCCCTTTTCTTGGTAGATACATTTTCTGAACAGAAAAACATTGTCTTCAGTACTCTACACCCGGCCAATTCATGAAGAGATAGGTGAAGAGGACTTCAGTTGGTCTTTCTTGTTCTGTAAAATCAAGTAAAATAAAATGCAATTCAATGGCAAAAATAAGAAAAGGCAAAAGACACAAAAGACAGTTTTAATACTAACTATAGTACTAGGAATATAATTTTTACACACCTTTATCCACTTATTAATTGTTATCCATTATTAACAAAATGGCCAAGAGAAGCGAGCAGAAAGGGCATCCGTAGCAGATGAAGCCTATTGAAATTCAATATAAAATTACTGCACATAACAACTGCAGTTTATTTCTTAGTGTTATTTTTCATTATGACACCAGACAGTGCAGAGTCAACAACAAAACACCTTATTTGACCCTTATTGGAGTGAAGCATGTTTATAACATGACAACATACATCCCTGAAGACTTAATTTTAATTGATTACATTTTCTCCATAATTTAAGAGATTAATATTTTAAAGTAAAAACTAAACAACTTCTTGAGTCTCGTTTATTGCAATCATCCAAATCAGCTGGGTTACAAAGAGTCAAATGAAATTGTTTCACATGAAGAAATTATTTTGCCAATTTAATAATCTCCCAGAAATTACTACAAAATAAAGGATTCACATTTTTCAATATTATGATCATTTCATTCTTCAACATAAAAACCTCAAGGAAGCACTTTCACAGATTTTTTTTTTTTAGCCACATTGTTGAGGAAGACATTCTTCACCGTTCTCCCAAACCCAATTCAGTTCTTACAAGCAGAATTGCCACCACAAAATAAATAAATAAATTGGCAGTGCCAGCATTGCATTGGTGTTACAATTATTCATAAAATTGATATGATGGCATGTTTAAAGTCATGGATATCCCTCTAATAATGTGTACAGTTTTCATTAGCTTGGCAAAGTGCAGGGCCCAATCTGGCATGGACTCAACTAGTTTGCATACGTCTCTGGGATAGATTTGCAGCCATGCTGCCTGGATAGAATGTTGTCAAATCAGTGTCCTTTCATGCCTTTATTCACGTATGGAAATAAGAAAAAGTCGCAAGGAGCCAAGTCAGAGGGTAAGGCAGAACCATGCCATTTTTAGCCAAAAACTGCCTAACAGGGACGGCTGTGCATTGTCGTGGTGAAAGAACCGGTCTCCTGTCTGCCACAAATCGGGTCTTTCTTGACGAACACTGTTGTGTAATCTTCTTAAAACTTCCAAATAAAAGGTTTGATTGACGGTCTGATGTGGGGGAACAAACTCTCAATGAACTACGCCCTTGGTATCAACAAAGCAAATGAGCATTGGTTTGATGTTTGATTTGACTTGGCATTTTTTTTTGGACAGGGTGACAATGACTTCTTCCATTGGCTTGACTGTTGCTTTGTTTCTGGGTCGTAACCATAGCACCATGACTCATCACCAGTAATGACCTTTGACAGCAAATCTGGATCAATTTAAAGCTGTTATTTCAAAGCACGACATGTTTCAACTCGAACTTCTTTTTGATTGTCAGTCAGAGCCCGAGGAACAAATTTGGCAGCAACCCTTTTCATTCCCAAATCTTCGGTTAAAATTTGCTGAACCAAGCTCCAAGATAACTCATACTCTCTGACAGTTGATCAATTGTCTGTCAATGGTCTGAGAGCTCAAGCTCTCAAATTTTTTCAATATTTTCATTGATTCGGGCAGTTGATGGACATCCAGGACAAGGTTTATCATCATTTGTCATGTCGACATTTTTAAACCTAGTGAACCACTCGTACACTTGAGTTTTTTCCCATAGCGTCATCTTTAAAAGCTGTTTTCAACATTAAAACAAATTCAGCAGCATTTTTACTGGATGGAAAACATAATTTCACAGCTGCACGTTGTTCACTTAAACTTGCCATCATCAAAAAAGAAGCAATAACAAACAGCGCTAGCAAAAACAATTACTGCAGATTAGCAGAACAAGCCAGGTCGACAACACAGGTGGCACTGAAGTGACAATGAGTTGCACTATAAACATCTAGTGGCAGTAACGCGTACTACACAAGCTCCACCCAGGGCAATGTTATTCTGGTTATTTTTGCAGACCCACTCATATGTTGGAGGTGTTACCTTCCCTGAGGTACTCGTGGAAGACCTTTGAAACTGTGAAGGATAGAATCCTAAATTACACCATCACTTCCATGTTCTGCTTTGTGCATTCGGCTCAAACTATCCTGCATTCAAATTGGATTAGCTCTCGTCAGGTAGCTATTAACAGGCAAGTAAACATTTCACAGGACACTTGTGAGTCCAACTGATGAGGATTTGCTTTGACATCATATGTGTGCCACCTGCACATTTTCATTTGTAATCCTGTGACTTTTGCCATGCTGATGCACATTACACCATGCAAGACAGCCAGGTCTTTGGTTAATGTGGCCCTATGTTCAGAATGAACAGTTCTAGTAGCCCAGTGGACAAGGTGCTCACCTTCAGAATTTAAGGCCCCATGTTCAAATCCCAATGTGATTTTATGGGATTTTATATGTCCTTATGTATAAAACGATTGAAGGGATAAAAGTATATTATTCTTCATGGATAATTTGACTACATATTGATTAACAATTCAGGACTCTTTCTGAAAAGAGCATAACGTAGTCCACGAGCCAAAGTTTGATTTAATCCTCCCAAATGAGGCGTACTAAGCCAATAAGTCAAATATAGAATGGCGAAATCCTTTCACGTAGCACCAACAATTCAGCACGAAGTCTGAACCACGGTACATCCTGTCTCTTAAAGTGGTGATAACGCTTGATCATCGAAGAAGAGTTATGTGCTGATTGATTTTATTCTCTTGATTTGAACTCCTACTGGTGCTTTTAGTTTGTTTACGAGACCGTCAACAGACAGAGGTCAACCTGCCTAACCCCTTGGTTGGTTTTTAATATCTTTGCAACTACATCATTTGGGTTGTCTAAAATTATGCTGTTGTAGTGGTACAAACTTTCAAGAATGGTTATTAAATGTTCTCTAAGAAATTTTGATCCAAGTATACCACAAATTTTAATTCGTTTCACCTTATCACATGCCTTGATGCAGTCAATGAAAGCAAAGTTTTTTCTAAATTGAATTAACATAATTTTTCTAGAAGTTGTATGGTAAATACAGCATTGATATACAACTGGCCTTTTTGGAAACAATTTTTCTGTTCACAGAGCTACTCAGATACATTTCAAGGTCTTCCAGCAATCATCCCAGTACATATATTTTGTATCATAGTTCAGCTATCCGATTCTCCTGTAGTTATTGATACTTCTTCCACTGCTGGTAAGACCACTTCCTATTATTCAGGAATCCAACACACATTTATAAGTGTAGCAATTCTACTTTTAAAATTATAACACTTTAGTCATATGCTCCTGTGGCGATCTTTAATTTAGTTTAATTTTAATTCCAATGGAGTGCACACTACAGTGGCAATTTCACTAAAAAACCTCCCCCCCCCCCTTTTCCTGCAGCCACCTACATTTGCCCTCTAAAAATTTCAACTTTAAATTCTCTCAACGTTTTTGGTAAATTATTCATCATTTCTCTTGGTAACTTATTCCAATCCCTGATACCCTTACCTAAGAAAGAGAATCTTCCTACACGTTTGTGCCTGTAATTGAGTGCCGGCTTGTGGTCATGGTCGTCCTTTCCCTTCCATGCACTACTCTTAATTCCTCCTCCCAGCAAGTCACTTTTTAATTTGCCCAAATAGTTTTTTCCTCAAATTTTTGTGAATAGCTCACACTATCACCTCTCTTTTCACTACATCCCAAACAGCTTATACGTAAATTAGTAACCGTCATTCACAATAATAACCTCAATTAATCCGAGGATGCTGATTTTGAGAACACTTTCTTCTATTTTCAAAGACATTTGTGATGGGGTTAAATATCAATGTCTGCACTCTTAAAATGGTCATTAAATTAATTCTTATAAAAAATGCCACTGAGTTTGATGCCAGCAGGAAATGTACTTTATTATACTCATAATGTAGTCATATATTCTAAAAACACCAGTTTATTGCTAGTCATCCCCAAGTTTTTCAAAGTATAGGAATATGGCGTAAACTCTCCTTTAGTCTTATTCGGTACAAGTACTGTACCCCTTTTATATGAAGAATTTTTAGTAACTTGTTTTTTTGTTATGATATATTTAATCCAATTAGAATTAAAGTTTTAATATTCTGCGTGTGGACCCTAGGTTGAGAAACTCTTATCTATAGTGTTCCTATCTATAACAGTCTCTTTACACTTGCTTAATGTACAGTACTTAGTTCTATCAAACTATAATAATGATACATTTCTAATTTCCATTCCTGCAGAGTTCTACTTACATGATGAAACTTCAGCTATGATATTTTCCCTTCCATCTCTGAATAATAGTGCCAAGCAGAAAAATCAACTACTTAATATCCCTGCCCTTCTCTGTAATTTCTTCCTTATCAGTATCAATAAATGTCTGAATACCATCTCTTCCTCATTTCTCATGTATTCACTACTGCCTTGCTGTTTTATAATTCTACTACCCCCAAAGCCCATCAAAAGTGATGGGTTTAACTGAGTGTTATGGTAATTTATTTCTCTGCAGTTGCTTAACTAAACAGAATTGTTATAAAATAAAGCTCATTGTAATTTATCGTCTCTTGTGCTGTAGCAATAGGCTTCAGTTGTCAACTTGGTCCAGGCTGCATTTCAGCCTAACCACAATCTCCGCCAATATTGCCGATAGAAAAGCAAAGCTTAATCACATGTGATCGTGCATCGCAAAATAAACTTGATCCCAAATCTTCACAGGTTTTGACACCTTTCTTTCTTAATACCTGCGACGAAGATTGATATTTTAATGGCTGAGACAGCTTATTTCGGCTGAATTAATGACCCCAGTGAGAACGAAGGACACTAAAAATAAATCTTGACAACTTACGCTATGCCACGTAATATTTAATTGTGGTTTAGGCCACATATATCGATATCAATTTGGAACTTCCTTCATTCGAACCATGCAATGAATTTAGTAAAAAATGCAATACATACTTTTCTTCCGGTGTTCTGACAATTCATGTCTTAGCAATTGCTTAGCTAAATAGAATTAGTATAAAATAAAATTCAGTGTAATTCCTCGTGCCTTGCGCTGTAGCAAAAGGTTTCAGTTTCCATCTGGGTCCTGGTTGCATTTCAACCTAACCCCATACTACGATAAATTTGCCACCAGGAGAATACTACGATAAACTTGCCACCAGAACAATACTTCTATCTCACGCATATTAATACATGAACAGTATCGCGTTTTAGTGGCAATAATGAATCGTGATATAAATTTGATCAAAAAATCTTCAAGGGTTTATACACATTTCTTTTTTGTTATCCGCAATTCAGACCGATATTAAAACGTTTGAATGGCTGACACAGTTGCTGAAATAATAGGCTCAGTAATATTACACAGTGGAAACAAAGAAAATTAAAATAAATCTTATAAACTCACAATGTGCCACATAATATTTTTTTCTAGTGTAGTGTAGGATGCACAGATTGGGATCAGTGTGCAACTATTTCCGTTTACACGAATTAATAATTTCAATAATAGGACACAGTTTAAATTGTGTTATTTCCTTACCAATCTGTTTAGCCATCTCACCATCCTATCATAGTATGACAGTTCTGTATTTTTCTGTTTTGGAATAAACATATCTCCCACTTTCTTATTATCTTTTTGAACTGATGTCACTTCATTTCCACTGCACTGGTACCTTCCAATCACATACCGAATCTGTACCTGAAAATTGTATACCTAATACTATATCCTACTGTAATCATCATAACTGCACCATCATCTGTTCCTTCTGATATGAAAAACATCACAATATTATCATGTGGTTTTATCAGGAATACATCCAACATATTTTGTCCTCCTATGCTCTGCTCTACCATATGTGTAAAGCCTATTTCCCTTACTAAGATGTTTGCAAATGTCTGCTTCTTTGTGTTATTAATCTCATTTCCTTTCCAGTCTATGCCTTGTAAATTGAGCTCCTCGCCAATAATACACCTTAACTTTGGCAAAACTGTCATTGTGTAACACTCATCCTTTAACCAAGCCTAGCCCTATAAATTTCCTGAATTCTATTATTTCATTCAATATACACTTACACTTTGCTACTAACAATTCCAAATTAATACTACTTTTGACAACTGCTTTCTTCTGTTTCAGCTTATTCAGTGCATTTGCTAGTTCTTCTAGTGTTGCAGTATCTACACTTCGTAACATACCTAAAAATTTTATCCAATATCGATGGAACTTCTCACAGGTATACGTCAAATCAAACAGAAATATGCTGTTTACATTTGGTTTACAAAAGTCCAAATTCTCTTCCCCTTCACCTCCACCCCTTTTAATTTCCAGTGTTCTTGATAAACATCCACAGTTTTAAATCCCATCAAAATGGATTCAACTGTTTTTAAGCTAAGCCAGATTATCAATAAAATAAATGTGTCCTAATATCTCAAAATGTATGTCATATTTTAACTTGGACCCCAAGTTTTCAAGTTGTTACGTATGTGGTACATATTAAGGCACGGATTGTACACGTTTCGACTGTCAAGCTGATTAGGTTGAGATGCAACCTGGTCCAAAATATAATCTGACATTCCATTTCACAGCATTCAATTCACCACGTTCTGAGAATTCTTCAGGTTTAGCAATGTTTAGTTTACTTCTGAAATGGCTGGTGCCATGATTCACATCAGCCCAGTCTATTTGGCATTGATTTACCTATACACATTTTTACTCACGTGATGAGAAATGTGTACCAAGTTTCATACAATTCGCACCATCCATTTCCAGAATTAAAGCAAACATAGATTCACTCGCACCCTGCCAAGAAAGGAGTGGGTTGAAGTTCATTCACCTGTACACTATTTTTATTCATCCGAAAAGATTCACGCGTGTCAAACTTCTTTGATTTCCAGAGCTAAACAGTGATTTAGGAGCACAGCTCTGAGAATGGGCTGGTTTGGATACTTCGAGATGGAATGTGGGGATTCTACGATAACCGTGGCGCTATAATTTGATAATGGATTCTAATATAACTCGGCGAGACAAACTGAAATTAAAGAATAAAATTTTATATCATCTCGCTTAGCTCTCAAGATATTGTATCTCGAAAGTGAGTTTAGGGTAAGATCTGGCCTGGACCAGAAAAAATCATCAAAACCACTATAATTACAAGGTGGAAATGCACTAAAGCCATTTTATTTTCTTCCTAGTGGTTGTTGTTAGGTTGAAATACAGCCTTACCAGGAGAAAGGTCACCAAAAGCACAAGAAACTATACATATAACTGATTTTTGACATGCTATATCTCAAAAACTATTTGTTTCAAGTTCTGTAATAATTAATCATCAAATTGTGGCACCACGGTAATGATAGAACTGTCCAGATTGTAAGTTTTCATTTTAGTCCAGGTAATATTTCAATGTAATTACATCTGCTATCGAAACACTGACCATATTAATACATACCACATACATAAAAATATATCTGGAATGTGTGTGTTTATTCCAGCATCATGCAGAAAATAGATTTTGTATGGATTTTCAGAATTTGAAAGCTTAGGGTCAACATTAAAATTTAACATATGTCTTAAGAGACTATGAGACATTTATTTTAGAATAATCTAGCATTACAAGAAAACGGCTGAATCGATTTAGCCCAAGTTTTCATAGCATCAAACATTGATGTGTCTCATTACGCTGCCTCATCTGCCACTGGGAGCTAAAGATTTTATTATTGTTCATCTGGCACTGGCGAACATAATTAAAAACAATTTGGTACCTGTACAGATATTCAGAATTGGATACCAAGTATTCAGAACTAAGCGAGATATGAAAAAATATATATATATTCTTTACTTTTGATTTGTTTCAGGGAGCTACTGCGGCACCATTTTATGGAGAGCAGAACACCAAAGATTACAGCCAGAGACATTGTAGTTATGCTGTCAGACCTTGTGATTAAAAAAAAAAAAAACTCTGTTGTTTTTTCGTTATTAGTCTCTCACATTTATTATGGCCATATATGGCATTAAAAAAACTGCATATCCCAAATTAAAGGAAAGAATATTTCATGTTTTGTTTAGCGTGCTAAATAGTTACTATTTTAAACTGATTTTATTGCTTTCATTCAAGGCTACGGTCAGAGACATTCTAGTTGTGTGTATATTGTGGAGTATGCAACATCTAGTCGTTCCATCTTTGGTAGTTGTTGATTGGTTAATTTGCTGGTGGAGGGAACAGTCAAAGGTAAGAATTGTAGAGGAAGACAGAGATTAGAATATATGAAGCAGATAATTGAGGACGTGGGTTGTAAGAGATATGTAGAGACGGAGAGGTTAGCACAGGATACGAAGGGATGGAGGATTGCATCAAACCAGTCGAAAGACTGACGACAGCAAAAAAACATTCAAAATTTCATTTAATGTCCGGCCGTTATGTAACATTGAAACATAAGGTATACCAAACAATTCAACTGAGATTCTAAGCTTTAAAACGGTGAAAATCCCATCGAAATCTGCTCAGTAGTTTCTGAGTTTTTCTAGTTCAAATTTCTCCGGTTTTCATTTTATAGATATATACTAGCAGAGTTCCCAGTGTTGCCCAGTATAGTTGGCATAAATTTATCCGTACCATATTTTTATTCCCACAATGAAAAACATTGGTACAAAGTTTCATAAAATTCGTGCCAACTTTTTTCAGAATTAAAGCAAACCTAGATTCACCCGCCCCCCTACCAATAAATGGGTGGGTTGAAGTTTATTTGCACGAACACTATTTTAATTCCCCCGAAAAGATTTATGTGTATCAAGCTTCGTTAATTTGGTTAAGAAACTGCATTACTACATTACTGAACGACGCTGGATTATGTTAGAAACTCACATTTGATTCAGTTGTGAAGTGAATGGATATACTTTTTGTTTGAAAATCCAGATACTTTAACTCCGCAGATTCATCATTTTATACAAATATCAAAAGTGAATCCGGAATAATAATATCGTAAACAGAAGACTAATGCTGATGGCCAAAGACATTGTCCAGAGATCGTGCTTAAAGAAAATCTCTGTTGTTTTTACGGCTATCTATGGCGTTTAAAAATTTGAATATCCCGAATTAAAGGAAAGAATACTTCAAGTTTTGTTTAGTGTGCAAAATAGTTATTATTGTAAAGTTATTCAGCTTTCATTAAAGGTCAAAGACATTTAGTTATGTGTTTGGTGTGAAGTATGGAACATCTAATCCTTCCATCTTTGGGATTTGTCATCATATATTCAGAATTTCATTTAATGCTCCTGCGTTATTTAACACTGAAACATAAGACTTACCAAACAACTGAATCAAGATTCTAAGCTTTAAAACGGTGAAAACCCCATCGAAATCTGCTTCGTAGTTTCTGAGTTTTTATAAGACCAATATATCCAGTATTCGTTTTATACATATAGATGGATACATCAATCCCAATTAGACTAGGCAAAGCCAGGTACTCTTCCAGTCTTATTTAATTTAAATGTTAAATTATTCTAATAGTTTTGCAATTTACAAATTTTAATTTTTCAGTGCTTTGGGCAAAGTTCACTTGGTAATTTGTTCCAATTCCTGACACCCTTACAAACAAAATTTTTCCACTCCCTTATGCATGAAAGCGACTGTCTGCATATGGTCATGGTTATCTTTTCCCTTCCATGCACCGTTCCTAATTCTTCGACCAATATCCTTCCAAGTCCCACCACCAACAAAGGCCTTGAACATTCCCAGAACTCCCTTTACCCTCCTCCTACCCAACTCCTTCATCATATCAGTTCTGTGATAATTTCCACGAACAAATCTAGTTGCTCCTTTTTGCATGCCCTGCAAATCCTGTATTTGATATCCAAAATGTGGGTCCCATACTATGCCACCCAATCTGAGCAATGATCTCAGTGAAGTTTTGTAACCCAATTCCCTAACTGTCTGGTACATACTCTCATCACTTGATCCAGTAAATGAATGATTTTGTAACCTTTTCCTACCAGCTGCCCAACTGAGTTTGTTATCAAACGTTATGCCAAGATATTTTACATTTCTAGCCTTCAACAAGCAATTCTGACCCCACCCTAGAATCATAATTAACCTTTAACCTAATAAGCTGACTCTTTTTGGCCTTTATCTTCATTCCAAGGTGATCTACCCATTTAGATATTCTATCCAGGTCACCCTGCAGCTGTTCACAGTCCTGTCCTGTTTTGATCCTATTTTATACCATTATATCATCTGAACCTAAATTCAGACCGTAAACCATCAACACAATAATTCATTAGAATAATGAACAGCAACGGTCCCAATACACTACCCTGTGGAATTCCCATATTTACTTCCACCTCTTCTGATAATGTATTTCCTGCTGTAACACTTTGCTCTCTGGCGTTTAAGAATTCCTCTACCCAGCAAATAACTTTTTCATCCAATCGAATAGGTTTCAGTTTATTTAAAACTATTTTATGGCTCACTCTCTCATAGAAAGATCTAGTGCTACACTATGAACTTGGCCTCCTTTGTCCAATTTATCTGAAATATTTTGCATATAGCACACCATCTCATATTCACATGAATATCCTGCATATAATACACCATCTCATATTCACATGAATATCCTTGCCTAACGCCATGTTGTCGATCTGCAAATCAGTTGAGTGTTGAAGTATTTCACACCTGTTTCAAGAGTCTTGTTTTCATTTAATAATCTTCTGTGAAGCCAACAATTAATTCACTATGTGAATGGTAATCAAAATAACCATGAGATATTTAAATTCAGTAGTGGAAACCAAGGTGGGAAATAAAAGAAATTTCAGTCTAGGAGAAAGAAATGAGTAAGTGAGCATTAGTTTGTATGAAAAATTAATACGATTAGCTAACAATAATTGCAGCATATTTTGGCTGTGTTGTCATTTCAAAACATACAGCCAAAATATGCTAATTATATTAATTTTTCATACAAACTTAACACTCACTTACAGAACTTATCACTGAATATGGAGGGAAAATAGGGACCTAGACGGACATTTCCTGGTCACAGAACCTCCGGTCAGGTTTTGATATCTGCAACATTGCCTGCTAAATACAAGTAACAGATACAAATAATCCATTAACAGTTATAATCTTTTTGTAAGCAGAAGAAGAAGTATAACTGTAAAAAATATTAACTATTAACCATTCAACCAGATTAAATAATTGTTGAATAGAGATTTAGAAACTAAATGTTGGCAAACTGAAATAACCTCACCAGAAACAAAAAAACTGCAGACTAAATGTAGATCTAAGAAAATACGACGACGGGCATTCAACTGAGCTTATGCACACGGCTTTACACTAGGCAGACATCGTAAGAGGTGGGAAAGGACTGAAAGTAAGGAACGGGTAGGAAATCGGCCATTGATATTTGAACTATCCCTGCATACACCTGGAGTGATCTGAGGAATACATGGAAAACCCAAATCTGAACAGCCAGACAGGGATTTGAACCTGCGCCCTCCTGAATGCGAGGCTAGAACGTTACCGCTCACCACCGCGCTCAGTAAAATTCAACTGAGGTAGAATCCAATGCACTGAATAGTGAGATAATCAAGGCAGGTTGAGGATCACAGGAGAATTTTTGGAGTTGACGGGTCTGAGAAGGAATGATAAGGTACAAAATGGAGGAGGAAGAAAACGATACAAATGATTTAGAATCAGATAAACAGGAAATGAAGACTGCCAAAGATTTCTTTTTTTTAGTTATGGCTTTACGCTTCATTGACGGCTAAGGTCATTAGAGGCAGGGTGGGACTGAGGACAAGGAACGGGAAGGAATTTGTCATGGCCTTTTTGAAGGAAGCATCCTGGCATTTTACTGGAGTGATTTGGGGAAACCACGGAAAACCCAAATCTGGATGCTTGGACGGGGATTCAAATCCGCGTCCTCCCGAATGTGAGGCCAGAGCGCTAACCGTTCACCCATCACACTCGGTGCGACTGTAAGAGAAAGTGAGAAGGCTTAAAATAGATGTGGCTTGTGGTGGGAGAGATGAAAAGATGTATAAACATTAAATGGGCTGAAGGAATACATTGTTTAAACTCAGAAGAAAGAGCTAACTAATGAAAGGAAAACGGAGAAATACTGAATGAGAGGTTAGGCCTGGAGGGAGGGTAAGATATTTCTATTGGTGATGCAGAAGGTTCTGTCCAAAGGACAAAATTTGGCAGGTCTGTCAAATGCTCACACAATGGGGTAGAGTTTCTCTGAGAACTGCTGAAATATCTATGAGAAAAAGGAACTGAACAGTATTTACCACCAATTTATATATATATAGATTGTTAGGAAACAAAGGCACTAAAAGCAGATATATTGAACATTAGGATAGGATAAAAAAACCACCGCTTACCAAAGAAGGGTATTCCTGCGGCATTGGCACACGAACACACAAAGAATAGAATTTTCGAGCATGGCTCTTCCTCAGAAGAAGTAAGATGGTTGCACGCTCGAAAATTCTATTCTTTGTGTGTTCGTGTGCCAATGCCGCAGGAATCCCCTTCTTTGGTAACCGGTGGTTTTTTATCCTCTGCTAATGATCAGTATATATATATATTGCCGCCCTGGCTCTCTTCTGTTTTGTCCTTTATGTTTGACTACATTTGTGTACTTTTTTCTTTACTTCCATCTTTTCTTTCTCATCCTTTTTGTTTGTTTTCCGTTTTATTTTTCGCTGTTTTATAGTAAAATACGAATCCGAGTACATAACCTCACATCGTGTATGTTTGAATTTACCCCCCACCATTTTTTCGACCGGCGATCTTTCTGTGAGGCAGTCTCCAGCTGCACCCATCTCTCACAATGTTTTCCCGTTGACGAAGGGTTTATCCCGAAAATTCCTTTATTATTTGTGTTTGTGTCTTTTCTGTGTGTTCGCACCCCACATCCATCATCTAAAGGTAAGTGGTGGCTCATTTACCTATCCTAATTTGATTCCTTTCCGCTAATTAGCATCTTGATTTCATTGTTACTATATATATATTAAAAATTTGGATAGGATAAAAAAAAACCACTGCTTACCACAGAAGAGGATTCCTGTGGCGTCGAAACACAAAAAAACACGTACACACACAGAGTATAAAATTTTCGAGCCTATAGCCCTTCTTCAGCAGTAGTGAGATAGCTACATGTTGGAGGCTGGCAGCCAACTGAATAAGCCAGCCAGGCCCATGGCTCATTGGGGAGGGGGGAGGGGGGAAGAAGTGAGCGTGGGGGTAGAAAGGCATAAGCTAGAAAATACTGATAAATAGGTAATAATCCTATCCTTAGGGACCCGTCAGAAGCGCGGTAGATGTCAGATGATGGTCCTAAATTGCCTATTAAGTAATGGAAAAACTGAGAAATATGCAAAATCAAAAAAACTTAAAAGATTGGAAATTTAAAATTAAGCAAAATGAGGAGTTACAAACTACAAAAAGATAGGCTCTGGTGAGCGATATTTCTGTGGGAAAAGGTAGGAGGTGAGGGGGATGGGTGGTAGGAAAATTGTTGCTATCTTAAATTTAGTCCTGGTGGTTGTCTGGTGCCCAGTTGATACTGTTCCCACTTTCCGAGTTCTGAAATGCTGCTTTTGTCCGAGAGGACTCTGATGGCGTTGACCGCAAAACGTGTTAAAGTTGTTGGTGCCTTGAGCTGTGGCACAATAATATACAGGGTGGTCAGGGTTCTGAGTGACCAGTTACGGGGTTGGTAAAGGTGGTGGAAGGCAGGTGCATACTGCATAATTTGCAGCAGAATCTGTTGCAAGGAAACTAACTTTGGGGCTGTCTTACAGACTGGGGGGGAGGCGTGTTTATAGACCAAGAGTTGGTTGAGGTTTGGAGGTCTGTAGAAGCAGATTCTGGGTGGGTGAGTGAGGATTTTCAGAAGGTGGTTTCTCATCTCAGAACAGGCTCGAAGGAAGTCGTAACCTTGTTGAAGGACTCGGTTGACGGAAATACCCGGGAAATATCGGGTAATCAATGGTTGGTTTTAGGTGGTTGTGGGCTGTTGATAGGTTTAATGGCTTGTGATGTGGCCTGTGAAACTTGTTTTTTAACTAGATCTGGTGCTTCCGCGACGGGTCTGTATGGACAGGTTTATTGTCTATCAGTATTTTCTAGCTTATGCCTTTCTTCTCCCACCCTTACTTCCCGCCATGTTGTTCTTTCCCCCCCCTCCCCCCCCCACCATGAGTCACGGGCCTGGCTTGCTCACTCAGTTGGCTGCCAGCCTCCAACATGCAGCCATATCACTACTACTGAAGAAGGGCCATAGGTCTGTAAATTTTATACTCCATGTGTGTACGTGTTTTTTTCGCGTATCGATGCCGTAGGAAGCCTCTTCTATGGTAAGCGGTGGCTTTTTCTCTCATCCCAATGTTTAATATATCCACTTTCAGCGCCTTTATTTCCGAATAACCTATATATATATATATATATATATACATGGAAAAGAAAGGGAAAATAACACTCACCAAAGTTGAAGGGAGGAGGGCGGGTAATCGCAAATAATACATATATATATATATATATTATTTGCGATTATTCCTCTTTAGGAGAGCGATTGAACTTGAAATCAGTATTTAATCTTCAGCTGTTTTTCCTCTTTTCTTCCCAAAATCTCTTCATCCTCTTGGAGTGTTGTCTCTTCCATTTATCTGTACATTTCTTTCCAGGTTGTCGTGTTGTTCTTTGCTCCAAATTAGCATTTGTGATCTTCTTATGACACTCAATGCGGTCTTCGAGATTTACTATGTTGATCCGTTGTAGGTCCCTGTGGACCTCTTTCAGCCATTCCGTACCGCATTTACTCTTTGTTATGATGTAGTTTCTTTGCTATTTTAGTGTTTCCCATCCTGTAGATGTGAGTGTAGAACTTAGCTCCACGCTTTATGATTTCTTCTGTTATTGTGTTGATCTTTCGATAGAGTTCATTCCGTGGCCTCTTCATCCAAATGCCATTTCTATTTATTGCCCCATAGATCTTCCTCAGAATTTTACGTTCCTGTTTTTCTATTTCTTTAATTTTGGAATGACCATCAATTACTATTGTATCGGTTGCATAGGTTGCTTCTGGAAGAATCACTGTTTTATAATGCCTTAATTTTGCATCTACTGAAATGCATTTCTTTTTGTAGTAGTTCCACGTTAGCCTGTAGGCCCTTTGAAGCTTGGTGACTCTTTGTTCACTGGTGATTCGGTTTAGCCCTGAGGATTGTATAATTTCACCCAGATATTTACGAAACAGATGAGATAATAACAAACTTCACACTTTCAAAGAATGCAAAAAACTGAAAAATGTGACAACTATAGCACACTGCAAGCTTCAGCAGAACTGCAAAATCTGTAAAAACCGACTTTATGCTTACTTTCTGAAAGTCGAGACCAAGTTTATTACATAATGGGCCACAGTTTTTGCTTGAACAAAGAACTGGATCAGACTGCAATTTCCATTAATTCATTACATAATTATATCTTCAAAAATATTTCAAGAAAAAGGAAAATCTTCTTTATATCTATTGTATCATCTGAATTGCCACAAAAAAAAAAAAAAAAAAAAAAAAAAAAAAAAAAAAAAAAAAAAAAAAAAAAAAAAAACAAATCTTCTGAATGGTTACAAATATATACACATTCAATTTTACAAAGGCTAGTCAAAACCATTAAAATGTTAATGCTGAATTCCACAGTAATGCATAGCATTTGGTGTAACTGATATATTTAAAGAAGCATGGTATTACATTTTTGTTTAGATTTGTCCAATTTTTTCATGGTGGTGTCATTGATGCTAGAATTTGAACCTGACTTGACCTATCTTAATCTTCATCAGAGAAGGAAGAAATTTTGTGAGGTGATATTTATAAGGAAAGGATATATAAATTATTCCCAGCGCTCACAAGTTTGAAGGGCAGCAGCAACAAAATATATAATTCACAAATAATGTTTTGGGTCATCCTTAAAAAAAAAAAAGAAACCTGTGATGGTCTTGACTATAGGCACTTGTGTGAGCTTGGTATGGCCCGAGACATTGGGTCATATACGAAGGTTGTCTGAAAAATTTCCAGCCTTAACTAAGATTCTATACTGCAAAGATAGATAAATTTATAGAAAGTACCAAGAAACTTACATTTGTTTATAAATAGCGACAGTCATCAAATTCGTGTAAAACATAGTGTCTTATTAACTGTGAATTAAATCACCATCTATATTAAATCTTGTAAATTCTCCATAACAACTTCATAATATGCTGAACTGCTCTGTTAAGCTTTTAGCAGAGTGAAGTATTGGTGGAACACAAAATTACTACTTGTAAAGGTTCACACAGTAACATTTATCATGAGCACATCCTTTAATTTGGTAAGTGTTTCAATAGCCTAGAGCATGAATGATTCTCAAGAAGTATTATGGAATGTGTTCATCATCTTTTTTGTGTTGTCGAAACTCTCCTGCCTTCATCTTTAGTAAGCAGAGATGGCCAAATATACTGTATCCTTATCTGCTTATTTTTGTACAATTAATTACTTTGGGTCCCCCTATGCACAAAGGTAGTTTGAAAAAATATGAAGCTATTAATACAATATATATTGCCCGTTAATAGTAGTTTTGGAGGTTCTTCCATATTTTCAAAAGCTAAAGATTTTTTTTTTTTTTTTTTTTTTTTTTTGTAACAGTTTAACGTCCCTTTTTAACAACGTGGTCTTTAGAGACGGGAAAGGATGGGGGCAAGGAATGGGAAGGAATTCGGCCATGGCCTTTTTGAAGGAAGCATCCCGGCATTCGCCTGGAGTCAAAAAGCTAAAGACTTGGTCCCTTTCATCTTTAATTACACAATCATAATCAGCACTTCATGGTTTAGACTGCATTACTTCCTCGTTTGATACATCATTCTATATCACAAAGGTATTACAAGGTTTCCATTTCATAGCTACATTAACAGTAAAAGTTTCTTGGATAACATGTCTTTTATGAACTAGTATTCGTTGCTCTTGGAAGAAAAACACACTTTGATAAGTGATTTTATTTCAATTTCAATAAATGCATAATTTTATGAAAAAAATCTACAAAAATAACATGCAAGCATTTTGCCACATAAAACTTCCTTATATCGTTCGCTGCAAGAAGCAAATTATGTTTGGCTGAGCACAATTCACACAGAATAGCACAGCTTTTCATATTTTTGTAAACATTGTGCAATACGTGGCTTAAAATAAGGTATGTTTTATCCTGCTACAGCAATGGAAAGCTGAGAGAAAGAAAACATGTCCATTTGTCTGTTTTGTTAAATATGATTCACTTAGAAACTACTGCTCCAATTTTGTTGGAGATTCAAGCAATACATAGCCCAGGTTGCAGGAGTAAAAGGTGGCCGATTTTATTTCGATGCAATGTTGAAAAGTTGAGGAGTTAAGAGTCTGCAAATTTGTATCCATTTAATGGTTAGGTAACTTCTCATATTCGAATTGTTTGCCAGGATACATACCAAGAGCAGCATATTTTTAGTTATTGAAACTGATACTCATCATCAGTCATTTAAGTCATATCTGAGAGTCATGACCCACTGAATTTCTCATTGCACTTGACGCATATATTGCAGTCCTCCCGCCCCCCTTTAGTAATCTAAAGGGTTATTTTCCCTTTATTTGTGTTGATATTTTCCTTGAGCAAAAATTTTCGTGCATTCCATTGCTGCATACACGTCAGGTTTAGATGGAACGTGTATACAGGATGCATATCAAAAAGAAATTGACTACATGAAAGGTGGAGGACTCCAAAAAAGAAACTCAATTAACTGATATTTTCATAATAATTTTTGTTTTATGACCTCAACCAGTAATTATCCCTCCGTATAATCAAATAGCATTCCCAGTATAGCCTTAATATGTGGGTCATATTTCAATATTCTTCCTTAGTTTTAAAACCTTTATTTTCCTTTTTATGTGCCTAATAAGCAGACTCTTTTAGGCGTTTATTTTAATTCCAAGCTGAACTTCCAAATAATAAGACTGCTGAAAACAATTTCAATTTTTTTTGTGTTATATTAGAAACTAAAGACTTAATATAATTAAAGGAGCCCTCACTAACTTGAATGAAAAATAAGGGCATCAATAATGTTTTTGAAGAAACCTTTCGAGCAAGAGTCATTAAATACCTGGTAGGTAATTTTTACAGTCCCTAATCTCTAAATCGTTTCACAATTAAACATTCTGCGATACATCTGAATAAAGAATTATAATGAGGAAATCCCAGAAAGAATGCGGGGCAAATTCAACATTTGATTCCGCTGTATTTTTTTGTAATATGAGGATTGCAGCAAAAGCACTTTTGTTGCTGGCCTGTGGCAAATGCAGATATACATAAAAAAAAGTTCACAATACCTATTTATTTACATAATGTCTCTCCATATGTAGCATGCATAGCCCTGTGTTGTGAATGAACAATATTTGAAGTTGCTACTCAACTATCGAACACAAACTTTAATCTTTGTTGGGTGGAGATTTGGTTTCAGCCATTGCTGAGAACATCAACAGTCCACTTCTTATTACATGTTACAATTCTATAAAGTATTCCACATTTTTATGCCTTCAAAGCAAAGAACTGCTGTTTTCCAACAGTTCACCTTAATCCTGTATTAGAAGTACATTCCTTCAACCTGTTCGCTTCTCTGACAGAACTCACATGCCGAGACACTGCTGAATTGCAGACACTCAGTATTGCTGCAATTTCTAGTACCATCGTTATTGAATTAAATAATTTCCTCTGAACAGAATGTGAAATGCTTGTTAAGCATATGATCCACATCTGCATCCCCAGGACGAAACTTTCGAAACCAACAGCTAGTTGTTTCATTACTGTACCTTCTCTGAAAGTGCATTGATGCTTCTTTGCATTGCCTCAGCTGTGACCAAGCTAAAATTCTGTACAATTGATAAAAGGGTGGTTACATATATAAATTTACTGCTTTGACATGCTTTCCATGCGACAGATACACAATACCACTGGTATAAAACAAAAGGTAAAATACAGAGGTAGTTTAGAACAAGAAGAAAAAAAAAAAAAATTTCATTTGCGGCACCTTATAGTTATCTTCTCTAGTTCACAATTCTTTCTACATGTAATCCTTTTGCGCTGCATTCTTTTATTTGTGAACAAAGTAACTTTTAACTAGCCCAACAATAGAATTGCAAAAAGAAGAAGACCTACCCTGCGGCACTGCTCAACTCTACGAGGGGATACAAAAAAAAAAGGAATTATTTTTAACAGCTATATATTTTCAAATTTTTACATAATATCCTTATGCCCTTAAAAATACTCTCCATTAAAACTAATAAATTTGTCCCATCGGTGCTTCCACTATTCGAAACATCTTCTGTAGTCAACTTTATAAATGGCTGACAACTCCTCCCTTGTTTTCTTCTTGACCTCTTCAATGTTGCTAAATTGGTGACCTTTCATGCAGCTTTTTACACGTGGAAATAAGAAAAAGTCTCAGGGAGCCAGGTCAGGTGGGTAATGAGCGTGGGGCAGCAGGTCCATGGCATTTTTAGCCAAAAACTGCCTAATAGAGACAGACAGCTGTGTGTGCAGGAGCACTGCCATCGTGGAAGATCCAGTCTGCCACAAATTGGGTATTTTTGACGAACACGGTTGCATAATCTTCTTAAAACTTCAAAATAAAAGGTTTGATTGATGGTCTGATGTGCGGAAACAATCTCTGAACTACATCCTTGGAATCAAAAAAGCAAATGAGCATTGGTTTGATGTTTGATTTGACGACATGTTTTTGGACAGGGTGACAATGACGTCTTCCACTGGCTTGACTGTTACTTCGTTTTTGGGTTGTAACCATAACACCATGACTCATCACCAGTAATGACCATTGACAGAAAATCTGGATCAATTTCAAGCTATTGTTTCAAAGCACATGTTTCAACTCGACGTTCTTTTAGATTATCAGTCAGAGCCCGAGGTACAAACTTGGCAGCTACCCTTTTCATTCCCAAATCTTTGGTTAAAATTCGCTGAACCAAGCTCCAAAATAACAAACTAATCTCTGATGGTTGATCAATTGTGACGGTTTGAGAGCACAAGCTATCGAATTGATTCAACATTTTTGTCAATTCGGGCAGTTGATGGACGTCCAGAATGAGGTTTGTCATCAACCGACATGGCATCGTTTTCAAACCGAGCGAATCACTTGTAAATGCGAGTTTTTCCCATAGTGTCATCTTTGTAAGCTGTTTTAAACATTAAAACAGTTTCAGCAGCATTTTTACTGAGTAGAAAATTTCACAGCTGCATGTTGTTCACTTAAACTTGCCATCATCAAAAACTAGCTAGCAAAAACAGTCACTGCAGATTAACAGAGCAAGCCAGGTCAACAACACAGGTGGCACTGAATGGCAATGAGCTGTGTTATAAATGCCTAGTGGCAGAAATGTGTACTACGTAAGCTCTGCCCATGGCAATGCTATTCCAGTTATTTGTGGGTACCCTCCTTGTATCTCCACTGATTCTGCATTTCCTACCTCGTTGGACAACCGACAGAAGTGGAAACATCCAACTATGATTACGATTATCAATTACTTATTACCTTTAAGAATTTCCCCATCCTGCAATTACACATACCACCATGTGAAGTACAATAAATTTAATTCTCATTTCATTGTTCACAGCCACTCTACTCTTATGTGGTGTCAGCCGATCAGTACATTGTGGTTACAAGAATTCTGCCATCTTCTGTTTAGTAAGAGATTTTCCTACATCGAACAACGCATTTAACCTTCATGATCCTTCCCTTCCTCAACCCTTATCGGATCCCCCACTCGCTGTAATTGGTGGCTCTCTGGCCCCCCATCATATACCGATGACAAGGGCTAAATTCAAAAAGTCCATTCCTGTTTTGCAACCTTCTCTGTAATATGTGGTAAGCAACAATTTCTTTCCTTAAATCTCTACTTCATCTAATATTAAAAACGTATCACTCAATTTTGTCTACCTACTCACGACTTCATAAAACAAAATAAATACTTTTTTGTTACTTTAGTTCTGCAGATGGTTTAGTTTTATTGATAGTGACCAACTGTTATAGTGAGAAACAGTTAGCCAGTTACAACTGAATTGTTCTTTTTAGTATTATCAAAGTTGACACGCTTTTATACCATTATCATAGGTTCAATCCCAAGCAATTAAGCAAGTGAACAATTTCAATTTTTTTCATAAGTATTTTATATTAAAAAAAGGTTTGAATCTTAGAATTAATTACGGTTATATAAAAATAATCATAAGGATTTTTATATACAGACACTGATCAAGAAGTAAGATAAAGTCAAATTTGTAGTAGACAAATTTTATGCAGCCAATGTGATACAGCTGATCTATTATGTTCTAAAAACTCAGATTTTTTTAAAAAAGCCTTTCTAATGAAAGCTGCTATTGATTTCACATGCAGCATAAAAGAAATTTTCCAAATTTATGAGGCTGACAAAGCTGCCATATTTCAAATATCATTCATTGGTTCTCAAACGACTTAACTGAAACCTCCAATCTGATCAGGATAAACTTTAGATACCTCAGTTACAGAGAAAACTGATCCAACACTCAGTCAAAGAATAAGTAAAAGACTGTAGTTGTTGCATCATTTTTATTATACAATAATTTGGCTGGGTGACAATACGATTTATAAACACAAAACGTGCAAATTAATCGTACAAAGGGAACTCACCTCAGGGAAAGCCATCATAATAAATGTATTACATTAAGAAAATATCTACTGAACAATCAGATGTATTTCTTTTCTTTAATATGTGGAAAACTTACATCTCCAGATAAATCAAATAAATAGAAGGAAGAATGAAAAACACTTTTTTTTACATGTCACAAAGTATTATGTACAAAGATCCTGACACAAGGCACAATATTTAAATGGAGGCAAGTCAATATAACATCAAAGTTCTGATGGTTTTAAATAAAGTGAATTTTTGATGAAACTAATATCTGACAATGAGCATACAAATGGACACCAATAAATTAATTTGTAATAATATTTACCAGTACTCTTAGATACATATGTACACTATCAAAATCTAATCCCCCCCCTTTTAGTCCACAATACAATAAAATTATATATAAGAAACAAACTTCAATCTACTCTGTTGGTTGGGAAAATGTAACTGCCATATGTACAGCCATTTTATTTTTTCCTTCCTTAAGATTAGCAGCAGAAAATTCCACTGATGTCATACGCTGAAGGTTTTAAACCTGTCCAAGTTTGACAAACTACACAAAAAACACACTGTCATGTTTTATTTACAGTATTTTGTAATTATAATAAGATGGTCAGGCAGTCACATTACACATTATCTACAAAATTATATGTACATTTGTAGACACCTAATAAAAATAATGTGTTGCAAACGTGTTAATGAATTCCTAACACTAAAAATTTAAACTATTGTTGCATAAACTGCGACAGGAGAACGTGCACATCAAAGTATTGTCCAACCAAATAATCTAGCACGCTTCACTGAGTATCTCTTATAGTAGTCAACACACTATACAGTAATATAGACAGGCGAGCTACTCTACAAATGTGGAAACTGGTACGGATTAGTCAATGTTTATCACTCGTCACTAACCAAATTACAGTACGTCTGTAACAGGAGTGAAAACATCCTTATGTTTGACAATGTAAATTTCTAGGTGGTACTCCTTAAACAATATTTTCAATTAATTCGGTATACCACAAATGTGAAGCTCTTAATAAATAAAAGGAAACAGTAATTTCATTTTTATATAACATTCCCTTTATCTTGTTTTAATAATAATAAAGCAGCTTACTTGTGAACTGTAGTTATAAATAAAAGATTATAATTTATATTTTACGTTCAATTACAAACGACCAGTTTTTAGAAAATTGTCAGTTGAAACACATGTAACTTGACAAAGAAACCCTATAATACATAATAGCAAGCTTATTATCAGGTATCTTGTAACGCAGATTACTCTTGATAGGGTGCAAATACCAAATAAATAAATAAAAAGGCGCTCCAAGTAAACACAATGAGAATAATGATAGTGGGACTGCAATGAACTCCAGTAGACTAAAACTATATAAAAAATTCAGTTCAATCAAGGATAAAAAAAAATTAATATAGAAAGATGGTAGATGTCCTCGTGCAAAAAGTACTCCTTTGCAGAAAAAAATTATGCATGTCAATTTCATTTTCTTAGGTTTGCTTGTGTTGTGCATCAATTATATTATCGGTGATTGTCTTCTCGGTAAACATTTTAGCAAACTACTACTAATCTTTTGAACGTTTACACACAGTAGGTTACGAAAAAATTAACTATAAATACTGTACTACCATTTTCCTAGTTTTATTTTTTCGTCTGTATGGTTAATTTAATTCAATCAAAATACTGCTGGGAAACAAAAAAATTATCAATTCCATTCTTATAAAAGAATTTTTAACATAATCAGATGCATTTTTGGCCAAGAATCCAATACAAAACTTTTCCCCAATCAGATCGTATATGCCTGTTATTTAAATTTTGAATTACAATTAATGAACAGAATACAACCTGGAAAATATTCTACTAATTAAAAGAAATTTTTGTCATACCAAAACTGGCTATTCCTTATGCAACAAATGATCATTCTGGACTCATAAAATGTTAACTATACACCACTTATCATTCTTTAGCTAGTGCAATTATAAATCAGAAAACTATTGTATTCCCTTTTGTTAAGAAACAATAAAAACATTTTCTAAATTTCCAGGAGCATTAATAGTTAATATTTTTTTCTAATATAGGGGAGGTGTATTTGAAACTGCCTCAGAATTTGGAATCAGGATCCAAACATTTTACCAATAAAAGTGTTAGCTGAAACGGCAAAAAAAATTTTTTTTGTTAAATTTCATGGCTCAAAACAGATGACTTCCTACAAAACCAGTGGCATTCCATCAACACAAACCAAACAGGAAGTTCTTGTTGGTGCCAAGTGTCTTGTACTATTGTCACAAGCTAAATAAAAACATTCCACAAAATATGCACAAATAATTGTTAATTTTTGAGGGTTTTCCATGATGCATCTTCAAAGATACACGTCATGCTGTACTTTACTTCATACGACTCTTCCGTTTCCACACGAGTGTAGTTTACAGCAATGCTCAGACATGAGTATTCTAATCTTCTCTCCGCAATACCTCAAACAATATAATTATCTGTGACAAAACCGATCACAACATGAAACATAATCTGATATCAGAGTTATTAAAAGCTTTCTACTCTACCGATTAGAGCATTGGAGGTGTTATAAATCTCACAAATACAATTGAATACTAATATAACAGACTTTACACGAAAAACATTTGTAATTGTATATTTATTGAAAGGAGGTTTTATGAGGAAAACAATGCAGATTTTGATGTAGCTAACAAATGATGTTATGGAACTAAGTATCACAGAGAAATTAAGGGTAAACACTTAAAAACATCAGTCCTAAAGTTATTTTATCACCATCCATGCACTGTAGTCCACTTAAAAGATGAAGAATTTTGACAGAAATAACTGTTACTTTAAAGTACTCACACCTGGCATTCTTGAATCTTTGCAATTTTTAAAATCACTTCACAAAGGAGACGTATTAGAAAACAAAAGAAAGACAAAAAATAAAAATGACTTAGATTACAAAGGACATAAATGTCAGTAACAATCACTAAGACTCAGACTTACACTGTCGGCATTGTTAGGGCACAGTTTCTTGTAGACACTTTCTATGAAGTTCCTCCTGGAAAAAAAAAAGAAGTTGTCATTTTTAATCATTCGTAGGATGATATAATACAAAATAACGTGATGGAGAATTGTGGGCTTTTCATGACCGTCATATTTTTGTCAACTGAAGTTCTTCATGGACTGTTCTGCTGTACCAACCATTTTCTTCTAAGATCTTACCACATGTATCAGTGATCTCTTGCAAGTTATTTCCCCTTAAGAAGATCAAGGTGGAATTCGAAATGCTTGCAACAGAAGAAAAAAGTTGATACAACGGAACAACCTGTGAAGTATTTCAACCAATCATTCTCGATTAATAGTGTTCAACAAACTTGTTGCATTACTTAGCAACTTTAAGAATCTGTACGTCAACATAACACGATCGCCGTCACCCCTCTCCCCAATTCCATGACACAGCATCAAGCATTTTTTCATAAAACTTGTTGTCTCATTCCGATTTGTGGAACAGCTATAGAATTTAGGCTTAATTGAAACCAGTTAAATGTATTATCAAAGGTGATTTAAGAATGTGAATGCAAAAAACAATACTTCAGTAATGTCACATATTATTAACTTATGCATTGTGGGGGCAGTATTATATACTCTTCCAGCATATTAAACTACCTTACAAAATAATTACATTTAACATAACAATATTTAAAGTGAAAATTAAGATTTATAATAATTTATATAAACAAGATAAAAAAATTTATTTCCAGCTGTTAATAACTTCTCCTTACTACACACAATTTAATAAAGCATTCTGCCAAAGCACACTAATAACCTACAGAGTTCATTCTTACAACTGTCAGCACTGCAGGTAGATCCCGTGCAATGATATTCCCCGTCACTTGTAAAGTCACTACTATGATGGCTTTTGCCTAATCCATTTCTGTAACAATCCTTTATTAAATCAATATCACACCTTTGATGAATAATTAATCAGTTTGCACAAAATTTTTGTTCTTAAATCATTTTCCGGCACAATTTCTTGATAAGAAGCTGTAACATCCTACTAACATTTCCTTTACGTTCCCTTAACCTACGTGACAGGACCACGTGCTAGTGGCACTACGATGTACACTGGCGGCCACTGCGAATCACGAGGGAGGAGGGGCGGGGGAGGTCACGTGTCCTACAAAATTCACACTGGGTTGGTTAGATCCGGCGTACTTAACCTATCAGAGGAAAGTTTGTGAAGTGTGTAACGTTCCACGTTCTGTACGGTACACGCACTTTAGCTCAGAAATGTGTAGTTTATGAGGTGGAGATTTGGGACCGTCAAATAATTCGCCATATGACTGCGGGAAACCACCTAAAACAGCAATCGGGACAGCCGGTATGTGGAGACCGGGACTCTTACGTTGCACCTCCCCAATCCAGTGTGCAGTGCCACAACACATTAAACCACACTGGCGGCTTATTATTATTACTGATGAGTAAGCAAATCATTATACTGCAACAAAGTTACTTTCGATGATGTTTTATTTTTACACTGTGCGTGACGTGTTTTCGAGAAATAATTCTCATTTTCAAACGCTTTATTACATTTTCCCCGTGACAAGTGTTTGTGTCAGTTTCTGTCAGCTTTCAGTGTGTTTCCTGGAAATAAAATTGTAGAGTGTTGTACTATATAAATATTTTGCAACTAAGTAGATGTGGTATAATTATCTAATAAAACTTAGATATTTATTATTATTATTATTATTGGGTCTTTCTGTGAGGCAATCTCCGGCTGCACCCACCTCTCATAATGTTCTCTCGTTGACGAAGGGTTTTTTTCCCGAAAATTTCTTTATTATTTGTGTTTGTGTCTTTTGTGTGTGTTCGCGCCCCACATCCATCATCTAAAGGTAAGTGGTGGCTCATTTCCCTATCCTAATTTGATTCCTCTCCGCTACTTAGCGTCTTTTTTTCATTGTTATTACATATTTATTATTATTATTATTAACAATGGAAGGAAAGAACTACCATGAGGCAATATTTATGTGGAAAGGATAGAAAAAATACACCCAACACTCACCAAAGTTGAAGGGAGGAGGACAGTAGCAATATGACCAAAATATTGTGTTTTCTTGTGTTTGTGTATTTATTTCGTGTTGCTGCTGCCCTCCTCCCTTCAACTTTGGTGAGTGTTGGGTGTATTTTATCTAGCCTTTCCATACAAATATTATTATTATTAATTTTAATGGAGGTTATGACAATTTCCCTGCTCACTTGCTTTAATACTATGTGAATTTTTATCTTAAACTCGCTCAGTATTTGATGTGACCAATTCAGTACCTCCCATGACAATTTTTCCCTTTTTTTTTTTTTTTAGCTACAAATGAAAACTTTCGAACTTCCTTCTGTATAACATAAGAGAGATAATTTTTTGTTATGGTCATCTCTGCCTTTCCACATGCCCACATGCTTCTTGTGATTCTTCTTCCAATATCCATACAGGCCTCATCCTCAATGCAAGCCCATCACAAATCTAGCACTCACTTCATCTTCCGTCAACTCCCAGCACAGCTCCTTTAGAACACCGTCAGTAACTGATATGATATATTGAAACAGATCTATCTGCGCTCCTGAGGACCTTCCAACTCCATTTTATATCACTTATGAGGGTTCCATTGTAACTGAACCGCATAATGTAGGCTACCTTTTAATAACCCATATTTTATTCATTTTCTTTCATATATTTCATTCCAGACAGTTATTAATTAAATTTAGTTCTTATTTTGCGTTTGGCGGTCAAATGATTGAGAAGTTTCATGGCGTATTCAGGGAGTTGATATGGAGCATCGTTACCAACTATTCGAAATCCGTTGTCAACTATAATTCTATTAAATCCATTTACTTCATATTTTACATTTAAATTTTGATAGTTGATAAGCAAATTTAGATAAAGTTCAAAATAAATTAGAAGTGTGTTTGCTAATTTTTGACATTTTGTAATTATTTTGAGACCAAAGTGAGTCTTTCCCACTGTGGATCTGTACGAGGGCTTTTAGACCTCTCATAACAAACAATCAGACAGGATTTACTGTCGCAATTATACATGTTCTTTTGTTTCTAACAACAAAGGTTCATTTTAAAGAGTCTTATTTCTCAGTATCCCATCTCCATGAATATTTTAAAATAAATCACAATCAACAAATTTTGACCTCATAATTTCTGAAAGTTTGTAAACTTTAAAATGAGAACATCACTTCAAAACCACTGCAACTAACTTAAAAGTTGCTTTATTTTGTTTTATTTCATCACTACAAGCATTTCAAAGCTAACATTGTACAAATTTAATATTAATTTGGTGCGTGATAACATTAATTTCAAAATGAATTTCACCATATTGACTTTTTTATTTATGAAAGTTAAGGGAATTTCTGCTATCAAGACTACAAAATTTGTCATGTCAGCTAAAAGAGATTTATTTCAAGTTATCTCAGTCCCAGGAATGTTTTAAAATCAACCACAACATAGTTTTGACTTTCAATTTATCAAATCTAGATCACACTGAGCACGCGTCTTCAGCAGTGGAAAGCCACTGTGCGAGCATTTTCAAATAGAACATGACCAAAAACGGTGGCGTCCCTTGGAAACGTTGTTTTTACAGCAACGGCCAATCTTCCCACCACTGGAGGCAAGGAAGGGCTTAAAATGGTTCAACGAAGCACAAGACTAAAGCACATTTTCCTAATAAAATCTGATAACTATATGGGGTCTAGTTACAGAAGGAGAATCCTTATGAAAATAACAAGACTCATTAAACCAGTGGCCAAATTTAATGGCGGTTATAGGAAAAACTACAAAAAGAAATAAGTTTCAAAACAGAAAAGATATTTCACAGAAAGGTAAGATAAGTACAGTGGAGAAGAAGTGGAAAATGTTCAAAAAGATGTGAACCTCTAGCACCCCAGCCACTTGGCTTAACAAACTGAGCCACCAGATAACTGGTTATGTATTGATAGAAACCTAAGCATTTCTCCAGAAAAATCTAAAGTTGAGGGGAAATATCCGGGAAAATCAATTCATCAAGCCTATACCCAAAATGCTCCAAATTCACATTTTTTCACCAATATGTAATTGTAGATTACCATCAATTTCTTTCATTTTTGGAAAATTATATCCAGGAAGTAAAATAAGCTTTCTTCCCAAAATTGGGCAAGAAAAGTAAGATTTAGTATTTTCATGTGCAAAAAAGTAATGAATATTGGTGAAATAAACTGGAAAATACTTTTCGCAAGGAAAGCTAATATATGCAAAATGCTTACCTATTTAACAAGTTCTGAAGAGGAAAAAATTTCTCTCTCATTTTCAACATCCTCTCATAAATATTGTAAATTCAAACAATGAAATCTGGCAAAAATATGAGTTATGCATCTACTGCACACTAAACCTGAAAGATTTTAATAGTCCTTTCTTCTTCTTCTGGTGCTTACCATCATGGGCTGGTTTTCCCCATGATGTGTTGCTCATAGTAAGCATGAAATGTGACGGATGTTGAACTAATGCTAGAATCTATGTGACCAGGAAACCCTTCTTTGCACAAGTCCCTATTTTCCCTCCATACTGCCTTCAATGATAAGATGAAGTCTGTAACCATTATTTAAAAATAATGTAATTAAAATATGCTGCTTTCCTGCTTAATACGATGACTGGCAGTTGTCTTTTTCTCACAGGACGGTGAAGGAATTTTGTATTTACTGCGTGAAACAACCAAACAATTTTTAAGATGCAGCAGTACAGCCATATCTCGAAAGCCTCAATGCAATTAACATAATATGACTTTAGTATCCTCGCGTCGACCCTGTGCAGTAACGCTAGCAGCACAACATTTGCAGAGTTGCCAGCGAGTGGTGAACTACATGACACAACCACATATAAGATGTTTGAGCTTCTGATTCATTGTCCTAGCAGTGTCGATCCTGATCTTCACTTCCACTACAGCATCCACATTCGTGGTCAACCAGCATCCTAGATATTTGAATCTAATCACTCGGAGTATACTTTTTTTTTTAACAGTTTAACGTCCCTTTTTAACAACGTGGTCTTTAGAGACGGGAAAGGATGGGGGCAAGGAATGGGAAGGAATTCGGCCATGGCCTTTTGAAGGAAGCATCCCGGCATTCACCTGGATTGATTTGGGGAAACCATGGAAAACCCAAATCTGGCTGCCCGGACGGGGATTCGAACCGCCGTCCACCCGAATGCGAGGCCAGAACGCTATCCGTTACACCACCACGCTCGGTGGGAGTATACTTTCATCCTATATATTTACCACATAGCGTTTCTTCTTGCTGAGGACCAAGAGCTTTGTTTTTTGAAAACTGATGTCAAGATCATGTTCTTTGTTGACAGCATTAATTCTTTCAAGAATAAACTGAAGATCTTCAAAGTTCACTACGAAGATCATGGTGTAATCTGCATAGCATGTGTGGTTTGATCATTTACCATTTATTTTGATTCCTTTATCATCTTCTTCAACAGCTTTCTGAAAAATGGCATCAAAATACAAGTTGAAGAGTTGCAGTACTCGAGGCATATTTTTAAAGTAAGTTCCGCTATCAATTATCACCACTGCAATGCTGTGACTGTCATAGTGAGCATGAACATTCAGTTCTCTAGTTGTTAAGCAACTTGGAAACTCAGTGTAAGACTGATAGTCCTTGTGTGGTTTGCGGTGAGCGATTGACATGTTCGAGGTAATTGACCAGCCCTGATGACTGAAATACAGTCGTCGCTTGTGCCGAGATGGATTATTTGAAATTATTTTTCATTAGCGATGAAGTGTGCCTCCATTCCATGGACTGCTGCTTCAATTAAGGTGTCACCTGTCATGATATGGTCCAGGAACTCGTCGCTTTTCTCACAGACGAAAAAGGTCAATGCGCTGAAAGTCCATTTGCTTTTGTGTTCCTCTGTGAGGCACCCAATGTAAGCACAATTTTCGAAACTGTAAGAGCTGTCTGTATAAACACCAGCACAGCTGTTCATTTTTGAGTCCATGAACATAGTACTCACAGAATTAGCTTTGAAATCTAGGTCAGTGTGAAATTAACTTAGGATTAAACATGCAGCTATAATTGTTTCACAGGTGGATAGACAACTCTCAATGTTTTCTACTGCATAGTCCACCATCCGTGCTTGCAATAAGCCAAATAACGGTCGAGGTAAAGAACTTTGCATTCTAGAATTTCATATAACTCATTCCATTACCTGTGTCCAGTACTCATTCAGACAAGCGTTGGGAGGAATTCTCACACCGACAATTCCATTAGCAGGTTTCTTTTTTTTTTTTTTTACTTATGGCTTTACACCTCGTCGAAGTCGATGTCATTAGAGGCGGGATAGGACTGGGGACAAGGAACGGGAAAGAATTCGGTCGTGGCCTTTCGGAGGAAGCATCCCGGCTTTCACTTAGAGTGATTTGGGGAAACCATGGAAAGCCCAAATCCAGAATGCGAGGCCAGAGCGCTAACCACTCACCCACCACACTCATTCGAAACTGAAATCAAACTGTCAAAATGTTGTAAAGAATACTCCATGAAATTTGTGGAAAGTGCAGAAATTGTGAGTCTCCTCACCTCACACATTCGTTCAACTGCCCTCATCAAATCACCACTGACCAAAGACAGTCAATCATTATGCGATGAGAGTAGAGACTTTCCCGGCGTACTGATGAAATGAAATCTTCACAAGAGTTCATCTGGCTACCTGGTACGGCTCTATACACAGTTCGCAACATCGATACCCTCAGTTAGCAGATAGCACATTTCTGCCGTGCATTGATTGGGCAGGGTCAGATCTTTCCAAGCGTCTGCTGTGCTGCGATTGGACGGTTCGGAGTCTGCTTTTTTGCTGGCTGCTAAGGCAGTCTAGTTTGTGATTTTCAGGAAACAATATCTGAAGCAGTAGACCTGATGAAGACAGCAGAGCCGACTGTGGAAAAATTGTCTTTTTACAACGCTATCCGGCTAACTCCTGTGAAGATTTCATTCGATCATTATGCTGTTTGTCATTTATAGAGTCACAGCCCTCATAGAACTTCCTTACTCATTCAATCACTCGTGGTATCTTCACCATACATTTCACGAACTTGATGATGAATGTCAGTTTGTCATTTCTCGCATTCAAGAAACAGATATCAGAGCGTATTTTACAGTCGACGGGGCCGGTCAATTACTATGAAGATGCAAATCGCTTACTACGACCACACACAAGGACTAGCAATATTACACTGTGTGTACAAGTTGCTTAGCAACTGGAGAACTGAAAACACATGTGCACAACGACAATCACAGTATTATGATGGTAACAATTGATAACGGAACTTACTTCAAAAATACGCTCGTACATTACTGCCTGGCACCTATTGGTGTTGATTTCTTCAGTAGTATGGTCTCCAATTGTGACCTATGCTGTTATAAACAATTTGTATTGCCTGTGAAATTCAACTAAACGCATTTGTATAGTAACAAATGCCAAGTACATCAAACTATTGCAGCAGATGCTGAACTTATCACACCGTCCTCATAGATGTTTAGTAACTAGCTAACTTCATAGTGTGGTCACCCACTGTTAGTGGTGGAACACAAATTTTCTGAACAAATGACTATTCTGTATTTTTGTCTCATTTTGCAAGAATAATCCAATTCTAACCTGAGTGGTTGCTGGAACTTAAACTGCTAAGTTATTAGTACACTCTTTTCGATTGGAATCTGAGCTTTTTCCTTGTATAGAGGCAGTTTTTTAATTGTTTTCCAGATCTATGGGTTTTTAATGAAGGAAATAGAATTTGGACAAGAAATGATATAAGCAACAACCAACAATAATGTCGATTGGCATTTTTTTTAGGAAAATCTTGGAAAATTCATTTCTGGATGGGAGGACTGTGAATCTACCCAATGTCATTCAGGATGAGTCAAAAAGGACTTTTCAAATTTATTGAGATTTAGTACAAAATCGGTAGATGTGTCATTTTGTAGCAAAAAACCTCAAATTTCACATTAAAGTTCAAGTGTCATTTTGGTTCAATGTGACTATCATTTGTCATGCGGCAAACATCCCACCTGTAATCAATCTTCCCACACGCGTTGCAGTAAATCAGGCGTTACTTGTACAATTGCAGCATAGATTCAATTTTTCAGGTTGGCCAAATTGTTTGGTAGGGGAGGAACATACGTACGATCTTTAATGAAACCACAGAGAAAGAAATCCAGTGGTGTCAAATATGGGGAGCGAGGTGGCCACGTGATTGGCCTTTCACGGCAATTCCACAAGACTGGGAAGTGATTATTGAGGAAACTTCGAACTTCTGTAAGAAAATGAGGTGGTGCAACATCTTGCTGATGTATCAAACTTGAGGTTATTTGCTACAAAATGACATCTACTGATTCTGTAATTTATCTCAACAAGTTTCTATATCATTCCATAGTTGTAAAGTCCTTCTCGACTTGCCCTGTATAATTGTAGGAAAAATGGAAATGTTTAGCATGAAAATTCAACATGTGATTGAGTTATATAAGAAATGTTAAACTATAAAATGACAATACTCACTTGGCACTAAGACCACCTCCTGGGGGGAGACCTGGTATATTCTGATCAGCAAGTGCCTGAAGTACATGTAGAAATTCAACCATATCACCCTGGGTCACGAGTTCTGTAAGAAAAAGAATCAGATATAACAGTTAAACACACTAAAAGAAGTAAGGAACACCAAAGATTATTATTCAGAACAAGTCTGGTACACAAGCAAACTGAATTGATCCAACAAAGAAAATAATTCTGCTTGTATTTTGTACATCAGTAACATAACCGGTACATTACTCTCTGCGTATAATGTTGCTAACGTACATTCTACAAGCCTTAATGTTTTCCTGCTCAGATAAAGAAAATTTCAAACCCAAATATAAATTTATTAAAAGGGATGGCCGTGGCCCCCATGAAATTCCAAAAGATTCATCTACATAACTCAAGAGCATTACTGCTAACATTGAATATATGGTACATTATTTAGCTATATTTCAACTGCACACAACATAAAAGTTATCAGTATACAGCAAATAGTATTGAAATTAATACAAAATTTGGAATCAACACTTCTATTATAAGCACAATCATTAGTTAAATTTTAATAACTTCATACCAAGATATTTACAAAATTAAACCTTCAACACCAATTTTGTTCCCATCCTATAGTAGGGTTAACAGTATTTTTCCCCAAATCCGGGGAGGCTTCACAACTTTTTCACCAAAATCCAGGGACGCTTTCAGCATTTACCCTAATTATGCGTTGTACTTTTATAAGTTATATGATTAAAGGTTGGGTCAACTTAAAAGCCACATATTGCTTATATTTTGTATTTTAATGAGGATCACAGTCAGCCATGTTGCACACTACAAGGAGATTTGCTGTTGTGTCCAATACGCAGTATCCTTGTAATTTTCTTTTAATCCTAGGCATGTACAGCGGAAAAAGTGCGCTTCTTATCTCTTGCTTTAAACAAATGCATTAGCAAATCAGGGCTTTTTAAGAATACTCACTTGATTAAAAAAAAAAATTCTGAGGACAACAGTAAAAATCCGGGGACATTGCGGGGATGAAATCTGTCCGGGGACAGAGAGCTAAATACGGGGACATCTTGTAACCCTATCCTATAGTCATAAACAAACTTCAGTTTTTTTATCTGTGTACCATGGGCTGACTTACAATAGCACGCCTGAAATACAGAAAACTATCTGCCTCCTCTTCCACCTACACTTTACCTGTGGTTTGGAAAAGATGCAATGGACGGTCACCAATCCAACACAGAAGCAACCAGATGCTGACCTTGTAACATCAGTGTTAAGACTCCAAACATATAGGAGAGGTGTAATAAACTGTTTTGGTATAGGTGACAAACTAGCAAAGAGAGTGACAGCCTGTAAGGCGGAACAATATAAGTCAGGGTTATCTGAAAAATAAAGTATAGAGTGGAAACACTTAAACAGGAAAGCATCTTTGGTGTTTGAAGTGGGAAAGAAAGGCATGATTGGCTAGATAGACCCATGTGACAGCAGGAGAAGTTATGATTGGCTCAGAAAATGGAGAGATGGTTGGCCATGTTAAGTACAGACAGCACATTTGAAGGTGTCTGCTCAGAAGAACATCATGATCGGTAGTGAAATCAGTGTGGGAGCCACATGGAGTACTAGCAATGCCGCGTCCATCTTAAATGAGTCTGTGATGTGTAAAATCAAACCAAGTGATTTCAGATCTGACTGACTGCCTATGATCATGGCGGCGACAGTAAATCTATGCCGTTCAAAGTAGACATTTCCCAATTGCAAACCTGCTAGCTTCAGGAACGAGGTTCATTGTTAAGCACTAACTGTAATACGTGACTGGTACCGGCCTGGAAATTTTGTGGTGTTAAATAAACTGTTTGAAACTGTATGCCAAGCCAGTGACAATTATTTGCAGACTCCCTTTAGAGACAAATTTCTGCCAAGAATTTATATTAATAATTTCTCATAAGGGATGGCGATATGAATTAACTGTTGAAACTGTGTATAAGCATTATTGTCTAGTGGTCCGGTACCACAAGTATATTCCACGGTCAGAGTTCTACTAAAGGTTTGCAGTCACAACATGACGACTACAGCAGTACGACGAAGTGGCAATTCGTTCACCGCCATCAGTAAAGTAAGGCAGACAGAACCAAAAGAATATCGTCACATGGTGATAAATGCTACAACCTCCCAAGTAGTATTGGAGCTAATTTCATGACCCGTGCCAAGCAACGTTCCACACATGGAGCTTAAAGGATGACTCCTATGGTGACTGCAGTGGGGAGCAAATAATTAAGCACACTGGAAAATCATTCCATCTGACATTTACAGTTTGGTTTGTTGGCTCTTCATGCTGTTATTGGAGGCACAATCAAATAGACAGACTCCCTCAACATAATTCTGTAGTTGTTATAACTATATTTCTTGGACTTGAAATTGTTCTAATTAATGAATAAGAGAACTAACAAAATAATTAACTGACATGGCAGTAACAAATCATTGGAAAAAGCCTGCTGAGTGGTGGCAAGACAAATACTGGAGGCAGGGATATTATTACAAAGGAATTTGTAGATTAGACTAATTTAAACATAGTTTTTTTTAACTGCTTTATGTCTCTCAACAGCGAGGTCTTTTAGAGGCGGGAAAGGATGGGGGCAAGGAATGGGAAGGAATTCGGCCATGGCCTTTTTAAGGAAGCATCCCGGCATTTGCCTGGAGTGATTTGGGAATTAAACATAGTGACGGATTTTTTTCCATATCTGTCCTTATTATCATTGCCCAACAGCAGTTTCATTGTCACTATTATCCAGTAAAGTTTACATACAGTGATACAGCAGGCTTCTGTAGTAAAACTTGCACAAGTTTGTGGTCTAATCATGAAAATGATATCACAAAACCTTGCCAAAACTATTCTTCTGGTAGGTTCTAAATTAAATGTGGTCAATACATTGCAGCTCACAGATAATTACATCTTTAATTCATAAAATTAATCTTTGAATCTGGATATTGTGATTACATTGTGTTACATCGGAACTGTGCGATGCCACAGATTTTATCCAAAGCACAGATTAACAAACTTCAAACACAGGTAGAGGCATGGTAATGTGCCTACATGATAATTAAATGTTATTTAATGGGCCAAAAAACTTGCAAACTAGTCTCAACTTTAAATGAATTAAACACCCATAATATGTTAACATACGGTGAAAATGAGCTGTTGTGCTATTCTTTTTTGTAATTGCCATAAAACAAAATTAAATACAATTTAGGTAGGGCAAAATAAAAACGCCATAACGCCAAAATAAAAACATTTGTTTATTTTGCTCAAAACAAAGTACTAGCAAAGCTCATAACTTCATCAACGAAGACCAGAGATGCTCTCAGCTATTTTTCCTTGCCACCATTACTTTCCTTAAATTTGGCATAATTCTGTGGTGAATCAACATCAGGGATAAATATCAATAAAATGGTGTTGAGAATAGAGCAAAAGTACTCTACATAACCACAAATGTCATGATTTTTCATCATGACTTTATTCACAAAAGCATTTTCCCACTGCTAGAAAAGGCCATTTAATCAGCATAATGCTCCTGGTCTCAAGTTTTTCACTGTCACAGCTGTAAGTCATGATTGAGGGGGGCAGGTTGAGTGGTTAGCGCAGGGGTGGCCAACCCAAATGATCTTGTGGGCCACTTCGGAAATGCATCATAACTCCGCGGCCCACATATAAAATTATATATCCTCATATTATATTTAGACATTTTTTTTGGATTGAATATAATTTAATTATTCTGCGAACTCATAACTGTAACCTCATAAATAAAACAGGCAATATCTGTCATATATTCGTATGATGCAACTAAGGAAAATGGAAGCGGCTTCTAGGCGATATAAATAAGAAAAGAAAGGGAAATTAACCCACCACATACCAAAGTGGACGGATGCGATGAGAGAACACTAATGCTGACAAACAACTACACAATATTTCGGCATATGCCTTGCTCACAAATAGAAAAAACGGGCCATTAGGCTCTGAACGTGTGTGCACACCGAACGTTACCTAATGACTAACCGTGTTGTGGTGGTTGGGGGGGGGGGGGGAGGGGGGGACGGATAAGGAGTAGACTATTGATATCGGTATACAATGTCTGAGATAATATATTTAATATTTTGGCAGGCGATGGTAAAATGAGCAAATGTAGTAATGGTACGGTATAAACATGGCAAAAAAAAAATAAAAATAAAAAATAATAAAAAAAAAATGGTAGTGATGGGTTAATTGGAATTTAACGGTGGTTAAGTCCAGGTGGGTGTCTTGTATCCAGGATATTCTGGTAGGCTAGTTCCCATCTCCGGAGTTCTGCTGCAGTGGTGCTGTCAGGGAAAACTCTGACTGCTCTTACAGTGAAACAGTCGTTGAGGTTGTTGGAATCATGGCTATTAGCATGTTCTGGTACTGGAAGGTACAGGTTACGAGTATGGACTGTTTGTCTGTGGCCATTCATTCTAACAGAGAGTTGCTGTGTGGTGAGGCCTATGTAAGAACTGTGCACCAGTATACGTGTGCAAATTTCCTTCAGAATCGGATAGAAACTGTAGATTAAAGGATGGAAAGGAAGGAGCGAAGTTGGGAGTCTCGAAACCAAATGTAGACAGTAGTTTTCCGTTTGTTTTGCAGTATACATGTGCATACTTCCTTCAAAATCAGAAAGAGACAGTAAAGAAAATTGACAGTAATTAAAGGGATAGAAAGGGGCATAGGGTTTGCGTTTTTGTGAAAGTTATGTGGACAGTATTTTTATTTTTCTATTTGTTTTAAAGTATACACATGCGAAGTTCCACCAAATCGAATTAAAATGTGGGTTTTGTACAAATATTAAGGGAAGGGGAGCTAGGGTAGTTTTTTTAATTTTTTGGTCAGAAATCTTATCCATAAAAAATTACATATATATATGTGCCAACTTTCATAAAGATCGGTCAAATGGTGTCGACTGTAGCTTTCTAAAAAGAAATTGACAAAAATCAAAGGGGTGTAAACGGGGAGAGGGGTTCAGTTTTTGCAAACCAAGAGTTGGCATTATTTTTCTCTTTGTTTCAGAGTAAAAATTTGCCAAGTTCTGTCTAAACTGGATAAAAACTGTGGTTGTGTATAAAAGTTAAAACATTTAATGGGGAGAGAGGTTGGTTTTTAGATCATTTGGTCAGACACCTTCTTCGTGAAAAAATACATATAAGCACCAACTTTCATGGTAATCGGTCAAACGATCGCGACTAACTTTTTGTAAAGAACATTGACAAAAGTTAATGGGGTTGAAGGAGGGAAAGGGGTTGAGCTTTGGCAAACCAAATGTTGACAGAATTTTTCTCTTTGTTTTAAAGTATATATGGGCAAAGCTCAATAAAAATCGGATAAGAAATATAAATTTCTATAAAATTAAGGGGAGTAAAGGGAGACATGGGGTAGTTTATTTATTTTTTGGTCGGAAACCTTCTCCATGAAAAATTACATGTATATGCCAACTTTAATTGAGACCAGTTAAATGGTGTCGACTGTAGCTTTGAATAAAGAACATTGGTAAAAATTTAGGGGCTTCAGTTTTTCAAACCAAAAGTTGACAGTATGTTTCTCTTTATTTTTGACTATACATGTCCAAAGTTTCATCGAAATCGAATAAAAAAATGTGGGTTTGAATAAAAATTATGGGGTGTAAAGGGGAGAGGGTGGTTTTTTATTTACTTATTTTATGGTCAGATTCTCTATAAAAGATTACATGTATATGCCAACTTTGATGAGAATCGGTAAAACGGTGCCGAGTGTAGCTTTTTATGAAGAACATTGACAATAATTAAAGGGTTGGAAGGAGGGAGGGGGTTGAGCTTTGGCAGACCAAATGTAGACAGGATTTCTCTCTGTTTTAAAGTATACATGGGCAAAATTCAATAAAAGTCAGAAAAGAAATGTAGGTTTCTATAAAATTAAGGGGTGTAAAGGGGAGAGGGATGGTTTTTTATTTTTTTGGTCAGAAACCTTCTCCATGAAAATCTATACATAATTGCCAATTTTAATGGAGATCAGTTAAATGGTGTCGACTGTAGCTTTGAATAAAGAAAATTGGCAAAAATCAAGGGGATGGATAAGGGGAGAGGGGTTCAGTTTTTTTAAACCAAAAGTTGACAGTATTTTTCTCTTTATTTTTGGCTATATATGTACAAAGTTTCAATGAGATCGAGTAAAAAATGTGGATTTGTATAAAAATTAAGGGGTTGAAGGGGGTAGAAGGGGTGTGGTTTCTCAATAAAATTCATATGGGACCTCTTTGGAGGTATACCCTATCCACCAAAAAAATTTCATTTGAATCGGTTCAAAATTGACGAAGATATCGCTGAACATACATACAAAATTACAGACGAATTGAGAACCACCTTTTTTTGAAGTCGGTTAAAAATAGGAAAAACAAAAGCTTACAAAAATATATTGGTTTTTAAGCTCTGTTCCTTGATTTCTGAACTCCCCATATCATACACTCCACAAAAATGTGCATTATATGCATTTCATTTTAATCAATCACCAGTGCCAGTTAGAATATGTTACTAATGATAAAAGGGAATCAGATTTATTGTTCTTAGAATTTCTTACTGTACCTGTTATTCTCCTTTCTATTAATTCTTCAAGTTCCCGTTCACGCTGAATAGCTTCAGTAGAAGGTTGGGGCACTCCTGGGAAGGTGACTAGCACAATACTCATGTTATCTCGACTCCCCTGTTCAAGAAAAAGAAAACAGGAATTACATTCCAAGTTACAACTCATTTAATAAGTGAGACTACATTCGATCTAAACTTAACCTTGTGCTTACATTATCAAATGTGAGTTCACTTAAAATTAAGTTTGCTCAAAATTAAAAGACAAAAAAATTGCATACACTGCACTGTTTATTTATGTACTAATGGTGAAAATGTAATACAGCTGAATGGTAAAAGTGTAAGTACTGTGTACGTAACGTATTTTCAAGTGGGTGATATGTTTATCTCAGGATGAATAACTGAAATTTCTTTTTTCTCTGGGATTGGTAATACAGTTATCTATTGAAAGACACATCACAAACAGATAAAGGAGAAATACAACCCACTGTGAAGGTTGTCACTACTTGCTATCACAATGAAAGCATATGAATATAAGTAGAACAATTTATCTGCGCATAATTTGAAGTTTGTTTTATTTACTTTTTCAAATGGACGAATAAGAGTTATCTTTGATAAATCATCACAGACTTTCTGTGATCACCTTCGGTATGTGTGGGTTTCCCTTTCTGTGATAGTTTATGCTTTATTGTGTTTGAAGACAAGGAACGGTAGCAAAATTAATCAGCCACTTACCACAGATGACACAGGAGGGGCAGATGAACACACTTCACAGTATTTCCAAAAAACCTTAATCATGTAGAACTTGAGAAACATGGCACTCATGATACACGTGACAGGTCTTTCGCCTTGCCAAATTTCTTACCTTCAACATGACTAAGATTTTTTAAATGGAAATATTGTAAAATCTTTGTCCTAGCCCTTCTCTCATCATCTGTTGTAAGTCATGGTTATTTTCCCTCTCCTTCCTTATTTTCATTGCCTACCAGCAGTTTCACTATCACCATTATCTATACTATTATAAATCTGTAAGCAAGATGCGTTTGTAGTGAGGCTTGATCTCTAATAACGCAAAAACTACCGCATCAATTTGCATGGTGTTTCCAAATTTTTAAAGCTAATGTTGCTGATCAACATCTGCAGAAGTAGCTAACGTCTAATATGTACCATGGGAAGAAGCAAGTCAGTAAAAAACTTCAGAAATGTGAAACTGTAGACCACAGATAATTATACACATTCAGACGGTCACTCCTTTCATAAAGAGACCTGACAAAATTTAGGATTTCCTTTTTTTACTTCTGCGATTCATTTTTCTGGACCGCAATACTTCAAAATAAAAAGAATACGTGAATCAAGTATAATCAGCATTTACTTGAATCGTAACAGGTCTGTTGAATTACGAAAAAGTTATATTACTGATATTGAAGACATGTATTGTCTCTGGTAGACTGTTATACAGTTTGTCTCTGGAACAAAGATGCTACGTGAACGCTATACAATACAGCCACAATAAGCCAATACTTAATACGAAATTCAGTTTTTTCTCGAAGAGCGATGTCTTAAAAACAGCTATTATAAATATCAGCAAGTAATAAAACATACTTCTTTCATAATGACTTGTGCGGAATTGCACATATTTGGAAGTACTTTATTCGATTAATATGTCTCGTGGCTATAACGTGCAAATATAACTAGGCATCCGAAAATTCAGGTACATGCGACTCAAATAATTACATAGAAAATACGGATATATTGAAAGAAACTCAAATAAAAAAAAAATCATATCCTAATGCTACACCGCGTAAATTATAAAGCTAAAAGCATCGTCCCTTTGGCCTATAACAAAGCATATCAGCTGTCATCACTGTCCAGGTTGCATTTCAATCGATTTACAACTTGCGATCATTTTGCCACTCAGAAATAATTGCTTGAGTTACATGCACATTAGTACATATACTGTACCGTGATCCATTTTGACATTTTTAAATTAATTATATCTGACTGAAATAATGACAATAATGATACGACGATTTGAAACCAAGATTAACTCCAATTCACGTAAATTTCTATTTTAAAGCAGGAATAATTGATGGTGTATCAACATAAAATAAAAACCAATATCCAAACAGAAAAAAAAAAATCAGAAAAAATTGAGATGCTGTGATTATTGGTAGGCATCCTAAAATTCTATTCTACACCGCGTAAATTTTAAAACTAAACCCGTTATGCCTGATGCTAAACAAAACGAGTCAATTGTCATCTGGTCCAGGCTGTTGTTTCGCCAGGTACTTACATGCGACTGAAATAATTACATAGAAAATACGGCTATATTGAAAGAAACTTAAATTCAAAATGTTTCATGTCCTAATGCTACACCGCGTAGATTATAAAGCTGCAGGCATCGTCTCTTAGGCCTATAACAAAGCATCATATCAGCTGTCAGGTTGCATTTCAAGCGATTCACAACTTGCGATAATGTTGCCACTCAGAAATAATTGTTTCAGTTACATGCACGTTACTACATAAACTGTACCACGATCACATCTCGACATTTTTGGATTAATTATATCTGACTGAAATAATGACAGTAATGATACGACGATTTGAAATCAAGAGTAGCTCCAATTCACGTAAATTTCTATTTTAAAGCATGAATAATTGATGGTGTATCAACATAAAATAAAACCAATATCCAAACAACAAAAAATAAATAAATCAGAAAAATTGAGATGCTGTGATTATTGGTAACGAATTTTTATATTTCAGCACACTTCCAAGAGGACTAAGTCGTAGATTACTGCTATATTTACATAAATTTATGGCACCGCGGTTATGTTGAATCCTCGGTATCCACATTTAAAAATAAACTTTTTTTAGTTAAGTATCATGCAAACAATATTTTTCATTATATCCACAGATACATCCTTAACAAAGTTTATACCTAGCTATATAATCCCAGGCAAAGTTTACACAGAAAATCGCCAAAAAAAATTACACATAATGATTATAATATCAGCTTTCTTAACGTTACATTGGTTCCTTCAAACTTCCCGTTCAAATTTAAGCGCCTACAATTTCCCGTAACGTTATGTTTTGCCATGACAATTAACAAGTCTCAGGGACAGACACTAGGAACCGTAGGCATTGATCTTCGGACACCATGTTTCTCGCACGGCCATCTATACGTTGCTTGCTCCAGGGTGAGTGGCAGATCACGTCTGTACATATGTACAATGAACAATCAGACCAGAAACGTGGTCTACACAGAGGGATTACAATGAGTGACCTACGAAGTATGCTGAAGATAGTATATTATTTCTCTTAAGCATTGCTTTATTTACTTATAACACAAAAATAAAAGCCTTTCTAAACAATAAATGTTTATACTTCGCACAATAATTACAACCACGAATTACTACTGTTAATTTTTCAGGAACCTTTTCTACTATTGAATCAATTGAATCACGTTAAAATATGAATAAAACAACTCTCTGACATCAGTATGAAAACCGAACCTAACGTATTAACCGAAACAAACGAAACTATTCAGAATACATTAACAGTTCATGCCTTTCCACGTTAATGTCTGATAAGAGAATAAAATCGGTAAATAATTTTTACACCTGCCAAGGCACGCGCGCGTGAAGCAGCGGGCAAATGCTAGTCAAATTATATTTTTGTGTTTGATGGATATGTTCAGAACTCTTGTAAGATCTGTTATCTTGAATAAATCTTCAGTCCCTTCACAATCATGTGCGTATATATATTGCGCATGAAACAACAGGAGCTAAGTAGTGAAAAGGAACTACAGATTAGGATAGGGAAACAAACCATTGCTTGCCTTTAGATGATGGATGTGGAGCATGAACACACAAAAAAGACAAAATTTACGTGCGTTTTTGTCTTTTGTGGGTTCACGCCCCAAAATCCACCATCTAAAGGTAAGTGGTGGTTTGTTTCCCTATCCTAACCCATGGGTAGAATGGGGAAAAGGTTTGGAGGACTTATAATTAAAGATGTATTAAAGATAGGAAGATATGACAATGTGCCATACGTTGAAGTACTATTAGTATAGATTTTTTTTTTTTTTTTTTTTTTTTGCTTATGGTGTTACGTCTTTCGAAGTCATTGATGGTGGAATAGAACTGGGGGCAAGGAATGGTGAGGAATTGTGAGGAATTCAGGCATGGCCTTTTAAGGGAATCATCCCGGCATTCACCTGGAGTGACTTCGGGAAACCATGGAAAACCCAAATCTAGATGCTCGGGCGAGGATTTGAACCGGCGTCCTGCCGAACGTGAGGCCAGAGTGTTACTGCTCACACACCACGCTCGGTCCAGTGTTAGTTGATATGCAACCACACAGGAAATTACTGTGAGGAAAGAAACTGGTTTGCAAAACCACAAGATAGGTTTGGGCAAGGATAATAATGTGAATCACAGTTGTCTATATCTAAAGCTATGTTTACATCTGCCATAAATTCGGAATATATATTGGGATATGTATCAAAACTTGTATCGGCACTTGTATGAGGCCTTCATTGACTTGTATGCGTGTGAACCTGGCACTTACATCAGTTTACACAAATATCAAACTTTGCTTTGATAGTCAAAAGTTCCATTATTTTAATTTGAATTGCCCAACCACTAAAAACGTAACCTGATAAGGATTGTTTCATTTTAAGTGTGCGCTCATATACCACATAAAAATCAAAGAAAATATATATTGTAGCAAAAACAATTCTTATCTAGAAACACAGGGTGCTTAGGGTGAAATAACTTTGAAAGAACTCGTTTCACTTAAAATTATTACAATTTAAATAAAAAATTACTTTCTACATCTGGTTTTGGACAGGTACTGACAGTTGGTGAAAGAAATAATGAATAACAACTAAATTCTGTGTTTCAAATAATTTAATATTTAAGCTGATGGCTGCGATGAGAGAAAACAATCAGAGAGACATACAAATATCATTATTTCAGCCGTAATATTGTCCATTTGTTTGTCCGTCTAAGTGTTTTCTCTCATCATAGCCATCAACTTTGATATGTGGTAGGTTATTTTCCCTTTCCTCTATTATTTATATCACCAAGAAGCTGCTTCCATTTTCATTAGTTTCAGAATTTAATATTTCCTAGTTTCATGGTTTATTAATTTTACTTGTGGTGATAACCTCTATAAATGTGTCACCTCTAAACAAGTGGAAGTAAAAACAGGAGTGTCACAAGGTAGCATATTGGGACCATTACTATTCATTAGAATAATGAATAGTGTGGATGGTTTACTTTCAGTAATCAGATTGTTTGAGGATGACATAATGCTATATAAAACAATCAAAACACTAGATGAGTGTAAACAGCTGCAGGGTGATCTGGACAGGATATCTAGTTGGGTTGGTAAACATGGGATGAACATAAATGCAAAGAAGAGTCAGCTAATTAGATACACAGATAAACTAAAGGTTGATTATGGTTATAAGGTGGAGAAAGAATTGCCTGTTGAAGACTTGAAATGTAAATATCTTGGCAATACATTTGATAACAATGTTAACTGGACAGAACACAATGGACAGGTAGTAGGAAAAGGTAGCAAAATTCTGCACTTGTTGGAGAAAGTGATGAGAGGATGCACGAGAGAAGTAAAGGAATTGGGTTACAAAACTTTGGTCAGACCATTGCTTGAATATGATAGTTTAGTATGGGACCCACATTTTGAGTATCAAATGCAGGAGTTGGAGAGGTTGCAAAAAAAAGGCTGTTAGAATGTTTTTGAAAATTACTGCAACACAATCAGTAACATATGATAAAAGAGCTGGAATGGGATTCATTGGAAGACAGGAGGAGAGTGAAGAGGGTCATGGGAGTGTACAAGGCATATATTGGTGATGAGGCATGGGGCAGATATTGGTGTAAGAATGAAAAATAATGCGTGGGGAAAAGCTGACAATGACCACAAGCTGGCATTTGATTTCAGCCACAAGGGTGTAGGAAGATTCTTTTTTTAGGTAAGGGTGTCAGGGATTGGAATAAGTTACCAAGAGAAATGATAAATAATTTTCCAAAAATGCTGAAAGAATTTTAAGTAGAAATGTGTAGAGTGCAAATGTAGGTGGGTGCAGATTGGTGTATAGGGAAATTTCCACCAGAGCGTGCGCTCCATTGCAATTTTAATTAATTATTAAGGTTAATACCAAAATATTGTAAAGTGTGTTTGTGAATTTGTCACAGTCCTTTAGCATTCATCTGATGGATTTTCCCTGCCTATCCATTCCTATTTTCATAGAATATTATTGCAAGTAAGTAACTAGTAACACAAAATCAACAATTGATTGATCTAAATTTTTAATAACGACAGGTAACACAGATTGGCAGACATTTTGAGAATATGATCTAAATTGGAAGGCAGTAAATAAACTATCATGAACCCCACAACTTTCAATCAAGGAATTTCTAACTCAAAGTGTAAAACAAATGAAATATCTTATAAATAATGATACAGATTGCAAGGAAAGGGGAAATGACTTATCGCTGACCAAAGTTGAAGGCAGCGACGGGAGAAGCACATTCAGTAGAAGTCCGATTATCTGAGGTAAACGGGACTGGGACCACCTCGGATAACGAAAAACTCGGGTAACCGGAGGTCAAGGAAAGAGGTTACAATGAGTCAAAAAACGTATTGAAACTGAAATAATACAATTTATTTATAGTGTAAAACTAATTTGTGAAGCAATAAAGTTGTTTTTTGTACATTAATTACGATCACTTGCCAAAAAAGTCTTTAATTGTCTTCTGTGCCAACCCTGTAGCATCATTATGTAGACTACAGCAGCTGTTGCTCAATATACTCAAGTGCTGCTTCTATTCTTTTTAAACCTTCAGCATGAGAAGTTTTAGGAACAGTTTCAGTTTTATTTTCTTCGTCTTCTTCTCCTTATTAACCATTTCATCATTGATAAGCTGATTTTGACCGCCATCCATCCTTGTATATCTTCACCGTTAATTTCTTTTACCACGATACACGCAAGCGCTACAGTACCACGCTTAATATCGTACACACTCTAGTTGGAAAAATATTCCATATCTTCATAAAAGCTCCCTATCATATTTCAGAAATTTGCCTCGGTTAACCCAGCGGCTCGGATAATCGGAATTCGGATAACCGGACTTTTAATCTATATCACGAACACAAAAAATACACAATATTGTGGTCTTAAAACTTCTGCGTGTTAAAGAGAATGAGTCATGTGGTTCGGGAGGTGTGCACACGCTGAAGTATCCTACATGACCGAGTGGATTATCAATATGGCGGTGGGACTAAGATGTTATATATAAATATGTATATTGCAGACAGTGATAGAAGTAGTAATAAACCGAAAGGGTACATAATGGAAAGAAGAAAACAGAAATAAATATAGATATGTAAATTTTGAGGAAAAAAAACAACATGTAGTTAGTTAAATGACAATAATGCTAATACTGATAATACTGAGTGATATGTCAAAGAAAGGAATTTTATCGGTGGTTGAGGTCGGGTGGGTGTCTGGTATCTAGGATATTTTGGTAAGCAAGTTCTCATCTCCGTAGTTCCGGTGGTTTTGGGGAAAACTCCGATTCCACTCACGGTGAAACATTCATTGAAGTTGTTGGAATCGTGGTGGTTAGCATGTTGTAACTTTCGTTATATTACTACTTCTGTCACCGTCTGCGATATACATATTTATATATATCTGCCAATATCTGAACATGCTAACCACCACAATTCCAACAGCTTCAATGAATGATTCACTGTGAGAGCAATCAGAGTTTTCCCCAAAACCACCGCCGCCTCAGAACTTCGGAGATGGGAACTTGCATACCAAAATATCCTAGATACCAGACACCACCCAGCCTCAACCACCGATAAAATTACTTTCTTTGACGCATCACTCATTATTATCAGTATTAGCATTATTGTCATATAACTAACTATATGTTGTTTTTTTTCTCTCAAAATTCATATATCTATATTTATTTTTGTTTTCGTCTTTACATTATGTACCCTTTCAGTATATTACTACTTCTATCACCTGTCTGCGATATACATATTTATATATAACATCTTAGTCCCACCGCCATAGTGATAATCCATTCGCCTCATGTAGGATACTTCGGCGTGTGCACAGCCTCCCGAAGCCACATGACTCATTCTCCTTAACATGAAGAAGGTTTAAGACCGAAATATTGTGTATTTTTGTGTTCATGATATATGTGCTTCTCCCGTCGCTGCCTTCAACTTTGGTGAGTGATGAGTCATTTTCCCTTTCCTTGTAATTTATATTGCCTAAAGCCGTTTCCTTTTTCTTTTGTTTAAAATATGGTATAGGTAACAATGAAAGGAAAGAACTGCCGTGAGGCAATATTTATTTGTAAAGGACTGATAGAATACACCCAACACTCAATAAAGTTGAAGGGAGGAGGGCAGCAGCATCACAAAACACACAAACAAAGAAAATACTATAATTCAGGTAAAATCATTTAATTAGTTTACAGAAGTGGCTGGACTTGCGCAAGCCTTGCGTTCGACGCAGCCACTCGAGTGCAAGGCTTGCGCAAGCCCAGCCACTTTTGTAAACTTGAAGGGTTTTACCCGAAATATAGTATTTTCTTTGTGTGTTGCTTTGTGTTGCGGCTGCCCTCCTTATAAATAATGATGATTTATTATTATTTTTTATGCATGGGTGAACAATTAATGCATGCAACGAATAGTTTTATCAAAATCTTGAACATGGCAGCATCAACAGCAACGGTATTTCTTCAATTGTATAATGAAAACACAGCCAAACCTGTTGCAAATATTCAATGAATTTATTGACCGGTTTCGACCCGCCTTAAGGGGGTCTTCTTCAGAAACTAGTTAAAATATATTACATAAATCTAAAACACTTTTCAATAAAATAGTACACTTTTGTACTAAAGTCGCACATTAAAATTTATTATCTGGCTAACCATCCGGCAGCCAGCGTGCCTCACAGAGCCAGCGTCTAATCTGGGCGACAGCTTACTGCCGACTGGCGTGTACATAGTGGCGGTAACTCTCAGTATATATAAAGATACAACATTTCAAGTTGAATAGTTAATGATGATCTATATAAAGAATCAAACTGTTATAACAGAAATAATCAGTCAAATAAAAATATGATAGATAGACGGGGAAGGAAAATAAATTTCTATTTCGGCAATGTGTATGTTCTCTTGATACCGCCTAGCTGTAAGATACGTTTCCTTGAATAGGAAATTACCACAGCACTGCCAGAAGTCAGAAATCGTGGCAACACTGGAAGAAGTAGTTGTGGCAACCTCTAACAGGAAGTAAGTGCCAACTTTCCTGTTTCCTTCGGCCAAGAAGAATACCTTTATAACACTAAATAACACGTAATAATTTATCACGATCGGCTCTTTTGGAAAGATTGAGCAATCGTCTATTTTTCTGCATCTTCACAATTCGGCACACGCATTTTTGTAGATGCACTGACAGTTTATAAAAATAGTGACGCGCTGGCCTCTCATTCGGGAGGTTATGGGTTCGAATCCTCGTCCGGCCATCCAGATTTGGGTTTCAATGATTTCCCCAAATCACTCTATGTGAATACTGGAAAGGTTCCTTTAAAAGGCCATTGGAGAAATCCTTACTACAACTCCTTTCACGCCTCTAATGACCTTAATGTCGACAATGTGTAAAACCATAAGCAAAAAAGGAAAAAGAATGTATGCTCGCCTCATGTCTTTGAGCAAGCATTGAACTTCATCTTTAATGTCTAAGTCGGTCAAATATTTTCGCAGCTTAGGAAAAGGTGGTAGTCACTGTGGGCCAAGTCTGCAATTGTATGGTGGGTGGGTGATTATTTTCCAACCAAAGTTTTGCAGAAGAGCGACGGTGTTATGAGCAACGTGTGGACCAGCTATGTCGTGAATAATGCTTCCTTCCTTGCTTACATTTCGTCTTCTTCGGTTCTGAATTGAACTTCTGAGTTTTTTTCAGTGTTTTACAGTAGCTGTAGTAGTAGTAGTTGTGGTCGCAGCTTGCATTAACCCGACTAACAATGACTCCTTCCCATTCAATTTTTTTCCTTCTTATGGCATTACGTTTCGTCAACGTCGAGGTCGTTAGAGGCGGGGAAGGACTGCGGAAAAGGAACTGGAAGAAATTCGGCCTTGGCTTTTTAAAGGAACTATACCACCATTTGCCTGGAGTGATTTGGGGAAACCAAAGAAAACCCAAATCTCGATAGATGGAGGTATTCGAAGCCGTCTCCTACCGAATGCGACACCATTAGCTTCACTTTTTCATTACTTGTTGTATTTGGTCTACGATTACATCCATAAAATTATTTAAAAATCTACTTAAAGCAAAGTTAATAATCGTAAATGATAAAATGTCGGTAGAAGTGAGATATATAATTACCCGAGAACATTATTTGTAGAAGTGAGATAATTTGATGAGAGGGTGAGTTTCCAAAACAATCTCTGAAATCAGAAACACAATTCAAATTTTTTTTTTCTGTCTCTCTTTCTCATTTTCAACCCCTCTCCATTTTTTCTATTTTTAGCAGCTATAAATTAAAGGAATTAAAGATGCCGGATGCTTTATATTCTGTTAAGCTCATAAAATTCATATATTACTGAGGTGATAGATATATAGAAGATTGTGTTGCACCGCAGTGGTATGAGATTGAGTCAGCTACCTCAATTGGAATTTACGCATCTGCACCAAACAGCATGTGACGGAGGTGAAAGGTTGATTTTTAAATGCTACACTTCTATAGCCAACTTCCTCGTTTCGGGTCATTATAGCTCCGTGATGATGCGCGGTGTCAGATACGGCGTCAACCGATTTGAGCTCCGGTGGTTGAAGAACTTTTTAGAACTAGGACATGTTTCGGTGGCGGTGAATTATTACTAATTATCAGATGGTGCACGAAAGTCCTGGTTTAAATCCCAAACCTCTCTGTAGCGCGTATGGAACTTCTGACAGTGACTCGTCCGCCGGATTTGGACGTTAAGCTGTCGGCCCCATCGATGTGTTTCGGGGGAGTAGGTCTCAATCGGCCGGCACCTTCTGTCTTATTTCATCTCCTTATTTTACTGTCGTCAGTCTCTCGATTGGTTTGATATAAACCACCATCCCTTCTTATTTTGCACTATCCCCTTCATCTCAAAACACCTCTCTTAAAACACGTCCACCGTTATCTGCTTCATACATAACCAATCCCAAATGTATTAAAAAACCACCCACGAATCTGTTTTTTCTTTGTGTACGATTTTTCCACAAACTTCTTTCGTCAGCCATCATTTCCAAAACATATTAATTTCGTGGTTTAACTGTCCACTTAATTTTCAGCATCCTCCTATAGCACCACATTTCGAATTCTTCAATTTTCCTTCAGGCATTCCTGAAGTCCATGCTTCGTTACCATAAGGTGCTATGCTCCATACATACAGTTTTAAAAAGTTCTCTCTGGTTCCTGGGTCAATATTTGAAACTACTTTTTCATGAAGCCACATTCAAATTCCTCTTTTACTTCTTTTATAGCTTCCTCCACATATAAGCTGAATATTAGTAATGATGAACTGCAACCATATCTGATACACTTTTCAACTGATTGGTGACTCTCATGATTCTCTACTTTTATTATAGCCACTTGATTCTTATATCAATTCTAAAATATTTTTCTATCTCGATACGTAAGACCTGACTTTTTTTAAATTTTGAACATTTTGTCCCGCCTTACATTACCAAAAGCTTTTTTTCTAAATCAACAAACGCTATGAAAGTAACTTTGTTTTTCTTGATCGGTGATAAGAATTGATTCTCTTGCGGCACGGTTTTTCCAAAATTCAAACTGTAGCTACTGTATATTTTATTCCAACCCAAAGAATTTACATTATAATGTCTGTCTCAGAATGACAAGCAACAATTTCTTTTGAAAGTTTAAATATTGCAAAGTCTTATAGGCTTCAATCAGAACATTGTAGGAGGAAAACTGAGGCATAAAATTGAAATTCAGTGCGGGAATGTCAGTGTGGCAAGAAACAAGGAAACCAGTATTATACGCTTTGTAAACACTACGTTTCCGTCTACTACCATATTTTAGAATTACACTCTAGCTGCGGAGAGTAGTACCGCCGATTTATAAAATTTTGTAACAATTAGCTATGTTATTGCTCAGCGTGATAATTTCATTCCAACTACCTCTTAATCTTTACTGAAAGACATACTTGAAAAAAAAAAGAGAAAATATTATAGAGAATTACATCATAACTACATTGTAATTTCTTATTTTACCACATTTTATTGAGACTGCAAATTTCTGTAGTTTAGCATCCGGTCTGAGGTCTTTGCTCAATTAGAATGTGAATTAAGATTCATTTTGTTTTTTTAACATTTCTACGAAAAGACTGAAATGTTACCTATTTGGTTACTAGCAAACCGATCAATTTTGCTCGTCATTTTTGGTTTAATACTACTTCATTAAACAACGGGATTAATATGATAATATCTTCCATATAAGAGGGAGCTTATATTCACTTTGAATTTGATAGCTGCTAAAAATTTTAAAAAAAGTACCGGGTGCGGTGCGTGAACGGTTAACGTTCTGGCCTCGTATTCGGGAGGACGCGGGTTTGAATCCCCGTCCGGGCATCCAGATCTGGGTTTTCCATGGTTTCCCCAAGTCACTCCAGGCGAACGCCCGGATGCTTCCTTGAAAAGGCCATGGCCGAGTTCCATGCCCGTTTCTTGCCCCAATCCGATCCCGCCTCTAATGACCTTGCTGTCGACGAGCCGTAAAGCCCTAGCAAAAAAATTAAAAAAGAGAGATTGGCGAAAAGAGTAGAGAGAGAGAAAATGAAATTTGAATTGCGTTTCTCCAAGTAATTTCGTGTGAATGGCGGTATTATTTCTTCGAAAAACCATGGTACGAATTCCTTCCCATTCCTTGTCTCCATTCCCTTCCCACCTTTAACAACTTAGAAGTCGACGAATCGTAAATCCAGACGCATAATAAGAAATTGGTATAGTAATATTATTTAGTTTTTCGTCTCCTTGACGATGGTGCGAACTCGTTATAGTCCACCTAACGTAACCACACAACACTATTTCGACGATGTTGAAGCCCGAGAAGATTTCTTTCAGTCTTACCTCTGTGAAAGATTTCATAGTTACGTGTGCAGTTTATTAAGAAGCACTCAGTTATGAGTCTTTCCTTAAGTATGTTACGTCCTGACGCAAGCAGGTAAGAGTCGATGTTATATTTTACGCATAACACAGTTGTAGGTTCGACTTGTTTAAAATAAACGCAAAAAAATAATTGGAAAACCTAGACTCGAACCGAGGACCACGCGTTTAAAAGACTAGATGGTTAGCCACAAGCAAACGGAGCTCATGTTCATAGACGGCTTGTGCAGTGGGTAAACAACCTTATCCTGCCTCGGAAGTCAGTTACATTCAACTGGCATTAGACAATTATCCGAAATAATCTCTTTATAATCGTTTCAATAGTTTTGTAGAACTTAAAAATCTGGATCTTTGAACATTTACACTCACTTCTCGGACCACACACCGCATTATGTGTTGCATTATTGCAACTGATTAGCCACATCAATATATAAATAAATATGGTTATAGTTTTACGCTAATCATTTGGAATAAAATGTATAACGGAACCTCATTTTTACTGCGCTTTATTGCAATCTTGTTAATTACAACTTTAACGATATGTTTCACGGATCTGAATTTAAGAAAAGTGTAGCTGGAACCGAATTTCGTCCGATTGAGGTATGGTCGGCGATATCTTGCCTAATATTACAGTCAATCCAGGGACAGGAAAATGCGTTACTTGTTTCGAGATCGGTCAATAGCTTTTTACTGAAATGTGGGGAATGATAGATGAACTACCAAGAAGAATCGTCAATGGGCGGGCGGAGTCTTCCTGCTTTGTTCGAGGCTTGACTTAAGGAAATGAATAACAGATGGCGCTGAGTTGAATACGGGCAATGATGCCACATTGTGCGAAATAAGGGACTTAGACTCAGGCGCTGACAGTCAATTTTTTTGCCAAAGAGTGTACAAGGCGTATACTGATGGTGAGGCATGGAAAGATATTGGTGTAAGAATTAAAAGTAATGCTTGGAAGGGAGAAGATGACCATGACCACAATCTTGCACTCGATTTCAGACAAGGATTTAGGAAGATTCTCTTTTTAAGTAAGGGCTTCAGGGATTGGAATAAGTTACCAAGAGAAATTATGAATAATTTACCAAAAACGTTGAAATTTGTAGTGGGCAAATGTAGGTGGATGCAGGACATGGGGGAAGATGAGTGTGTAGGGAAATTGCTCCATTGCAATTTTATTAAATATTATTAGAAAATAAGTGCAGAGATGTATATCAAAAACTATTAGACCACTCTTTTATACTGTAAATTACACTATAAAATAAAATAGAAGGTATCAATTCTTAAAATAAACAAATTTCACAAATGTTTGAAATCAATGAACTATCAATGAAAAAACAGTAATTATCTCAAATTATCCATACAAACTGCCGTGCCTACTTACAAATTATGCACTGTAAATTTTAATGCTAAACAAAATAGAAAGTACAAAATTAGTCTTTGTTGGCAAAATTAGTTACCTGCGGGAGCTCGAACATGTTCGTATCTATACAACAAATGCGAGTAACGAAATGAATTTGTGAGTAACGTTTCGGTACTTTGAGTCAAGTGACGAACCCATTACTCGGTAACGAATACATCATTACTTTTACAGCTCTACCTTCAAATCCATTAGATATCTGGCCCTGAGCCACGTGACTCAATCCCATTTGTTTACTCTTCTCAAAACTAGTCCAAAAGTGTATCTGTATTTCCCAGTCTTTCTTTTAACTAAATGTTTTCCATTCCCAAATATGAATAAGTAGCATTACAAATTATTTTATGTATTTTAATACTTTTAAATTATTCAAATGAGTAAGTTTAATTCTAGCCTCTTTTACTGCGACTTCACCCCCTATATTCTTGTCACTATGGCAACCCATTAAAATAAGCTCTGAAATTTAACTTTTGCCAAATGCTTCAAAACTTTACCAGTCAGTCGACATGAATTTTAGAAAAAAATATCTTCCTTAATGCTTTTTTCTGAAATAACTTGTGCTTTTGCTGTAACTGGGCCCTGAATTCAGCACGTCATGTACATTTACTTTTTTAATATTAATAAATAAATTACGCCAAAGCAATTTACTTTTTTACATTTACTTTGGTATTTATTTCTTAATAATAAATCGTGGTTAGTAATTTTACTTACTCTTTATATCACAACTTCGCCTAGTTCGTTTCCATATTATGGATTACAGTTGTTTACTCCTATTAAATTACAAATGTATGGTAAATAATTAACACGAGCCTATAATTGAGACATTTAACTCACAAACCAAGTTTTATATTCTTAAAATCAGTTAGTTGTAATGATCTTCCTATTTTATATTATAATTTTTACAATTTCTTAATTTACTGCTGGATTAATGGTTTATTTTAGTATTAAATGGATTTGTTCATTAATACAGGGACTATTGCATTGCTCAGCATTTTTCTGGTCTGAATTTCAATTAAACTATTTCTTGAATTATCAAAATCTACTGTAATCTGAGTTTTCTCATTTTATTGAAATGTTATCTGGTTCAATTTTGCGTTGTATTACAAAAATTATACTTGTTTCTTTTCAGTCATGTTCCATTATTATTGTGGAAAATTGTAATATCTATCAATTCTTTACCTTCCTGTAACAAAAATAGTATTAGTTCTTTGTGTTATCTACTTTTACTATCTTTTTGCTACCTCAATTCATTTTAGTTATGTTTTTTACAATTCATGATAAAGCCTTCTATTGTCGTATTTAAAATGTTTAATATCCTTCTTTTAAGATATTTTAGATGTTCCAAACATTTATTTCAATGATTGGTAGACCTCTTCACAGTTATTATAATGTTGTATCATTCACACTTTGTTTATTCCCATCTGTTTCCATTACATAGCACGTTTTCCTCTATGATGCAGTACCAGAATTAGGTTTTACGCATGTATAGAAAGCTGTTCTGTAGGAGTCTACAGTAACCTTATGATAGCTTAGTTATAAACGGCATTTAACTACTAGCTTAATTTGAAAACATGAATTTTCAGCCTTGAAACTACACATTTCAAAACAGTCTATTGCTTCATTTTTCAATAAGAGATAACACTAACAGTCTACCTGTAAATTAATACTAAACTTAGGGTAAGAAAGCTTTTACATTATCATTAAGTTATGTCCAAAACTGGAAAACTGCAATCGCTGCTAACTAAAAAGTCAGGGAAAATAAATAATAATCTGTAATGATATTTCTATTTAAAATCTTTGTTTCAAAATAAAAAAATCTTTCAGACATGAACAAATACAAATCCTGATTATTAATTATAAAACAAACATACCTTATACAGGCAAGTATCAACAACTTGGTTGGCCACGTTCTCAAGGTCAGAGGTGAGCGCAAGACGGGAGCGAACAAAGTCGCACAGGTCTTCATTGGACATGACATCCCAAACGCCGTCACACGCCAGCACCAGGAATTCATCCTTCTCCTCGTCACGGTCCACGACCGACACTTCCGGCTCGGGTGAGACCAGTTGCTCGCACGGCCCTCTCCCTTCCACGTTCTTGTACTCGTAATCGCCGAGTGCACGTGACACCGCGAGAGAGCCGTTGACCCGCTGTATCATGACGCTCCCTCCGGCTCGCACGATACGCTCCTTCTCCGCCGGCAACACTGGCTTGTGGTCTCGCGTTGCAAATGCCGGCCTACCCTCGCGGCACAACACTGCACGCGAGTCACCGCAGTTTGCCACGTAGACCTGCCAACAAGTAATAAATCAGTAAAAATAAATCAGACAACTAAATATAAATATATTATTATAAAGGCAATGTTATTTAGCCAATGATATCAACTATACTAATTAAAGATATACAAATGAGGTTTGAGAAAGAAACAAAGCTTATTAAATGTGGTTTGAGGGAAATTGTTGTCAGAACATGGACTCCATGACAATTAACAAGACTAGAATTTTCCCAATGCTCTGCCAATGGGGACCTTGGTGTGAATAGGAATGCATTTTCCATGTGATTTTTCTCTTAATAGCAGAGAAAAACCATTGGTAATGCAGTATCTTTGTAACCTTTACTTTACATTAAGTTCCACAATTTCACTATGCTTATTGTAGCGTTAATCTTTCCTACATCTTATACCTCTGACAACTTTCTCCCTCTCCCTCCCCTTTGCAAATTCAATCCCCACCCTTACCTCTCATTTCATCTTTGGTTCACTCATGTGGTAGATCTGGATGTGTATACATCTTTTCTCTCGACATATGCCTTGCCTCCTGCATGAGTAAGGTTATTAACTGAACTATTGTGAAGTGTGTTTGTGTGTGTTCATCTGGCCCTCCTTCCTTCATCTGTGGTAGGGATGTAACGGATATCCGCATCCGCAAGTGCGAAACTTTCGCATGAATTCCTACATCCGCTTTCGCATCCGCATCCGCAATTTTTAATGCGGATGTATTGCGGATGTTTTGTTTACATTGCAATATATATTATTATTTTCTCTTTATTCGAGGTTCTGCCCATCGTAGCTTAGCTAACAAAGAAGTGATTGTTTTCTGACGATCTTGCAGTGAAAGTAACAATGAACTAAACGGTGTAGTTTGGTCTAATTTTTGACGGTTCAGACCGGTGTCGGGTTGGTCGATATGGAGAATCGTATACAAAGAGTTCAGAAATTTCTGGTCCTTTACGAATAAATGTTGTTTTAGCGTTACTGATTGCTTTAGAAAAGCGTCCATTTTTTTCAGCCTTATTTTAGGTTCATCAGATGTTCGTAACATGTTCACATTAACAAATGAAATTGCCAGACGTGAAGGTCGATTTTAAGGCCTGTAAAAATTGCATCCGAGACCCGGATTTTGAACCGGGGACCTTCCATACCCGAATCACACACCGCAAGCATCTGAATTTAGAAGTACTGAAAAATATGTATTTAATCATATAAAAGAACATTTGTGTTTTGGGATAACAAAAATACATGCTACAGAAAAAAAGTATGTTTATTTTATTATGGTTGAATATTTATTTGTAATAACATCCAGATTTGTCTCTTGTTTCAGATGGATACGGCATACAATTGGGGTACTGAAAGTCCTTTGTTCAAATCCTTTTCTCAGCTGCAATTTTCATGGGTCTTAAAATTGACAGTCACCTCTGGCAAAGCTTCGATTTTGTTAATGCTAAGATGCTGGGAAGCTCCGTGGTTCGAATTTCACGTTAATCTGTAGGTCTCCTTTTAAAAATAGGTGACAACGATAGAGGTACACTGCGCGGCTGATAAGAAACTCTGTGACTGAAATTTTTAGATCACACGAAATTATTATTAATTTACAGAATATTTGCAGTCTGTATTTAAATTAAAATGTATAATAATCTTATTATTTTGTTGAAAAAATATTGAGTAAATCGAAAGGAACCTGTAACTGCTTTCACAGAACAGCAAGAGTTCTTTTATCGAAAATCGGAACTCGTACGTCCTACAAGTTGTACTGTGAATGCGCCACTGGAGCGGTGGGAAGGTGGGTCGCGATCACGGAACTGTGTGTGGTAAGCAGGCGGTAACGGCTTGGCCTCACATTTGGGAGAACGGCGGTTCGAATCCCAGTCCGAGCATCCAGATTTGGGTTTTCCCCAAATCGCTCCAGGCGAATGCTTCCATTAAAAGACCATGTCCGAATTACTTCCCGTTCCAAACTCCGATCTTTTCACGCCTCTAATGACCTCGACGTCGACAAGGCGTATAGTTATAACATACAAAAAAAGCGAGCGCGGAGATGAGCGGTGGCGTGGCCTTGTGCTTGACGCTTGAATTAGTGTAGCCAGCAACGAACTCTGCAAAGTTCATATGATAAAGACTGATTTTTAGACGCTTACGTAATTAAATAATTTAATTCTCTTGTGAAATCCTCCCACATTTTTTGTTGTTGAAAGATCAGGCAAAAATAAATCAATATGGCAGTATTATATGGAAATAGAATTTAATTATGAAAAAAGTTTGATTTTAAATTTATTTTTGATAAAATATTAAAATCTAAATAATTATAAATTTATTTTTCCACATCCGCTTCCGCAAAACACCCGCATCCGCGGATGTCAAGCTCTGAACATCCGCATCCGCAAACGCATCCGCAAAGATGACATCCGCAACAACCCTAATCTGTGGTAAGTGATGTATTATTTTCTATGTATTATAATGTTAATACATTTAAGTAAACTGAAGAAATAAATAACCAAAGTTATTTGTTCAAAAAACAATATAAATAGAATCCAAAGAGTGGAAAGATTATTTCTGTTGTATTGTGGTCTTTAGTGTGTATTTCTTAAGAAGTGATCATATGAGATCTTTTTTTTCCATTGTGCCTTTATACCTCATCGATACTGAGGCAGTTAGAGGCAGGAAAGGACTGGAGACAAAGAATGGGAAGGAATTTGGCCTTAGCCTTTTGAAGGAAGCATCCCGGGAACACTTATGGCAAACCCCAATCTGAATGCCCGGATGGGGTTTCCAACCTGCATCCTCCTGAAAGCAAGGCAGAGCTTTAATGCGCACCTACCATGCTCGCTCCCATTCCAAGGTCTAGTCTAGTCTTAAGACATATCACAGATTTTAAGCTAGACTAAGATATCAAAATGTGAAAACTCTGTCCAAATTGGTTCAGTAGGATAAAGCGAGAGACGTAGCCAGCTTACAGATTTATAATAGTGTAGAAGAATTTTTTTCCTTTGGACTCCATGGCTCATCAATTTCATGGTCAATAGAGGCAAGAGTGAATGGAGCACTTGACTAATTTTGGACAAGTGGAAGTATTGTACATACATGTCTTACTATATTGAGGACAATATACCAGTAGGTGACATTTTGTCTCGTGTGAGATAAGACCTCGATACGTATGGTTGTAAATAAAGTGACTATAAAGGGATGTTTGGTAATTTTGTAGATAAAATTAGTTCTACAGTGCACAAGTGGTGTGTAGTGTCTCAGTGCGTACAGACATCAACTGAAACTCCAAACAAATTGATTGTTACAAACAAGGAAAACATGCAGAAAAAATGGCTAAAACTAGAACAATAGGACCCACCAAATTCATCTCCGTATTTTTGTGATGTATTTATTATTTAATATCTTACCGTAGTAAGCGGCACACCCTAATATTCAAAACATATCAACAATTTTCATAACACTGCTACTTTTAGTGTGTGCTGTTCATCAGTAACAATGTCTGCAATTGGAAGATTACCACGACAAATACTTGCCACCTGCTACTTAGGTGCACAATAAATACGCAATTTTTAAATTAAAAACTACCTCTGCTTTTGCTCCTCTAAAACAAGCTTCAGCTCACTATAACAACTTTTTCTAGGGTATATAAATATCTGAAATCTATCCTCTAAAGCATAATATTCAAATACAATGCCGAGGGATACTTTTATTAGACTTTGTAAGCACAAAATTGAATTTTCAAATTTTTAGAATGTATACTCTCATAGAAGTTTCGATTTTCCATAATTCTGCTGAGCAGAAATCACCATTTGATATGAAAAACTTTTCCTAGAATCGTCACATCAATTTTAGGTTACTGCTCTTTGTTTAGTAACTCAAAAATCCATTTACGGACTGGCAACCAGAACCAAAATATAGACTGACCTAAAACCTTAAATAATTGATGCAGATATTGTTGACAGATTCTAAATACATGGTAGCAAAGCTGACATTTAGCAAGGACTGGTACCACATGCTCTAATTGGTGTTTTGCATCACATGTAGTGTACGAGACATATAGCAAAGGGATGAGGCGTGTACAAATCAACACAGACCTAACAACCTCAACATTTCTTTTAAAGTATGAGCTGTTTTTCCTGATACCACTACCCCTTTGGAACTCTATAAATGGGAACTAACCTACCAACATATCCTAGAAACTAGTCCCCCCCGTCCCCCGGCTTCAACCTATGTTAAGGCCCCACCTGTAAATCTGTTATTACACATATACATTCTTTTTAAACAAATCTAAAATATTTTTTATGCTTTATTAAAAACACTATTCATTTGGTTTTGTTCTCATTGCTCATAACAAGATTATACTTTTTCACATTAATAGTCGACTTCCCCCACCTTTTTCCCACCTGGTTCATCTCCGGTTCAGTCGTGATGCAGGTATTGATGTGTACACATATGATCTCCTTGCCTTCTCTCACTTCTTCCTGACTAAGGTTTTGTAATAAAATATTGTAAAGTATGCTCACATTTTTTTGTGTGCACGTTTATCCTGGCACTCCTGCCTATATCTATGGTAACTGATGGGTTATTTTTCCTTCTCCTTCATTGTTTTCATTGCCTAACAGTAGTTTCACTGTCATTATTACCAAATTCTTTTATAAAAAGATAATACATTTGCAATACTTATGTGACAAATAACACTGATTTTTGGTCTCCTTGCAACTTAGTCCGTCATTGTCAGTAAAACTCATAGTTTTTAGTGTCAAGTACCTCATTATGGTTAAGGAACAGTAAGGAATTTGGCTCTGGTCTTTTTAAAGCAACTACACAGACATGGAGTGATTTCCGAAAAACATGGAAAATTGAAATCAGAACAGCCAGCCAGGGATTTGAACTAGTGACCTCTGAAGCTGTAACGCTCACCTACCAAGCTCTGTAAATTCAGCAGCACGGATGCCAATTTTTTTTATGGTCTTGATGAGAACAGAAATACTAGAATTTTTTAAAAATAAAATACTCAGTTTATGGCACTTGCTACCACTATATACAAGAACACGTGATCATAAAAATTACAACAACAAAAATCAGGCCTCCCAGTCAAATTATACAGGACATAAGGGTGACAGCATTACAGGTTCATTATTACACATACCACTACAATCACTATTAAACTACATGAAGCTCCTTTTTATTTTCAGGCAGTTCTGATATTCAACTGTGACTAGATGGAACGGAGTAGGAAAAATTTTATCGGTGGAATTAACATAATGGTTGGGGAGGAGGCCAGTGAACTTATTTTCCAAAGGCATAAACTAACTAGGTGATTTCAACTGTTATAAAATAGGTTAAACACATCCATTCTGTGGTTCACTCTAGTTCTTCTTACAACTGATACCAACCATCTAGTCAACATCACCATTTGCTTGAAAGTGCTATGCTATCACTGACAAACAATGAATACGCAATAGCTCCAAATACCAGCATTCCAGTATCAAGTGCAGCGGATTCCGATGTCCAATGGCATAGAGTGCATTTTGATCATAATTTAAATTGGATGTTACATGTCTGTGACTTTCAAAAGTGAATGGGTGAAAACAGATTCACAATTTTATATGAAGAAATTAATTTACTTTGCTTATTTTCACTCTTCAATTAAACTCATAGAGACAAAGTTTCCCGAGCTCAAAAGTGAGTAGTAAGAAAATATGTCTGGGGTTAGCAACAGAACTTCATGCAGAGAGGTGTCAAAGAAGTTAGGAATTTTGACATTGGTGACTGAGTATACATACACATTAATGTACTTTGCAGTCACCAATTACACTCTATTTGAAACAAATAGTAAAATACACAACTAGGGCACTGCAATAAAAATGTTCTTCACTAGGATTACAAGTCAATGTCATTTGTCAAAAAAAGGAGCCAATATTCAGGAATACGTATCTTCAATAAGTTCCCAACACATCTTAAATATCTAGCAGTGGACAAATTCAAATACAGAAAAAATTTAAAATATTTAACTGATTACATTACTGCATTAAACAATTTATTTCTAAGGTATCTACAAAATAACTGCCAGTAGTTTGTGTAAATGTAGTTGAAATAATTGTACATATTTTATTATGCAATTGTTTATCTGTAAACTTACAACTTTCCATGTCCCACAGAGTCGGTTTCTTATATTGGGTTCAATGGAACATGATTGTATTGTATTGTTCATCCATTTCTCACAAAAAGTGTGTTTTTTGGTTTCAGTCTTAAGAGCTGAGGGAGAATGCATTAAGATCATGGAGAAAATATTCGGGAATGCTTATATACCGGAAAGAAAGAAAATTGAAGCATTTGAAATGTGGTGCTACAGAAGAATGCTGAAAATTAGGTGGACAGAAAAAGTAAGAAATGAACGACTTTTGGAAATGATGGGTGAGAAAAGAAGTTTATGGAAGAAGCTTACAAAATGAAGAGACAGGATGGTAGGTCATATTTTAAGACATGCTGGATTGGTTAATTTGTTAGTGGAGGGAACAGTCGAACTGTAGAGGAAGACAGAGATTAGAATATATGAAGCAGATAATTGAGGACGTGGGTTGTAAGGGATATGTAGAAATGAAGAGGTTAGCACAGGATAGGAAGAGATGGAGGACTGCATCAAACTGATCGAAAGACTGACAACAGCAAAAAAAAAAAAAAATACAAGTCATCCACTGCACCCAATTATATCAACCAGACACTGAAGTGATTCATCCTCCTACTGATTTTTAAGATTTATCAACAAATGTTATGCCATGTATCAGTATCAGCAGGACTGAAAAAAGGAATAATTACACCTACATTCAAAAAAGGGAGCAGGAAGGAGTTTAAAAACTATAGAAGTATTACACTGATGTGCCACTGTGCTAAAGTGTATGAGAAGATCATTGAAAAAAGGATACATAACAGGGTGGAAAAAGGGCTAAGGGAAGAGCAGTACGGCTGCAGATCAAGGAGATCGACGGTAAACCTAATATTTGCTATGAGACAGCTGCAGGAAAAACATGATTAGTATGGAAGGGATCTACTGTTGGTATTTCTCGATATTGAGAAAGCAAATGATTGTGTACACAGGAGTAAGGTATGGAAGAACTTGGAGAACAGAGAAGTTCCCAAAGAAACCATCAGCAGAGTGACAGAACTGCACCAAGGAAGTGTGAGCTATGTGAAAATAGGGGAAGGAAGATCAGATTGGCTGAAACAAAGGAATGGACTAAAACAAGGAAGTGCCCTATCACCACTTCTCTTTACTGTAATCATGGATGATATAATGCAGAAGGTGGCAGTGAGGATGGGAGAGGAAAACATGAAGGTGATGGCTTTTGCAGACGATTTGATGATCTGGGGAGGTGATGAGGAAGAAGTGCAGTGGCAGTTGGATGTTTGGACAGACAGTGTGGAGGAATATGGCCTGAAATTTAATGTAAAGAAATGTGAGTACATGGTAACAACCAGAAAGAAGAATAGGATAACCCAGGGAATTGTGATTGGCAGGTGAACAACTAAAGTGTCGACACGCCCTAAAGCTACTACTGCTGCTGAACAACTATAGAAGGTAAGCAGGTTCAAGTACTTGGACAGTGTATTAGAGGAATGTGGAGGAAATGATGGCGAGATAAGTGAAAGAGGAAGACAAGCATAGGTGTTTCTAAAGAGCATTAGAAGCCTGATGTGAAATAAAGATGTGCCACAGAGAAGCAAGAGAGTAATCTATCACACATACTATGTGCCAATCTTGACTTATGCTGCTGAAACATGGACAGTGAAGAAGTGGGACATCAGCAGAGTACAAGTAAGCGAAATGAAGTTTTTAAGAGGTAGAATGGGAGTTACTAAAATGGACAGAATAAGGAATGAAGTGATTAGATGCACCATAAAAGAGGAACCCTACAAGAAAGGGTAGAAATGACCAGACTGAGATGGTATGGGCATGCAAAGAGAATGGAGGTTCAAAGAATTCAAAAAAAAATCCACGAAATTGTAAACGACCCAGAGGAAGACCACGAGATGGATGGCTGAAAGGAGTGGAGGTGTGTGTGTGTATGGAAAAGAGGAGAGGATTGGAACAAGTTGGTAACAGAGAGATGGTGGGAAGCAAGAAGGAAATGGAGAGGCTTGTGCATGAAACAGATCCGGCCAGTGGCTGGAAACTGTTGAGAATGATGATGATAATGATGTATCAGTATCCTCATTGGTCCATTGTTCCAAACATGATATGACAATGGACAAGTGAGTGTGTAGACTACCCAACCTCTCTCAAATTAACAGTTATTAGGGTCTAATATCAAAAACTAACTCAGTCCACAACCGGAAGATTGGTTAGATTATCCTGAAGGAGAGATACTAAGCCACTGTGTCAAGAGGTAGAATGGCCAGTTCCTTTTCTCTTGGACTTACAGTTTAACTTGGAATCCGAACCAAGGAATGTTCTTGTGTACCTCGTATGATCAAACACTACTATTAAAAATTCCTACTCCCAGTGGGATTTGAACCTGGGATCATAACCAGAATCTTCTGAAAGCAAGTGCCTTAACCATTGAGTTACCAGACCACTCTTATTAACAACACTAGCTTGCATTTTCTGGGCATACCTCCTCAATAATCATGCTTGGCAAGAATTGTCAATTTCATTGAACTACTGTTCTTCTGAGGATTGGTCCTAATCTCAAACAAAGCATAACAGAAACACCCTTTCCTGAAGCATTTGTAAAAACTAATGCCCAAAATGGCAATAGTTACCATACCATCTGATGATTATCACAGATCATCTAATATGATGACCACATTCAGACAAAAATCACAGTTTGAAGATTTCATGACTTTTAGAATCACAAAAAACCATCAATAACATCTAAGATTTTGTAAGAATGGAGTGTAAGAATATACTTTTTTTTTTTGGTAACAGTTTAACATCCCTTTTTAACAACGTGGTCTTTAGAGACGGGAAAGGATGGGGGCAAGGAATGGGAAGGAATTCGGCCATGGCCTTTTGAAGGAAGCATCCCGGCATTCACCTGGAGTGATTTGGGGAAACCATGGAAAACCCAAATCTGGATGCCCGGACGGGGATTCGAACCGCCAAGAATATTCTGTTAGTAAATATCTTTGAAGGGCAATTATTAATGTACTAGTACAATAATGTTTAAATTTAGAAAATTTTACATTTGGAAGTGTAAGAATTTTTTTTATCACATTAGAAACTAACAAAGAATACAGAAAGTACATCTGTCACTTCCCAAAGCTAAAGTTAGGTGGTCTGAGATAACAAATAATTAGACATAGCCTCCTTGTTTTTAGCTTTGACAAATGATTCCTTTACTTTTATCCTCAAGTTCTCATATTCATATCTCTTTCCTTTCCACCATTTACTATTCCATTATTATTGCCAGATTAGATTCGGCTGAAGATAGTTTAACAGATCTTATTAAATAGCTCAACTTTTTCAGACAATATTTTTTATGGTTACTTTGTATTCTTTGCATAGCTACTTCCCCGGCAACAGTGGTCTAAGCACACTGGCATGCGAAGCACAACAAGCTTCTTTTCTAGTCATTTATTTACTGATAATCATCAGCGAGGAAGGAGGCATATGTGCACATTGTGCAATGCATAATTATTAACATAATAGTACAAAAAAGTGCCAAATTAACAAATAATTTGTACATGGATAATGGAAACAAAGAAACTGCCGTTGGGCACTAAAAATAAGATAGGAAAGGGAAAGATGTTCCGTCACCTACCACAGATGAAGGCAGGCGGGTGAGATGAACACAAAAACAAAACAAAAATTCACAATATTTCGGCGAGAAACCTTATTCGTGTGAGAGGCAAGACATGGTGGGGGGAAAGATGTGATCACAACCCGACCCCCCACATGAATGAAACAAAGGCGGAAACACGGGGTGGGGGGGATTAGGTTAGAAGTGGAACAAGATAATCTCTGCGGCACCTGTTTAGAAATTATTATTGAAAACATTATTAAAAAATTATTTAGAATATTATTTTGATTTGGATCTGTTAGAGGGGTAAATAAACAAAGGCAGAAATATATACAATAAAAAAAATTAAAAATGATAAAGAAAAAATATAAAATAATATATATATAGTATTGATTGTTTGGAAACAAAGGCGCTGAGAGCGGATATATTAGACATTGGGATAGGAGAAAAACCCACCGCTTACCAAAGATGAGGGCTCCAGCGGCGTCAAAACACGAAAAAACACACAAACATAATACAAATTTTCGAGCTTAGCTCTTCATCAGGTTGTAGGATGAGGTGGCTGCCCCGCGGAAGCTAGCAACCAACTGAGGAGACCGTATAGTATAGACAGAATGCACATTTAAGCAATGATACTTTTTCAAAGCATCAAGTGTACAGAAGGCACAAGACAGCCCAGAACATTACACCATAAACAACCTTACAAACTCAAGACCTTATTCACCAAGGCACGCTAGTATTCATTTGATTAATACAGCAACAGAGTCAGTTGACAAAATATGCAGACAACTACAAAAAAGAATTTCAATTTATGAAATATAGCTTCAAGGCGGGTGCCACAAATATCAAATGCAAATCAGAAGGCAGAAATTTCTTAAAAGCTTTTTGAACGCTTTTCACTGGAAGACAAAACTCACGTTTTACATGCAGCCTCACAGGTGAATCACAAATACATCACTTCCCGTCAAAAAAGATGATGTGGAGTATTAACACGGCTTCACTGATGGTAAAAATCCACTTTTCTGCTAATAAGTTATCTTTTGGGATGCTAAAAGTGTTACTTTGTTTTTAAAGTTGAAAAATTACCCAAACTATCAAAACTGTAAGCTACTGAGACCTCTTAGGTAATGTTAGAGAGGCCCATCGATCTAAAAGATGCAAACTTCAGATCTGCACCATCCTGGTTCAATGTGCTATTACGGCTTGCCCCACACTGCTCCAAGCAAAAATAAATAAATAAATTGTAACTAAGCTGTACAGCTTTTGAACATACCGAGTATAGTACTGATTTGCCATCACGTGATCAACATTTGTTCAAACTCTGATGGAAACACATTTTCCAATGAATAGGAGGTACAGGACTTTGTGTTTTATAAAGAAAGACTTTCATATAAAAAAGAAACAAAAGCCAGCATGACAGAAAAAAAAAGTGGTGACAAAAGAGGCTATGCAGAAGTAGTTTTGATTTGCTACAGGAATTTTAATCAAATGAAGAGATTAAGAAAAATAATAAGTCTCCTTCATATCCAATTGATCCTCATATTAAAACAATCAAACTCTGCTGTTTTAAAGATGACATATTTCTAGAAGCAGTAAACAAAGGAGAAACTGACATCTACCTAGATCTGTATAAGCCATTAGACTTCATACACACAACTATCTTAGAACTATTATTCACCTTGTGAGGAGAGACCAAAGCACATACTGCTGTCGAACCCGATTTATCCTCACCACTGGCCAACTCGGGGAGGGCACGCATACGTGCATCTAGTCTCAAGAAACCTGCACGTATGGCCTCAGTGATATCATCGCGGCGAAATTCCTCTGCACCTACGATGCACTCTAGCAGGTGGTCTGCACAGTGGGCAGAGACCCTTTCACCCGCATGTCCGTCGAAGACTGCGAAGAAAGACCAGTCTTCCAGACCTTCGCCCAATCCCGTTACTGCACAGTGGGCGTCCTCCATCTCGACACGCCAGCCCTGCATGCTGGCCACGCCGAATCGCAGACCATTTCCACATCCGTGCTCATTATGCTTCTCTGTCTTCGGCTTGTCTAGAAATGACCCCATCCTGTTGATTTGCTCTTATCTGGTGCGGGCCCTCATCTGTAGAAACAACAAAATCATAAAATAGTGGTTAAATTGCAATATGAATCACGAGAACAACAGTGAAAGTATATCTACCATTCACCAAAAAGGGGGAAGGGGTAGTGGAAAACAGAAATAAAATGAATTCAGATACCCAAAATATTAAATGACTGATTAAGCAAGTCTATATTATATACAAAAAAAGGTTCACACACCAAAATCACAGACCAGTACCAATTACTACACAACTTGATAGTTTTACAAACTAATGTCATAGTGAGTGTTATTTTAAATTTCCAATCTTCTAAATAATAAAGACAGAAAACAATGTACCAGCTAGGAAAGCAGACGAGGTTGACATGTGTATCTCTTACAGCACAGAAGTTTAACATATAAACTGTATTGAAGTTTACAACTTCTTAGGATGTTTCAATGCGACACAAAACTGTGATGAAACACTGAACAATTGCAAACATCCTACCTTGAACAACAGATTTAAATTTATTCTTTAATTTAATTGTGACTGAGCACATGCTTTGATGACAATTTCCCTTCACACCTATTTACCCCCATTCTTACAACTGTCAATACATCATCCCTATGTTTCACCTTTTCTTCTATAATGGTTGATTAGTGTCATCCACCTGAATCATTTATGTGACAATCTACTGTATGTATGTTTAACTGTGACCTATAAAATGAGTTTTCGATTAAAAATGAGGGTCTACTGAAAATTGCAATTCCGCTACAATCACTAATTACATCATAATACTACAATAGTCAATTGCAATATGTGGTATGTTCAAGCAGTAATTCTATTGTAGTACACCCTGGGCCATTATTTTCAAGCAGAGTAATACAGCCTGGACCAGCATGACACCACTACATATACTATGGATAGTATTTCTTGTAGTGTCTTGCATTTGACTACTGCAGTATTAAGACATCAATTTCTCATGGAATCGTGATCTCCAGTAATCCCAAATTAGAAATCCCCCCCCCCCCCACAAAAGGTTAAACAAAGAAAATTGCCACCAGAGCATGTGCGTCATCGCAATTAGATTCAATTCAATCTGGTAGTAAACATTTTAAGATTTTATGTAAAGTTCACATTCACTATGTTCCAGTCCAAATAAATCACTTTTTTTAAAACAACTGGATACTGTGTAAATTAGTTAATTTAATTCCAATTTCCTTTCATCCCAGTTAAGGTGCTTCCTAAGAAAACTGAAAAATTACAATTGCACTCTCACAAGATTATGGGGACACTGAAATATTGTATACACTTTATTTTTTTTTTTTTTTATTTTTTTTTTGTTACAGCACTCCTGCCTCCAACTCCAGTAATTTATGGACTTATTTTACCCATTTTTTTAAAGTTCAAATCATGAAAAAAATAGCCTAAATTTACATAAGCAACACCAGTGAGACATAAATTAACAACAGACGATGAAATTGTGGTGAAACTTGGTGTAATTTAGGAAACTAGGGACCAATGATAACAAAATGAGGTTTGACAGATACAAATTACTAAATCACAAATACAATACATGGTATCAAAGTGGAGATTTCTAATCTAACATCAGGATTCCTGAATTATATCATAATTCCAGAGTATGAAAATAAAAGCAAAAATACCTACACAAAAGACTGCAACAAAAATGAATATTGACGAAATGAAGATGTTCACCTTAGCAATCAGTCATCGTAAACATAAATTAGCTACCATAAATAAAATTCAGATCAAAACCATATGCAAATCCTCCTTTTGTAAGCTTTCAGTTAAATTCAAAAAACTGTATACAATTGGGTACTAACAAATTAATAAAGCTAAAACTATCTTCTGCTTCAGAGAAACAATTTAATAATTTATATAGAACTAGTAACAAGCTTCAGGAAATGTAACAGAATAAAATTATAATGATTCCGTGATAGCAAGTGTGGAACAAGACAGATTTAATTTTTTAAAAAAAAAAATCTAACTACAAACACATCAAATTACAATGCTCAGCATAGTTGAGGATGCCTTTTCTGGCCACAGTACCTTACAATTAACAAATTGCTTGTCAGCAACAGTTTTTCCCTAACATAAATCCATGAAAGTGTAAGGATTATTTAATTTTACAATAATGTAGAAAATCAAATATGTTATTTATGTGAATGATATCTTGATTACCTTTTACTTGAAAATTAGATAGGCCTAGTAGGTATTTTTCTCATAGGGTTAAGGAAATACAATTAAGAAGTTGATTTGCTCCATACCAGCAATTTATTGAAAGCTTATATCAAACAGACGTCAAACAACAATTTTGTTTCCTAATCAATGACTTGGAAACTACTGCGAGTTCAGAAAGTGTCAGTATATTTAGGTTATTATCCTTTGGTTAGAAATGGTGAACCGATATAGCAAACCAAAAACAAATTCTGAATATACAATCATAAATAACATAATATGCTGCCTTAACCTTTTAATCAGAAGTCGGAAACATGACAGTCCACCAGATTTAAACGATTTCACATCAATTTTATCTGGAAAAAAAAATAACCTAACCAACAGGATCATAACGATATCCGAGGATTGTTCATATTTACGAATGAATAGTTTTCCCGTGTATTCTAAGATAGCTCGATAAAAAGTAACATGTTTCCCAAACTTTTAAGGGATGCAATATATACTTAACCTCTAAAATGGAACAACCGAATCGCTAATATTCGTATCACAACAAGTAACGGCAGTATACCTTAAACCGAAAGTACTGTTGTTCTCATTCTCGGCAACTACATCCCTGTTTTAAAACATCACAATAACAATACAATGTTTCGTTTTCTGAAGAAATTCAACTGATATGAATGGCGGATATTTATTTCATAAATAATGCGCATGCCCTACATCTAAAAATAGGATTCATTGAAGATGATGTCATACCTTCCCAATCACAGCTGATGCCTTAACTCCACAGCTATCTTGATCAATAGTACCGTCTAAGCGCATGTAAAACGTAACAACTATTCAAATATTGAAAAACTATAAGTCAAAACGTTGTGTATAAAGATTTAGTGGTTTTATTTTACATAACCGGAGTCTGAGGGTTTTAGCTTTGATCTTGTTGATTTCGTAATATCTTTTATTTTTTTTACGTTTGCTTGGAAACAAAATAAACATAATTTGATAGACAAAGTAAGACATAGTATTTGCTTTAATTAACACTATCAAGGAAATTGTAAACAGTGGAATGCATCAGTAAATAATTTAAATATAACGTGGTCTTTGAATGAGTTTTGTTTTGAATCCACAGATTTTTGCGTTCAGAGCTAAGTTTTATCCATGGAGGACTATCTTCCTTCCTCCATGGTTTTATCATCAAAGCTTGTATCATTATCAACCAATTTGGTCTTATGATAATGCGAAGTCTTAGGAGTCATGATCCCAGATCACATTGGCTTCGGAAATTTTCACCCAACATAATACATTAAAACAGTTCATCTTAAGTACTTAATTGAATTTGTTTTATTTCTTAATTGAAGTGGTCTTGGAATTGAAAACAGGAGCTCCAGAAGGTTTTGAACCAAGAATATTTAGGTTAGTTCTAGATCGCGATACCAACATCACTACTTTCCGCTACGTGTTTGCAGTTAGAAGTCAGTTGCAGAAAATCATTAAACCAGGAGACAACTGGGAACAGCTACAGGGTCATTTGGACAGGATATGACTGTGTCGAGATATCAACAAGATCCAGGCTAGTGGAATGAAATTGCAAAAAATGAACAGAATAAAGAACGAAACGATCAGAAACGTACTAAAAGAGGAACCCCTGCATGAAATGATAGAAAAGGGCAGACAACTTGTAAGATGGTATTGGCATGGTGAGGTAACGTAGGAGCCAAAAAACTTAATTAAGCATTTGGGATTGGACGTCTACACATCAGGCTAGGGCTGACTTCGTTGACAGTGGGGAAGAAAACAGGAGACTAATTGAGACCGAGCGTAATGTGTGAGCGGTAAAAATCTGGCTTCGCGGCCGAGTCGATATCGCATTCCTACCTGGCATTCGAGAAGACGGGGGTTCAAATCCCTGTCCAGCCATTCTGACTAAGGTTCTACAAGCCATCCAGGTGAATGTCGGGATGGTTCCTTTCTAAGGCTACGTCCGAATTGCTTTCCCTCAACTTAGGTTAGTTTGTCTGCAAAAGGTCCTCAAGCCCCTACAACAGCCCTCCTCCCAGGCTTCACCTGGAAAAAACTGAAAATACTGAAATAGGAGAGAGAGAAAACTTGACCATACTAATTTCGGTTTTCTATGGTTTTTCGAAATCATTCCAGGCAAATCCCGGAATGGTCGCTTTGAAAGGACAACGCCGAATTTCATTATGTTCCTTGCCTACAGTCCTTTCCAGTCTTTAGTGTACTTTATCAGTCTATGTAGAAGGGGTGTAATGTTATAATTTTCCAAATATTTCAGAAGGAGCCATGTTAAACGACTGGAAGCACGGAATAATTCATTTCCTAATCCAGTGTCATTTTGTTTTATTGACTTTAATACATGTGCAGGATGGACCAACAATGAAAGGTTGTCTGCCATGCTTGACAAGTTGGGGTTGGGGCCTCTTCAATACTGAAAGCAGATTGATTATTGAAGACTGTTGTTATATATATTTGTTAAGAATAGGCTATTTGACAGTATTAAAAAATATTATAAATTTAACTCACTCTCGTAGATTAATGCTTCATGAAGCTAATTTTTTCAATTTTGAAAGAAAAGTGGATTATTTTTAATAAAAACGCTAAATAAAAATTATACTTTTCTTACCTCTGGTCACGTGACAGAAAACGCTCTAGGATAGGTGGTCGCTTGAGTGACGTCACACGTCTGTTAACGCTGTGGCTGGGAAAGGAGCGTTTCCTATTATCCAAGTTTTCAACTATTTTTATTGTTTGTTGCTGGTCATTTCTTGTTATTAATGAAATTTCATTTTGAATACAAAATCGAGAACAATTTGTAAAAGCCTGCAGCGGAAAAATATCGAAAATAGACGCCTTATTTGTGGGGTTGGCTATAGAAAAAAAAACCTGACTTTTAGTCTGCTGAGCTTAAAAATGTAATAGCTTCAATTTGAGACTCATTTATATTTAAATTGAAAGTTAGATATTGATTGTTGTGCGTTAGCAAACCATACGTCGAAAAATTCTGTACGCGAAATTTGTGCAGTCATGCTGAAAATAAAGAAAAGTTGTATGGGTGTCGCAAATATGCGCAAACAAATGAAGGTATTTCTTGTAGCTAATAAGCAGCTCTTTCAAATAAATAGAGCAAGAGACCGATATAATGTGGTTTAATGAACTAAAATGCAACATGAAATTGGCTCAGTAGTTTTTTTAATTAAAAATAATCTCGCTCTGCTTTAATGATGCTAATGTATCACGGAAAAATCATGCGTAAACTTACCTTGAGGATCGCCAAAAGCAACAGAAACACACAAGTCACTACTAACACACAGAAACACAGCGTAATCATCGACCAAGCTCAGTCAAATGGCGCAGCCGACTGGAGCGCTTGATCGGTGGATCACATGAAGCCCATTGTTCAAACTATTTTTTCTATTGTTAGGAGTGAATACGTGGAAAATAAACCTTTGTTCCGAGTAATATGGTTTATCTACTTTGAATATAAATAACTATTTTGCCTGCGTAGACTATTATCAAAACTGACTTTTGTCCCTCTAGATTTAGAAAATATCACACTGTGCGGCGTCCTCCCGGATGCGAGGCCAGAGCGTTAACCGCTCACTCACCACACTCGGAACAAATTGATGTTGTGGGCCATTTTTCTTACTTGCAGATTAAGACTTATAGATAAATGATATTTTTTTGTCAATAAAACTGAATTTGTTTGTTTATTCATTTACCTACCTCGTTTCACTTCATCTAACACGAAGAAGCTGTGAAGTGTTTGCTATTAACATAAAGAGAAGCAATTAAGAAGTAGTGTCCTGATAGCTGTGTGATTGAAGAATGGTAATGGAATTCAGAACGTCCTACGTTCGAACCTTGGTTGGGATAATATTTTTTGCGTGCATTTTTTCCGTTTTTGTTTGCTGTTTTTTGCACTACCATGTTTTTATTCGAAGCATTCATAATATTTGCTAAGCCTCATGCAAGAGTTTGAAACAAATTGCTACCATACATGAAAACATTTAATTTTTAAACTTACCAGAGGTAGGATATCATGCAAAAAATACAGGTGCACGGCGGTGAATAATGGAATTTATTTTAGAAGTGGCTTTACTTGTAAAAATTTCATGCTAATCTTGCAACAGTTCTGCAACGCCTTGCGTCTTTTTGGTTGGAATTTTTACGTGACGATACAACTGTAGGTTACCTTCCTGCCATAAATGCGTCTATTAGGCGGAATTTACTTTTAATGTGCAAGTAATTTTTTTTTTTTTTTTTTTTTTTTTTTTTAAACCTGTTTTTCTGTCTGCATGTAACGTCCAATTTCCTTTTTAAATTCTTCTTTGGTTGTTTCAAATGGTTGTAATTCGCTTGTTATCCAAAAAGTTGTGAAGCCTTCAGAAAAAAGAAAGATTAAATTGATGTTTCGGTGGGTTTTCGGGAAAAAATGATTATGCGATGCAACCAACAGCAACTAGTATCCAAAGAAAATGACAAAAGAAAACAAATTGAACATATTCCGAAGCTAGGATCGAACCTTAGGACCCTAACCCTAATAATTCTCGCCTTAAACAACGTATTACATTTAACTCTACGAAATTGCGGTGTAAATTAGCTTCACAGAAAATCGTAGGTGGGTGCAGGATAGGGGGAAATTGGGTGTGTAGGGATATTGCCACCGGAGCGTGTGCTCCAATGCAATTAAATTAAAATTTAAAATTAATTAGTTTTAATAACATGACGTTAGAAAAGGCATCAGCTGTATGGGGCATTGGTTGAAATATCGTAAGTAATTTTGTCGCAATATCAAATTGAAGTTGATACATTTTTAAGCCCCACTGAATAAAACTCAGTGGTTGTTTCTATAGCTAGCACCACAAATAAGGCGTCTACTTTCAATATTTTTCCGCTGTAGGCTTTTACAAATTGTTTTCGATTTTATATTCAAAACGAACTTTCATTAATAACAAGAAGTAACCAGCAACAAACAATAAAAATAATTGAAAACTTGGGTAATAGGAAACGCTCTATTCGCAGAGGCAGCGTTTACAGACGTGTGACGTCACAACTGTCAATGCACGCGCCAGGCAGCGAAGGAGCGTTTTGGCGGGCTTTTAAATTCTTTAAATTTTTACTTTGAATTTTACGCAAAATAATATACTGGCTCTAAAAATCTCTTCACTCGGTGAATAACGTGTACCAATAAACAATTTAAAACTATTTTCAAGAAGTAGTCAAATACCCAATGTCGGCCCATGTTTTAGCTTATTATTTTACATTTAGTTAATACTAAATTCTTTTTTATTTATTTAAGTTCGTGGGACATTACCTTATCGTCGACATGATACCATAACTAGATGTATTTGACATGCAAGACATTTTTTCAAATGTTCAGATTTTATCTTATGATTATGGTGAAATTAAATTTTATAGGCAATTTCATCTTTATGTTTTTAAGCTTTGAGAGTTTAAGCTAACTGAGTATTTGAATATTTTATTTGTATGTATATTAATTATGGAAAGTGGCGTGTAAAAATATAAGGATCTTCTATCGGTTGTTTACAGATTCATATTAAAAAGATTACTATTGATACTATTATACAGAATGAAATTTGATTAACTGGATACAGTTAAATTCTTTGGAATTTAGTTTTATTATGGGAAGGTATAAATATTGAAATACTAATATATATAAAAAAGGTGATTGCACCCATAATTTATTAGGAATTGATTGTAAAGAAGCGTAAGGTATATAGAAAGCAATTTTTACTTGATTATGAATTGGAGTAATTACAAAATTGTTTTGAAATAAACTAATCAGTTAACTTTGAATAAAACTTTTTATTTTGAGTGAAATGGTAATTATATTAATTATGGTTATAAAATAATGAAATTAAATGCATAAACTATGATTAGCTACCTTATTATTTTAGATGTGCATAGTTTATTTACGATGTATAAGTTATGATCTTAAACCCAGACTTCATGCATTGCTTTATCTATTGAGAGGAACTTCTCCATTTATAGATATTATATGCGCTTTTACACGTTATGTATTGGTTTGTATATATCAGTTGTCAGACTTTTATATTAGAATGTTAACTGTCTAGCATTGTAATTAAATTTCAGGTCAAGATATGGTGTATTACACAGAAGAGATATAGTACAATTATTTTTAATTGTTATATGTGTTCAGAGCGATATTAATGTTATTATTACAATTTATGCTCTGAAATTTGTACTTACCGGCCGTCGCTGTCATAAATTTAGACGAGATATGACATAATAGTTATCTTGGAAATTGTATACATAAAGTTGCGATAAATTTTAGCAAAAATATTCGTTTACAGTAAGTATAATTCCATGCAATTGGGGATCACCTAAATAATAATAATATTATTCAGGTTTATCTTTTAGTAATATTACGTTATTTTATTTATTTAGCGTTTGATGCAACATGGCACTAATGGAAATTCTTAAAATGGAACTCAAACAACAATTGTAATTTATTTATGACACTATATTTGTTAATTTTTTTTAAGAAATGCTAGTCATAACCTTTACAACTTGAAATCGAGATGTTCAATCCTGATAACTGCCTCTGGAAATGCCGAATTTTAATTTTCCAGACTTCCAGGAAGGCATGGAGTGGGCAATATTGGACAACTTAAGGCCTCACTGAAGGCATAGAATCTACCCAGCACTAGGCGTGAAGAGTAGAAGCAGTTCTTCTCCTGCTACATCTAATACTGTTTAATCTACTCGAAATAGTAGGCAAGTTAAATTCTGGAAGTTTGGATCAGGGATTACTAATTTGCGCAATACGCTGTGGCGTTGTCGACACCCATGTTAGACTGACAGCAGTTTTCCAGCCAGGACGACGTGACTTCGGCCGTGTTTTATGTTGCCTAATATCTCCGTGGATGTGAAGTCCCGCATTACTCAGGATTTCAACCATTGTTGGGTAAGCACCTCTTGCCTTCTGATGTGAGGTGTTGCGTTTTTGCTGAACACCGGCAACAACTGGACTCAGATAGGAGCGTGCCAGTTATGATGCGCATCGATGAAGTTGAATGTCAACCATATGGTTGTGAGAGCTATTGAGTCACACATCGGAGCAGCGTTCAGCTTATGTGTAAAACACGGCCAAGACTGTTGTTCTTAATGTGTTTACATCAGCTCCCAGTGAAGTTCCAGCCAGCCGCTGAAGTAGATTGTTCCTGTCTAATGTTGCTCCCAGATATTTTATGGTATTGTTACATTTCAGCATATGGTCTCTGAACATTTTAGTTGACAGATAGTTCATTTGTTTGTTGCCTAGGTGGAATGCGGCTTCTTCCGTTTTCTGCGGATTAGGTTGCAAGGGCCATCTTCGGAAGTAGAGAACTATTTCCTGAAGGTCGGAGATCGGCATTTCTCCTGCTTCTGCGAAGTTAGTTCTTTGCTCTATTAGGTTGATATCATCAGCGTATACGAATATACGAGAAGTAGTGTTTGGCAGGTCATGGTATTTAATTTCAAGAGTGTAGGAGAGAGAACCGAGCTTGTGATAGACCATGGTTTAGCTTGTGAAATCTGCAGAACACAGTGTATACCTGGAACAAGCGACTATTTAACATATTTTCCAGAAGAGTTACTATCTTTTTGCAAAGTATGGCGTTTATCACTTTGAGTAGGAGCCCACCCTCTCCAAACTGTGTCGTATACTGCCGAAAAATCTAGGAAGACAGATAGTTTTTTCCATTTTCTTCTGGCACACTAGTTCCAAGTAAGTGGTAACAGACAGGACCTGATCACTAGTCCCGACTGGGACAGAATCCAGCTTGTTCAACTGCGATCTATAGGGAAATAAGGTGCTCCGACGATTGCTTAGAAATTCAGCGCGATTTGGTTGCTATTTTCGTAAATGGCAGCTTACACTTAATTGCAAAAAGTGCAAGGCAATTCGGATAAGTAACAAAAAGAATCAGTTTGTTCACGAGTACAAAATAAACAATACAGCTGTTGACACGGTTGATTACCTGAAGTATCTGGGGGTGATAGTACAAAGCAACATGAAATGGGACATGCACATAACTTCCGTCGTAGGCAAGGCTAATTCTAAATTACGATTCATAGGTCGTATTTTGAGGAATTGTAATGCTCATACAAAGGAGATAGCGTATAGAACACTAGTGCGTCCGCATCTGGATTACTGTTGTGGAGTTTGGGATCCGTGTCGCAAGGTTCTCATTGACTCAGTGGAGAGGGTGCAGAGGAGAGTCGCTCGATTCGTGATTGGTTCCTACAGCCCTTATGAAAGCGTAACAGAATTGATACATAGATTGGGCTGGGATAGTTTGGAAGACAGAATACGTAGCTTGCGTTCGAATTTATTGGAGAATATGCGAAAATCTTTAAATTACGAGCGCAATGAAATACTTCATCCACCAACCTATTTAGGTCGCAATGACCGGAGGGATAAGATTCGTGAAATAAGATGCCGTACGAATGCTTTTATGTATTCCTTCTTTCCTCGCGCTATTCGGGATTGGAATGCGTGAGTTTAGGATTGGTGTTTAGCATCCTTTGCCACCCACAATGTTTGTGATTTGCAGAGTATGGATGTAGATCAAGGCATCAGTTGCTGAAGAAATGCTATTCAAAATAAGCCGTTTAATAACTTGTAAGTGATGTTGAGTAAAGTTATCGGACGGTAACTTTGTGGTAGAGTTTCTCGTATGAATAAAACAAAAAAATTTGTTCTCTTTAAGACTTGAAGAACCTTTCCTGATTGTATGGTTCTGAAGAATAAAACAAGGCAGCCAATTGTAACTAGTGCCCAGTTTTTCAGTAGTTCTGGATAAATCCAATCTAATCCTGCAGCTTTCTAATTTCGAAGTGTTTTAAACCATGCAGAATCTCTTATACTGTGAATGGACGGGAATGTATAGTGGTGTAAGGTTGCTTTTCGCGCTTTTGCTGCTGAAGTTCAGAGTTGACCCATCTAGTTAACTGAGTGTCCTATTTTGTTCTAGAAACAGATATAAGTTGATTTGTTATTGATTCCACATTAAAGGATGATTGTGTCCTAGAGGGTATTGATGTAGCATTAATTTATATATGAGAGACAAGACTTTTCTGCTAAAGAAGGTAAAATTAAGAGTTTAACAGTTTTTAATCATTTCTCTCTTTTGGCATGGCTAAGAGATTCTGTTGCCTTCTCGTGTGAACTGTTTCTCTCGTACTTTTCTCTATGTCTGCTCGACTCCTCACTCCATCCTGGAATATAGTCTTCCCTGAAGGCTCGCGGCTTCACTGCCGCTTTTATTAGTTCTATGAACCTTACACAATTCTGCAGGACTGCTTTGATCCAAAGAATGTCAGTATTAATGTTATCGTTATAATAGTTCAAGAGTAGTTTCTGATAATTATTATTTTTTATTAATTAAAATTTTTATATCAGAGTCTAAAGAAACAAATTATTTATGTATTATTCTTGATTTTATGCATTGTTCTTGATTTAAATTGGTCTATATGTTAAACTAAAATTTATGTTTTTAATTTGTGTATAGATTTGTTATGCTATTCGTCCCTTAAAATATTTAGCATTATTAACGAAAAAAATTATTTAAAATTTAATATATTTAATAGTGATTAACATTTTATGAGATAAGCTCTAAACATTTATTTGTAATATTTTTATATAGAGATATATTAATATTAATTTGATTTAATTGAGATGGAACACACGCTTCGCTGCCAATTTCCCTACACATCCATTTCCCCCCTTTCCTGTACCAGACTATTTTTGACCTCTTCAAATTTCAAATTTAAATTCTTTCAGCGTTTTTGATAAATTATACATCATCTCTTTGGTAATTTATTCCAATACCTGATTCCCTTACTTACGCAAGAAAATCTTTTCACACCCTTGTACCTGAAATCGGGTGCCAGCTTGTGGTCATGGTCATCTTTTCCTTTCCATGTAACTCTCCTAATTTTCCCACCAATATCGTCCCACGCCTCATTATCAACATACTCCTTGTACACTCCCATGACTCTCTTCTCCCTCCTCCTGTCTTCCAAAGAATCCAGTTATAGCTCCTGAATTATATTGGTTACTAAATATGTTCCACTGTAATTTCCGAAGGCAAATCTAGCAGTCCTTCCCTGCTCCTCCTCCATCTCCTGTATTTGACACCCAAGATGTGGTCTCATATTATACCACCATATTCAAGGAATAGTATGACCAAAGTTTTGTAACCCAATTCCTGTACTTCTCTTGTACATCCCCTCATCACTCTCTCCAAAAAGCGAAGGATTCTGAAATATTTTCCTACTACTGTCCCGCCCAGTTGAATTTGTTATCAAATGATATCTCAAGGTATTTACGTTTCACGTCATCAACAAGCAAATCCTTGCTCACCTTACAATAATAAACAACCTTTAGTTTTTTATCTATATACCTGATAAACTGACTCTTCTTTGCATTTATTTTCATCCCATGTTAACCTACACAGCTAGATATCCTGTCCAGGGCACCTGCAGCTGTCCACAATCTTTTACCGTTTTGATCCTATTGGATAGCACTACGTCAGTAAATAACTTAATGTCTGATAATAAACGATCAACACATTCATTAGAATAGCGAATAGTAATGGTCCCAATATGATACCCTGTGGAACTCCGACTTGAACTTCACTTCTTTTGATACTGCATTTCCTACCCTAACTTTTTGCTTTATACCTTTTAAAAAATTTTCAACCTAGTAAATCACTCCAATAGTTTTTAAATTTTTTATAACTATTTTATGCCTAACTCTGTCAAAAACATTTTGAAGATCTAGTGCAACACTATCAATTTGGTCTCCCTTGTCCACTTTGTCCGAATATGCAATGTAATCTTCTCGAGGCGACCGGTCGTAAGGCGTCGTAGAAACATAACGTTTCGACAGCTGGCTCCGCTGTCTTCATCAGGTGTCAAATAGCTTCCGAATGCCACAGGCTTACTGTGACTTCCTAGACTGCAAGCCAATAACTTTCGGAAGCTACTTGACCTCACACATATATTAATATGACTTCAATCATGTATTTTACGAATACATTGTGAGTCATAATTGTCAAAAAAATCACTTTATAAAATGTTTAGATACATAATTAAGATAATCTATATATTGATAAGTCAGTTGAAATAATTATTTAATTAGTTAATATTTATGTAAATATTAAATTGTTTATTAATTAGTTTATGAGGAACTAGTCATCAGTTATTTTCATTTATTTGCCAAAAACATATTTGCCTAATATATATATATATATATATATATATATATATATATATATATATATAGACGTGTGTGTCCCTATATTTCACCCTGCAGCCAAGTACAGACTACTGGCATTTGTGTACGGTAATGGGCTGGAGTCTTCCATCGTGCACTAAGGTGATTGCATGTCGGAAGCTGTGTGTGGGTATGGTAGATATGGTGGTTGAAAGTGGTCGACATGATATAAAAAAAGACATGTGTGTCCATCATGGGCGTACCAATAGGAGATGGCGCCTAGGGCAATCATTAAAGTTGCGCCCTATCGTAAGTTATCTGAATATAAAATAAACAGACACACCAAATAAAATAATTAAAGATCTTACAAAACACTTATATTTTCTGTTTTAGAACAAAATTGTTTAATAGTCTTAAACTACACCTTCCTTGCCTTCTGGGACGCAAATAGATTAATAACATTTTCCAAAACTGTTTCTTCGGTGCCTTCTTGGTCAATACTGACCAAAGCTAGATCGCATAACATTTCTTGACTCATTGTAGCGATCATATATTACAGTATTAGTTTTAGCTTACTGAAAGATCGATCACAACTTGCGATGGATATTGTAATCATAAGCATAATCTGAATTGAAATGCGTGAATTCTGAAAGACGCTCTCATCTACGTACTCAGCAATGAATTCAAGAAGCTCTTCAGATATTTTTATGTTTACGTTATTTCTTGTGAATACTAGCATTCGAACATTCAATATTTCTTCATATAACTGTTCTTTGTTGGCATCACAGCCATAGAAATCTCAAAATTCTTTAGACTTCCTTTTTAAATGTTAGCAATCGTCATTACTACAACACAGTTTTTTAATTTCTAGGAGAAATCCGAATCTGGCATTGGTTTCGTGCAAACGACTCAACCTCGCTCATTTCACACACAATACGATCCAGCGATCCAGGGGCGGATCCAGGATTTTGGTTTTGGGGGGGGGGCTAGAGCAGATTTTGGTTTGGGGGGGGGCTTGGCTTGAGTGAATTGTGGTTCAGAGGGCTTGCCTTCAGTGGATTTTGGTTTTTTTTGGGGGGGGGGGGCTTGAGTCGGCCATGGGGTAGCCTTGAGCTCCCTAGCACCCCCCCCCCCACCCTGGATCCGCCCCTGTAGCGATCAATTCATAACTCAATCATTTCTTCCTTAGCAGTCAACCCAGCGTCCTTCGCATTCTATGAAGTCTTACGTTTTTTTACCTTTGACATTTTTCAATCACTACATCTCATTCCTGGCAGAGATTTAAACCTTTCTCGACTACATCATTAATAAACGTCTCTCTTTCATTAGGTAAATGGTCTCGGAAAGCTTTTGTATCCATGGTGGTATCATGAAAATTTATGCTATGATCTTATTCCAATAACCCAAAACAGTAAGAAAATCTTAGGATAATATGCAATTATTTAGAAGTGTTGCCTCACTTCTTGTTTCACTAGTTTGATTGCCATCGTCTGTCATATCTTCAAGAGGTTTGTTAACTGGCTTTACTACTTCTACCTTTACACTTTAAATTGTTTCAGATTCTGACTTTACAACCTCAGACAAAAATTTCTTGAGTTTTTCCCAGGGCAGAGTGGAACGAGAAAAGGATACATAAATAGTTTCAACAGTTCCGAAAAACGTGACCACTATAGTATCCAGCTTGGCTACATTTGCATCAATCAAACTGAGTAAATGATTATCACAATTTACAAATATCGCCAAATTATTATTATCACTTATTCTTTTATGAACACCAGTTCGGTGCCCAGCCATCACAACAGCGTTGTCATAACATTGTGAATGACAATGTTGTATAACCATACCGTCTATCTCTAGCTGCTTAAGGATTTCATCAACTAAGCTTCCGGCATCCTCTCGACTCATCTGGATGAAACCGAAAAAACACTCGGACTGATATCCTCTCGGAATCAATTTCTACGTATCTCAATACTTCTGACAAGTGCTTACGATGTGCATGGTCAGGAGTAGAGTCAAACATGAAACCATAATATTTTGATTTGTGAATGTTTCGCAATAAACTTTGGGGAATAGTGGTCGCCATTAGATGAATGAACTCATTTTGAACACGAAGTGGAAAGTAAGATATAATTCCAGGATGATTTTTAACTTGAGCGAAATGGTTATTCATGGCGGGGTCAGGAGCTTTGTTAATCCAAGGAAATTACCAACATAGTCGGATTCAGATCCATTGCATGTACTAAGTGACCCCGTAATGCAAGATTTTTGAATAGCAAGAAATTTGATGCAGTGAAGGATTCTCTTTCATACATTACGCCACTTTTGTTTTTCTGTCTCGATCTAGGTCTGAAGTTCAGCGACAATTATTATTCTCGAATCATAAACATCAAAATCCACAGTTAAAACATTGTGTAAATTAACATCTTTAAACATATTTCGCCCAGTACTTCGCAACCTCAAGTGCATTTGATGTTCTTGAAACAAATCATCTTTGCTGCAGGATGATGGGCACATAGGGCACTCAAGCATATGAGTCATTGTTTGGTCCTCACCACACTTGCACTTAATAATAGTAGCATCAGTGTAACCCCATATCTCCAGATTTTCCTTGGACCTGTCCGTTCCTGTTCGCAATCGATTTAAGGACCGCCAGACGTTCCAGTCCTCTGCATGACCAGGTGGTAAGCGCTCTGCAACTGTCAGTGGTCCCGAGATGTTAGGTGCCTTCATTTTCCACAACTGTACTGTTGCCTTTTCAGGTGATCCAATTAGTTCCCGCGATGTTCTCAAGAAGCTTTTTCTGGGCTTGAATCTCTGGGCTGGTGGTGTATAGCCGTGCAGTGGATGAACGCTATCCCGTTCTACTTTTGTCCTTTCCTTGTTCGCAGCCACTTCTCTCTGGATACTGGGTGGCGCAATCCCCAAAAGCTGGCAAAGCCTGTCAACTGGGGTACGCTATATGCAACCTGTCACTAGTCTACAGGTGTTATTGAGCGTTAAATCCACCTGTTTGGTGTGAAATGATGAGTACCAAACTGGGTGTGCGTATTATGCTACAGAGTAAGAAAGGGGCATTGCTGATGTACGTATAGTTTGCCCCATTGTGATCCAACTAGTTTGCGCAGTAAGTTGTTTTTTTGTAGAGATCTTCATTTTACAATTCATAGAGTGCTTATACGAGAGAGTTCTGTCGAGTGTCACTCCCAGATATTTTGAGGTGTTACATGTCTGCAGTTCAATACCTGACCACATTACAATAATACCTATATTTGCTGCAATATTTCTTTCCACTGGGTGAAGCACTCACGATGATTCTTCGCATTTTCAGGTGCTTTCCAGTGGGCAAGTCCATCTTCTTGCTCTAATGAAGATAAGATCTAATTGTGAAAAAATAAGACAACAGATGCAAAAAAGCATATTTTTTTAGTGTGGGAATAGACTATCCATGAGCGAGTCATTTCTCCACCCCGAATTCCTAGTGTCTTCTTAAACATTTAAACCATTTGTGAGAATCGATTTCCTAATCATATTATCAAAGTGTAGAAGTCCAATATCATTCTGCTTAGTGAAGGTAATTGGGTTTTCTACATCATGAACCACACCCCCTTCACCAACTTTTTCTCCAACTAAATTTACTAATGTTTTCTTCAAATTCTTCAGTACCCTTAGAATTGCTCTTTGTCTCTTCACATTCAGAATTATTTAAAGTTATATCCTCCTCGTATTGTGTTACATTAGTGTTGGATACGTTGGATTTAATTGTACATATCGATGTAAGCAATTCCTTAAAACCTGTCAAACTTCCAGCAGCGAACTTCTTGAAGTACTTAAAGAATTTTTTTTTTGTTACTTCCTCCTGCTAGTTTCGTTTTTTCCGTCCCTCAGCTCCACTCTCTTGTTTTTTTTTAAAAAAAACAATTGTTTGCTATTGTGATGGTATTATTGTGAAGTGAGTGAGGGTTTCGAAATAACTAAGAATAAATAAACAAACAATTATAGGTTATTTTTCAAACAAAAAAGAAGTGGTTGTATTGTGTTCTGCCCACCACGACATTAAACTGCATAAATCTTGATTTAGGGTTGTATGTATTGTTTTTTTTTTTTTTTTTTTTTTTTTTTTTTTTTTTTTTTTTTTTTTTTTTAGCAGTTACCCGAACGAGTAGTATTCCACTCAGGTCTCGAAGGCTTTCCAAATCAAACTTCCTAACACTGTAATCACCAGTCTCATACAAGATTCCAAATTTTCAGCCTGATAATAGATTTAGAAATGGGTTAAAATTAAGTTGCCAGATTTGCCTCAAAGTTAGTTACTTAGTTACCTAACTTGACTTGTATGTAACTATGTATTTACATACAAGCCATGCTAACAAAAGCGTCCTGAAAATACTAAACAACCTCACTCAAAGGCTCTGAGCGCGCCCCTGCGCGGGTATCTATACCAATCGGTAAGTCATATAAAATTTGTTTTAATGTACCTACTAATTATGTTTAGGTTTTCACTTGTTATGTACTTACATTATTCATTATTATTCAAATGAATGTCACTGTAAATAAGCGTAGTTTGATTCGAGATCATGTCGCTTACGAGTGTTTATGTCAAGCATGTTAGCTACTGTAGAAAACAGAATTTCAGTAGATTAATGTGTGTTAGTAATTATCATAAAATATTTTTGTTCAAAGCGCTGTCGTCGACGGTAATTTAACTTATCAAACCGAGTAGCTTGTCGATTGCTCGCGACACATGAAATACAAATAAAATACACAACTGGGCGACGACGTCAATCATAGTATCAGCAATTAACCGATATTAAACAATTCTTAAAGTATTGCTTGTCTTCCATCGTTAGATCAAAACTTGTCAGTGCGGGCGCGGTGCAGGGGACGCTACTTTTGACACATTCAGTGACATCTCGACGCAATATACCTTCTGATCGTGTTCCGATTATTAAACATTTATTTGATTCACTGATTACTTATTTCCTCTCGCTAGTACACAAAAGCTCACAAGCCACGCGCGGAAATCGCGGGATTATTTGAATATTAATTATATCGTTGATTTTGATCTGATTTTTAAGTTTAATAAAAATTTGTGAATTTTGCGCCCCCCTTTCAATGGCGCCCAGGGCACGTGTCCTACCTGCCCCACCCTAGGTACGCCACTGGTGTCCATATTTTTCATTGCAGCCAAAAATACCTAGCACAGTTCACTGGTGTTTGTGTATGGTAGTAGCCTCGATTCTCCAAACGTGCACCATGGTAGTTGCATGTCGGTAGCTATGGAGGTGTTGGAGATATGGTAGTTTAAACTGGTCGACGAAGGGCATTTTCAAATTTCGATTAAAGAAATGCGTGTCCCTATATTTCACTTTCCAGCCACCTACCACTGGTGTCTGTGTGTGGTAATAGTTTTAAGTCTCCCATCGTGCGCTATGGTGATTGCATGTCATAAGCTGTGGGAATGTGAGGGATATGGTGGTTGAAATTGGTCGACCGATAGTATTTTTTATTATCTTGGTTCTCCGGGTGGAGTCGCGTCGATTTGTTAAAACCTAACGTTTCGGCCTTCATCTGAGGATTGCCTCAACACGATGGCCGAAACGTTAGGTTTTAACAAACCGACGCGACTCCACCCGGAGGACCAAGGTAATACGACGTCCGCGTAAGCTTGCGCAATTATTCGATGGTATTTTGTTATTTGAACCAAAGGCGTGTACGTCCTTATATTTCACTTTTCAAACGCATCCACATGGCACATACCAGTGGTGTTTGTGTGTGGTATTAGCCTCTGGTCTCCCATCGAGCTCTATGGTGGTTGCTTGTCGGTAGCTATCAAAGGTCTTTACAAATACGAACGAAATCGTGGGCACCAGCTAGTTGTAATATAAAGTTTGGCCTGCTCACTGAACAGTGCTAAGATAACATAGTACTCCTCCTCTGCCGGCTCTTACGATCACGATGTCGACGAGCCGTAATTCTCAAACCACTCAACGGATCAGGTACAAAATGTTGTTTTCAGAAGTTAGAACTTAAAAGTGAGGTGAGCAGCTGTGTGGAATTTGTTACAAACAAACAACACTTCAAATATTTTGATATTTTTAATAGCGAACCAGCCGCAGTCTGATAAATGGGTTGTGTTTTACCTTACTGCTAAGCTATGCATATTTTGCTGTTTGAACCGATAAAATCGTAGCATAGCAACCAACCGGAAACGGATCGAAAAACGGCATGAACACTCGCACGCGAGGCGAGCAGTCCGAAACTTTCCCTCATTCAATCTACTCCCTCCCTCCCTCCTCCCCCGCCCCCTCGAAAACAGAAGTGACTCAGTCTTTTGTTTGCTTGATAAAATTAAATATTCAGCAAAGAGGGTACATAAAACAGAAAAAAATCTAATTAGAACGCAATCACAATTTACACCCCTTGGTATAGTCTATTTGCTGCCAGAGTTCACTCATCTTGAATTTTTTGTTTGTTATTAACTGGTATGAAAATATTGTTTTTATACCCCTGGGTCTGACGCTACCGAAGCGCCTGTTGTGTGTAACGGGTTGCGCGTGAACCACGGAGGAGCTACGGTCACGTTGACATCTATAGGCCGCCCGCGGACACATTTTTAATTTAATTTCTACACAAAGAATTTGTTTTAATGTAAAAATCATATCCACTGTACCTTCTTCATCGCTGTAAGCTATGTATTATTTGAGAAAATGATATGTGGGCAATGGACATCTAACAGATCTCAAGAGCGACATGAAATTCGTACCGAATAAAACTGTGCACGAATAAATTACACGAATGTTTTGGCCAACGTGGCAGGGCCTTCATATCTCGCGAACAACACTACAATCGCAGAAGTGCTGATAACTTTGAACGGATGTTTTTGTTCTCTATACTTACAGAACTTAATAAATTGTTGTGTCTTATTTAAATATGTAAACATTATTGATTAGGCTCTAGATTTATTTTATGAACCACAAAATTTGGTTTGTCTCGGAAAATATTATGAAATTGTTGCTTGATGACCCTCCTGGATTGCGTGAAGTCGGAGCAGGCCTATTGGTAGTAGCTGAAGAGCCTGATGATTTGTCAGCAGCTGATGTTTCTTCATTTTCTGACATTCCTCTTTCACCGGTGCTTGTAATACTTTTATCATCACTACAACAGGTATAAAGTTAAAGTCAGTAATTTTGCGAGACATTTTCACTTCCTTTGTTAAATGAAAAACGCACGAACTAGAACTATCTTTTACTTCGCGGTACTTACCTTATCCTGTTGCCACGTCTTCTGAACTCCAAAAACGTATTATTTGAAACTCTGAAACAGATCAACAATGCTACAGCAATTATAATTGAAATTAATTATTAGAATTAAACCTTGAACATGCAAAACTGAAAACGAAGTACTGAAATGTATTTTTTTTTTTTAAATCGATGCTTATTAGTATTTTCTTCGCCTTTGGTGGAGATTGTACGTGCAAAATGATATGAAAAATTACGCCTAACGCCCAGTCAATTTCGAGCACTGGCTGTCACTGTCGTGTTTTTGTGTAATCGTCATCGTAGTTTTTGTTGTTGTTGTCGCACTATTGTTGTGGTAGTCATTGTTGTCATTACGGTGGTCGACGTCATTCGCGTTGCCACTGGTGTAGTCGTTGTCGCTGGTGTTGTTAATGTTGTTCTTAGGGTTAGTTCGTGAATTTGTTTTTTTCTGTAATTAAAACTAGTTTTGCTGTTTACTTTCACCAGCAACAATGCAAAGTCGACGGAATTACGAAACCATAATACATTAACGCCATAGTGTCGTTGTTGGTACCTTGTAGATAATTCGTTGCCGATTATTCCTCCATGAGAGATGAAATAAAAGGAAAACAGTTGCATTGGCGTTATTAACTAAACAACTGCAGGGGAAAATGGTCTGGAAACACATCGCACGTACTATGATTATCGTTCCAAGTTACATTGTTGATTTCGATGGAGCAGTGTCAATTTCCCTACACACCCATTTTCCCTCTTTACTGTACCCACCTACTTTATCCTTTATAATTATCAGATCAGTTATAGAGAACAAGAAAGGCTATAAGAAAGCAAAACAAAGATTAATGATAGGAAAGAAACAAATAATAGCTTTAGATGATGATAATGAGCGTATTACAGACAAAACGGCAGTATTGGTTCATATCAGGAACTTCTATCAGTCCTTATACAGCAAGCAAGATGAAAATCCTTTAATGACATCAAGCCCAGACTCACCAATTCCTGAAGTCCTCCCATATGAAGTTAGAAGGGCAGTGAACGAAATGAAAAAAGGATCAGCTAGTGGTTATGACGGCCTGTCTATTGACGTACTCCAATTGACTGGAGAAGAAACTTACAGACACCTAGCTAAGGTGTTTTCACAATGCCTCAAAGAGAGAAATATCCCATCCAGCTGGAACAAAGCAATGATTGTGTTGCTATACAAAAAGGGCAGTCGTTACAATATTAAAAACTACCGCCCCATCAGCCTTCTTCTTGTCATATACAAAGTGTTTACAAAGGTCATCAATAACCGCATCAGTTCCACCTTGGACACAGCGCAACCAATTGAACAGGCTGGTTTTAGGTCAGGATTCAGCACAGTAGATCACATCCAAGTCATCAACGAAGTAATAAGTCGAGCAAATGAATACCAGATGCCCCTCTGTTTGGCCTTTATCGATTTTGAAAAAGCTTTTGATTCAGTCCATCACTCTGCAATCATGCAAGCCCTTTTAGAACAAGGAGTGAATCCCGGCTATATTGACTTACTGTACAACATCTACACCACTTCCACTGCTTTTGTCAACATCGCTGAAGTCACCAAAGAGTTCCCAGTAGAAAGAGGGGTAAAACAAGGAGACTCTATATCCCCCAAGCTATTCACATCAGTCCTAGAGTTGGCAATGTCAAAAATCCAATGGCAAAACCGAGGTTTGAGAATAAATGGAAGAAATCTCAACAACTTAAGATTCGCTGATGATATAGTTTTACTCTCAAACAGTCTGGAAGAGCTCAAAGAACTGATAAATGAACTAGAGACAGCGTGCAGTGAAGTGGGCCTTAAAATAAATATATCAAAAAGCAAAATCATGCAAAACAAATGGGCAGAAAAAGATAAAGACAAGGCGGACATGAAAGATTCTGGTATTGAGTTCGTAGATCAGTACATCTATCTTGGCCAACTGATCAATATGAATGGTGACTCAAAGCCTGAGATCTACAGACGGATAAAGCTGGGCTGGAGAGCATATGGAAGAAATTCCATAGTTTTTAAATCGAATATGCCAATACATCTTAAAAAACAGGTATTTGAACAATGTGTATTACCGGTCCTCACATATGCCTGCCAGACTTGGACCCTAAATAGTCACACGAAGCAAAAACTGAGAACTGCCCAGCGAAGTATGGAAAGAGCAATGCTAGGGTTTACAAGAAGAGACAGGAAAAGGGCTGTGCACATCCGTTCAATAACTAAAGTAACAGACATCTTAAAAAGAGTCATGACCCAAAAATGGCAATGGGCCGGTCATGTTGCTCGCAAAAGAGATGAAAGATGGACTACGGTAGTGCTGGACTGGATACCGAGAAACCTGAAAAGAGCAAGAGGAAGACCCCCGGATCGCTGGGATAAGGATATACGTCGAGTTACAGGCGTGAACTGGAAGAGGGCGGCTCAGGATCGATCGGCCTGGAAAGAACTACAGCAACACTATGTAGAATTAAATTCTAATATATAGCTCATTAGGCTTAAAGAGGCTACATCCTGAAAAAAGGATTGATATAGCTGCAATAATAATAATAATAATTATCAACTTTAAATTCTTTCAGCGTTTTTGGTAAATTATTTACCATTTCTCTTGGTAACTTATTCCAATCCCCACAGCGTTACCTACGAAAGGAAATCTTCCCACCCACTTCTGCTTTGTGGTCCTTTACTTCTAAGACTTCAACCAATATCTTTTCACATATCATCTCCAATACACACCTCAAAAACTTCCACGACTCTCTTCACCCTCAATGAGAGTTGTTGGTGAGCGGTAATCGTTCTGGCCTCACATTCGAGAGAACGCCGGTTCGAATCCCCATCCGTGCATCCAGATTTTGGTTTTCCGTGATTTCCCCAAATCACTACAGGCGAATGCCGGTATGTCTCCTTCAAAGAGGCCATGGCCGATTTCCTTTCCGTTCCTTGCTCCCAGTCCTTTTCCACCTCTAATGATCTCGACATAAAACCATAAGCAAAAAAAAAAAAAAATCGTCACCCTCCTCCTGTCTTGCAATGGTTCTCATTCCAGCTACTTTATTGAATTTAGCACTTTATTTGATAACTTTATTTCGGGCTGAAGAGAGAGGTGAAACAATTTACAAAAACAACACAGAAAGTGTTTGAAATTAAAATTCGTTTAGGGTAAAAATGAGTGGTTTTATTAAATTCTATGTTTTTAGTAAGCATTTTCCTGGTGATTTATTCCAGTCCCCGACTACTTTACGCACAGAGAAAAAGTTATCATTTCATTAAAACTCAAATCGTTTTTTTGTTTTTTGCTTTATTTTTTTTTTGCTTGGGCTTTACGCCTCGTCGACAGCGTGGTCATTAAAGGCGGGATGGGACGGGGGACAAGGAACGGGAAGGAATTCGGCCATGGCCTTTTTGAAGGAAGCATCCCGGCATTCGCCTGGAGTGATCTGGGGAAACCATGGAAAACCCAAATCTGGATGCCCGGACGGGGATTCGAACCTGCGTCCTCCCGAATGCGAGGCCAGAACGTTAACCGTTCACCCACCATGCTCGGTTTTGTTTATGGCTTTGCGCCTCGTCGACGAACTGATTATTAGAGGCGGGAAAGGAACAGGAAGGAATCTGTCATGGCCTCTTTAAACAGCCTGAAGTGATTTGAATAATCGGACGGGGATTCGAACCCACGGTATCCCAAACACGGGTCCAGATTATTACCGCTCACCCACCAAGCTCGGTGACTCAGGTCACGTGGTTATGTTCATCTCTTCCACGAACAACTTCTCTTTTTTTTCTATCAGTATCCATCCAAGCCACATCGGCAACATACGCCATATACACTCCCAACACCCTCCTCCTGAGCTTTAGTGAATCCCGATCCGGTTCCTTTGTCATATCAGTTGCCGGTTGAGTTCTGCGATAATTTCACACAAAAAAAAAACTGTATGTCCTCCTTTTCATCTCCAAATCCTGTATTTGATACCCAAAACGTGCATCCCACACTACAACATCAGGTCAAGAACTGCTTTGTAATCCAATTGTCTCCCTGGTACAAACCTTCATCATCGCCTCCAAAAAACCGAGCGTGGTGGTGTAACGGATAGCGTTCTGGCCTCGCATTCGGGAGGACGGCGGTTCGAATCCCCGTCCGGGCATCCAGATTTGGGTTTTCCATGGTTTCCCCAAATCACTCCAGGTGAATGCCGGGATGCTTCCTTCAAAAAGGCCATGGCCGAATTCCTTCCCATTCCTTGCCCCCATCCTTTCCCGTCTCTAAAGACCACGTTGTTAAAAAGGGACGTTAAACTGTTACAAAAAAAAAAAAAGCCTCCCAAAAAGTAAAGGATTTTTAAACTTTTCCCTACCACCTGCTAATAAATCTTGTGCAGTTGAGTTAACCATTATTATAACCAGATTACAACTAAAACCAGTAAAATTCAGAGAAAAGATTTTAATTTCCTTCTCCGGAACCATATGACGTAGCGTCATTAAACACACCTCAATCGTCAAATTTTCAAAATCCCAGTAGTATTTGCGTAATGCCGGAACGAACAAACAGATAAAGCGCCATTACAGATGTATAGATTCAGCGGCCGGGTGGGTAATTGGTTAAGATCGAGAGGTCCCAGGTTCGAATCCCTGAATTCGCGAGAATTTTCGTAGGCCCTTAACCCGACCTTCAATTGAGGCACAACTTCCTGTCTAATGTGAAGTACGCTGGAACGCTTGCGTTGTGCAGATTTTACGTTAAACTGTAGGCCCTCTTTTCCCGGTAGGATTATCATGTTAAGTCAGGTGAGAAAAAAAGGAAGTTTTTTTTTTTTAATTCCTGTCATCAGTCTTTCGACTGGTTTAATGCAATCCTCCATCCCTTCATATCCTGTGCTAACCTCTTCATCTCTACATACCCCTTACAACCCACGTCCTCAATTATCTGCTTCATATATTCTAATCTCTATCTTCCTCTACAGTTCTTACCTTCGACTGTTCCCTCCACTAACAAATTAACCAATCCAGCATGTCTCAAAATATGACCTACCATCCTGTCACTTCTTTCTATAAGCTTCTTCCACAAACTTCTTTCCTCACCCATCATTTTCAAAACTTGTTCATTTTGTACTTTGACTGTCCACTTAATTTTCGGCACCATATTTTAAATGTTTCAATTTTCTTTCTTTCTGCTCTAAAGTCGATGCTTCGCTGCCGTAAAGTGCTGTGCTTCACACATGGAATTATAAAAATTTCTTTCTGAGTTCTAGATCAATATTTCTGGCCTCGCATTCGGGAGGACGGCGGTTCGAATCCCCGTCCGAACATCCAAATTTGGGTTTTCCGTGGTTTCCCAAATCACTCCAGGCAAATGCCGGGATGCTTCCTTCAAAAGGCCATGGCCTAATTCCTTCTCATTCCTTGCCCCCATCCTTTCCCGTCTCTAAAGACCTCGCTGTTAGAGAAGGGTTAAGCACATAAAAAAAGATCAATATTTGAAACTAAAAGATCTCTCTTTTTCATGAAGGCTCTTTTTGCTAGTGCAATTCTACTTTTGACACTATTCCTGCTTAGGCTGTCAGTTGTAATGTTAATTTGTTTTTGTTTCCGAATTGCCATGTTGACTTACAGTGTAAATATTCACTGTGAACGGATCAATTACCACATCGTATCTCATTTAGATAAAATGTACTGCAGATAATTACTTCGTGCAATAGTTTTACCAAATGGAAGTGCAATGGTGTGGTTGAGGTATATGTGGTGTGTCTCCCTTGCGCAATCAGACTGCTGAACCCAGAGTACATCCTTGAGGCAGTATTACGCGGACCAAAGAAAGTTCTCAGAAGAAAGAGGCAGAAAGCTGTGAGGTGGGGGCGCAGGTTATATATACGACGGTCCAGCGGCTGCAGAGAGCAGTGAAAGCGGGACAGCATCCGCGCTCACAGGTACGTCAAGCGCCGAAACGTAGCAACGACACAGTGACTATCTCCACACACACCTATCTTCCTATTTCATCATTTTTATCTTCAATTTTGCTGGGGCACCTGCCTTTGAATTTCACGGATTTTAATTTTAAATTGTTTCAGTGTTGTAAAAAAACGAGTATTTCTGGTAAACTGTTCATCACATCCCTTAGTTAATTACACCAATCAGCGACTCCCTTACGTATAAAAGAAAATTTCTCCCCTTCCTTTGTGAACAACATCGAGCGCCAACTTGTGTTCGTTGTCATCTTTTCCCTTTCATGAATCCCTCTTAATTTTTCCACGCATATCATTCTACGACTCATACAGCTCGTACAATCCCTCCACTCTCTTCTCCCTCCTCCCATTCCAGCTCTTTTATCGTATCAGTTACTGACTGTGTTTTGCCGTAATTTCCAAAGACAAATCTAGCAGCTCTCCTCTGCACCCCCTCCAACTTCTCTTTCAGATTGACGTCATCTAACCAGTCAAAAACGCAGAATCCTCCTCACGGTTATTACTTATTTTCTTCACTGAAGAAGTTTTAAGGTAGAAAACAACATTTTCCAAGCGAACTGATATTTCTTGCAAGCTGAGATTCGACGTTTTTGCAAACTCCACGAAATTTCTTTGTACGAAAATAATTTTTTCCAAATAAAGCCACGACATAGGAAGAACACGTACCACACCGGAACTCTGTCCTTAAGGGAACACGAAATTGAATTTTCCACTTCTCTTTTAGTAGACGATTGGTTTAGTCAATATTCGCCGTTGTCCTCACATTATTGTCGTTTTCTTGCGGTCTAACTTGCACTATATACGTCAAATACTCTATTTTTTTTTTTACTTTTGGCTTTACGCCTCGTCGAAGTTGAGGTCAATAGAGGCGGGAAAGGACTGGGGACAAGTAAGGGGAAGGAATTCGGCCATGGTCTTTTGAAGGAAGCATCCCAGAATTCGTCTAGAATGATTTGGGGAAACCATGGAAACCCAAATCCGGATGCCCGGACGGGGATTCGAACCGACGTCCTCCCGAATGCGATGCCAGAGCGTTAACCCCTGATCCACCACGCTCGGTTCCGCGGTTTCCAGTCCGAGTTAAACCATTGCGTCCCCAGTAGCATTATCGGGTTAGGTCACAAGCGATAAGGAAAAGGAAATTGAAGGGTTTATCAAGCAAGAAAACTTATAATCCGACAGGTACGTACCATTCCGGCCAATCTGGGTTTTCTATGATTTTCCTGACCATGCCGGGATGGTTCCCTCAGACAGATCACGGGCACCACCTGTCATATCGCGCTTCCCTTCCCATGCACATACGGTTACACATTAGGGTAGGTGCAACGCACCTCCGCCATCCACGCTGTACTGAATTGCAAAGTAATAGAAATAGATAAGGAAAGAAGTGGACTAAGCGGCCGATTAAAATCCGCAGATTTTTGTGGCCAATAAATCTGTATGAATTTCTCGGTGATAATGTTTTCTTTGCGGTCTCTTTTGTTCTTCTCTTCAGTGCAGTTATTAAGTTTCTTTAATAAGTTTCCGAAGTAAGATGAGATATTTCCTAGTAAGGATATTTGTTTGTTATTTTCCTTGTACAGCTACACTCGTTATTTATTTCTGTTTTCACACATCTTCCTTCTAGTCTGTCGCTACAATTAGTTAGTTTCTTTTAATTTTTAATTTAATTGCAATGGAGCACAGGCTCCGGTGGCAAGTTCCCTACACCCCCATCTTCCCCCTATCCTGCACCCACCTACATTTGCCCTGCACAAATTTTATCTTTAAATTCTTTCAACGTTTTCGGTTAATTAATTATTAATCATTTCTCTTGGTAACTTATTCCAATCCCTGACACCATTACCTAAAAAAGAGAATCTTCCCACACCCTTAGTGCCTGAAATCGAGTGCCAGCTTGTGGTCATAGGTCATCTTTTCCCTTCCATGAACTACTTTTCATACCTACACCAATATCTTTCCATGCCTCATCACCAGTATATGCCCTGTACACTCCCATGACCCTCCTCATCCTCCTCCTGTCTTGCAGTGAATCCCATTCCAGCTCCTTTATCATATCCGCGTTTAGTAAAGGCAAGGAGATCGTTCAGTTTCGCAATAACTTATTGTTTGTCGCGCATTTTAAATCATGAACTGATGAGTCCTCTTAGAGTACTGATCATCATTAATCTCGACGGATGTGAAGCTCAGTCTCACCCCTGCTTCAGTGGAGGGCTGAAGACTCTTATGTCCTCTATGACAAGCGTATTTTTGTTTGTGAAATGTGTAGATTATGAGCTGGTAAGTGGGGGAGCGTCCATAAACCACGTCGATGCATTTTGGTCTCCGTTTGGACTCCCTCCCTCCCCCCCCCCTCCCCCCTCCCACGTAGACCAGTGCTGCCAGCCTCTTGGCTTTGAATATCCGTGGATGGCCGCTAAAATTTCCGTAGATCTGATACAAAAATACGGAGACTCGCTAATTAGAAGACTGAAACAAAAATTATTGAAGAACGAGTCAAAATTAAGAATACTTTTTATATCCAGGTCTTTAAAATTTGAAATACAAAATAAAATTCTACATTGAACTGAACATGGCGTCACTTTCATCACTGCTGCTGCTGTGCTTACTCCTTTTTTTGGTTGTGGGGGACCATACATTTTCTTGGTTGATATTAAATTTAGCATATGTTCTGTAACAGGAAATGTTAAAAACCCGTTCCAACGAGCGTGTCACCGTGCATAAAGAGTGCGCCGATAGTTCTGTATTACGGTCTTTTAAGATCTATAAAATGTATAATAAAACAGAATATGAGCTTTATTTCATTTCAATCATTGGTTCACACGAGCGGTTACAAGGAAACGATTCACAATTATTGAGAACTCTGTAATGCATTAACACTATACGTAGCACGAATATAAAGAAAAGTAAATAAATAATAAAAAGTAGCAAAAATCCGTAGATATTTTAACAAAATCCGAAAATCCTAACTTTTTATAAAACGTAGCGCAGCACTGACGTGGCTATTACTTCGACAACTTTCCCCACTTCCTCGTATCGCAGGTAGCTTTTTTACCTGTTAATTTCAGAAGACATTTTATATTGGTTTTCTAGTGCAGCCTATCGTTAAAATTATTGCGTATATTCGTAATATAATACACACAACCGATATTTGCGTTAGGTATTTTTCTGTAATTATAAATATTCTGAATGAAATGTCGACACTAGCCACTCCTGCGGATGATGAATTAGTAAGAAAAACCTCTTTCTCAGTCAGGGATCATTTTCTTCTTGACGTGTTACTAAGAACATTCTCCTTATCTCATTCATTAATTAATAAAATAGAACAAACTGTGCCCGGCGCGCAAAAAGAAAAAAAATTACTAATAAGAGCTGCATTTTTTGTTTTCTTTTGCTCCACTGGCGTCACCTTTCTTTCTACATTACCCGGGAATGACTTTTTTAAATGATTAAAAGATTTTTATAACTGACTGGATAATGAAAAGTCGGTGGAAAAATATTTCCGATAAGCCTCGTAAAATTTTTTGTACTGCGTCACTTCACACCACGCTTTGAACTTGAAATAACACTTGAACGAGCACGACAATTAATATTGACGAAAAAATGGCGCCAAAGCAATTGAATGTTTGAGTATTTATTGAACTCCCGAACGCGTTTCGCTTCTTTTGCAGAAGCATCTTCAGCGGGTGCTCCTGGTAATTACGTACAAATGTTACAAATTGGTTTTGTTGTTGTGTTTTGTGCAGTGGAATTATTATCTAAATTATAATTGTAATCTACGATAATTAATGTTGCACTGAAATCACTTAACAGAAGTAAATTAGAATTATTACATCAACGAGTCGTGTGGTCACATGTGGGAGGTCCTAATCAAAATAGTTTTATTTCAAACCACAAAACAATACGAACTGTAACTGCATTGGAAAATTCCGGACCACATCCGCAAGCGAAGTTGAGTATAGGCACGACATGTCTAATGTTTTTCTAATCGTAATGCGCCGTAGGGTGTCAGTTAGCTCAAATGCGCCGGCCGCGTCAAACCCAACGCTATGACTACAAGTCACGCGCATGCGCAGCACTGTTAGTGTACAGGCTAATATCTAAATTACGTAAGGAGATATTTAAATCGTGTTTAGAGGTGAGACATTGGGCGTAGGGATCAGATGCGTACACATTGAGATTCTCCACACGGTTCACTTGTATACTGTATAGTCTCGTGGGAAGAAGCTATTAGGCTCTCTGTCTGCCCCTGCCATACAACACTGCACTCCCATATCCCATCCATGGAAGAAAGAAATATATGGAGACGAAATACCGTTTATTCTGTGACGCCGCATCTAAACTCAAGGCTGATACTGCGCATGCGCGGCGGCGGCGGCGGCCATATTACGTATCCATACAATTGCTATTGGCAGACAGTATATCCCGAAAACTAAGCTAGATATCGAAAACATATATCCTTTATTTTCGATTTTTTTTCGTCGTGTTACATAAGAATCCACCATCAAATTTGACTTTTGCGAAATTTTTCTTCTTCATTTCAACTCAAATCACATCCCTTTAGACCAGTGTTTCCCAACGTGGGGCCCACACCCCACAGGGGGGCAATTTGGTTTTTTTAGGGGGGCAATTTAGAAATTGACTTGATTCGACTTTACCACTTTCTCTTCGGTTTATTTAAATGCAATGCTAGATATAGGTACAAAATATAGCAAAAAAAGCAAATTTTTAAAACAGTGCTGTAAATAATTATTAGGTATAGTTTTCATTTGATGTTAGCAAAATATATCATCTGGATGATTTGAGTCGTCAACTTGACCTTTTTGGGATTCACCGCGTAATGTGCCTCCTGTCTCGGCCTGTTATCAGTAAATGATTTACTGATATAAAAAAAGAAATCGACTGGATATATCACAAGGGGGCATCCACAAATTACGTGAGGTGTTTTTCCGGATTTCTGGACTCCCCCCCTGGTGAGATTTCGTGAGATCTGGCCGGACCCCCCCTCCCCTCTGGTGAGATCAGGTCCGTGAGAACCCCCCCTAGAAATCGCCCTGGAAACTTTTGTAGACCTTTTTTTAGGTCACACCCTAACTTTTTTGACGAAATACCCTCCTGAAATCGACTTTGGCGCAAATTGTAGACTTTTCTTTGGCTCTACTGTCCCCAAATTTTTCGCAAAATCTCACGTGAGATTTCCGTAGACCCCCTCTCTCCCCTAGTGAGATTTCGCCAGACCCCCCCCCCCCTATTTCACCTCCCGTAATTAATGGATGTCCCCCAACGTGGAGACTTGAGATTAAAGCTTACTAAATTGGAGCCTAATATAAAATCTCTATGTCAAGCATCAAGCGCAAGGATCACACTAAATTGCCATAATAAATCTTTATTAAAAATCTTTTGAATTTTAGAATTTCATTATATGTTTTTTAATTTTACTTACTGTGTTTTATGACAATATTAAAGTGTTTTCTTTAAAAAATCATCCTATATGAGTTTCGTTAATAACAAATAATTTTTTTATTTAAAATTATGTATGGGGGGGGGGGGGCAAAAAAATGTTAAAAGTGGGACATGACCCAAAAAAGGTTGGGAAACACTGCTTTAGACAGTATATCTCGAGAATTAGGAGAGATATCGAAAATTTTTATTCTTTATTTTTAATTTGTCTCGTTATTCTAAATACGAATCCATCACCAAATTTGTCTTTGACCAATTTTTTCTTTTGAATTTCAACCAAAAACATCTCACATTTGAGACAGAATATCTCGAAAACTAAGCAGGATATCAAAAACTTTTATTGTATATTTTTTTTTTTGTATCATCGAGTTACATAATAATCCATCACCAGATTGCGGCATCACGTTTATCATAGAGTCCCCTTGAGGTTTTTGTACATATTCCCCGTGTCTGTATGGAAGCGGCCATGCCCCCCCCCCCCCCACTCCTCCTCCGCCCCGCGTCACTTCAATGAGTGGTGAAGGTCTCTTGCGACGTCTCCATATATTTCTTCCTCCAGGATCCCATCGCCTCCCCTCATTGCCAAAACCACGTGTCTTGCCACCCCTCCCCTCCACCACGCGCTCCACAAATCACTGATCCGTTTGTGGATAAACCACAACGGTCGGTGGTTAACCTCCCGTGACTCTCCGTGTTTACCACAACTCTCTGTCCTCTCAAAAACATGGGACACGTAATAAATCTTGGTGTGTACGCATCTTATCCACTTCCCACATGCCTCGCCTCTAGACATAATCAAGGTTTACACCACCGTCTGTAAAGTTTTTTCGTGTTTATTTCTTCGTTGCGGCACCCGTCCCTTCCTCTGCGGTGACTGATGAGTTGGGTTCGGATCTTTAGGACCACAAAAATAGACAAATGTGCAGGAAAAATATGACCTTACAAATGGGTAAATATGACCTAAAAATGACAAAATTTGACCAAACATTTAAATTTACTATACATCAAAATATGCTCAATTATACATAATTTATTTCTTGTAGAAAGAATAATTTGCTTCCGTGCACTCGCTGCACCATTGAGAAATTAAATTTTAAATCGTTTTGTTGAAGTTACTATAATTTCAGATAATTTACACAATACAACTCTTTCATCTGTACTAAAACTCTTCTCTCTAAATTCCCTTACATAACTTCGCACTTTCAGAAAATTTTATTTTCGGCATGGCGGTAGGTCTACTTATTGATCCACAGCAGATTTATCGATGTCTGAGGATATTTCATTGAGATATTGATTGACGCGGATCGACACAGGCATGCTGCTGCTGCATTGTCGAGATTAAAAGCCGGGCGGAACATTAGGTTTAGAGAGTGACAATAATGCATAACTTTAATTCTTGACTCGTGAATTCTGACCACAGTGAAAATTAGTTTTGTTTTTTTCCGCCACCCATATAGCAGAAGTACAGTTCTGGGAATAATTATCTAAATTTCTCCTCATCCATTTCTTGTGAATTCCTGGTACTAATAAAAACTACTAGATTTTTCCTCAAAATATGACCATATGACCTTAAATACTATCGAAATATGATCAAAAGTAGGAAAATTGTCTGAATATGCATTTATATGCTATATAACATATTTTTAAATACAATCCCATAAGAGGCTACAAGAGGTTTCGCCCATCACGAAGATTCTTCCTCATATAATTGCAGCTAGACGTGACAGGGAAGTTCTTTGTTTAATAAACGATGACAATGTTATACGGTTGCATGAAGAAGATGGTGACTCATAGAATGTTCCTAGCATTATCCGTTCGAGAACTAAGCGACATCTGTGTTCGAATTTAAAGAATGGATTTCAAAGTCCATGGACACAAGAAAACTAAATTTTGTATTATTCAATTGATTTGCTATGTTTTATCAATTTTAATAAATGTTTTATTTATTGCTGATTTTACGAAAAAAACATTTTAAATAGAAATATACAAATAATTTTGGAAGTGCTGTTTTAATTTAATAATTTCTAAATCTAAAATTACAAAATATGTGACATCACACCAGGGGGAGGAGGTCACACCAAATGTGACCACCAGGGACAAGGAAAAAGGGGTGGGGGCTTCAAAAAATCATGAAATTCCTCGTGACGTGATTTATGGATGGCCTCAAAGATATCAGGCGGGCCGCCAATCAGACGTCCCTGTCTGATGGTCGAACCACCGTCAGCTGTTCTCACCACACATGCAGGGCGGAGAGGTTCC
>JARYHS010011408.1:7341958-7644870 GCA_031002005.1 Vandiemenella viatica | reverse complement strand
CGGTTCGGGAGCCGAGCCACGGGGCTAGCTGGCGAGGTGGCAGCTAGCACTCAACATTTTTTTAATTCAGTTATAACAATGGACTATCCCCACTATTGTTCAACTGCGTCTTGGGAAAGCTCATCAGTGAATGGCGGAAAGTGTTGTGTCAGTCAAACAACCTAAACGGAATTAGATTAGGACACCAGAAGAATGGAGTGACATTTGACTGTCTCGCTTTTGCGGATGACATTGTGTTCTTTGCAAGAGATCTGGAGACTGCAATCAAACAGATAGAAGTCTTGAAGGAAACAGTTGAGAAAGCAGGAATACAAATATCGTTGAATACATGAACATTGATGCAAAAGACCAGACGTGGACAGTGAAAACCAAATATGGTGATATTAAAAGAACACAGAAGTTCAAATGACTTCGTGAAATTTTAACTCCAAATGTTAATGAAAAGGCTGCAGTTGAAGATATGGCGAGAAAGATGGAAACAGCTTTCAGGATTTGTCAAAAGACATACAAATCAAAATTACTATCCCATCAGGCGAAATACAAGCACTATAGTACGGTAGTGAAGCCAGAATGTTTATACGCAGCAGAAACACTAGCCAGAAAGGAATTGACGGAAATAGAAAAGAAAGAAAGGAAGTTTCTAAGTAAAATCTTGGGACCAAAAAAAAAAAAGTGACAGGAAGAGAATTTAATTTCCGTTTGAGATCGAACCAAGAATTATATGAGAAATTTGAAAAGGTATCAAACACAATTAAGAAAAGGAGATTAGCTTTGTATGGACACATCAAGAGAATGGAACCAGAAAGAATGGCAAAGAAAATACTCATCTTTCAAGAGAACAGGAAGACTCAAGTCCCATGGGTGAAGGAGGTCCATCAGGATCTGAAAAGATGTGGAATCAGCATGGAAGACATCCAAGACAGGGAATTATTCAGAGGAAAAATTGCGGAGGTAAAGGATCTGACTGAAGAAAAGCCAACCAGGAAAAGGAGGGAATTTTCACAGGAAGAAAAAACAAGAGTGAGCGAGAGAATGAAAGAGTACTGGCGACGGAGGAAGGAAACTCAGAAGAGGAAATGAAGTTGCGTAGTCGTAGTCCATAGATGACTGAAACGGAAAGAAAAAAAAAATGGACTGTGCTAAAATGCGCATGTTTATAAACTTGTAATATATGTTAACAACGAAACAATCGTATGTATCGTGCCAACAAGAAAAGACTGTACAGATATTGCTTTCAAAACTATACATAACAAAAATTGAAATTACTCATTGTGAAATAATGGGTCGAAGTATCAGATGTAAAACTGTTGTGTTAAATTAGGGCCTGTTTTAGTTTCCAGATACTAGGCTGTAAAAATGTGTGGTAAATAAAAATAGACAGACCTTGAGTCAAGTACCTTTGGCCTCTCGTCACTTGCACACGGCAACATACTGGTTGTGTAATGTCTCTGTCTTCTCACGCCCGTCTAGACTTCCCCTTTCAGTACTGTACCTCCTCATAGCTGCCGCCTCTGCTGCAGTCTCGAACCTTTCACTTCCCTACTCCGTACACTGCTCATCTCTTACTCGGAGGACAGGTTTACTCTTGACAAGGGAGCGTGCATAGACTACGTGGCTCCGTCTAGAGTAAGGGGGGGGGGGGTTGGAAAGCTACGCTGAGCTACGGGGTGGAGGTGATTGCGAGCCAAGCCACGTAGCTTCGTAATTTAATTTAATTGCAATGGAACACACGCTCCGGTGGCAATTTCCCTACACCCCCATCTTCCCCCTATCCTGCACCCACCTACATTTGCCCTCTACAAATTTTTATCTTTAAATTCTTTCAAAGTTTTCGGTAAATTATTCTTGGTAAATCATTCCAATCCCTGACACCCTTACCTAAAAAAGAGAATCTTCCCACACCCTTGTGCCTGAAATCGAGTGCCGGCTTGTGGTCATGGTCATCTTATACCTTCCATGCACTACTTTTCATACCTACTCCAATATCTTTCCATGCCTCATCGCCAGTATACGCCCTGTACACTCCCATGACCCTCCTTATCCTCCTCCTGTCTTGCAATGAATCCCATACCAGCTCCTTTATCATATCCGTCACTGATTGTATTCTGCGATAATTAATTATTTGTCACAGTTAAAATAAGGTACAGAACACATAACAGCATGTGGATATTTATTTCTGTCATTTAACTGTCTTCGTATGTAATTTATAATAGTCTGACAAGAGAAAATAGTACAAAATATCTTCCGGAATCAATAGGGAAAAAAGGTACATGCTACATGGGGGGGGGGGGGTTAGAGACAAAAGCCACGTCGGGCTACGTGGGGGGTTCACAAGAGGCCAAAATGGAGCCACGTGGTTTATGGACGCTCCCCAAGGTGGACTGTGTGAGAGTGTCCTTGGACCGTTAGTCGTTTGTCTCCACAGTGTCTATCTTCTTCTCTTATAGCTAGCGATTTCACAGTACGTTGACAGCGACGTCATTAGAGTCGGGAAAAAAAAATTACAGGCAAGTAACGGAAATGAATTCTGCGATTGCCTTTAGATGGAACAATTCCGGCATTTGCCCGGAGTAATTTCAGAAAAGCATGGAAAACCTGAATCTCGATGAGCAGACGGGAATTTGAAGCTGTGTGTTCTGGAACGCGGACTCCGGACTACAGCCATTAATACTCAGGGCTCGGTTAGCTCTTACTGTTATATTTTTCAGAAATCTTATGCTTCCAGCCTGCACGCATCCCAATTCTTTTTCTTTCAGCCATATTCCTTATTCAAACTTAGCAGTTACAGAAAAATTGCAGGTAAATAAAAAATGATCTTAAAATAGCGCAAATTAATTTTCCTACAGAAAAACTTTCTCCAGATACCTTTGTAAGAGCTGTTCCCCATTTCTCTAATTACTTTAACTTCCTTGGATTCTAGTAGTCAATGATAAAACTAGAATATCACACAAATTAGTAAACCTTCCGAAAAAAAAAAAATTCTCTCAATCGTCTAGGCACAGTAGTACCTTAATGTATAGTAAGCGGTATTCCAACAACGGGAATTCGATTATCAATTTACCAATGGAAATATTCTTAAAATGTAAAGTTTAATTAAATAGTAGTAAACAATCTGTAGATTTCCAGGAGAATTTTAGTTGGAACTGTTGTCGTCGGTGCCCAAGATGAACTTTTTTATTTTATTTTTTTATTTATTTACTTTTGGTCGAAGTTGAGCTTATTAAAGCCGAGAGAAGATGGTTAAGTAACGTAAGGAATCCAGCCATGCGCTCTCGGACGAACCATCCTGGCAATCTCTTGCAGTAATTTCGGGAAACCACGAAGGAACCGAAATCAGGATTACGGGACCAATATTCGAACCTATGTCCTCACGAACGCAAGGCCTGTGCGTTACGGCTAGGGTTGCCAGATGGCCGGGAAATCAGGGAATGGCCCGGGATTTTGTGTCTGGTCCCGTGTCCAGGAATTAAGCGTTACTGTCCCGGAATTCCCGTATACCAGTTTTTTTCTCAAATTTAAGATACCACGGTGGCCATGCCGCGCTCGCAGCGGGAGGTAGAAGAGCGCTCCTCCTTACCAGAGACAATATTATAGACTGTTCAACTATGACGTAGTGATTTTCAACCAAAGTAGAATTAATAATGTTTTATATTTGTGTGTTATGTAGCGTAGTTTTTACCTAAAATAAACTTTTTAAATTAATTTGAATATTTGTTCTCTCCTCAAACATACCACTAAAATACCTTTTTTAACACCACAAATGTCCCGGAAATTATAATTCTGTATCAGTAATAAACCTTTTCAAGCCCAGAAATGTCCCGGGAATTATAAACCTGTACCTGGCAACCCTAGTTAGGCTCAGCCACCACGCTCGATCCGAGGGCGCAACTTTCGCAACACTCCGGCTTGACTCACGACAGCACTCTCTAACCGCAGCTTCTGCACACCACTGCGACACAGCATAAGCTGTACCACCCTCTGAAACCAGAGGAGCGCGAGGGTCCGATACGAGCGTCCACGCACAGCGAATCTTCTGACAGTCTCCGTTCCTCTTGACAGGGCCGGCGCTAGGAATTTCCCGGGAATGGGCGGATTCTTGGCATCGAGGCCTGAGGGCCCCTGCAGCCGGTGATCGGGACCCCCTTCAGCCGGCGGGCCCGGATACATTTGACCCGCTTACCCCCTCCCCCCCCCAAACGCCGGCCCTGCCTCTTTAATACTTCCAAGTCTTTCAGACTGCGTAGAAACTCTTCATATTTTGCAGAAAGAACCCTTAGAGTCGAATAATTAATTTAATTATTAACTTAATTGCGATGGAGCACTCTGTTATTCTTCTTTCCTATAAGGCCGGTTCCAATTTCAACTCTTCATCCTTTGTTGTTGTTTTCTCTTCATTTCAATCCAATCCTCCTTCATCATTTCACTATGAATCTTCCTTCTCTCCTCAGACCACTTAGGAGCAGATTTCTTTCCTCTTCTGCCTTCGAATCCTTCCAAACTTAATTCCTTCCTTCCAAAGATCTCTCTTTCCGTAATTTCCTCTTCTCTTATTTCTTTCCAAATCTTTCTTAAAGACTATTGCTTGAATATTGTGATGTAGTTTCCGACCCACGTTTTGGGTATCAGATACTGGAGTTAGAGGGCGTGCATAAGAGAGCAGCTAGATTTGTTTGAGGCAATTACTGTAGTACCCAGTCAGTAACTGATATGATAAAGGAGATGGATTGGGAGTCGTTGTAAAACAGGAGGAGAATGAAGAGAGTGCTGGGAGTGTACAAGTGATATGTTAGTGATGGGGCTTGGAGGGATATTGGTCGAAGAATTAGGGATAATGCATGGAAGGGGAAAGATGACCATGAATACGAACCGACACTCAATTTTATGCATGAGAATGTGGAAAAATTTTCTTTTGATGTAAGACTGCCAGGGAATAAATTAACAAGTGATGAATAATTTAACAAATTGGCTGAAGGAATTCAAATTCGTAAATCGCAAAATTGAACGGGGAAGGAATAAGTAGATAAGATAATTAAAGTTTATTAATAAGTATATAGGATAATTAAAAAATACTACGAATGTGGTAATTAGATGATTAGGGAGATTTCCACCGGAGCGTGTGATGCATTCATCATTCAATTCATTTTTATACCGCAACGGTTGGGCCATTGTATTATCAAATTTTATTTACAACTCTCAGCACTATCTGTGTGTTTCTATTTTTCAGTGCATATTGCTATAATTTTGAAGCAATCGTGGAGTGAGGCGATAACTTAATAACCGTTCACCAGTGTGTCCTGTTTATGGTTTTGGACGTCGAGATGCGATTATGCAGTTCTCCGCGCTTGAAGACAAAGTCAACAGATCCGCCAGCAACCGACGAGTAACCCGTATTTTCTCTGCGGACGTGTGACGCAATACTTTCACTGCTTTCCCCAGCGTTCGCTTTCCCACCAGACCGGAAGTGGAGGCCGATCCCTTTGAGTCAACTCCTCTCGTTTATCCAACGACTCGACTCAGTTTCACACTATTTCGACGAGGTTTCCTCCCGTTTCCACTAATTTAATAAAGTAATGCAAACACAAATAATTGCATTCGATTAGATATCTTTAAAACGTAGCAAGCAACCATAAAGACGGTTAGCTCATATGAGTGTGTAATATAAGGATATTTACAATGCAAGAGCCTCACATCAATATATTCATTACAAAAGAAACAAGAAAAACAATAACAGTAAAGATTAGGGGAAAAACACGGTAAAGCCAATTCAAACAATGTTTATTCTAAACCACCACTCTTGTGTATATTCTGTACTAACCGAATTAAGCTCCTCTGTTATGTAAGTAACTATGTACTATCCAACCTTGTTTAAATCGCTTAAACTGTATAAATATAACAATAAGAGAGGAAGTATACTTCCTATTATATATAAATGCTCAAACGGCATTAATATAGATATTTAGGGAAATATAATTAAGAGCCATTTAGTTAATAAATATAGTTAAACATCATATAAATGTAAATCACAACTACAGACATGTGTCAACTTCCAAAGAATTGTGTAACTTTAGCATCACGTTGTAAAAGGAAGTAAAGATAACAAGCCTGAAATGTATATAAGAATTGTAAAACTAGAAGATGGCTGTATGGTCGGCAGGGCCAAAGGCCAAAAAAAAAAAAAAAAAAAATAGATCTCTTCACGTTAATCCCGCAGAGTATCATATCATTCTTCAAAAATATAACAGCAATAAATAATGATTACAAGGCGTCATTTTCATTTTTCGGGTTCCATAGAAAAAATTGTAAAAACGGAACATTAGTATGGTTAAATATTTCGCGAGGCGTAGCTCCCATAGTCATTAAAAAGAGTGGTCGCATTCAAATTTTGCAAACCATATGACTGAAAAATGTGGAAAAAATTATGGTGATTGCACCTAACAAGAATTTTCAAGGAAAATTATTTTGAATAAGATATACGAATTTCTGTCGGTGAGTGGATAAAGCCCGGGCCTAGATTTATGGAGGACGCGGGTTCGAATCCCCGTCCGGCTATCCAGATTTGGATATTTCATGATGTCCCGAAATTACTCCACATGAATGCTAGAATGTTTCCTTCAAAAGACCGCAGCCGAATTCCATCTTGCTCCTTTTCGCCAGTACTTTTCCGCCTCTAATTACGTCAAAGAGGCGTGAAAATAATCTGAAAACAGTAATGCTATATTCCTGTTGCAGTACCGGTTTCCAGATAGTTTTCTCTAGATCCAAGTTAAACATTACGGTAGTATCTCTTTAAGTAAATAGATGAATGTGTAACTATTTGTTTGTTCTTTATATAAATCCACAGGTTTTTATCCGATCTCGATGAAATTTTGCACACGTAAAGTTTAAAACAAAGATAACAATACTGCATACCTGCCAACTTTTACGGTTTTCCCGCAAAATATACGCAAAGGTGCTCTATTTTACGGTTCTACGGATGAACCGTGTAATTTTACGAATTTCCGGCTAAAATTCGATCGCATGCGTGACATATTTATACAGGTCAAGATTATTGCAGTTGTTAAGGATAGTTGTGGTAGGTTTATAAATATCCCCGCCTCCCACTTCGGGTATAGTCCCGCATGTGATGTATCGTTGGTTGATAATAGTGTAGAATGTGTAACTCTGATGTGAATAGCTGTAAGATAGTGTATTTTACCAAACATTTAGGGAAGCATATTCCCTAGAATTTCCGTGCATGTTAAAATCAAGAAAGGGTTAAAATTTAAGTTTTGCATAGTGTTTGGGTGCGATATTATAACCTTCTCGTCCTCAGAAACCAAGACGTTGTCTTGCTGTTTCTGCTCCTTAACTCGTCTGTGGGACCCACAATGCAATCCAACAATCAAAGAATAATACTTTCTTTCATTTGCGTATATTTCATCCATCGCCATATGCTTCACAATTTAAACTTTCAAACAAACCTTAAAATAGTCAATAGTACCTCCTATTGTTCTCGGTTAAACACTTCAACTTCTTTTTTAGACATGGCGATACACTACTCAGTACCTGCAACCACATCTCTTTCTCGCCCGCCATCAACAATACGAGCCAGGCAACACTCACTTGCGCCCGCCCGCCATCATTTCTTCTCGCGGACTCTCTCCAAAGATATTCTCACTCACAGTTTACAAATCAAAGATACTCAAATACATACATTGTTATCGATATATTAAATACAACTTCTCGCAAAAATTAAAGAACAGCAAAAATGTTAACATATAACACACACACACACAAAAAACCAGTAGAAATACTAAACCAATAGATTGAGGGGACTATTTTCCCTAACAACGGTCATGACCTGCTACCCTAGAAACTTCATTTTTTTCCCCTAAAAACGTTCCAACCTGATTATTGCCAAGTGTTAACTCGGTGTGCCGAATGAGAGGTTGTGATTATTGCGCGTATAATCCTCCGAATACCCTAAAGAGCTGGCAATCTTCGTTTTCATATGGAAAGAAAACAGTTCCCACACTTTTGCCATTGCAATTAACAAGTCCCCATCGCAGAACCTGGATCCAGTAGGTATTCACTTGCCTGGATCTGTCAGCCAATTTGGTACTAATGTAGCCATATCCAAAAGACGGTCGCAAGTTTATAGCTAACCAGGAGGTAGAGGTGAGGTAGTCGTGGAACTGTTAGGAGTCAGTGGCCAGTGGCGGATCTACGATTTTCCTGAGCTTGCGAAAAAACTGTGGTATTGGTGCCCCTTCGTTTTTCAGCCACGTTACCCGAGACCAGCTAGAGTTGTGTCGTTCGCGAGTGAACTAGTTCTTTTGAAAGAGTGAGTGAGCTGTCGCTCACTGAAAGTATACGGTAGTTCTTCTTGGAGTCCCTGAGTCGTTCGTGTGCTCACGATCCCAACCCAGAGGATCGACACAAGAAAACCAAACTAAAGACGGTGGGTACCGCAGGGTATTGGACGTCACGCCGTGTCGCTTGAACCAACTTCATTCGAGTGAGAGACAACAAGGTGAAAAGTGTCGCTGCGGTGACGTTTTGGACTAGTATCGGTCAAGTGGTCCGACCTACAGTCTGTCCGCTTCCCCGATTGTCTTCCAAAGCTGGGCAAATTTACACCGAAAAAAAGCAGCAGGGTGCTAAACGAAGAAATAACTCAAATATTATTTTTGAACAGTAACTTGAATAGAGAAATCTAGGTTACAGTGGTATTGGCATGTAAAGAGACTGAGAGAGGAGAAGTTACTAGATGCTGGGCATGCAGCTGAAAGACAAGAGGCCCAGAGGAAGGCCGAGGGACGAATCGGTCAAAGGTATTACAAATGTGTGGAAGAAAGAGGAGGAAATTGGAAGAAGAGAGATGGTGGCTGGACAGGAAGCTGTGGAGAGGCTTTTGTTGCCAGCAGACTAGACCAGCGGCTGGAAACTGCCCTAGATGATGTTGATGATGATGAACTTGTTTTTGATTCAAGGCAAAAAGTTTAGAGAAAGTGATTATATTTTGTATTAGGACCAATGATTAAATTAATGTAAAACTAACCATGCAACTCAAAAATTCTGAGCAACCTGAACAGTATTTCACTGACGCTCTGAAATGGCCTTCTATGCGTGAAAATAATCAGGTAGTGTTTAAGAAAAAAATGTTTCTGGATAAATTGAAAAATAAATGAAAATAACCGAGTGTGATAGCAAAGTACGAAATCAGTTTAAATGTAAATAACATGAAAAGAAATAACCATTCTTTTTATTTGAAGCGAGCTAGAGAACAGTTCAAAAGAACTAGTTGTTTTGACTGAGTGATCAAATGAGCACCGCATTTTTTTAGTGAGTCACTTTGCCCAATACTAGTAGTAACTTCACTACCACACAACACAAACTGCCGAATTAGCGTGCGAATTAGACTACGAAGGGTTGTCGAGCAATGTGCAGGACCGTTACTGGACGCAGTTCATCCACCAACCATACGGTAATGGATAGCAGGTTGCATAACTGTTAACACCAAAAACTATCGGAACAAATTGTGACGCCCTACACCAAGGTCATAGCAGGGAGAATCATAGCCTGCAAAGCAATTCCTTTCAGTTGCTCAGCTTTCTTTAAAGTTCCGGTACTTCTTCACAAAAAACTTGCTGAGCCTTCAGCACATCATACAGAGTCTTCCGCAGCCTACGTGCCCAGTGCCTCCTTTCTGCCTGGCCCTAAAAACCAACTCCTCATCCGCCATCTTGCGTCTGCGCCTCGGTGATGAACTCCTAGTCTGTCAGGGCAATCACCCCTACATTCTCGCAATAGCACACCATACATTTCATACATAATTACATAAATACATACATACACATATACATACTGTAGACCCTCTGATTCTTAACATATTTATTGATACAGTAACTAGTTATTAAACATTTTAATACATGTATAACAATTTTAAACATTTCAGGTATTCTCCTAACTGCATACATAACACAAAAACAACGCACACAGTTCACCCCCCCCCCCCCACACACACACACAAATACTAACACACATACACACATATATATATAGATATATGTTTTGGGTATACTCACAGATTTACAATAGTTTTATTTTTTCAGGGTCATAGCTCAAAACAGGTTGACCTAATCTGGATAAAATATGAACTTAAATATTCATATTAAATTATGCATGATAAAAAAGTCACCCACTTTTTTGTTTACATTTAATAGCCTTAACCTCAAGTCTGATTTTTGAATTATACCTTTACGTTACACTCATGTTTATCGCGCTTGAAGACAGAAACCGGTCTCATCATATGAGAGATATCTGCATCTCGTATACTCTGCAGTTCACAAAACTGTGGGTGGCAGAGGGTGTTTTGTACGTGATCAATCGCTAATAGCTTGAGGGCAAAAATGAATTCGTATGGCACCTAGTTTCTCTAATCTTCAGTTTTTGAAGTAATTCTCGAGTTGTTGTCAGATAATCATCTCGAGCAGCTACTTAATGAAAATACGCGGTGTCATAACGGTAGCGAAAACATTTTAGACTTGCTGGTTACCAACAGGCCTGAATTATTCACCGACATTTCAACGACCACAGGAATAAGCGATCACAAAGCGGTAATTGCGACTATCAAATTAACGACCAAGCGAAAAAGGAAAAAAAGGGCGGATTGTATACAGATTCAGTAAGGCCTCAAAGGAGTGTTTTAGAACCAACCTGAGGAATAATTACCATAACTGCAAGTCAACAAAGGACACCGTTGAAGAGATGTGGCATCGTTTTATACATATAGTCAGGGAAGGAATGGAAATACATATACCAAAGCGGACAATAAAGGGGGAGAATGATCCACCGTGGTACACATGCGAAGTCAAAAGATTACTCAAAAAACAAAGGAAAATACACGCACGCTCAAGAAGGAAGGGGTGTCGCAGCGATTTAGAAACCTTAGCTGATTTAAGAGGACGTATTAAGAATGTAATGCGCGAGGCCTTTAACGATTTTCATTCCAACTCTCTCTCTAAGAGTCTCACAGAAAACCCAAAAAAATTTTGGTCGTATGTACGAAAAGTTAATTGTACCAACAGCAATATTCCAGCACTTATTCGTGAAGGTTCCGAGGTTAATGAAAGCCGCGATAAAGCTAATGTACTAAATACGGTATTCAAAAATTCATTTACAAATGAACATAAGGACAGTATTCCCGTTTTCCCACGCCGTGGCGCATCGGTGATGGAATCATTACGAATAGATACTGCAGGTATCGTTAAGCTCCTGAAGTGGGGGAAAGCACCGGGCCCGGATGGAATTCCAGTAAGAGTATTTTCAGAGTATGCGGTGGAAATCGGGCCATTTCTGTCTGATATATTCAGTAAATCATTAGAAGAGCGAAAAGTACCTTCAGACTGGAAAATCGCGCAAGTAACTCCGATTTTCAAAAAGGTGATCGAAGTGATCCTGGAAACTATCGTCCCATATCAATAACATCTGTTTGTAGTAGAGTTACGTAGCATATTATATGCTCGAACATTATGAATTTTCTAGATGATAATAATTTGCTTACAACAAATCAACACGGATTTCGGAAGAAAAGATCATATGAAACACAGCTGGCCCTATTTACACACGACGTAATGAAAGTTATCGATGCAGGTTCACAAGTAGATGCAATTTTTTTAGATTTCCAGAAAGCCTTTGACTCTGTGCCACACAACCGCCTTTTAGCGAAGCTTCGAGCGAACGGTATATCGGATCAGCTTTGTGAATGGATAAAGGATTTTCTAACCGGTCGGTCGCAGTATGTTGTCGTTGAAGGAGAAAGTTCTTCTAATCTAGATGTTACATCGGGTGTACCTCAAGGAAGTGTAATAGGACCACCTCTTTTCTTAATTTTTATAAACGATCTCGGAGACAAAGTGAAAAGCCTTTTTAGATTGTTTGCTGATGATGCGGTTATTTATAGGGAAGTAAGAAATTTGGCCGATTGCTTAGAAATTAAGCGCGATCTGGATGTTATTTTGGCTTGGTGCGCTGAGTGGCAACTTACTCTAAATTGTAAAAAGTGCAAGACAATGTGCATAACTAACAAAAAGAATCCGATTGTTCAGAAATACGAGGTAAAGAGTTCAGTTATTGATATGGTCGATTCTATGAAATATTTGGGAGTAACAGTACAAAGGAACATGAAATGGGACATACAAATTAATTCGTTAGTAGGTAGAGCAAATTCTAGGCTGCGATTCATAGGTCGAATCTTGAAAAATTGTAATGAACGAACAAAGGAGATAGCGTACAAATCTCTTGTGCGTCCACATTTGGATTATTGTTGTGCCATTTGGGACCCGTTTCGTAAGGGATTGATCGAAAGTATAAAGAAAGTACAGAGAAGAGCCGCTCGATTCGTGACCGCTTAGTACAGTCCTTATGAAAGCGTCACAGAACTGATTAGTAGATTAGGTTGGGAGTCTCTGGTAGATAGACGACATACATTTCGTTTAAACTTATTGGTAAACATGCGTACTCCCACTTTCACTTTTGAGTGTAGTGAAATACTTCTTCCACCAACCTATTTGAGTCGGAAGGGCAGAAAAGATAAAATTAGAGAAATAAGGTGCCGGACTGATTATTATATGAATTCTTTTTTCCATCGTACGATTAGGGATTGGAACGCACAGCAAAGAGATTAGCTTTGGTGCTGAGCACCCTCTGCCACCCACAATTTTGTGAATTGCAGAGTATGTATGTAGATATAGGTGTAGATCTTATCTCTCCTCTCATTGTAACCCAAACAGGTTGGTGGACGAAGTATTTCATCGCACTCGTAAATGGAAGATGTTGCCCGTATGCTTGCCAATAAGTTTAAACGAAACCTATGTCGTCTGTCTTAGACCGTTCCAGCACAAGCTACGTGTCAGTTCTGTAACCCTTTCGTAAGTACTGTGGCGAGCAGTCACGAATCGAATTTACAACATGAGATACCGTGAAGGGAACGCACTGGGCACCCCAGCTATGTATTGTAGTTGGGTCGCCGGAATATGCTGCGTTTTCTGTACGCTAAGCTGAATGCCGAGTAGTTAAACGTCCCTTCGTGTGGTAAGCGAGACGCGACTTTCATCCGAGCGACCTTGTAGCAGTGAAAGTGGCCGCTGGAAAGTGCTGCTCCAGCCGGCTTCTTTCAAGTGCATTTCAGTCGACTGTAATTCCAACAGCCGCAGGGAACATTAAGCAACATTTGGTTCTTCTGTACATTTTGCTGTCGAGTCGTTTGATGAAATCTTCCATGTCCGTTTACTTTGCACTAACCTTTTTATTTCATTATTTCAACCTACCCTCTCAATTACCAGCTTCACATCGCTATAATATAACACAAACAATGGCATCCCGCAGGGCTCAGCTTTTGGACCGCTTCTGTTATCAATATAACATAAACGATGCGGACAGTGTCTTACACCACTGTGACTAATCGTCTGTACTCTGAAGACTTGCAACTATACTTCTGTGCAACAACAACCGACGTAGTCACTATATAAAACAAATAAATGAAGACCTAAAACATCTTTCTGATTGTTGGGCAAGAGGCTTAGACTGATAATAAACCCCACTAAATCCCAGGCTACTGTTATCGCTAGTTCAGAACTGATAAGTAACAACTTCATATTACATGTCACAAAAATTAAACTTTGGGGAACAGAATTAAATTATAGTGATACGATAAAAGATCTGGGAGTTAAGTGAACATTAAGTTAAAATTATCTGAGAACGCTTCTCCTTTCTTCATTATCTATATCCATTCATTAAAAAATAAATAATAATAATAATGAAAATTCATGCAGACCTTTGTGCTTCCCCATATCGACTACTGCGACGCTGTTTAGTAAAACTTAAATTCAGCATACAAAAGAAAATTTGAACTCGTCTATAAAGTTCATCTGCGACCAGCGAGTGTATTGTTAAATTTTTTTTAAAAAAAAGTGAAATAAGTACTATATGCTGTTAATATGTGTAAAGTGTAAATTATGTTTTGTAAACAACTGGTAAGATATAAGCCCTAGTCTCGCCAGGTTAGAAATACATTTAAATAAATAAATATATTCTAAACTTTTTCTTCCTCAACAGGTCTTACCTTCGACAGTTCCCACCACTAACAAATTAAGCAATCCCGCATCTCTTTAAATGTGACATATCTCTTCATTCTGTTAGATTCTTTCACAGGTCAGCTCGTGTGATAATGTAGGACGGTCCGCTTGTGGTTGGTGGAACCATGCCACCTCATGTTAGTTGTTAACAGCAAGATTTAGTATGCAATAGTTTCACTTTCATCCTAGTAAGGGGACTGGATGAGATTTTGTCTTTTCCTCTGTATGTGTTGAACAATGGGACTGTTAGACTGATAGCCTTATCTGAAAATCTTAAATCTGGTACCGAACTTTTGTAGAAGAACCTGTTTTTTCTTATAGAACTATGAACTGTGTAACGTGTTTTAATTAATTTGGACATACCTTTCACCTTTGAGTTATATATCAATCGTGTGGCGACCGCATTTTTTTACTATAATTGGTATCAGATGGCATCGGTCATTCTTTTTGTTAAAGTACAGACAGTGTTGTTTTGCTTAACCCCTGAATCAGACAATTGTCTCACACCGTTATAGACGCACTGCAGATGGTGGAAGAGGAGGGTGACGGAGGGAGCAACAGCAGTATTAGCGGAAATGTTAATCAAAATAAAATCCAAGAGGGCATCTAAAAGAGACGAAAAGTTAATTATGAAAGGTAAAAAGATAAACAAAATAACAAAGTATGCTTTGAAATAAGATAAATATATAAATTAAAAGTGTAGCATCCAGACAAAATGGTGGAATTTTAGAAAAGTTTGTAGAGATATCCAGTGTCATACCCAGAAGAAATGATAATAAAATTGGAATGAATGAAGTTAAGTTTATTCCCGTAGGATACAGCTGTCAGTAAGAAGTGCGCCCACCTTGAGAACGTATACTTTCGTGGATCCTTGCTGGCATTGAATCAATAAGTGTTCGGATGTCTTCTTGGGATATGTCTTTCCATGCGCAGTATGTCGTTGTAGAGGGGGAAGCCTCTTCAAAGCTAGATGTTAATTCGGGCGTTCCTCAAGGAAGTGTAATAGGGCCAGTTCTTTTCTTAATTTTTATAAACGATCTCGGTGACAACGTTAATTGCAGGATGCGATTTTTTGCTGATGATGCACTTATTTATAGCGAAGTGAGGTGCTCCGACGATTGCTTAGAAATTCAGCGCGATCTGGATGTTACTTCGGAATGGTGCCGTGAATGGCAGCTTACACTTAACTGCAAAAAGTGCAAGGCAATGCAAATAAGTAATAAAAAGACCCCGTTTGCTCACGAGTACAAAGTTAATAATTCAGTTGTTGACACAGTAGATTCCCTTAAGTATCTAGGCGTAACAATACAAAGCAACATGAAACGGGACTTGCACATAACTTCCGTCGTAGGCAAAGATAATTCTAAACTATGTTTTATAGGTCGTATTTTGAGAAGTTGTAATGCTCATACAAAGGAAATAGCGTACAAAACACTAGTACGTCCGCATTTGGAATACTGTTGTGGAATTTGGGATCCGTATCGCAAGGGATTGATTGACACGTTAGAGAAAGTACAGAGGAGAGCCGCTCGATTCGTGACCGCTAGTTACAGTCCTTATGTAAGTGTCACAGAGCTGATACGTGGGTTGGGTTGGGATTTTTTGGCGGACAGACGACGTCGTTTTCGTTTGAATTGCGAAAAAATCTTTCATTTACGAGTGCAACGAAATACTCCTTCCGCCAACCTAATTAGGTCGCAATGACAGGAGGGATAAGATTCGAGAAATAAGATGCCGTACTGATACATTTATGTATTCCTTCTTACCTCGTTCTGTTCGGGATTGGAATGCACTGAATTAGAATTGGTGCTTAGCACCCTCTACCACCCACAGTAATTGTGAATTGCAGAGTATAGATGTAGAAGTCTTGTGCAGTCAGTTGTTGCGCAGGCATCTGTCTGCCAGCAACAGCGACTCAAACAATTTGGCGGTCTTCACGTGCTGTTGTCCTTCAGTATGGACCTGTGCCTGCTCTAAGAGTACTAGAACTTCCTTCCATCCACTGTGTGACAAGTCTGTATACTGACCCTGCACTGCGAGGGCGGTCTGGAAAATTCTAAGCCTAAACATATAAAACCAATTTGATATTTACCAAATCATTTTTATTTCTCAATATAGTCTCCCTGAACACTGATACACTTAGTCCAATGATGTTCCCTGAAGTGGCTTTCTGGAAGGCCTGCAAAATATCCATCTACAGCTGCATTCACCTCTTCATTTGAAGAAAAACGCTGACCAGCAAGAAAGTTTTTGAGTTTGGGGAATACATAGAAGTCTGAGGGAGCCAAATCTGGGGAATAAGATGGATGCTCCAACACGTCGTAGTGCAGATCTCTTAATTTTTCCATTGCCAAAAGACTCTTGTGGGCAGGTGCATTGTCCTGATGAAAGATGATTTTCTTCTTCCTCAAACTGGGCCTATTCTCACGAATTTTTTCATCCAGGGTGTCTAAAAGATCGGAATAGTATTGTTCATTTATTGTTTTACCCTTTTCAAGGTAATCAATGAAAAAAAACACCTTTAGCATCCCAAAAAACTGATGCCATCACCTTCCCTGCCGATGGAACTGACTTGGCCTTCTTTGGACCTGAACAACCAGCTTCTGTCCACTGCTTTGACTGCAGTTTTGATTCTGCTGTGTAGTTGTGAGCCCATGTCTCATCCATAGTTATGAATCGACGCACAAAATCAGTTTTATCTTTGCTGAAACGCTCCAAACACTGTTCAGAAAGTCTCATGCGGATGCGCTTTTGATCGACAGTGAGCAAATGCGGCAACCATCTTGCACAAAGCTTCTTCATATGCAATACTTCATGCAAAATGAATCCCACACGTTCTTTTGATATCCCTACGGTCTCGGCAATCTCACGCACTTTTATTAGTCGATCATCCAAAACAAAATCATGCACTTTCTCGATTATTTCTGGAATTGTTACACTTTTCGGACATCCTTCGCGTTCATCATCTTCGAAACTGTTACGGCCATGTTTGAACTCAGTAGCCCATTTCTTAACTGTCGAATATGAGGGAGAAGAGTCCCCACACACTTTTAAAAATATTCCGTGGATCTCGGATGGCGTTAAATCTTCTTTTACAAAGAATTTTATAACTGCACGATACCTCATTTTTTCCATCTCTGGTACAACTACGCACCGTGCCTGCATCAAACAACTGTACAGACCAAACTACAATGTAGAATGACTTGCAATTTCTTGCAGGCGCGTCTGGCAAATGCACCAACTTGCATGAAAAAAATCACTTGGGTAGTGCTGCCATCTATGGTCGAGGCCGAGAACTTATCAGACAACCCTCGTACGGCCAATACTTCGGGAGTTTTCACATTATGATGCTTCCATTTCGAACACGCCAATCCACCGAACTCTCACGTGTAGACATTTGAGTGTAGAGGGTCATCACTCTTCGCCTCGGTATACTTGGTCAGCAAGAACATGTGAAAAAAAAGTGTCATGTTATACCACACTGTTCACCACTTATACGCTAAAAAACAAAAATTTTGCGTAATAAATAATCCAGTAATTCTCATGTAAAACTGAATTTTTAATCATTTGATACTCTTCATACAGGGATACTTGGGAACAAATTTCATTCATTTATCACAATTCCGACTGGATGTTGCACTTTAAAGTTCCGCCAGGATATACGGGGGGAGGACAAAATAATACGAACACCTGTGAAATAATGGAAAATCTTAATTAATAGGGGGTCGGACCACACTTTGACTGAAGTACAGATTTAATGCGACGTGGGATAGATGCATAAAGGTAATGGACAATATTTAAAGGTATATTAAGCCGTAATGGATCCCCCCCCCCCCCATGCTTCAAAGTCGGCAAGAGACATTCAGGATTAAACGCTTCTCTGGGCGTTCTCCAGACATAAACGCGTCCGGTCGTCTGAAAAAGGCTGAATGACGATTCATCTGACCATATTACCTGTTGCCACTGCTGTGGGGACCAGCCTTTGTGATCTCTGCACCACTGTCGTCGCTTGAAAGCATTAGTTGCTGTCACCAAGGGTTTACGAATTGCCATAAATGTTCGCAACATGAAGTCCCCTTTTGACAGTTTTTGTTGAAACGGGGTCCTGGAGATGACTGTTCATTTCGGATGTTATTTCGGATAACAATTGCTTGTGCTTTGGGACTACTATGCGCTTCAAGACCCGTCTATCCCTATCAGTAAGCTTTGACTTTCGGCCACTGTTGTGCTTTGAAGACGCCGTCTTACCCTCTTTCGTGTACGTTGTCATAACGGCTGATACCGTACTCCTTGCAACCCCCAAAAGGTTTGATGTTTCCGTAACCGATGCTCCACTTAAACGCTCTCCGACAATCATTCCTCTTTGGAATTCTGACAGGTCGGACATTTCAACTTATCACAGACAGTTCGATAGACGCATGCAACGCAGGTGACTGCTGTTGAGAGACTGATACCTTCCTCTTCACGCTCACTAGGTGGTAGACTTCTGTTTCAGGTGGCGCGGCTGTACTGCAGGTATCAAATACGTCATACTTTTTCACAGGTGTTCCTATTATTTTGTATCTGTATATACGAGTATTACACCAGCAAGTGATGTGTAGTACCGACAAGGCGGTACAGAGTTTGGAAGTAAACTGTTTGCCTGCTCATAAGATGCGACGTAGTAACATGGACTTTCCTCTGCTCATTCTTCCACAAGCGATTAGGGAATGGAATAGAAAGGTTTTATCGAGTGATAAAACTTTGAATCTGACAGGAATAGGTCTCCATAAACCGCTCCGGCCATCCTGATCTGGGCTTTCTATGGTTTTCCCAGATCGCTCCACAAAATAGTCCATGGGCGCCTCCTGCCATATCCCGCGTATCCATTCCGATACATGAAAGATCTCACATTAGGATAGGTACCCACTACCCTCTTTTAGTGAATCGCGGAGTAATAGTGACAGTAATTACACGTACTGAGTTATCCTAAAACGGTACTACCACGTTCCCTTGGTGCCTCCAGACTTGTAATGAAGCACCCTAAATCATAATAATCAACTGCAAGTTAAAAGCGTAAAAACACAAATTGACTGAAGCTAATTAGTAAAATTGAGTTAGTTTGCAGGACTCCGTCATAATTAGCAATAATAAGAGGAAGTTGTGTTCCACACATTTTAACACCTTCACACAGTTTCCGTGTGTCGACCAATTACAAGCCGCACTGGCCTCCCAGGCTTCCTCTACAACCATCGCTCAAACGTGTGAGGTCATCAACAGAGTGGTCTGCGAACAGTTCACTATCGCGGCGGCCAGAAGTATTGGCGGCGGCTTCAAACGCGCCCTAACCAAATAGTGCTCTTCAAGGGCGTATCCAGGATCAACACTAGAAGGGCAGTACCGGATTAGCCACGTAGCAGGAGTTAGTAAATGCTACGAGCCCCGCGCCTTCTACTAGGGGGGCCCCGCCTAGAATTGTGGTGAGTCTCCCCGTCAGGCCAGATGAGCGATATTTTTTTTTTAAAGAAAAAAAAAAGAATGCTCCACTACTGCCCCTGACGGCGAAAACCAAGGGCCCCTTCTTCACATTTGCTACGGGCCCCGCGCTGTTTTATTCCGCCCCTTAGAGGGGGGCAAGAACTGAACTGGGGGGAGGGGTAGCGAGCATTTTTGAGGAAGTGGGGTGGAGGACACAATCATGACGATTTCTTAAAAAAATTAAACTCAAACCTATTGAGGAAACTATTTTTATTATTGATTAACATAGTAATCCAACCACTTAATCCAAGGACCTACAATGTAGTTAATTAAGATCGTAACTCAATTATAGTTTTTTTGTGAAAAGTAATCGTCTCGGATTCTCAGAAATTTTTTTGAATATACTTTATTTGTCAATATCTCATAGTGTACTTTCACGAAATTTCGATTCGCATTCATCAGGCATAGTCCAGTCAATCTTTCCTCTCCCATAGTGCTCCTGAGTCAGTTCTTTACTCGTCGAAGGTAACTTGATTTTTTTTCTAGGTGGAGGGGGGCAGCAGCCCCCCCCCTGCCCCTCGCTGGATACGCCCATGGTGCACTTAACAGTTAAGTTCACCTCTTATCTCGTAGGAATAGTTTGTGTGTTGGTGCTCGAACTAGGCAACAGAGGCCGCTCAGCGTTGCCATTTTCTAGTGTTATAGAGAGAGCGCTACGCGAGGATGTTCCGAAGTGCGGCAACAGCGCAACAGCTGTAGAAGCGGGTAAACTCGCCCTATTTCCAAACACTCATAAGCTCATGTCGTTTCTAAGGGCGTTACTGGTAGTTTCTAGAGTTCAACGCATTAAGTAAAAGTCTATTCTGGGAATCTCTTCTACAAATCGGTGTTATCTCAGTATGAATATTTTATTTAATCGATATTCGGAATATTCATCATTATACGCCAATTAGGTTACAATCGGATGAAATATTCCGATTTCGAAAACATTGTTCTTCTTTCGTCTGTTTTAGTTTTTTTTATTAAACTGATTAAAATATTGTACACATTCTCTCACTGGAACGGTGCAGTCAGTTGTTACGCCGATGATATGCGTGCACACCGAGTATATCCATGCATGTTATTAATTGCTAGGTGTTGCGAAATGTGAGATAATTACTCTTATGCAGACGCTAATGAGCCACAGGGAAAATCTGCCAAAAATAAATTGACCTTCAGCCACGAAATTCTACAATGTGCAAAAAGCACGTGATGTTTCGGTTATGTTCTCAGTAGAATATATTATGACACAATGAATGTCTCCTTTAACTCAGGAAGTATTAAAGAATTCGTTTCAAGAGAACTGTGTCGTCAAATGACTACACAGAACAAACCAGTTGTTGTGATTCTTAAGAAAGAAGCCAACACTAGGACAAACATGAGTCGAATTTCGACCACTATTGTCAGTCAACGTTCTGAAAACTCTTCGGTGAGCGATAGGATTCTATATGAATGATGAAACCAAATGAATTATTTCAAGACGTTTAACTAGACGTAGGTAACCCTTCCTAGTTCGGGGCCAAATTATCATTTTGGCCCCGAGTCAAGGTCAGAACCAAAATCTTACATATATATATATATATAAAAATAGACGTGTTTTTCCTATATTTCACTTTTCAGCCACCACTACCTAGCACAGATCACTGATGTTTGTGGATGGAAGTAGCATGGAGTTTCCTGTCGTGCACAACGTTGGCCGAATGCCGATAGCTGTGGGGATGTGGGAGATATAATGAATAAAGTTGGTCAGTACAGGGCGTTTTCATATTTCGACCAAAAATTCGTATCTCCGTATACTTCTCTTTCCTGCCACAACTACATAACATAGACTTTTGGTGTTTGTGTGTGGTAGTAGAATCGTCTTTCCTGTCGTGCACTATGGTTGTTAGATGTCGGTAGCTATGGGGATGTGGGAGATATGGGGGTTGAAAGTGGTCGACCTGTGGCAATTTCATACTTCTGCCAAAGACAAAAGTGTCATGGTGTATCACTTTTCAGCGAAAACTATAGATCACAGATAACTGGCGTTTGTGTGTAGTAGTAGCACAGAGTCACCATTTCGATCACAATAGCGGCCGAATTTCAGAAACTGTGGTACTGTGGTAGATATGGTGGTTGTATAGTGGCCGACCAAGTATATTTTCGTATTTCGACTGTCTCCGCATATGTCACTTTTCTGCCACAACTACATAGCATAGAGCATTGGTGTTTGTGTTTGGTAGTAGAATCGTATCTCATGTAGTGCTACTATGGTTGTTAGATGTCGGTAAGCTATGGGGGTGTGGGAGAAATGGGGGTTGAAAGTGGTCGACCTGTGGCAATTTCATACTTCTGCCAAAGACAAAAGTGTCATGGTGTATCACTTTTCAGCGAAAACTATAGATCACAGATAACTGGCGTTTGTGTGTAGTAGTAGCACAGAGTCACCTTTCGGTCACAACAGCGGCCGAATTTCAGAAACTGTGGTACTGTGGTAGATATGGTGGTTATAAGTGGCCGACCAAGGATATTTTCGCATTTCGACTGTCTCCGCATATGTCACTTTTCTGCCACAACTACATAGCATAGAGCATTGGTGTTTGTGTTTGGTAGTAGAATTGTATCTCATGTAGTGCTCTATGGTTGTTAGATGTCGGTAGCTATGGGGGTGTGGGAGATATGGGGGTTGAAGTGGCAATTTCATACTTCTGCCAAAGACAAAAGTGGTATGGTGTATCACTTTTCAGCGAAAACTATAGATCACAGATAACTGGCGTTTGTGTGTAGTAGTAGCACAGAGTCACCTTTCGATCACAACAGCGGCCGAATTTCAGAAACTGTGGTACTGTGGTAGATATGGTGGTTGTAAGTGGCCGACCAAGGATATTTTCGTATTTCGACGAATGGCATGTGTCTCCGCAGATTTCACTTTTCTACCACGACTACATAGCATAGAGCATTGGTGTTTATGTGTGGTAGTAGAATCGTGTCTGTTGTGCACTATGGTTGTTAGATGTCTGTAGCTATGGGGGTGTGGAAGATATGGGGGATGAAAATGGTCGACCTGCGGCAATTTCATATTTCTGCCAAAGACGCATGTGTCACGGTGTATCACTTTTAAGTGAAAACTATCAATCGCAGATCACTGGCGTTTGTGTGTGGTAGTAACACAGAGTCTCCCATCGATCACAACGTTGGCCGAAATTCGGTAACTGTGGGAGTGTGTGAGATATGGTGTTTGAAATTGGTCGATCATGAATATTTTCGTGTTTCATCCAAAGACTTGTGTGTATCCGTAAATTTTACCTTGCTGCCGGAACTACATAGCACAGAAGACTGGTACTTGTGTGTGGTAATAGTATCGAGTCTCCCATCGTGCACTAGGGTGGTTAGATGTCTATAGCTGTCAATATGAATTCTTTACAATCACGAAGTCGTGGGTACCAGCTAGTATTGAATAAAATGAATTAAAACAAATTGCTACTACATATTTCATTACTTATAATAACGAGATCTTATCCGTCCCATCGGTTCAAACTCAACAGAAATTCTTCAAATTTCGCAGAACGAACGCTTAGGCTCAAATTCGTATTCAAGCTCGTATTTCAGATCACACAGACTTAACCTTTGACCCTAAACAAATCATATTTTGTCCCTAGAAACTCGTATTTGCCACTGTTAGACTATGAGCAATGCATTTTTTAAAATTTAAATCGACCTTATAAGGTCCATCAATGATCAAACTTAAGAAATAGATTATATCAGGTCACGAGGTAAACTTAAATTTACTTCTTTTTTCTGTAAAAACTAATTTTTCCTCTCTTAAATCTCATTTTTCTCACTTTCAGACTCTGTGCAGATTTTTTCTTTTTTTTTATTGTATATAAGTCGAAATCGAAATATACAAAAATGATCAAACCGAAGAAACAGATAAACACAGTTTGTTAAATTTGCTATTTTTAGCACTAAACTCTAGCATGAAGTTCAGTTTATAATTTTATGGCACATATTACTTACAACAGCATCCGTCGGACGAGCAAATATAGCAAATATGGAGGCTCTAAATCCTAATTTGGCGAACCTCGAATCAAATTTCCTATTAGTAATTCCAGTTCATTTCCATAACAATTAAGAGATATAGTTTTAAGATTTGTTACAGTAGGAAAGTGATAAAATAAAAGTTATATCTTTTATATGACTTTGTAACAATCTTAATTTATTACAAGAAGCATCCACATAAATAACCTTACGTTTAATGAACAAATTTTTCTTGTTTTTATTTGAAATTTAACTGAAATACAAGTATATTGTTTCAGATCATTTTAACATTTTCTCTTTGTTCAGCATTTTTATTTCGCAGTTAAAAGATCCGTCTGCACAATACCAACACTAATCCTGAAATTTGGCGGTCATCAAATACAAGCGACTTTATAAAGATAACAATGACTACCACATCATCCATAACATTTGTGAATTTACTGACTTAAGCTACAATATGCCTGAAAGCTCCTCCATTACACATTATACCGGATTTCCTTGACGATGGTTGTGCAAAGGTCGTTTTTTTTTAAATTATTTTTAACTGGCCTTCAGTCATGCCGGCCATTTAGCCTTTAGGATGTTATCAAGTTACAATACACAATATACACTGAATAAACCGGTATGTTACAATTGTTCTTCCCATTATAATTCCACTTTCACTTGTCATACAAATGCACACACGAAACAAAAGATTTTGTATTTATTTGTCGCCACATTTGTTGATAATTGCTGTCCCAAATTCTTGATTAGGGAGCGTGCATAAAGCACGTAGCTCCATTTTGGCCTCCTATGAACCTCCCCTCCCCCCCACGTAGCTTTTGTCTCTACCCCCCTCCCCCCACCCTCCACGTAGCACGTAGCTTTTTCCCTGTTGATTCCAGAAGACATTTTGTATTATTTTCTCTTGTCAGAGGATTGTAAATTACATACGGAGATAATTAACTGAGGGAAATAAATATTCACATGCTGTTGTGTGTTCTGTTCCTCATTTTAACTGTGAAAAATGTTATGAAAGGAAAGCTACGTGGCCTGGTTCGGAAACCCCCCCCCTCCCCCCACGTATCCCAGCGTAGCATTCCAGCCAACCCCTCCCCCACCCCTGGACTGAGCCACGTAGTTTGTGCACGCTCCCTTAGTTTGTAGGAGTCGTCCTATCTGTATGCACACTGGAATAAGATACAGGGGAGAGTGCACAAACTACGTGGGTCGGTCCAGAAAGGGGGGGGGGGGGGCACCGTGTTGTTCAATGTCTCGGCGTTGGCCATGTTGGTTAGTCAGTCTTGAGTTCCAGGCAGTGTTTTTTGGCGTTGAGATCACCAACAATCAGGCCCGCTGTAAGCGGGCGTGCAAGGCGTGCACCGCACGCGGGCGGCACATCAAGGAGGGCGGCAAAACGAGTGATCGACAGTCGCCGCCCCGCGATAGTTGCCACTTCATTGTCGCCACGACGAAATTTGCAGTGCAGTATGTAGCAGGCGACCTTTTTTGTTGAGCTCAACAGCGGTCGTGACACTCGGGATGGCAAGCAATGGGGGCGGCAAATAATGTTCTAAGGGGCGGCAATCTCACAGTTTTTTGATCCCGTTTCGGAAATTTCCTAGATCCACCGCTGGCTGTAGTTAGACAGGGGGCGGCATAATAGGGATTGCACGCGGGCGCTCAAACAGCTAGCGGCGGGCCTGCCAACAATCATAATATTTTCAGGTAGGAGGAGGAGTGATATATATATATATATATATATATATATATATATATATATGCATCTGGCCCTGCTCCACAGTTGACAAACTTCCTTCCATTTATTTGATGTATTTTTTGGTTACAGATTTTTAACCCCCTATCAAGGATTTCAAATTTTTATTAGTCTTCCGCTCTAACAGAAATTCATTATTCAACTCTGGAATTCAAACCTTATTCAACTACAGCAAACCATTCTTCAAATACCGTCTTTAATTCTTATTTTAATCCCTTAACAATTTTTTCAAAATCAACAGGCCATCCATTATTAATTTAACCTGTTCCTTAAATTATTCTTTGTAAGTTTGCTTTGGGTTCAGCCCGCTTACTAAGTTTTTCCTTAAGATCAGATTTTTATACCCAAAATTAATTTTCCACGTGCGTCGTAGATTCAATTAATCCAGACTAAGTATTCCGTACATCAGGTCTTAATTTATCCATAATTTCTGTAAACACATATTTTCTATATTTCCATTTTAAATTCTAGGATATTTGTATCTCGTTACAAGAAAGAATAATTTTGAACCAATAATTCAACACCGATCAACAAAAATTTGAACACAGAACAGCAACAAAAAGTATAATCACATCATAAAATGCTTTTATTTCTGAAAGTAATCAGGATAAGAAAAAATCGCTTCATTTTTCGTGTTCTTATATTCATTTAATGCCTAATGTCCTGTTGTGGTCGCCATGTTAGGTGCAGCAGGCTGTTTGGTCCTGTTCTTTCGTGAAACACGGCATTTTATGTTATAAATTATAATCAGTATGACGGAATGACTGTGTCGGGTAACAATACGGCAGAAAGTAACCATCTATGAATGACACTTAGTGCTGCAATCAGTTTACTTAATTCCTAGCTATCAAATCACCGAGTGTGATGAGTGAACGGTAACGCTCTGGCCACACATTCTGGAGGACGCAGGTTCGAATTCCTGTCCTGCCATCCGTATTGGGAAGTTCCTAGGCAATAGCGTGTTTGAGTAGACCTGCTAATAACGGGAATATTACGATATTGATGATCGCTCTCGTTTTTTTAAAATTTTTTATTTATTCTATTTGACCATGCTTGTGTAGAAAGAAAAATATTTTTGCCTCTCACAGGGTTTTCCTACGGGTACTGAACCCAAAAGATTGTTATTGATTAACAAAGTTTTAAGATCTAATTACCTTATTACTGACATGAAACAAAAAATTATTTCTCGACCCGATAATTGTCCTACTACTTACTACACACATAATGACGAATCTGATTTTGAATTATGGATCGAATTTAAAAGTACTTTATAAACATGAGTTCGTAGCACGGAATCGGAAGTATCAAAACGGAACTAAAAAGTTTTTTTTTTTTTTTTAAATAAGCACAATTTAAAAATGTGAAAACAACATAACGTGAAGTTCCCTTTATAACCTTCTGCCATGTCGGAAGATAAACTTAGCTTACAGACACGTTGATTAGTGAGCCTTAGTTTGATTCAGTATGTTGTGTTCACTATCTGCAGGATGTGGTTGGCCGCACTGTTTTTCGTCGTCATCTTGGCGATCCTCGCCTACCTCGACACTCGCAAGCCGCCAAACTTCCCGCCAGGTGAGTTCCAGACTCTTCTTAAAAATTAATCGCTACTTGAACGTGCAGCCAGCGCGCTCCCTGCACGTTTGTTTTATTTTTTTTTATCCTGCAGTAAAATCTTCTCGGGTGTCCAGCCGGATGGTGTTGAATAAACACGACGTTTCGACAGCAAGCTCTGCTGCCTTCATTAGGTGTCAGGTTTCTTTAGCTGTGCCAGCCTAGGCGGTGACAGTCAGCTTGTGACAGCTAGAACAGAACTGACACCTGATGAAGACAGCAGAGCTAGCTGTCGAAACGTCGTATATTTACAACACTATCCGGCTGGACACCCGAGAGTATTTTATTGCATCAGTACGCCGGGAAGGTCTGCACTCACAGATATTCTGTATCCTGTCTCTTCTATCATGGCGATCTTTAACTTGCGTGCAGTATACCGCTATTTATTGTTGCAATTCCTTAAATCAGTTCGTTTAATCAGTTTGAACCGATAAATTATAGTTTTAATATTTTTTCTGTGTGCGTTTTACCACTCGCTTGCATGCCTGATTGATTTAATTATTTAATCGCATTAAATTATAACCTGATTTGCTAGTTTTTGGTGTATATATAAAACTGTTCATAACACTACAAATTGCTTCCATTTTAAATAACTTAATGTTTCACTTTCATCTCTAACTTTAAGTTCTTTTACTGACGTATCAGAACTTTCGTTTGTTTATTACTAACCTCGACATTACTGGAAAGTATGGCAATTGGAGTAAAATAGTGTCGATGGAAATTTACTTGGGAAAATGTAGTGTTGACGAAAAACGGCAGTAACTTCTGCTCTCCTGTGGAAATGTAGGATTTGTTTTAGGAAAAAGTAATATGTATTTCAGGAAGAAACAATCGTAGCGTAAGAAATAAGGATCGAAGCTCTTCAGGTTCGGATGATTGAGACAGTAATGAAATTGAATATATTAACTAGAGATTGAGGAAAGAGCAGTTGGAAGCTGGCAATATGTCGTAGAACAAAAAGAGTAGACAGGAAGCAGTTGTAGGACAACTCGGTAATTGTAGGAAGAAATAGTAATAACATATTGCTTCCGGTCAGTGTCAGATTATCACCATTTACGCCTAACTTTAGAGTATAGAAGTAGCACAAGTTATAGAATTTGATAACCTAATGCTAATTCCCAAAGTATCAATAGTTCTAGGCGATGAGATTGGTTAATTAAACGATTAGTCGATAATAAGTATTTTCGCTGAGAGTTGTAGAGTTTACAGCAGATTGGTCTGTATTGCTCGTTGCACTTGATTCATATTTCATATACATGGACCGGCAGCGAGATGTGACGATTTTCAGGAAACTCGTAAACCATTATTTTATACGAGTTTCGAATTTTATTTTCTTTTGACTACATGTATAATATTGTTCAATACACTGAACAAAGACGTTATGAACATTCTTGTTTGAAACTTGGCATAGTCTAAATAGCGACCTGGCAAGAAGAAAAACTGGAATTTCTCTGGTGATGGCATCGTACAGGACCCCAAGAGTGCATGGTTTTTCTATTTAAACCCTAAATTAAAAAGATGCGGGGGTTTCTCAGCATCCATACACAATAAAGTTTTTTTATGGCTTACGTCAGGTTCATTAGAGGCGGTTAAGGGCTGTGAGCAAAGAAAGGGAAGGAATTCCGTCATGGACTTTTGAAGAAATCTTTCCGACATTCGCCTGTAATGATTATGGAAAACTACTGAACACCGAAATCCGGATGTTCGCAGGGAGATTCGGATCTGCGAACTCCCGAATGTGAAGCCACAGCGCTACCACTCTCTCACCACATACGGTAGAATGAAATGAAGTACCATAGAAGATTTTCTCTTAACAAGGCCTGCAATATAAATGGATGAAAACGGCAGAGGATTGTAAACAGTTGGAGGGTGATCTGGACGAGATATCTAGTTGGGTTGGTAAACTTGGGATGAAGATAGAAACAAAGAAGAGTCTGCTTTAGATACATAGGCTATATATAAAAACTAAAGGTTGATTATGATCATAAGGTGGGGAAAGAATTGCTTGTTGAAGACTTGAAATGTAACTATCATTTGATAACAAGCTTAACCGGGCAGGACACATTGCACAGGTAGTAAGAAAAGGTTTCAAAATCCTGCACTTGTTGGAGAGAGTGATGAGGGGATGTACGAGAGAAGTAAAGGAATTGGGTTACAAAACTATGGTCAGACCAATGCTCGAATATGGTAGTATAGTATGGGCCCCACATTTTGCGTATCAAATACAGGAATTGAAGAGGGTGCAAAAAAGGGCTGCTAGATTTGTTTCTGGAAATTATCGTGGAACGCAGTCAGTGACAGATATCATAAAGAAGCTGGAATGAGACTCACTGGAAAACAGGAGGAGGGTGAAGAGGGTCATGGGAGTGTACAAGTCGTATATTGGTGATGAGACATGGAAAAATATTGGTGTAAGAATTAAAAGTAATCCATGGAAGTTAAAAGATGACCATGACCACAAGCTGGCACTCGATTTCAGGCACAAGGGTGTAGGAAGATTCTCTTTTTATAGTTAAGGGGGTAAGGGATTGGAATAAGTTACCAGGAGAATTTGAATTATGGTCAATACGGTGATTCTACGATAAATGTGGCACCGTAATTTGAAAATCGATTATTATGTAACTTCACAAGACAAATCGAAAATAAAGGATAAAATTGTTTGATATCTCGCTTAGTTCTCGAGATGCCGTATCTCTAAATTAAAGTGGTTAGTTGAAATGTAGCCTGGATGGGAAGAAAAATTTTGCCACAGCCACAAGGAACTACAACCTGGACGTGCACAATAGCTACTTTGTTTTCTTCCCTCCGGTTTGATTAGGCTGAAATACGGCCTGGATCAGAAGAAAAACGTCACCAAAAACATAAGGAACTACACCCATGAATGATTTTTTTATATCCATCTGGGGCAGAACCAATGAGAAGTCCATTCGAATTACGAGTTCATTTTGGTAGCACTTGAAATCAGACATCTCGCCAGCTAACATATTTTTTTTTGGGTGAACCGTCCATAAACGAATGCAGTAGAAATAGTTTTTGTTGGCATTATTTAGAGGTGCGCAGTACTATTCGCGGCTAATGGCCGCTTATGATTGGTCGTGACGTATGGCAGTCAGCAGCTTATTGGCTGCGTATTTTATTTATTAATTCACGTATTATAGTTACCGGTACTAATCGTTTACTGAGTCATAAAATTGCCCTGGGAATGCACTTGATTTAATGATAAAAGCCGTAGAAGCTATTCTTGAGTCTGTTAGTCCCACATCCATTGATTTATATTTCATTTCGTTCTTATGTATTTCCTCGGGTGGCTGAAATTGCCATTAAAATCACGCATACGAAATAAAATACTTATAAAATATGATTTCGTCGATAGCAGCCTATACCACAGTAACAGCTATAGATACAACATAGAAATTGGGTACCCGCAATATGGTGTGCGATGGTTACGTTTTACTGTTGTCCACGCTACATTAAGACCTAAAGGCCAATGAATTCATTACTGTAGTACTGGTGCAAAATTAACGACTCCACCGAATGAGACGTATTATCATGTTTGACCAATAGTGGAAAATTAAGAGAACGTTTCGAAATTGGCTAACGCAATAAAAATACAAATTCTTCGCGGGTTTGCCGCCGGATCACATTTTCTAACGATGAGCTTTCGGCGACTTGCACTGCCGCCATCATCAGGTCTGTTGTATCTAAGGATTGCAATCCCGCAGTGTTTTCAATCCCGCGGGATCCGCGCGGGATTTGCGCCAATCCCGCGGGATCCGTGCGGGATTAGTACAAACAGTTTTTTAACGCATACCTATATTTAAAACATAGTTACTTAAAACGTTAATAAATTAAATAATAATTAAATTAACAAAATAATTTTTAATGTTAAATGATAAAAATTAACAGTTAACAATATTTTGATTGGCAAAATGACATTAAACCTTTTTAGCGTGTCTTAAGTGTATTTCGAGGTCTTACATTTTTGTTTTTTTAATCTAAACCAATTTTTAAATAAATAATAAAAATGGAAAATATTGAGTCTTAGGTCATATTATGTGCTTTACAGTACATCACATAAGTTTAAAAATATGGTTTGCTTAGTGGCCAAATTACCAGAGTTTTTTTTTTTTTTTTTAATTCTAAATAAACGTTCCATAACACCGAGAAAAGCATTCCATTTCACAAAGTGAATATACTCTGTAAAGTGTAGACTTGGCTCAGAACAAGATCTCATAACTTTTTGTCATTGCACAAGCACGAGACTTGGCCTTTTTTTTTGCGTGATTCATTATTATATCTCCTGATTGCTTGATTGAAATTACAGTTGATTCAATGTTATTAAAAGAAACTACTCACCAACACGTAAACTGTCAAGTATTTCATATTTACTTATGTGGCGTAACGACGTTTTTAGAGTGGAAATTATTATTTTTTAGTAAGAAAGGAGTCTTTCTCGGCGAATGATTGCAGTGAAGTCCTCATAGGTTGTATCTCCGGATTTCATTGCAAACACAAGAAATTACACACGTGAGGAAGACGGCGGAGGCAGCCGTCGAAGTATGGTGTCCTACAACACAATTCGTCGATACACCCGTGAAAATTTCGCTATAGCTTTTTTTACCTTTAGTCTAAATAATAACAAGGAGAAGAGGGATTAATCGAAAGCCTGAGCGGCACATGTAAGCAGGTGGCTTTCGTCAAAGAAACGCATTGAGGCGGCCTCCAAAACAACAATAAGTCAAAGGATATACAATTTCCTTTTGATAGCTGTTAAATAAATACGTACACGATCGTTAATATTACGATAACATTAGTTTCATATCAAAAAATAATCAAATTTTCAGCCGCAAATTAGGAAATTGTCACAATCACTTTATCTGTAAATACAGAAAATGGGAATAATGAAACCGTGAATAAAAAGCTGTAACCGTGTAGTTCAAATAACGTGTGCGACACTCAAAAAATAATTATATAGTTAGAAAATCGTACTAAATACGCACCATAACTCAAATTACAGAACTGTGTACTCGAAACAAACGTAAGTTTTGATGAATATGTAAAAGTGTATTTATTTACTTACGAATGACGAAGGTTGACAAAAACAAATCCTTGTTCACATGAGTCAAATGCCAACTGGAAGGGTACAGGCAAACAGTGCAAAATATCCGGCAGAGACCGAGTGGGGCAGCTAGTCACGCAGGTTGACATGAGTTTCCGCCGGATTTTTGCGGATTGCGGATCCGCTTAATTTTGTGCGGGATCCGCCAGACTGTCTAATGATGCGGGATCCCGCGGGATTGCGGGATCCCGCTTTGCTGGATTGCTATCCCTAGTTGTATCTAAAGGAACAACAGACCTGATGATGGCGGCAGTGCAAGTCGCCGAAAGCTCATCGTTAGAAAATGTGATCCGGCGGAAAACCCGCGAAGAATTTGTATCAATAATACGCCGGGAAAGACTTATCTTTCATAGCAAATAAAAATAAATTTTTAAAAAACTATTTTTACATCAAATATTTTGCAACGAGTTTTACAAGATAAAAAAGTCTATTTTCTCATGAAATGTTCTACAACGAGGTAAAATCTAATGACTTCTCCTACGAAATTTAGTAGTGAGTGTCCGATTAATGTGCAGCAAAAAACGGGGCGTCCGTTAGTGACGTGAGGTGTTTTTTCCGGAATTCCGCCCCCCCCCCTCCCTCTGGTGAGATTTGATTGGACCCCTCCCGCACTTTAAAATGGCGTGAGATTTTGAGGGATACCGCCCCCCCCCCCCTACCAATCGACCTCGCAACTTTTTGAGACCTTTTTTTTAGGTTTCATGCTCCGGAAGGGCGGTTATAACCCCTCCCCCCCAAGGTCGGTTTTTGGACCTAAATACCTTCCCTAAAATCGACTTTCGCCTCATTTGTAGAGCTTTTTTTAGTTTCTACAATTCTACTAGAATTTCAAAACCTCGCGTGAAATTTCCGTTGACCCCCTCCCCCGTGTTGAGGTTTTGTGAGATTTCTTCAGACCCCCCCCCCCTTATTTCACCTCACGTCATTAATGGACGCCCCCTAAGACACTGGTACTAATCCGTCACTACCAATCGCAAGCGGCCATTAGCCGCGATAGTACTGCGCACCTCTAAAGCCGCGTTCCCACGATCTCTTGTAACGGAGGCGGGACGGGACGAATACTCAACCACACGCCATGGGAACGGGGCCGCCTCTGCTAGCGGAGATGAGACGCAGCTACCCACTCTGTGTCGGTAAACATCACAGGCGTGTGTAGCGGTGCGCTGTTGCCATCGGTTTGCAGCAGCGCTGCGCACCCCTTCTGTTGCTGTAAGGTGCTCTGTGCCAAACGATACTAGGCAACTTGGGGAGGTGGCGGCGAGGTAAGCGAGGGCTAACCTGCGGCGCGCTCGTCCACACTTCGGCAAATGAGGTCCCGTCCCGTCCCGCCTCCGTTACAAGAGATCGTGGGAACGCGGCTTAAATAGTGCCAACGAGAACTACTTCAGCTGCTTTCGTTTATGGACGGTTCACCCCCCCCCCCCCCCAATATGTTTCTCGGCTTCATATCTGATTTCTATTGCTGCCAAAATGAGCTCGCAGTCCGAATGGACATCTTGGTTCTACCCATCTGGTTTCTTGAGAACTAGGCGAGATATCAAAAAAAAAAAAATCTTTGCTTTCGATTTGTCTGACGAATTGCTCATCTGATTGCGGCGCCGGGCACGGTTATGATGGTGCTGCGGTGTGGTGTGGGCAGGTCCGCGGTGGTGGCCCGTGGTGGGCAGCGCGCTGGCGGTGCACAGGCTGCGCAGGCAGACGGGGTACCTGTACGAGGCGACGGCGGCACTGGGGCGGCGCTACGGCCCGCTCGTGGGGCTGCGCGTCGGCAAGGACCGCCAGGTGGTGCTCTGCGGCTACCGCGCCATCAAGGAGATGCTCACCAGGGAGGAGTTCGACGGCCGGCCGCAGGGGCCCTTCTACGAGACGCGCACCTGGGGCACGCGCAGAGGTCAGTCTCCTCCGTCACTTCCTATCTTCGTCTCTACATACCCCCTACAACCCACGTCCTCAATTATCTGCTTCATATATTCTAACCTCTGTCTTCCTCTACAGTTCATACATTCCACTGTTCCCTCTGCTAACAAGTTAACCAATCCTGAATGTCTCAAAATATGACCTACCATCCTGCCTCTTTTTTTCTGTAAGGGAGAGTGCACAAACTAAGTAGCTCAGTCCGGGGAGGGGTGACTGGAAGGCTACGCTGGGCTAAGTGCGGAGAGGGGGGGGGGTTCCAAGCCAACCACGAAGCTTTCCTTTCATAACATTTTTCACAGTTAAAATGAGGAACAGAACTCACAACAGCATGTGAATATTTATTTCCCTCAGTTAATTACGTCCATATGTAATTTACAATAGTCTGACAAGAGAAAACAGTACAAAATGTCTTCTGGAATCAAAAGGGAAAAGAGCTACGTACTACGTGGGGGGGACTCACAGGAGGCCAAAATGGAGCTACGTGGTTTATGCACGCTTCCTAAGAGTCTTCCACCAACTTCTTTCCTCTTCCATCATTTCCAAAACTCATTCGTTTCGTACTTTATACATACACTTAATATTCGGCATCCTTCTATAGCACCACATTTCAAACACTTCAATTTTCCTTCTGTCTGGTATTCCTGAAGTCCATGCTTCGCTGCCATAAAGTGCTGTGCTCCACACATAGAGTTTTAAAAAGTTCTTTCTGAGTCCTAGATCAATATTTGAAACTAAAAGATTTCTCTTTTACATGAAGGCTCTTTTCGCTAGTGCTATTCTGCTTTTAACATCATTCCTGCTTTGGCCATTGGTTGTAATTTTACTTTCTAAGTATCAAAATTCGCTAACTTTTTCTATCGCATCCGACCCTATTTTTATATTTTATCTACTATTGTTGGTATCATTTCTGCTACATTTCATCGCTTTTGTCTTTCTTTGCATTATATTCTACTGGGCAGCAAACTCCTAGAAAAAAACAAACTACAGCCACAGCTTTACACATATCCCTGATAAGTACCATCTCATCATTTATGGTCCAGGTGTCATCGCAAACTATTCTGTTTTGATTATATACAGAAGTTTTTAATGTGAGATTTTTTTATTTAAAAAAATACTAACCCATCTATTATAAACACTGCAGCAGTAAACACTACCCACCAGCTCTTCACGGGCAGCCGATGGACTATTATTTTAGTGATAAAGTTCACAGGAAGTCATTAACTGCACGAGAATATGAAACTGAACTTCTTGACACTGCTAAAGTTCATAATATAATAGTTTGTTTATGCTCAAGGTTTGGAAGAATATTCATTGCAACCAAGCTAATTCAGGAGTTTGCTAACATATTGCAAAAATCTTTTGACCATGGAGGTAACTGTATGACTTATCTTGTGGACATTGTGGCAGTGATGGCACATCAAGCAACTTACGTCCCTTGTACAATACTCAGAACCAAAAACGCTGGTGGATTTGGAACAAGAACTTGCAGAGAAACAAATCCTTGTTATGACAAGCTCAGTGTGCTGTTTTATTATTATTCTCGTGTCAAAAACATCAAAATACACAGTTAAATACATTTTGTAAATCAACAATAGTGATGTTTCTGGTGTGAAAGGTTTGGCCGGCATTATACCGTTGCCCAGGGATCGCCCGATTGCTTCTGATGTAATAAGTAAAAGATGATAAAAGATATAAATCTGCTAATATTGGATAAGTGATATCATTCTGTGAAAAGTCATCCTGTGACAGAGGTAATGTGTTATGTTGTACAATCCCATCAAAAGCCATGAATTTGGCGTCTAATAGTGCCGCTCTTCAACAGAATTTCTGATCCTAGCAATCTAGAAGATGAAATGAAAAAGTTAGAAGCTACTTTGCTTAATACAGCAGGAAAGCAAGTGACGTTGTATCAGATCCATAGTACTGTACCATAACAGAGGAATTTGTAATAATAATAGCAAAGACCGTAGAAACCAATCATAAATTAAAATTTAACTTAGTCCACAGCCCGAAGGTCGGTTGGATGCTCACGAAGGAGGCATACTAAGCCATTGTGTCAGAGGTAGGACGGCCAGTTCCTTTCTTCTGGGACATACAGCTTAGCTTGGAATCCAAAACACAGAGGGATCTGCCCTAATTCATATAAACAAAGCACAGCTCGTAAAAGATACATGGACACAGTAGGATTCAAACCTGTGACCTCAAATTTAGTAGGTGAGAACCTACTCCATTCAGCTAAGATACATCATACATATTTCATGTGTCTTACCTCCCCTGACTTCTTGTCACATCATCACATGCTCTGTGAACTCATTTGTGACATCCAACATTTTGCAACTTTCAATGTAGAACTTGACTAAAATGGCACTTCCAATTTGATGTTATGATGCTTTTGGAATTCCCCTCCCCCATCCTCCTTTTCATGAAAAGTCGCATGTAGTGGACCACCACTCTCTCTCAATTAGAGTGAGTCATATTTTATGAGTGGCTCTGTCTCACAATTATTTAAAATATTTCTCCCGGTCCAGGCAGAATTTGAATCTATTACCACCAATTTTAAGTACAAAAAGATTCACAGATTTCAATTCTAAATGCCTCTTCATATTTTTGTGGCACTGAAATATACCATAACTAGTAACAATACAAATATTGCCTCACCTTTACTGCTTTCACTTACGAGCTTATTATTATTATTAATTTCAATTCTGATGGAGCCAACACTCTGGTGGCAATTCCCCTTGACATCTAATTACCCCTTTTTATTTATCTTAAATTTTATTTTATAATTGGAGTGTTAAATCCCTCCCCTATTTACTTTTGGAATTACAAATTTTAATTTTAAATTACTTAAGCATTTTTGGCAAATTATTCCCCACTTCACTGGGTGATTTGTCCCAATCCCCGACACCCTTACCAACAAATTTCAGCAGCCATGTGGATTTACAAAGCCTAATCTCAGTGGTAATGTGTCCTCGAGTAGACCTGAAGTAAATTTAGGAATTCACACTCCATAATGCAATATGAAATAATTTCAGGATGTGATTTCACAGACACGAAGAATCACAGAAATTGGTAATAAGGATTATGACGGACATAAATTCTGTAACCAATGGAAAATTTAACAGATAGTTAGTGGGCAGGTAGCTAGAACACCCATCTCAATTAGCAGAATAATGCTTTAAGTGAACCTACAGAGAGACATTTACCATTGTGTGGCATGCTGTCTGAAAAATGTCCCGTATCATTCCCAACTAACCTCAGCAATTGGGTTGTTTCATACAAGTATCTGACTATCAGGCAGCAGGGTGAATTAATTTAACTGCGATGGTGGCAATTTACCCACACACCCAATTTCCCCCTTTTCTTTACCCACCTACTTTTCCCTCTGCTAATTTCAACATTAAATTCTTTCATCACTTTTGGTAAATTATTCATCATTTTTACAATCCCTAACCCCCTTACCTATCAAAGAAAATCTTCCCACACCCTGAATAATCACATACAAAAGGTAGTTAAAAAAAAAAAAAAAAAAAAAAAAAAAAAAAAAAAAAAAAAAAAAAAAAAAAAAAAGAATTTTTGCGGCACATGCCTAAAGAAACAACTTCAGTATTTGTTTAATAGTTTGTGCTTACTTTCATTGGGGTTTCTGCTTTAATTTCATTTTATTTTAATACACATTTTTTCCTGCTGATTTATGTCTGTCCGATTCTTCTCCTTTACTTCTTCCCTTAAGCACTATTATTTCTAATTCGAAATTCTTCCATCAGCCTCTTTGACCTCACAATCTGTATCCCAAACTTTATTGTTAAGTCATCAGACTAGGAGAAAATAAAATATAGAATTCCACAAAGCACGGTCCTAGGACCTCTTCTCTTTTTGTTATACATCAATGACCTTCCTGGAAACTTATCTGACAAAGTTAAGAGTGTTTTATTTGCAGCTTACACTAACCTGACTTTGGGAAAAACATCAGACAGTAATCTAGAATTTAATGTAAATCAAGTACTTAATGAAGTAGCAAACTGGTCTAAGGCAAATTCATTAAAATTAATTTTTCAAAAAACACATTATATTAGGTTTAAAAGAAAAAATTATGCGCAGCCAGATTTACATATAAATTTAAAAAATAACACAATCTTAGAAACAAAGATTATAAAATTCCTTGGCATTCAGATAGATGAGAAACTCTGTTGGCATGAACATATCACTTCGCTACTGAGAAGTTAAGTACTGCCACCTTTGCAATACGAACACTTTCTCTAACAGCAGATCTAGAATTAACAAAACAGGTGTACTCCCTGATATTTTCATTCATTCATGTCAGATGGCATAATTTTTTGGGGAAACTCTTCACAAAGTAAAAAAGTTTTCATAGCTCAGATAAGACCTGTGTGGGGTAAAACCAAGAAATTCTTGCTGACAACACTCTAAAAAACTCAGTATTCTTACAATAGTTTCTCAGTGTATATATTCTCTCCTGTGCTTTATCACAGAACATTTTAGCCTGTTTACATCTAATTCACAGATATATAATTTCAATACAAGAAACAGAAATAACTTGTACAAAACACAAACATCACTGTTATTAATACAAAGAGGAGTTAATTATTCTGGGATACATCTGTGTAATAAACTTCCCAAGAGTATAAAACAATTTGCACGAAATAAAGATAAAGAAAAACTGAGAGATTATCGTATTGGCTACTCCTTCTACTCCATCAAGAATTTGAACAAATTAATTAATTGTATTCAATATGACCTTGTGCAAAACTCACTTGTAAAAAATTCTCTTTTCTGTCTTTGAAATATATAATTTTTTCCCCTATGATTATGACTCATATTGTATTTATGTCTATTAACCATGATATGTTTCACATCCCAGACGTCCTTCCTCAGCAGGGATCCATGGAACAAGATTTATAAATAATAAATAAATAAATATTATCTGTACGCTCTTCCACGTCTTCCCGTGTACGTGTACGCAGGTGTGCTGCTGACAGACGAGGAGTTCTGGCAGGAGCAGCGACGCTTCGTCCTGCGTCACCTGCGGGAGTTCGGCTTCGGCCGACGCACCATGGCAGAGCTGGTGGAGGCCGAGGCGGCACATCTCGTGAAAGCGATGCGGTCCAAGGTGCAACCGGGACAGCCCACAGTCATCCCCATGAGGGACGCCTTTGGGGTCTACGTACTCAACACGCTCTGGTCCATGCTCGCCGGCATCCGCTACAGTGACGACGATCAAGAACTCAAGCGACTCCAGGTCTCTTATTTACAACTTTCACATTTTTACTCTGAGAAAATCATTTCTCCTTAAAATTTGGAAAATAAAATTAACTGGAAGAGTGATATAAGCTTAGGGAAAACAAAGGGAAGGCGATGTAAAATTACTCACAATCATTAACATATGATATTTTTTGAAAACTGTTTACAAATATAAGCGACACTTCATTCCTCTTTATGTACAAAGCGTGAAAATTATATGTGTAATTACCAGTAAAAATTAGGTTTCTTTGAGGGATGGTGAGTATTTATTGTGTAGTTAATACAAGAAGCATGGAATTTTAGAATAACACCACATACTGTTTCTTATACAGGGGATATATTTCTAATGTCATCACACTGAATATAATACAACATGTGAGATGTAAACGTTAAAATCTGAGGCGAGTTACTGATGCCATCCTTATGTGGAAATACTAAGCTTTACACTTTGAGCTGTCATGTTGCTGTTTTTGTGAAACGTCTGTTCTCAGACAGAATGGTGAGAAGTTCAGAACCTAACCAATTTCATAAAACCAGAATTCCTTAATTTATTCATTTGAAGAAGAAATATTTCATGATTTGCTGTAGCTGTCAAACTGAAATATATCACAAATTGAAAACTACAAACCAGTATCACATTTTGTCTGAAATGTGTAAGATAAGTATGAATTTGTTTCATAAAGTGAATTTCAGCATATTCTGGCAGCATATCAGAAGCAGTAAATAAAAAAAATTAAATAACACAAGAACTGTCATCATACTAGAAGGTATAAATCAAATGATTACAAAATTCTCTTGGACAAATTAGAACACTATAGAGGTATGGTAGAGCAGGACTTTAATTTTAATCATTCTTATAAAATGGAAAAAATGAATCCCTCTGGAAACTGTGATTATTCGCGATGACAGCTCACCAGATGAAGGCAGCGGAGGTGACTGCCGAAACGTCGTGTTTAAAAGAACTTATCCGGCAGAAGACCCGTGAAGAATTCCTGTCTACCATACGCCGGGAAAAACTTAATTGTCACATAATTGGAGAGCTTCAAATATTAAAAAATGATATTCTTGCAGTATCAATTCTTGGAATTCATTTGCTAATGACACAAACAAGTTATTAAAATTCTGATCAGCACAAAATTATGAAAATAGCAAATGGTATTCTGAAGAATGTATACAGGTGGTTTAGTGGCCAGAAATTGTGAAAAATACACAAATAATTTTATGTATATGTTTTGTCTATGTTTCTTAATCTGCAGTAAGTGTGGCTTGTAACGAATTCTTCAGTACCCATAAAACACTTGTTGATCACTATTTTTCCATATTTTATTTGCCACAGGTTCAAGTGCATTTTTTCATGTAACTGAAACCTCAACTCAGAAATTTGTTTAATATTGTCACTGTATTTGTCACTGTATCTTGTGTATATTCGCTCTTCATTTACATTAACTTTTCAGAGATACGATTTATTTTCAGTTGATACTGTTATTTGCTTTTATTGATATCTGTACTCAATTCCTTTGCTTTCTTTCGTGAAGAGAATCTTTTGTCGCAGGCACTGCTGACTGAGCTGTTTGCCAACATAGACATGGTGGGCTGCTTGTTCAGCCAGTTCCCAATGCTGCGGTTTATTGCACCAGAGCTTTCTGGTTACAAACAGTTTATTTACATCCACCAAAGAGTCTGGGAATTCTTAAAGGTTTGTTAACTTCCATTCGTAATCTGTACAATATTTCTCCAATTGAAACAGAATTAATTATTGTACTAATACCTTACATTATGAGTTCAAATTGAACAAAATTGACCTTTTTCCAATACCATTGTAACTGAAATATACTCTTATTTACAAGCATGAACTTGGACTTTTGTAAACAATTTTAAAATAGGGGTGTAGTTATTTAAAAATCAGTAATACTCTTACAGAAGTTAAGAGTTATAGTAGTACAAATATTTAACAAAGGTAATAAAATTTCAAATGGTGTGGTGAGATCATGTGAGTTTCGGTGTGTATACATCAGATCCCATTACTGTATGTCCTCCTCTAATAATGATGAAGGCTTGTATCGAAATATTGCAAAGCGTGTTCATATTTTTTTGGTCCTCCATTGGCATTGAGTGTTGTGTTTATTTTACCTATCACTCCCTCTGTTGACTGTCAATATTTTTCAATTAACTGTATTAGAATCCCATTGCAGACTACACACATATCTGAATTCTATCTTGAAAACAGTGGGGACAAGTTGAGGAGGGATTCTATTACTTAACCTGTAAGGAACAAGGGCTGCATACCGGGGTTATAGTATCGCCTTAGTGCCTTAACTTACACTCTTGTAGACTCACAGTTCTCAGTAATACTTGCTTAAATTTGATTTTTAATTTAATTTGACCATGTAGCCAGGATGACTCAACTGAATGCCTAGGTCGCCACTAAATTTGTTACCCACAAATTTAGAAAAGGGTTTTATGCTAACAACTGAAGCACACAAGTTCACTGTTAGAAAAATCCAAGGTTTTATTGTTCAAAGTCAATAGTTCAAAATAGCATTTACAGTTGAGCAGGCATATCGAACTCTCTTTTCCTAAAATTACAGATTGTGGAGAGAAAACTAACCGACCGAAACCCCTTTAGCAAATTTACAAGTTTTCAACAGTCTTTTAAGTTATGATTTAACACGACACGGTCCAACATGATTGAACTAGCCCGCATGGCGAGTTACAACCAGCGCGACGAAAGCCAGACCGAAACAGCCGCCAGGCAGGAACAGACAAACCGGAACAGACCACCGGCAAGCACAGACCGGCTCTTTTATCGAAACCACGAGAACCAGTGACGTCAGCAACTGTATCACATCTTTTTCCTCCGCGTAGCTCAAAGAGTACGAAATTTATTTGAAGATCCCGATCATTAAAAATGTTTAAACTTCGATAGTATCTGGACTTATCCACTAGAAGTCCGACGGCAGTCTCTTGAGAAATTTAGAGTAATTAATTTTAATGTTTTAGCTGTTTAAGACTCCGCGTAGTGATACATTCAAATTTGGGTAAAATCCCTAAGTGTTCTAGAACTTTTTACGCGCGTGCACAACAATCTGCGACAATCTATTTTACAAAAACTTGATTTCCGGACAAATGCTTAAACTTTTTATGAAAACCCATATATGTATGAAATCGTCTTAATTAGGGCTATCTGCTGATGTAAAATTTAAATTGATATCTCTTTTAATAAAAAAGCTCATTATTTTCTCTTAATTAAAATCACTAATTAGACTTGGCCGAATTACTTAATTTTATTGCCAAAATATCGGGGATAGTGCTGACTACAGCTGGTGATAAAAGATCAGTTGTCGCTTTACTGGATTTAAAGATATTGCGAATCTTAGAATTTCACTATTCTGATCGCGTGCTTCAAAACTCGAACAAACGGGAATATCTCTTAAACCAAACGTTTCCCGATATGATAATTACACTTTAAAATGATTTATATGGCAAGTTGTTACTATGAGCAAGATTACAGGGAAATTACTTAAAGTTGAAAATTGGACTTCTCGAAATTTCTAAGTCCCGCCTAAGCAAAACTAGAATTTGCCAAAATTCGAAGATCCTTACAAACCTCTGTTTGTATTCTATCTCTCTGCTTGCCTCATAATTTATTCAGAGATGTCTTCAGTCAAATAGCTCCCTCAACACAGTAAAACAAGGGCAATGGAAATATGTGAACTTACATTTTTTTGCAGTCCACTGTTGCTGATGTTAGTATTATTTTCTAAATTAATATCACATATATCAATAAATTTTGGTATATTTGTACCATTATATCGGCTTGTTGGAGTCAGAAGTTTTACATTTATTTATATGGAAGTTATGGTGTGAAGCAAAAATATTGAAGCAGATTGTCAACAATTTATCTCAAACAGTGAAAGAATTTCAGATAAAATTCACATAATGTGTGACAAAATTCTCACACACCCAATAGCTGTGTCACAATAACAAAAATGTACAAAATTATCTGTTAAATGACCTCATTCCACATTTCACAGGGATTCTGATTAAACCAAACATGATTTTTGTTTCCATTTGTTTGGGTTGAATGGTAACTGACACAAAATAATCTCGCACAACACTATTTAAGACTGCACCATTTCCAATATAAGATATCCTATGTACATTAACACAGCTACAAAAGCTGACATCCAGTGGTATAACGGTGTAACCCTGATATTAACTTTTCTGTTTCAGGCTGAACTTGATAAACACAAAGCAACTGTAAAGCCAAACGAAGACCGTGATTTCATGGATGTATATCTTAAAAAACTAATGTCTGATCATAAACGTCCTAGTTTCTCAGGTCAGTAATTAAGAATCAACATATGAATTCTGACATGACCATTAAAATTTTGTTTACTCGACTCTAATTTTCATTTAAATTTTTTTAGAATCTCAGCTTCTGGCCATTTGCATGGACATGTTTATGGCAGGATCAGAGACAACAACTAAAAGTCTTGGATTTGGCTTCCAGTATCTCCTGCTCTATCCTGAGGTTCAGAGGAAAGCTCAGGCAGAAATAGATGCAGTTGTTGGCAGAGACAGATTGCCTTCAATCAGTGACAGGCCAAAGTAAGTAATATAGTACCTCACAAAATAGAAGAACATGTAACCACAGTATGTATAGCAAAGGCTTCTAAATTTAAAATGTTTGAAATACAATTATCTGTATCGGAGTTATATAGAACATGTTTAAAATAACTTGAACAAATATGAATAAAGTAAATCCATCACTTATCAAAGCTTTAGCGGGAAGAGTTGCAGCAATACAAAAGTAAAGCGAAAAGTTGTCACGAAGTAGGAGAGATAGGAGACTCACAAGATATATCATACTATGCATTTGCTATAAGTATTAATAATCAGGAGAATGCTTCAAGGAAATGAAATTATCGAAGGGTTGGGAAATTTGATCGAACATTTACCATAGATAGCGGTGGCTGAGAATGGAGAACACTACAAAGACACTTAATGAGGTCAGATGTTATCACAGCAAATCTCTGTACTAAGTAGGTATCAGTGTGATCACATCTGACTTCTTTAAGTCTCTCATCTCCACTACATGTGATCGTATTTTTTGTGTTGGTCGTACTGATCAATAATAGGGGAAAGTAAACTCGTCTCCTTCCAGACTTAGTTGCACGAAGTACAATACACACACTAAGTAAGTAATGCAATATTTTTCCGTATTTGCTTAATTAATTAATTCTTAGAAAAGAGTATCAATCCAACACATACTAACTAAGTAGACACAAAAATACAACAATCACAAAATCTACTAAAAACACACTCATGCTCCACACATACGGTAAATTGAAAACATGTTATAAAAACATAACCCAATCACACACTTTCAAAACTGGTACTGTCAGCACAAAATTGAAAACAACAAACAAGAATGGAGCGTCCATAAACCCCATAGCTCCATTTTGACCTCTTGTGAACTCTCCCCCCCCCCCCACCCATCCATGTAGCCCAATGTGGCCTTTGTCTCTACCCCCCGCCCCCAACCCGAATAGAACACACCTTTTTTCCCTATTGATTCCAGAATAAATTTTATATTGTTTTCTCCTCTCAGACTATCATAAATTACTTACAGAGATAATTAAATAAATATTTACATGCTGTTGAGTGTTCTGTTCCTCATTTTAACTGTGACAAATAATACGAATGAGAAGCTACATGGCCTGGCTCGGAACCCCCCGCCCCTCCCCTTTCCCCACGTAGCCCAGCATAGCTTTCCAGCCAATTGTTCCCCTCCCCGTCCTCCTAGACTGAGCCAAGATAAATATACAATAGAACTCCAATTATCCGAACCAATTGGGACCGGACCCCATTCAGATAATTGAATTTTTTCCGAAAAAGGGTCTATTTTAATTAATTACTGTATGTATGTTGAAAATGGGAGAAAAAAAACTATATTTAAAGGAAAAGAGCTTATAATTTATTGAATGAAAAGGCAACACTTTTACATGTTAAGCATAGTTATAAGTGCGGTACGTTAGTACAGTATGTACTGTACGTACCATACTGTAAATAAGTCATTGCTTGCTGAACATCTCTGTCAAAGTAACCTGTTTGACTGTATTCATCTGTTTTCTAGCAGCAAAGACACTCATTCGCTTGACAGTGAGAAGTTTCATGTGGCATATAGGCAGAATCATTATTTTTTGAATCACAGTTCGTTTCCGTTTTAATTAAAAAAGTGATTCGGATAATCGTAGTTCGGATAATTGGAGTTCTACTGTATTTACATTTCAAGTAGTTTATAGATGCTCCCGAAGGCCATGACAGATGAGTAAGTTCCTAAAAGGTGCCCTCTACTACAGATGGCTCTAATCAAAACACTCTTTGTGGAAAAAGAGAAATGTGGAGCTGTCAAACCTAGTAAGCCAGAGAAATTTAGTGGAGCTTTGATTTCTCGTGTATCCAAGAATAAAGAGCAAACGTTTTTGTCTTGATGAGAACCACAATTTCAATTCTTTTTAAAACATACTAAGCAAATTTTGTTTTACTACAGTTGTTTTGCTACTTTTGTTCAATTTATGAAGACTGTAAAGATCAGTTAATTCATTTTTGAAAATAAATTGTGAAGTTGTTCACTAGCTAAGAAGCATCACTGTCTATTAACTCTAACCTATCAATGAACTGAAACATTGACAATGTAATGTTAATCAAACACTGATACATATATTAAAAATCTTTCAGCATGCCATACTTAGAAGCTTGTGTACTGGAATCAGTCCGGATGTTTATGGGAAGAACATTCAGTATTCCCCATCGAGCACTGAAAGATACAGAACTTATGGGATACAATATACCAAAGGTTGTATGATATTTAGAATTTTAATACATATGTTTTGCTTCTTTTCATACCTTCCAACAATTAATTCTTCCACTGTTTTTAGGACACAATGGTTATATGCAATTTTCACTGCACTTTAATGAGCAAAGAAATATGGGGAGATCCAGAAGCTTTCCGCCCAGAACGCTTTATTGACCTAAATGGCAAGATTGTGATCCCTGAGGAATACACACCATTTGGTTTCGGTATGTGTCATGTGTTTTTTAAAAATCAATTTTCTATCATAAAAATAAATAAAAAACAGTAAGATTAGTTAAACAAATATTAGTAATAAAATACAATAAAAAGATCCACTCTTACTGAGATTCAATTATTTCACTTAATGCAATGCTGGGGTTGTCATGTTTTTAGAATGCAAATTCTGGGGGAAATAATCTACAGGCAAATAAAATCCAGTAGAAATAAACACTAATAGATTGCTTTAGATATTTCAGTATGTCAGAATTTTGTAATTAAACGTATATTAATTGTATGTTCTGTTTCCACTGTGTGTCAAACTGAATCTATTAACCAGAATATTTTTATAACCAATTATCATAGTACAAAATGTAAACAGTAATAGTGTGTACTTCATTTTCTGAAAGAGGGGCAAGGGGCTAAATATGAATAAAGAGTGAAACAGAATTTAGCTAAAGGGAGGGGGGGAGGGGGGGTACAAGGTGGCCAATGTTCAAACTAAACCTACCTCACTTTTGTTTATTTCGTGAATTTAATTTTGAATTCTCAATATTTTTTAAACACATCTAAATAATAATAATAAAAAATATCGTATTTACCAAATCAATCTCTGTCTAAGACTTAAATTTGACTGTTAACAAGTCATTTTATTATGCAGACTACACAAACCTTTCACCCATACAAAGGTCAAACGAACCAGCTTTAATTTTGTTGTTTGAGATTTAGTATGACAGCATTAAAATCATCAGCACAATTAATATTCTATTAATTGCATGGGGATACATTCAATTGAAATATAAAATTGTTATAGATGACTATTTCTAATAATTACAATACAGATTTCCGGAAATTTCCCTAAAAATCAGTAACATGTTTCTTTGCCCTCAAATTTGGAATTTTAGTCAGTACACCTGCACACTGGCAAAATGTGTTTAATTTATTACTATTTAACAGTGTAAATATCTTGCAAGTATGAATTTTTTTAATGGCATACAAACAATTTCTGATTTTAGGGAAACATCGCTGCATAGGAGAGACGCTAGCAAAATCAAATGTTTTCATTTTCATGTCCTCATTACTGCAAAGCTTTAACTTTGAAGTACCACCAAACAGTGAGCCTCCATCTGTGGATGCCATTGACGGCGTTACGCCGTCTCCAAAGCCATTTGATGCTTTAGTGACACTGAGGACATGACGACACACTCACTGGCTGAAGGCTAACAGTGCTCGACTGTTTCCGAGTGTGATAATGGTGAAATACAATAGTGTAAAGACTGAATGTTTTCTCTGAAGCAAACCTTTGGCAGTGATAAAGATAACAGAGAATTATCTAAGTTCACATTTGAATTTGTTTCAGAAACTATGTTTTTTTTTTTATTCTATAGTGCTTGTGAACACATTATAGAAAAAGTGATTCTATTATATATCATACCGAATATATAACCTAAGGACACACAGTGATTTTTTTTTCAATATTTTGAAATTAAAAACTTTTAAAGTCTTTTATAGTATTGTGTATAGATAAAACCTATTCTACTACACCCTAAGTTAATCAGAAATATATTTAATGCTAGTAAATGAAGCTGGTTTCAATGTTTGTGGATGTTCTAAATTGGTGTAATAATTATCGCATCATGAAGACAAGGATTACATTAATCATTTGGGACTTAGATTGGAATATGGACATAACGCTAGAATAGTTATCTATCTAGCAGACATGTTCCAATGTGTTTTGTAAAATAACAATGAGTCCTATGCTCCAACAAAACCAGCTGGGAAAAATTGTGTCATCTGCCTGTTGCCCAGCTAAAATAAATTAACTTGGTCAAAGGTCCCCGTCTCAATCACATATTGTTTTAGTTATTTAAGTGTTGTATTTATTTCTCAGTATTCCCATATAATGGATTAAAAACAAGATAGGTTATTGATTATTTTCTGTATACTATCACAAATGAAGACATGTTTGTTTTTCTTACGGCTCTACGCCTATTTGATTTCATTAGAGGTGGGATAGGACCGGGGACAAGGAACATGAAGGAATTCGGCCATTACCTTCTGAAGGAAGTATCCCGGCATTCTCCTGGAGTGATTTGAGGAAACCATGGAAAACTCAAATCTGGATGCCCGGACAGGGATGAACCGGCGTCCTCCCAGGAGAAGGGGAAAGATGAGCACACATCATTCCCGCTGCCATACATCCCACCTCCTACATTAGTAATATTGTGATGTGTGTTTGTGGTTCCTTGTGTGTTCACCTGGCCTTCCTGCCTTTAGCTGTGTTAATTGATGGGTTACTTTCCCTATCTCATCTTAATTCCAGCGCTGAATGACAGTTTCATTGTTATCATTTTCCATGTAATGAATTAAGTATTTTTAAAAGAATGGTTATGATTTTTTGTTGGTAGGCCTTTATTTTACTGTCTGAAAATGGCCGAGTTAAAAAATGAGATACACTGAGCCATCCAGTAAAAACAATTTGTTAAGATACTGAAATTAATTAAAAATAGTTGAATCAGAAATAGGAAATCTACCATTGTAAACAAAACAAAAATTCCTTTGCCACATTGCAGAGAATTTTGGTATCATGTCTTTTTAAATACATCTACAGTATTCCTGATAGATAGTTTTGGCACAATCTGACTGCTTCTTCCTTTACTTTATAGTATTCACATGCATCCGCTGCTTAAAGGTAAAAAAAAAAAATTGAAATCAACAGTAATGGTAGCTATATTTGCAGGACACCAAAATGGAAGGTATCTTATTACCATAGGTGGGCACAGTTAACCAAAAAGTTAACTTCGTTAATCGTTAATCCGCTACTCAAAAAATTAACTTCGATAATCGTTAAAGCGTTACATGTTTGCAAGTTTAACGCAAGTTAAAGTTAACCGTTAAAAGTTAACCATCCAAAAGTGGAACTGATGTTTATATTTTGCAATAAGTATTACTGCAAGCAGTACCAAGGTGTTATGCACAGTGATGTGAATCAATAATACGTCTACCAAATGTCGTTTTGGAAATTTAGGTTTTCTTCAATGTTTTACCAGTTTCTTAAACGTATCAGATTCTTCAACATGCAGTAGAAACATGTTGGCAACGAAAGGGTTTATGATACATCGTTCCACACCAGCCTGGAATATGACAGTGCCCGTGGCTAAGTTGTCAAAAATGTTACTGACGTAAACTTTTATTAGCAGATGGAAGTGAAATCAAATCAATTCTGCTGCTATCTACATCAGAAGAAGCTACCGCATTTGAAGAAAGCTTTGAATTATTTTTCTTTTTTCCCACAAGTTGGCCCTGCTTTTACTTTTTCTTCAAATTGTTCATGTTTGAATATATGCATCCTCTTCATATGTTGTTTAAGATTATTAAGGATATACACGTGAGATATGATTGTAGAATGTTTAGGTAAACACAGTTTGCATTCATATATCAATTGTTCTCCCAGTCTTTATTTAAACGCAACATAATCGCATAAATGTGGCCAAGGATTTTTAATCTTCTCGTTGTTATTATTAGTGTTGTTGCTTTCACTAACGGATTCAAGAGCTCAGTTTTCATGACGTAATCATATAACGAATGTCAGTTTAATTTATTTCACTAACGAACACCAAAGCAGTAGCAACTAAAAAGTGACATTTTCCTGGCAACAAAGAAAGTTAGATTATAAAAATAACAAAATCAATCACCGATCGAATTAGAAACGAGTAGTGAGCTCCGGTTTGCAGACGTAAAATAGAAACGCACCAAAACTCTAGCTTTCCTGCTCACATCCACGCCATGCCTAGCATGTAAGTTGTATACGCACCACACTCGCACTTATTACCTAATTCATTCGCCATACGACTCGCCGAACTGTCGAGCGTGGAGTGGCGCGCAGTTCAAACAAATACAGTAACTACCAATGTAACGGACTAAAGTTAACGGTAGTTAAGTTTAACGGAAGTTAAGAAGAACGTTAACGATTTTTAGGTTAACTTAAAAGTTAAATTTTTATAATTTTGTTAACTTCGTTAATTAACGATTAACGGATTAGCGGTTTTCTGCCCAGCTGTGCTTATTACATTAGGTACCTCATGTTGCTTGGTGTTAACAGAATTTCAGATTGCTGAACTTTCTACATCTTTCATGAGAGGACCTACAGTTCAACTTAGAATCGGATCTGTTGAATGATGAACTTTTTTTTTTTTACGCCTCGTCAACATCATTAGAGGCGGGATTGGACTGAGAAGGAATTCAGCCATGGCCTTTTAAAGGAAGCATCCTGGCACTTCTGGAGTGACTTTAAGTAGGGTTCCATTGTCAAGCTAATAACAATGAAAGGCACATTTTACAAAATGCATAAAAGTACAGGAGTCAATAAGGCTTGTAATAATACCAGCACAGAGGATAGTTGCATATAATAAGAGTAATGTAAATTCTTTTTCTTGTTAAAATAATATAATTTTGATAAATTCCTGCAACTGAACTGAAAGTAAAAATAAAAATTTAGTTAAAATTTTAAAATAACTTTAATTAATTCCCTACCCTTAATTTTCTCAATCTCATCTATTTTTCAAATATCCAAAGAAAGTGATGTATACTTAACGTGACCATATATCCCACTTTCAAGCTATCTGTACAGCTGACCCCAGCAAGAGTAAAAATGTCCTGCTTTTTCAAACAATATGGCAATTTAACATACACAGTCCAGTTACATTGATGTGACCACCTCTCAAAAACCAGAATAACCCACCTTTGGCAGAGCGGACCACTGCGAGGCATGCAGGAAGAGAGTCAATTAGGTTTCTGAAAGTGTTCACTGGAATGTTGAGCCATGTCGATTCCAGTGCCGTGGCCAGCTGCGCTAGATTACGCAGTTAAGGATCCATGGCGCGAACTACCCGATCGAGGTGGTCCCACAAATTCTCGATTGGGTTTTAATATGGTGAGTTTGCTGGCCAGGGGAGTAAGGTAAACTCATCCTGGTGCTCTTTGAACCACGCACATACACTGCGAGCTGTATGACACCTCGCATTGTCCTGCTGGTAGATGCCATCATTCTGAGGAAACGTTAATCGCATGTAGCGGTGGACATGGTGCGCAAGGACAGATACGTACTTGTGCTGATCCATCGTGCCTTCCACAATGATGAGTTCACCCAGTGAATGCCAGAAAAACATTCTCCAACCCATAATGCTCCCTCCTCCACCCTGGATCCTTCTGGTAATTGTTGCAGGGTGTTTGCTTTCAGACGTTTCACGCCGTATGCGCCAATGTCCATCTGTCTGATGGAGCATAAAACGTGATTCATCGGAAAAAGCCACCTGTCGCCACTCTGTGGACATCCAGTTGCAGTACTGGCGTGCAAATTCCGATGAACAGCAGTCAGCATAGGTGCATTAACCAGGCGTCTGCTGTGGAGGCCCATGCGCAGCAACATTCGCTGAACCGTTGTTGAGGATACACTCTCGGTAGCCCCTTGGTTCATCTGGGCGGTCAGTTGCACATCTATTTGCCCGAACGCATCTCCGTAGCCTTCGTTCACCTCTATCATCTATAGCCCATGGTGCACCACATGTTCCACGCCGCTGATTTTGAATAGTGCCATTTTGCCATGCATGGTATACTTTCACCATGGTGGCACGTGAACAGTTCACAAAATTAGCCATTTCCGAAATGCTTCCACCCTTGGCCCGAAAGCCAATAATCATGCCCTTTTGGACGTCGGATAAATCGCTATGTTTCTGCATTACGCCAACGATTGAAATGCTTTCTGATGGCCTAGGACATCCTTTATATACACTCCACTATAATGTGCTGCCACCTGCCTTCTGTGATTGGTTATTTCATGTTGACTTCAAAAGTAGGTGGTGGTCACATTAATGTTACTGGACTGTGTATGTAGCTATTAAGGTCTAAAACAGGTTGTGCAGTGTTTACCACTTGGCGGTCAAGCCAAGCATGGACCATTGCTGACCACGCACAGATTTATTAGCAGCAGCCAAGATATGGAAATATTCAACGAGTTTTCGCTTATTTCCAACTATGTCACAGATCAAAAAATCATTAGTTGGAACATTGAGAATGTTGCTGCTGAAGACCGTTGGGCGGAATTATTTCAACACTTCCATGCTTACGCTCTCAACTCTACAAACTTTTGTTTTACAATTAAGTATGTTGTGTGTCTGCCTGTAAGTAATGCTCCTGATGAAAGAGTTTTTTCTCGAGCAAATAAAATATGGACAAGTGACAAAACAGTTAAGTATAGCAGTATTGAGAACCATTTTGACTACCAAGACCAACATCAACAAATCATGTAATGAGTTCCACTCCTACTTGATACCTAGACCCGATATTTTGAAACAGATTTGTTCCGCCGATAAAAACAAAACAACTGCCTAGTTTGACGTTAGATTTCAGACTAAGTAACTCAAGTTAACAATTAATACATCCTACTTATTATAAGTGTTCTTCATCTTTGAATAAAAACTAGTAAAATACAAAAAAAAAATTTTTAGATAATCTTCAAAAAATTTTTTTTAGGCATACTGCTTTGATAAAAAAAAAAAATGGTCACGTTATGTATACCTACAGGAACAAGCCACAGAACATAATCAAGAGTCTTTAGTATTGTTTTATTCGATTCATTTGGTACTAATGAAGATAACTGTATTTCAGTAATATATTCACACTAAAACTGGATCTCATAAGTAAGCACAAGTAAACATAATTTTTTCCATCAATATTACTGCAATGATTGTTTCCCGTGATTTTACTCAAAATCTGATTTGTTAATATTTTAGTTTGTTTCAGGCCAACTAGTTATCAAAAATATTACACTGTTACATATTGCAAAGCGTTGTGTGTTTGCCGTGACCTTCATTTGTGGTATGTGATGAGATTATTTTCCCTAGCCTTCATTAATTTTGTTGCTTAATACCATTTTCATTGTTGCTATTTTCCAATTATTCTAATTCAGTGATTCAGGTGGAAAATCAAGTACAGCCTGAATAATTAAAAGATCTGAAAGTGAACTGTGAGGATTTTTATTTAAGTACCGCCTCTCATACGAACTTTATTCACTTTAAGTGGAAACTTCAGGTAAAGGCTTCATTGCCTCACAGCCAGTTGTTTATTAGATTCGAAGAGCTTGTACGTAGTGGAGTAACTTACAGAGACTGAACAAGCAAAATGAAAACACACATGGCCAGAACAACAAGTGTTATAACCACACGATGAAAAAAAAAAAACTATGGCTCTGATGTTCAGGTACCTTATCAGCAAGTCTAGTTTTGCAAAAAATAATAACAAAAAAAATCTTTCAATGGTATTACTAAGAATTTTTACAACAAAAATGCCTGTCTAAAAGCCTTAAAATAAGACTCTATAATACAGTGGTGAAACTGGAATGTTTCTATGCAAGTGAATGCCTGGTATTAAATTATAAACTGGATAAGCATTGGACAGGAGAATTATAAGGAAAATTTTGGGTCCATCGAAAAATACAGTCCAATGGAAGTTAAGAATGAATAAGGAAATATATCATAACATTGATAAAATAATAGAATCAATCAGAAAAAGCAGAATGATATTTTTTGGACACATCTATCGCATGGACGACACCAGGCTAAAAAAAAAAAAATTATCAAATATTTTTGGGAGAAAAAATCAACTATAACCTGCATTCAAGAGATTAAGAAAGATTTGAAACGAAATAATATCAGTGAACAGGACGCTATGGAAGTTTTCTTTAAATTGCTTTACGTCTCTCAACAGCGAGGTCTTTATAGACAGGAAAGGATGGAGACAAGGAATGGGAAGGAATTCAGCCATGGCCTTTTCAAGGAAGCATCCCGGCATTTGCCTGGAGTGATTTGGGAAACCATGGAAAACCCAAATCTGGATGCCCGGACGGGGATTCGAACCGCCGTCCTCCTCCCGAATGCGAGGCCAGAACGCTATCCGTTACACCACCCCACTTGGTACTATGGAAAGAGAAAATTTTCGAAAGCAAATTTCGAATATGGCAGGATTCCAACGTAGAGTGGAGAAGAAAACGGGTAAAAAATGGTCTGAAGAGAGAAAGAGGAAACAGTGCAATAATGAAGGAGTACTTGAAAGGAAGAAAGAAAAAACAACAGGAGAGGAATTGAAATTGGCACGTGGTCCCTGGCTGGCCATAACGAAAATAAGAAGAAAAATCTTTCAAGGCTGATCAAAGTAGAATTCATTGATTGTCATGTCATGGTAATGAATTAGTATGATGGGTAGCAGACAAAAAGACTGGTCTAAAAGAAACTGGCCTAAATGCAACCAAGAAAATTGTTTATTGACTTATGACAGCAGTCACCTATAACATTAAATGGTGACTATACTCTTCACTGCTTTTTATCCCGATGTTTTATTTAATTTTAATGGCAATGGATCACATGCTCCAGTGGCAAATTCACCATAGTCCAGCCAAATAAGGATTAAACCTCGGAATGAAAGATAACAAGCTGAAAATTTGCATAAACCTTTGTTTTGATATTTTATATGTTTGCTCATAAGTATCATAGAATATCGTGTTCTTCAAGGTCAAAGGTCACAAAAAATATCTCGTTTCCTTTATTCTAAATATTATTTTGAGTTATTATAAAAGTTGTAGAGCATAAAATTCTTTACAAATTTTGTCATAGACAGTACTTCATAGATGGCGAGTGGGTAGCGCTTACCCGTATTAACGATAATGCTACTGTACGATACGTTAACTGTAAAATCCAGTAGACAGAACGATTTATAATGTTTTATTATTATTATTTCGTATCAGAAACATACAATTACACAATTACAGTCATCAAATTATAATCGACCAGAACTTGGCCACTTCCAGTGCATTTTCTGAGGCCTCATACAGTTCAGCTGCCGAACAGGATGCTGGACACAGTTGACACTGGAGCATGTGCTGGACAGTCTGGTCCTCACCGCAGTCGCACTTGATATCGCTGATCTCAGTATAGCCCCATCTTGCTAAATTCACTTTGGATCTGCCCACTCCTGATCTCAGCCTATTCAAAGATTTCCATGTCAACCATCCCTTGTCATAACCAGGTGGCAAAGATTCAGACACTCTTCCCCAGCCATGCGGAAGGGGAGCCTTAGCTTCCCATAGTTGTAACCTGGCTTCTTCAGTTGTTGTTGTAAGTTCCTGAGATATTCTTAGGAAACTTTTCCTGGACTTAAGTCTTTGCCTGTGAGGGATATACCCATATAGTGGATGAGATTTTTCATGGTTCACTTTCCTCCTTTCCTTGTTCACTGCTATTTCCCTTCGAACAGAAGGTTTATTCATTATTTCAACATTATTAATAAATAATTTATAATGTTAATTATTTATTAATAATGTTGAAATAATGAATAAACTGTAATTATTTACTAATTAATAAATTGTATTTATGGACATTATATTATTTATAAATCGTATATTAGTTTAATATTAATAATACGATATTTAAATGAAATAGCTTAAATACACTTTATTTAATTTTTTATTTCCCGACAGTTTATTATAAATCTATTACAATTCAAGATAATATACAGAGAATTTTTTTCTTGTTACTGCTTATGTCAAGTATGCAGCTCAATATACTTCATGTTCGTCATTGTATTCCTCTTCTTGTCACTCAACTTGAATTTCTAATTCCTGATCATTGTCATTTGGTTCCAAAGCTTCAAGGATTTTAGGTACATATTTACTTTCGTCATCCAGATCATCTGGTTATAATGCAGCGTTGAGGCATGCTTGTCCATTACACTGACCACAAACTGAGGATCATTGCAACTCTACTTTTCTGCATCCACAATTAGAACCACAGCCTTCATTGCAATAACAACTTCATTTTGCAACATCCACCCCCATTCCTTGGGTTCTAAATCATTCCCTAACCAAGTTTGCATCTGGTAGTAGACACGATTGATGTGTTGTCGAGTTGCTGCACTTGTAGGTGGAAGAGTGGATAACTGGATTGGTTTGTTGAATCTAGTTGATTTGATAAATTGTGTATATCGAATATTATTAAATGAATGTATAATATTAATAAATAATATAATATCCATAAAACAATTTATTAATTAGTAAATAATTAGTTTTTATAGTTACAACATAATTAATAAATAATTAACATTATAAATTATACTTTCAATTGGATTCTACAGTTAACATACCCTAGCTAACGCTAATGTCCATGCGGCTAAGCGCTCCCCACTCTCTATCTCAAGAAGGGTTAAATCTATGAAATATTGTCTATGACAAAATCTGTAGAGAATTTTATGCTCTACAACTTTTCTAATAACTCAAAATAACATTTAGAGTAAAGGAAGTGAGATATTTGTAAAAAAAAAAAAAAAAAAAAAAAAAAAAAAAAAAAAAAAAAAAAAAAAAAAATTGTGATCTTTGACCTTGAATATCCTGACTAGAGAACAATAGATTCTATGAGACTTTTGAGCCAACTTATAAAATGTTAAAACAAAGGTTTGTTCAAATTTTCAGCTCGTTATCTTTCATTCCAAGGTTTGCCCCTTTTTTCACCTTATTTTAAAGATATTCTTTAATCCTTTGAGTGCAAATTTCTCCACACATCCACTAAATGGATTTTAAATTCTTTCAGTGTCTTGGCTATATGGGAACAATGTCGATTGACTGCAATACTGAATGACAAAAAACATTTCATTTCATCTGCTTCATAACGCCAGAGATGGCAACTAGCACACCAGAATATCCTGGATACCAGACACCCCTGTCCTTAACCATTGATAAAATCCTACCACTTAACCAATAACTTTTTAACCGACTTCAAAAAAAAGGAGGAGGTTCTCAATTCGTCTGTATTTTTTTTTTTTGGTATGTATGTATGTTCAGTGATATTTTCGCCAATTTTGAACCGATTTAAATGAATTTTTTTTAGTGGATAGGGTATACCTCCAAAGTGGTCCCATATTAATTTAATTGAGAAACCACCCCTTCTACCCCCCTCCACCCCTTAATTTTTATACAAATCCACATTTTTTGTTCGATCTCAATGAAACTTTGGACATATATAGCCAAAAATAAATAGAAAAATACTGTCAACTTTTGGTTTGAAAAAACTGAAGCCCTCTCCCCCTATCCACCCCCTTAATTTTTGCCATTTTTCTTTATTCAAAGCTACAATCGATACCATTTAGCTGATCTCCATTAAAGTTGGCAATTACATGTAGTTTTTCATGGAGAAGGTTTCTGACCAAAAAAATAAAAATAAAAATCCACCCCTCTCCCCTTTACACCCCTTAATTTTATAGAAACCTACATTTCATATCTGATTTTTATTGAACTTTGCCCATGTATACTTTAAAACAAAGATGAAAATCCTGTCAATATTTGGTCTTCCAAAGTTCAACCCCCCCCCTCCTTCCACCCCTTTAATTATTGTCAATGTTTTTCATAAAAAGCTGCACTCGACACCGTTTGACAGATTATCATCAAAGCTGGTATATATATGTAATTTTTCATGGAGAATCTGACCAAAAAATAAATAAATAAAAACCCACCCCTCTCCCCTTTACACCCCGTAATTTTTATACAAACCCACATTTTTTATCAGATTTCGATGAAACTTTGGACATGTATAGTAAAAAATAAAGAGAAAAATACTGTCAACTTTTGGTTTGAAAAAACTGAAGCCCTCTGCCCCTATCCACCCCCTAAATATTTACCAATGTTCTTTATACAAAGCTACAGTCGACAAATTTAACTGGTCTCCATTAAAGTTGGCATATACATGTAATTTTTCATGGAGTAGGTTTCTGACCAAAAAAAATTAAATAAATAAATAAACCACCCCATGTCTCCCTTTACAAATCTTAATTTTATAGAAATCTACATTTCTTATCAGATTGTTAGTGAACTTTCCCCATGTATACTTTAAAACAGAGAAAAATCCTGTCAATATTTGGTTTGCCTATGCTTTACCCCTTTCTTCCTTCAACCCCATTAACTTTTGTCAATGTTCTTTATAAAAGCTACAGTCGTGATCGCGTGACCGATTACCATGAAAGTTGGTGCTTATATGTATTTTTTCACGAAGAAGGTGTCTGACCAAAGATCTAAAAACCACCCCCTCTCCTCATTAAACCACTTAATTTTTATACACAACCACAATTTTTATCCGATTTAGACAGAACTTAGCAAAATTTTACTAAAAAACAAAAAGAAAAATAATACCAACTCTTGGTTTGAAAAAGCTGAACCCCTCTCCCTGTTTCCAACCCTTTGATTTTTGTCAATTTCTTTTTATAAAGTTACAGTCGACACCATTTGACCGATCTTTATGAAAGTTGATGCATATATATGAAATATTTTATGGATAAGATTTCTAACCAAAAAAATCAAAAAAACTACCCTAGCCCCCCTTAGCTTAATATTTGCACAAAAACCAAATTCTAATCCAATTCGGTGGAACTTCGCATGCGTATACTTTAAAACAAATACAAAAAGAAAAATACTGTCCACTTAACTTACACAAAAACGCAAACCCAATACCCTTTTTTTCCCCTTTAATTATTGTCAATGTTCTTTATACAAAGCTACCGTTTCATTGTAATTTTGAAGGAAGTATGCACAAGTATACTGCAAAACAAACAGAAAAATTTTGTCTACATTTGGTTTCGAGAGTCCAAACTCCGCTTCCTTCCTTTCCATCCTTTAATCTACAGTTTCTATCCGATTCTGAAGGAAATTTCACACGTATACTTTAAAACGTACGGAACAATTGTGTTTAAATTAGGTTGCAGAAGCCCAACCTCTCTTCCCTTCTACCCCCACCCCTCCTAATTTCCAATGGTCTTTATAGATACCCACAGTTTTATCAGATTTCCATGGAACACTGAACAAGTATACTTAAAAACAAAGAGAAACATAGTGTCTACATTCTGTTTACAAAACCCTACCACTCACTACCTTACCCCATTTAATTTTTACAAATGTTCTTTACACAAAGCCACAGTTTTAATCTGGTTTTGATGGGAATTTGCACATGTATACTTTAAAACAAAGAGAAAAATACTTTCCACAATATCTTTACAAAAATCAAACTACTCTTCGTCCCCACACCCCTTAATTGTTTTTTATACATACCTACAGTTTTATCTAATATCAATAGAAATTTACACACGTATACTTTAAATCAATCACAAAAGGCATCTAGATTTGGTATACAAAAGCCCAATCCCTCTTCCCCTTAACCCTCACCCCTTTTAATTTTCAATATTCTTTACAAAAATTCACAGTTTTAAATCTCATCAAAATCAATTAAGCTATTTTTAAGTCATGGCATAATATTTATAAAATAAATGTGTCATAATGTCTCAACATGTACTTGGATACCAAGCTGTCACATTGTAAAAACCAATTAAAAATCTATATTTTCTGTGTGATGCCAGAGCAAACAGAAATATTCCAGAGACAGATTTCTGTATGTGGTATGTATTAATACCCAGATGTTACATGTTTCGGTTATCGACCAGCAGCTTTAAAAGATGTTATGATACGATCGAAACATAGCCTGGACCAAAATGTAAAATGACATTTCTTAACATAACACCCAATTCATCCCGTTCTGGAAGTTGTTGTGGTATGTAAAGACAGAATTCTTCTTTGAAAGCAAGCGCTTTAATCCCTGAGATACCAGGGAATTCGCAAAATGGGAACTGCTGCTCCATATTTAAAATACAAAAACATACCGGCAGCGGTAATATCGGTAGCGGCCACATCGTTCAGGCGATTGTGTGCAAATGTTTCGAGAAAGTCCGCGGGTTAAAGCAAATGTGATATTAAGTGGTTCCAGAGTATAAGAGAATTTTATGTGCACGCAGGTAATAAAAATATTGTTGAAGTTAGTGGCCACGGTAAGACGAATTGAGTTCGCACACAAATAAACTAGCATCGGATAAGCACAGATAAGTAAAAGCACGCGTAAATCTATGTAAGCAGTTAGATGAGGTTCCCTAAACTAAAGTAAGCAACTAAGTTAAATGGTAAACTGTAAGTGGAAATAATCTCGAAAATTTACGAGAATACGAAAGCCCAACCAACATAATGTCGCATGTAAGTAATTAACCCATGAAAGAATAACTTTTCTAGAAAGACAGTGAGCATAAACATCTGAGAGACTGGTTAAGTTTAAGTGCAAAGTTAAAAAAAAATACAAAAAAATAGAAAAATACTTTACACAATAAAAAAATAAAGTGATTCAACTGTCAAGAATGTTTAGTATATATGTGAGTATAATTGTTCACTTGTAATGTGTCTGTGTAATGTATCTGTTTGGATAGCGAAACTATGCGTATTATGAATTGTAATATAATTGAAGAATTCAGTAAAAGAAGGGAGATTACGTTTAAGATGGGTAAGCTATGATGATCATGTAATAGAATTTTATTCTGTATAAATGGATATATCTTTGTTGATAAGTAATGTAGAACAGAAATAGTAAAAGGGTATTTAGTATAGTAAAAATCGGGTGTATAATATAAAATGTAGTGTACTTAACTCTTTCAGTGCAAATAGAAATTAACTTAAAATGTTATATCTTGTAGTCAATACACGTAACAAAATTTCAAGAAAATATTAGTAATTCTTTCCTTAGAAATAGTTTCAATGTAATAAATATAGAAATAAGTCAGATTTTTCATGAATTGATGGATAATAATTCTGCCTATCCAGTTTTGTTAATGTACAATATAAATATGATTTTTCCCGAGTTGACCATAGTATATTAGGACCGAACCCAAATTTTATAAGTAAATAATCCATTTAGCGTAATGACATGTTTTGAATTTTCAAAAAGAAATTGCCATATATATTTGTGGGTGATTCAAAATTCACTCAAAAACGCGAAATCTTAGGAACATATTCTGCTGTAGTCGAATTGTTTCAGCGAAAACTTGCAGCGAACGGCTTCGCGACGAGCAAGAATGCTGTCGACGCAGCAAGTCTCGAGTTACAAGTCGGCGACCTGCACATCACTACACGCAGCCGCGAGTGAAACGAAAGACATTTGATAAGTACTAAACAGACTATTAATGGACGTTTTCATTCAGCCAATTGTTCATCGAAATTTATTGTTCGTCCTTCTAAATCATGAATCCTGTATTTTAATTCATAATTGTCATATAATACAAATAATTATTAAGGTAATAGTTATACAGCGTAGATTATGTTATCGAGATTTACACTTAGAATAACTTGTGAACACTGAAGACACAATTCGGATTACTGATTATCGATCTAATGACATTTAATCTGATTTTAAACAATTTCACTGATATTTCATGACAAACTTGGTTTATACTCAGTCTAAAATATCAAGGAGAAAGACTTTAAATTTCATTTATTCTGCAGTAGTGTAAACATTAATTTTTAACGCTCTGTAAGCAATGACTTTATAGAAATTAGAAATTTTCATATTTTGGATAATATGAGTAGTAATCAAGCATAGAATCAAAAACAGTAGCATCTTTTGCTAATAAGTAACTATTGATCTTTATCACACAAGGTCACGATGTTCTAATTCATGCAGTTAACTAGTTTGATGAAATCTTACTACCTTAAAACACAATTTTACACTTGTGTACATATTAATGATACATGAGAACAGTTATTAACTTGTTTTTGTAACTTGTAATTTAGTAAGAAATAATTATGAAGGATGTAACCTTTTCTCGAATTGACCAATGACTATTTTAAAGCAGAGCAATAGCCAATCATTAATATAAATTTCATAATTTGATTTTATAAGTTACATAGACATTACTTTTATAATCGACTGTAAGGATAAAAACGGAAAGCAAATTGTATTCTTTAATTTTTATTTGAATCGACTAATGGCGAAGTGAATGGTGGATCAGAATTCCTATGCAATGTTATGACATTATACGGGGACGTATAATGGATTGGAAGGGGGAGATATGTCATTGTCGTTTTGGACATATATATTTATTCGAAAGAATGAGAATTTTAGGTATATGAAATATTTCGTAAAGTTAGTGGAGCCTCAAGTCAGAACAGAATGCAAGCGCGAGTGTCAGCAGGTGCTGTTTATTGGTAAAACGCTGACGGCTGACTAAGAGGGCATCGCTCTGTTCGGTGACGCAAAACCGAACTTACGAGCGACCACAGCGAGCCAAACTCGCTCTCACTTTGTCGATCATTATCAACCAGTCAATATGGGCTAATTCTTAGCTAGGCCGTGTCTCGTTAGCTAGCCTCGCCACCATGCATCCATCACGTCAATTCGCCATTCAGTCAAGAAGTTAACATTCTCAATCAGTCAGTTTGCGCAGCCGAAATGCGGCTCAGTCAATAATTATTATTGTAGAGGCTTTCGGGAGTTATCCTTACAGATCGCGCTCTCAACTGTATTATACAGTCTTTAGTGGTCAATAAAGGGGACTCTAAATACGATAGTCGCCTACATTATTTATTAGGTAGATTCTCAGCTAGGTTATAATTTTGCCCTGGCCTTTCCCTGCCTAATCGGTTCTCCAACCGTAACTAATGGAGTGGTGTCATGATTCCTGACAATTAACATCAATTAACATTACTATTAGCCCACAAGTCTTTGCTTAGATCACCAGAAGACAGAAGACATCTTCAAGAGAGAAGACAGCGCAAGAGGATTAGAAGACTTAGTAAATGTCCCGAAGGTCAGTAAACTTCCACTCTAAAGTCTGCTTCCACCACAAGCCCACAAATTCACCCCCATCCACTCAGGCCTCTTGACAACGTAAGGTTCGGCACAGGGGGTTCAGTCCGGCCTTTACACTACTCTTCGTCCCCACACCCCTTAATTGTTTTTTATACATACCTACAGTTTTATCTAATATCAATAGAAATTTACACACGTATACTTTAAATCAATCACAAAAGGCATCTAGATTTGGTATACAAAAGCCCAATCCCTCTTCCCCTTAACCCTCACCCCTTTTAATTTTCAATATTCCTTTACAAAAATTCAGTTTTAAATCTCATCAAAATCAATTAAGCTATTTTTAAGTCATGGCATAATATTTATAAAATAAATGTGTCATAATGTCTCAACATGTACTTGGATACCAAGCTGTCACATTGTAAAAACCAATTAAAAATCTATATTTTCTGTGTGATGCCAGAGCAAACAGAAATATTCCAGAGACAGATTTCTGTATGTGGTATGTATTAATACCCAGATGTTACATGTTTCGGTTATCGACCAGCAGCTTTAAAAGATGTTATGATACGATCGAAACATAGCCTGGACCAAAATGTAAAATGACATTTCTTAACATAACACCCAATTCATCCCGTTCTGGAAGTTGTTGTGGTGTATAAAGACAGAATTCTTCTTTGAAAGCAAGCGCTTTAATCCCTGAGATACCAGGGAATTCGCAAAATGGGAACTGCTGCTCCATATTTAAAATAAACTATACAAAACAAACTATAATACCACTAAAAATTTAAAAATAAAATAATTGTTTAAAAAAACATAAAAAACTCCTTAAAAAAAGGCACTAAAAATTTTAAAATAACTTTATACCTTGCTTAGGAAAAAGTAAATCTAAATGGACAATATTTTACATTACTGTCATAGAAATTTTTACATTAATTAGTTATTTTTGGAGTCGGTGCCAGCGAAAGCAAGAAAAACAAAAAGATAAAAACAATAAGGAATAATAATAATACATTTAAAATAATGTTACTCTTTACCTACAATTAATGCTAAAAACATGTTTCAACAAAACTGAAACATACAAATGATACGCCGATAATATACTAACTGTAAATCGTTTACTGCATGATGCAGCCTACCAACTGACACTGTAGCGCCAGAGATATGTCTGGATGACCAATAAGGCCGAGCCACAGATTAAAATTCTGTTAATTTGTTTCCCTAAGCTATCTCCCGTAATTACACTATCTTCCTCACGACATGCTGTAAAATATTGGGAATTTTTGTTCGTACTCCCCGTTTCACCACTGACACCAAAAGAAGTTCAGTAATTCGATCTTCGCGATGTGAAAGCTGGCACCGACTCGAAAAATAACTAATTAATGTAAAAATTTCTATGACAGTAAAATATTGTCCATTTAGATTTACTTTTTCCTAAGCAAGGTATAAAGTTATTTTAAAATTTTTAGTGCTTTTTTTTTTAGGGCGGTTTTTATGTTTTTTTAAACAATTATTTTATTAATTTAATTAATTTTTTCTACTTGCATTTTTACTAGAAATAATTTTTGTGTCAGTACTAGGTAGCCTAGCTATATATATTCATTTTACCATTGCCTGTGATATATTATTGCCGATATATCGATAGTCTACTCCTTAGTCGCTCCTAACCATTTCTCCCACCACGTATTCAGTCATTTGGCGACATTCTGTATGCACACACATCTGGAACCAAATGGCCCATCTCTGCTACATCAAGATGGTTAATGCCGAAATATCGTATTTTTGTGTCCGCCTTACATTATTTCTCTCATCGCAGCCGTCAACTTAGGTAAACATGTAAAGCACCACACTAGGATCAAAATTAAAATTAAAAAATGGCACGAGGTTCTGGTGCCACAGCGCATATACATCCACTGAATGCCCACTACTAACACAGGCAAACTTTCAAACGTGGTGTGGTTGTAGCAACACTCTGCTAGCATAACAGATTTTAATGTATGGAGAATCAGCATCCGATACGGTGCGTTCACCCGTTTACAATTAAGACAAATTTTATGCTTCTTTCATTACTTAGACAATGTAATTCACAAAAAATAAATTTTTAATGTTAATAAGATTCCTAGTTTGATACTCTAGTAATATGTTAATAAAATGCATTTGGACCAACTCCAGTGACTCGCTGTGCAGAGATGCCTAAGGACCTAGAAATCAGTTGTTTTTTTTTAATTTAATGAATACTGAGCAGAGGAATGGTTATGTCCTAATATATGATATTCTACGTGACATAATTTTATGACATTTGGGGACCTGAAGACTTGATCACAAATTGACAGTTCAGGACAATGACATTTCAGTGAAATAATTAAAGATTTATGCAACAGTTTTACTACCAAATACTAAAAATAGTCTATCATGGAGTGACTTACCAGCCAAGCATTTGTAGTCGCTTAAGAAGTATGTGTTATAACAGTACTATGCACAAATTAAACTTATAGTTTATAAAGAGATTAAAGTAGTGGAGAATGAAAGAGAATAGTCAGAATAAAGAAGAAAATTCTTCTGCACTATTTCTATGTACACATAAATTAAAGAATGCAGAATTATGAAAAAAAATATTTATTGACAAAAATGTATAATTTGACGTTTTTATTTTAAAAAAGTGTAATTTGACATTTTACATAGCTATATTTATACAGCATAATGTTTTAAAATTTACAACATATTTCTACAAAAATGGGTTGTGATAAGGAGACTTTCTCAATAGTTGTAATTTTTGTAATGGGACTATATACACAGAAGATGAACATAATACACACATTATGTACATTTTTTTCCAGTGTTCAGCCACTATAAAAGTTTCAGAACTCTGCTAAATTATTTTACTAGCTACAAATTCATAACAGCTTTTAAAGGTGAGTATACATTTATAGTACTTTCTCAAGTCATTAACATGAGTTTTGTGGGTCTTTGTTTTCTTCATTTTGTAATTTACTTGACTCAGCATTTTGTCCACAATGTAGTGCAACCAAAGAATATTAGTGTAGGGACTATAATCGCTCCAATCACTCCTGCAAAAAAGTATAAAATCATACAAGTTTCATTACTCTGTTTTATTTTACAATCCTAAACTGCAGACAACTAATCCCTCAAGACATTTGCAGGATTTGCAACAAATTCCGTGGGATCCATCATAGATTTTTAATGTGTTATGAAATTAAATAACAAACATCTATTTAATAAATTAATAAATCAACTTTACTGCTAAATAATAAAAATAAACAGTTGACAATATTTTAGTTATTTAAAACGTTCTTGAGGCTCCCACCGGTAAAGTTGATACAACACAAAAGCCTCCATGCTTTCAATATTTCAGCTAAGCAAAATGACATTAATTTAACAATTCCTATCCTCTTTCTAATTATAGCTATAATTTAACCTCTTGTGCATTGAAATAACTTTGTGTTTTTAAGTTCAATTATAGTCAAACATGTCAAGTATTCATTCAGTCTTTAGTCAAATTAAATGCTTTTACAGTAAATAACATCAGCTTGCAAAATAATCTATCTGCTAAGCAGTCAAACAATAACAATAGGCACTATGTATATATAAGATACCTAAATAAATCATATTGAGAAAAATTAATTGCTTATGATCCTAGAAGAAAGATCTCAGGAAACAAATAATATTGATTGTTTTGTCTCCCAGATTTCTTCTTAAAAAACTGTACATATAGGCAGTGGCTGAATAGGATCTCCACACAGCATTCAACATAACAAAAAACACCTGATCTTGCCACGGTTTTTGTTATGTTGCAGTTGTGTGAGCTCAGTCACATGTCTCTATTTTCTTGAAAAAGGGCATGGCCTGAAACACTGTTTTTTTTTGTGTTTGTGGATTATATTTTTTTTGTTGCCGCCACACTCAACTTTGGTGAGTGGCGGATAAAGTTTATCTTTCCTTTCCCTATAAATATTGCCTCACAGAATGTTTTCCTATTCCATTACTGCTTAAATGTCATTTTTATATACATAATGTCAATCTTATTGGAGAGTCAGCCCCTCCGTTAGTCAACCAATCACTAATAATTTTCCTGAGCACTTGCGCAGATTAAGAGATATTTGTTGTCTTTTTATTTAAAAAAAAAGTTTTTAATGTTGTTATTTGAAACGAAATACTTCAAAACCAATCTCTCAGATTTTAATCCACCAAACCTACTAGTTTACATGAATTTCTAGTCTCACTACCCACAGATTCGTTACCTGTGCAACATTACCAGAACATAACCACGGCTGATGATGAGGGATTACAGTATATAGAGATTGTAAAGGCGTACATATAAAACAGTGTATTGTCAAGGGGCAAATTAACTTCTGTACTGTCTTGTAAAAGAGCACCACAATCAACAATCAAAGAACTGGAGTAACAAACACAAACAAGGAAAAACACCACATCTGTTTCCCGTCAAGGCCACTGTTGCCATTTCAAACACTCATATTTCAACCTTCATATTTAAGATTGCTATCATAATTTTTATATTATATTACTGCTCATTTGCTGCAACAGTGACATAACTAAAAAATGAGCAGTTTTGAGTTTTAATAATCTTAGGGTGGACGATTTTAATATTTACAACTGATACTTTTTCCCTTCTTTTATATTGTATTCTTGCATTTCAGTTATTTTCTACTGAATGCATAAAGTTGTTACACATGAAATATTTGAATTGGTCCTCCTGCAACACTGACATTTTTTTGTTATGTCACTGTTTCAGCAGATAAGTGTTATAATTATATCATCTTATTTTTTTATCATTCTATTCAGCATATTTTCCCCCCAAAATCAGGTTTCTGTACTTAGTTATCCACAGTCATCAGACACCATACATTATTACAATTTGTCTGCTTAATTTCATTCACTTGCATGTGCCACTCATCTTATTAACCATTTATGTTCCCCGTTGGGTGTTGGCCTCCAATCCAGAGAACATCATCATCATCTGCTGATAAAGTGATATTCACTTGCTTTACCGACACAGTAAATATAGACCAGTTATCAGGATCCCTCTCTCCACCCAACTTTCTATCTTTTGAACTGTTGTTTCTGAACTTAAAATAAGTAACAATCTATAAAATAAACACAGTGTTATTAAACTCTGAGATTAATACTTACTTCAATGCATCCCGCATCAGTCGGTATATTTCAAACTGGTAATCTCCATTAGCAGTGAATAGTAATGGATCCAGTTCCAAATCATTGAAAATGCAACAAAAATCATATGTCATTCTTGACAATGTATAATCTATAATTGTCACCTAAAACCAGAATTAGTAATCAGTAACAAAATAGCAAACAAAATCAAAATAGTTTACATAGGAGAGACAGGATACTGGTTACCATCATTATTTTCAATATAGAGAAAGAAATTGCTATAGTGGGAGAGATGTGGTACAAACATGAAAAACAATACAATTTTTTTTACTAGACAGAAACTTGGTTATAAAATAGGGTGTGTACATTTTACTGCAGGAACTAAGCTATGTCTCATTTGATTTCCTTGAATCCATTGATGTTGAAGTAGAAATGTTAGATATTCAAGGGGGCTTAGGAATGACTCGAGTGGAACTGGAGGAAAATGGATCATTCCAAATAAGCACTTTCCAACTAAAACACAAGAGCCCATCAATCCCAAAACATGAGAGCAGTATAAATAAACAAGATGAACTGGATAGTGGAAACAAAGAAACTGCCATGAGGCACTGAAAATAAGATAGGGGAGGGGAGAAAGATACCAATCACTTACCACGGATGAAGGCAGGAGGGCGAGACGAACACTTAAAAACACAAAAACATAAACACAAGTGCTCTATGATTCTTAAGACTACCGCGGCTGTCTTTGTACACGAATTATAAGCTTTACGGGCTATGCCGTGTCGTTTATTGGATAATTTATCTAAGCTTTCGGCTGTTATACTCCAGCCTTCTTCAGAGATACTTTTTATATTCACACAGCAACCGTCGCCAAGCATCACAGAGCAAAAGGCCGCTATCTTCGTTGATGTTGTTGGAATTCCTTAAGATTTCTGCTGCCTCTTTCACACAAAGCTCACTGCAAACCGGCCAGTCATTATCCAGGGTAAAATGACAAATTACACCCACACCAGCTTACGGGTGTTTACGAAATCCCCTGCAGCTGTGGCAGTGTATACATCAGAGAGACAGGTCGCACAGTGGCGGAGAGACCTTAAGAACATATCCGCCACTACAAATATAACAACAGCGACAAATCTGCAGTCGTTCGCCATGCTATTGACACCGGGCATGAAATAAAATTTCAAGACGTGAGGCTGCTGTGGAGATAAGACCAGTGGTGGCCTCGACATGTAAAAGAGGCAGCAGAAATCTTAAGGAATTCCAACAACATCAACGAAGATAGCGGCCTTCTCGAACGACCAAGGATTTGTGATTCATAATATTGTTAACTGAATATTTTTTTTTTTTGTTATGGTAGTCCTACCTATACATACATGAATGTAAACAAGGAAAGATAGGGAAGCAAAACCTATTACAGATAAAAGCAAGAGGGCAGAGATGAATGTGGATGAAAAAATGAAAACACGCCTCACAATTCATGCAGAGACACTTGGAAACCTGCATACACCAAGTCTCATTGAGTTACTTGGCACTGTAGACAAGGCAAGGGCGGTGGGGTGTGGGTGGGGTGAGGGTGCAGAATATGAAGTAGGTAATTAATAATTATGGGGAAGAATTATCACTGTAAATGACAATATGTAGCAACACATGTTACCAACTGCCTGTGAAACATTTAACTTGTGTGCTATGTGACAAGTGTATTTTTCTTTGTGAAACTTTTAGTTTACAAGGGGTAGGGACCGCCCCAATATTCACCTAGATTATTGCAAGTGACCATCCCAGGGTGTCCCGTATGCTGTGCGTAGGATTTGAACTGATCCAGTGCGCTGGTGCTTTAATGTGCCCAGCTACACACAATTAATCAAATACTTGAGAAATACACCAAATAAAACATGACACGCTGAATTCCTTTTATTAATTACACAGAAACCTTATATTCTCAATATACAAAAAACTACATCAAGCCTTGAATGAAAAGTTATATCTGCAGATTATATTCACATTATACTGTAATAAAACAACAAAAAATAATGTCAATATGAGTCGAAACATCCCTGGAGAAAAAGTGACAAATGCGAAGACAGACAAGTTGGGACAACAAGGTAAAGACTCGAATAAATTTTCATAGCATGTGATGGCACAAGTAAAGCCTGATGGAAGAAAATAGCTACAAACTGCTAGTAAAAACACAAATGCAAACAAAGCAAACTGTTTTCTTAATAATGTTAATAGTATTTAAAGTAAATATTACACAATGCAGATACTATATAGAATTCTCATGCATTATGATATAAATTAGTACCCTGTTGGGTAGGAACTTTTTAGTGATTTAATAACAGCATGAAGAAACAGCCAACTTGTGTGAGCAGCTCCAATGCCACTTACAAAAATGTCAGATTCGGTACACTAGTTGGAATCAAATGTTTCAACAATGAAACAGCCACCCACTTTTGTTGCTAACTGCACTGGTATTTTTCTATAAGAAATGTATTAGTGTCACAATAACAAAATACATTCAACTAAGGTAGGGAGGATGTTAGGTTTAAAGCTCGTCAAAGTTATCAGAACCAGCAGAGTATTTCAGGCAAGTAAGCAGGAGAAATTCAGCTACGGCGTTTTTGAGGACCTGTTTCAGCATTCCCCTGGACAGATTTCAGGGAACCATGCAAAACTAAAATTGGTACGGCTGGACTGGGAACTGATATCACATTCTCAACAATGCCAGGCCTAAATTCCCCTCCAGAATCAATGTTATAAACCACAGTCACTTGAGTTATGATTTACTGTTTTTCTTCATATCACAATTCGCTTAGCCTGTTGCTGTTTTTATAGGGTAAGTATCTATATTACTGTTCCTCTCAACCAAGTAGACATCAGCTCTGCTTCTTACTAAGATAATTCAATCTGCAGTGACACATCAGCCTATAAATCACAAAAACTATTCTACTCTTAATATCTTCAATTTGGCAGATAAAATCAGGGAAATGAAATTGCGCACAGTTACCTATAGGTATTCTTTTTTCCTTCTGCCGTTAGAGATTAGTATGTGTTTGGGAAACAGTTACAATGCATTCTGCCAATCACAATTTGAGAATCACCACAATTGCAACCATAGAATTTGCCAATGAGTAGCATGGTGGACCACAATTTTTTTCTACTTGTGGCACACCATAAATCATTAATGACTCAACATGGCACACCACAGTAAAATCAGCTAAATTAATAACTAAGTAATTAACATTAAATTTCTTAAAATATGACAATACAATTCACAGCATATGAAGCACATAAACTGGAATAAAATAACTAACAAAAATTTTACAGTTAATTCCTTACAAGTAAAATTTCGTGGAACGCTTTTCATCTACTGGTGATGACTGGAATGCACACTCTTATAAGTGATTTTGATTTTTCTATTCCTTTAGTGGTTCTACATTTATTTTAAATACAAGATTCTATGATTCATTGTTATGTTTAACACATGTATGAAGAGAGAAGGAAATATTTTTTTAAAAAAAGGTCTTACCTTTATCCCATTTGAGGGTACAAAGTGAGATTTCCCATTCAATTTGTATTCAATAGATGTCGCTGCAGTTTTTGAAATTAAAACGTTACCCCAATGTAGATCCCTATGCTCGAACTCAAGAGCATTCTCAGCCACTGCCAAAGCAAATGATGTCTGGGGAAAAAAAGGTGAATTCAACAGAATTATAAATATTTTTTTATTCAAAATAGAAAAAAAACATAAGGAGCATTTCAAGAAAAATAATCAACAGCAGTATAAATCTCTCAGCTAAGGCAATAATTTTTTTATGGCTTTATGCCTCATCAACGTCATCATAGGTACGAAAGGACGGGGGACAAGGAATGGGAAGGAATTTGGCTCCGTCTCTTTTAAAAGAACAATCTCGGCATTCGCCTGGAGAGAGTTGGGGGAAAACCATGGAAAACCCAAACGTGGATTGAATTAAGTGATACATAAGTTGATATCTGCATATACTGTGCCAACATTTTTAAAGCTAAATGAAGCGCAAACTAAATATTTCCTTATTGTTATTGCTTGCTGCTAACCAGCACAATTAAGAGATGATAATATTTAGAAACTAGGAATACTATATCAAAAGTCAATCAAAATTTGGAGAAAAGAATGTATCATTGCTTACACACTTTAGGATCTTTTTTTTTTAAAAAAAATCTCACACTTCAGGACCAAAAATATGAAATATCAACAACTAAGGAGCCAGATTTTGAAAAGCTGTAGTAATTCCAGTAATTTAATTTATATGTTAGTACAGTAAGGAAATAGTTATCATTTTTAAAATATATACACTATTCTAAAAGAGTCACTAAAATACTAATGACAGACATAAGTGACTTTAAAAAAAATCTTGTAAATTTTCAAAGAACTTATAAGCTTTGACATAAGAAATGTTCATCTACTTCTAGATTGAAGGAATGTATTAATAAAAGAAGTAATTATTCAACTATTGTCACTCCAGGGATTTCGGTACTACCAGATGATGCGTCATAATACGTGGCCTGAGGTAGGTGGTGAAGGAGGTGCAGCATCCTGGGTAGCCTCAAACAGCCACAGCTGAACACAGATGTGAGTGGGTAAACGTGGAGAGACAGGCTGTGACAGGACAGCGAAACATTTGGGGGCCCAAGTTTAAGAATTAGTGTATTTATACTGAGTGGCTTCAAAAATTTATGCTTCACAAGATGTATTACATAAAATATGCATAGAGATTGGTTTATATAGGATTGATTGTTGCCAAAAGCTGGTTTGGAATCTATAGAAAGAAAGAGAGAGAGAGAGAGAGAGAGAGAGAGAGAGAGAGAGAGAGAGAGAGCTGGTCATTACCAATGAATTGAGATGAGGAAGAGCATTGATGCTTTCATTTGGTGATTTTTCCTTCTTCATCAACATTGAATGGTTGTTGTATTGTGCATGAGAGCATAATCTAAATTAATACTTTGTAGCTCAGTGTTTTTTTTCAACCTGCGAGCCTTGACCCCCAGGGTGGTCAGTGAGTCTTGCTGGACAAAAGGGGGGGGGGGGCGGCGCGGTCAAAAGCCAGGTAAATGTAAAAAGTGAGGGTTGTAGGTCTTAGAATACAATAAAAATACAAAATTTTCAGTGAAAAGGCTGTGCCTGTTTATCTTTTAATCAACTGTGATTGTATTTTTGAGATGCAAATAATCAAATCATTTTCTAATTGGAGCCTATTTCTCTTCTTTCTACCATATTTCAGGTAATTGTCATCATAAAATCTTTTTTTTTATGTTTTGATTTGCTTCTGCCACTGCCACTTGTAGCAGACTTGGAGGGCTGTGCAGATCTTTGGAGAACTCAGTTTTATCCTCGCTCGCAACAAAGCTAGTCCGTTCTCTTGGCATACTCAAACAACTGACTGCAGAGAACGAAAACAAACTGTGGCTGCTGACCCCAACTTCTCTCGTACCACGCCACCACCGCGGCAAAGGATATATCACTGCCTGTGACCACCTTGCACAGTGTTTGATTTCTCAATCAGTAGGTAAGGTCTCAATAAAAAGAAAATTAAACACATCGGTTTTGAAATCACTGACATAGTTTCATTACGAAACTACTTGTAAAGGAGTCGCGTATGCATAAAGGTTGAAAAATACGTTGTAGTGCAATGAAATAAACCTGCAATTTAAAAAATATACAAAGTTCGATCAAAATATATAAACAGTTGTAGATGTTAGATTATTGGAGCAATTCGTCGGAAAAGATATTCTAAATTAAGTGGTAAAAATAAAAAGTTTTTCAATCTTTCATTAAGCACCTTCAGTCCCTTAAATGCCACAAGGCGTTATCTTGGGAAAGACATGGGTTCCGCCATGTGGATCATGCCTGTGAAGTGGTAGGCATCACCTACATCTAAACTGAAGGTTAGCTGGAGCTGTAAGGGAGCCCACTTCCAAGTATGATGTGGTTAGGACAATGCAATTGTTGGATCAGAGACAGCTGGTGAGGGCATAAAAATATGTGATTAAAGAGATATTTTCATTTCGTTTATGGTTTTACACCTCACTGAAGTAATTGGATGTGGGAAGGGACTAAGGGCAAGGTGCTGGGAGGAACTACGAACTGAAAATTGTTTACAACTACATTAAAATTAATGATTTGGTTTTTGGGGTAATTAATTTTATTCAAACAAAGAGACAGATTCAAAAATTTCAGTCAATTCCTTCTCCATAGCTTATTAATAGAGCCCATGACTCATTCTTTTTCTTCAAAAATAACTTCAATGGACATACTGTTCCCTGTTTACAAACATTATATTTATACTGAATAAAATATATTTTATCAGACATCTTTAGTTACCACATCCAACAAGACAATATCAGCTTGACATGCTATTGTATTTTTTATATTTTTATACAGCCTCAGGGATACACTGATACTGTGCAGTGAGGATGGGTCGAACAACATATGGCAAGACGAAATCACTTTTGACAGGAAAACTCTCTGCCAAAACTGTTAAAGAATCAAAAGGATCTTTTGATGTCTGCAGTCTGGTTTGCATACTAAAAGCACTTAAACGGGATAAGATTTAAAAAAAATAATACAACATAGGAGACAGTATCATTGCAGTGTGCAAACATGAAACATAGATGGATAGTGTTCCCAGAAATTTGACTGTACACGGTGGGCATTGGGAAGAATAGTGGGCGCGGAGTCGAACCCACCTACCAACTGCTGGAAAATCTGATTACTATTCTCACATAGTCACTTAGCCAAAAACTATGGCAGTCATTATTCTCAGCCTTTCAGAAACTACAAGTTACAAAAAAAGAATAACACAAAATACAATTAGGCACAGCGCACATATTTACAGTTAAAAGGCAACACTTATTACTATGTAAGAAAACAATTTAATTGAACATGTTAATAATGACTAAATAGAAGTTTCATATTGAATCTGAGATTTCTGTCAAAATCTAAGAACATGAGTAGATAAGACATATCATAAAATTATAGGACAAAGGGGAAAGCCCTTATGCATATACAATCACACTGGACTTCTTAAAATGAAAAATTATTGGGTTAGATCTCGGCTTATGTCAGCAAACGTGTAACTCATTAAAGTATCGAAGGATTTCATACATGAAAAATAATAAAATTTTGTTGCAAGACAAACATATTATGAAGTTGAAAAGACACAGCAAGGGAAAAAGACAGTCACCACAACCATATACGCAACTAACACACATGCTTGGGTTTTGAAAGTAATGCTAAATACTTAGAACAGATTATTTGTCTAAATTGGACGCAAGATGAAAGTTATACAAAAAACAAATACATAATTTTTAGGGTACATTAGTCACATTAGAGTAATTAAAATGTACAAAATAATTATTACTTACAAAGAGAAATAAAAAAAATTGTAGTTTAAAAAACTAAAATCACGCTTTCGTAGTAATGTGAACTAAAAGGTTAAAAATAATATTTAAATATAAACATTTTGTTTAACAGTGATAGGACGTCCCACAATTCAGGATAAATTAATTTTTTTGAATAAGCTTAAAGAATAAAGTCACTGATTACAAAATTAACTTTAATGTAAAAAAGCATGGGGTGCTATTTCAGTTGTCTTATATTTTTTGTCGTTGGCTATTTGTAAAGACAGAGTCATTGTCAAAAGTTATGTAGAGCGCACCCCACGCTTTTTTAACATTAAAGTTAAGTTTGTAATCAGTGACTTTATACTTTAAGCTTATCCAAAAAAATTAATTTATCCTGAATTGTGGGACGTCCTATCACTGTTAAACAAAATGTTTATATTTAAATATTATTTTTAACCTTTTAGTTCACATTACTACGAAAGCGTGATTTTAGTTTTTTAAACTACAATTTTATTTTTAACTTTTTAGTTCAGTATGTTTCTTACTGTTGGCTTTTCTTCACCAATCTCTCTTTTTCTTTGAGTTGTAGTTTCATTATTAATTATTATTCCCACGAGTAAAATACAATTAAATGGTCAACTCAACAAAGAGATCCAATAGCACGGTAAACGAGGAAGGCTACTTTTCTATAATAGTACGAAGTAATATTTCGAATACTTACTATTCAACATCACGACTTCAGACAGAGAAACCTTTCTGGATAGGAGACAGCAGAAGACGATCGTCTACAGCAACCAAGGCTCGTAAATCACACCCGGGAAACTGGAGAACGATGATGATGATGATGGCTATATTGGGTGGGAAATCTCCGAAGGGTGTGGCCACCAAATGCACCTGTGCACTAATGTCGCGGCTGCATTTGCCTAACTCAGTAATCCCATCAAGTATAGGATACACTGACAACGTGGTGAGAGTAAAATTATTGAATTTTTATCGGTTTTTAATAAGTGTGCAAAATTTAAAACGATTCGGACGTCAGGAAGCGGGTAAACACTGAAATGAAAGATTCCATTACATGGCAACCATTTTTCTATTGTTACCGTCAGAGTAACGAGAATAGCAGGACGTTGCTAAGAGACTACTGTATTGTCAACCGTTCTTAAAACGTGTGCAAAATGTTTATGTTTTTGCTGTCAACGTAATCAGAATATCAAGACATAGCTATGAAATTATTGTATTGTAATCAGTTATCAATACATGAGCAAAATTTCAAACAACTCGGACATCTGGAATTGGGTTAAAATTATATTGCAAAATTCCACGACATTCAACCATTTTTCTGTTGTTGCTGTCAAAGTAATGAGCATAGCAGGATATAGCTATGAAATTATTGTATTGTCACCGGTTCTTAATATGTGTGCCAAATTTCAAACAGCTCGGACATCGGGAAGTGGGTCAAAATGGAGTTGTAAAATTCCGTTACATTCATACATACATACATACATACATACATACATACAAGTCAAGCTAATATAAAGCGTGTAATTAGTATTTACTAATAACTATTTTTCATATTATTCTTATTCACTCTCACTATTTAATCTACCTTTACAACTAGCTGCCTAGTTCTCTTCAATTTTTGCAAACAATGCAAGGCAATATCAACAAAATATGCACACGTACTCCTCAATACAGAAAAAGCTTCATATATGGTAATTCCTAAACAAAAATATTTAGTACTGCAAACTTAAGACATTGCATCTTACGACTTCAGAAAAAGTTGTAGTGTCATAATAGTCACAATCTGAATATCATATACCTGTATATACTGATTTTCCTTCACCAGATAGCTAATGAACAAGCCAGACAAAACTTTTTTTTTATCAAAAACAGTCACTTTTCTCCCAAATATTTTCTGACTAGTAATTAATGACATATTCATTATATATGCTGATTTCTAGAAAAAAAATATAAATGTTTAACTCTGTAAAACAATATTTTTTAAAATTAATGTTAATTGATACCTCATTGTGCTATCTGAAGCAACTTCTCTCCTCTTTCCATGCTGAGATGTAGGATGGCTTGCATCTCTTAGGTTGAGTGTGAATCTAGTCATGATGAAAAAATAACATGCACTAGGATCACACCCAACCCAAGAAAGCAAGGATTTCTGCCATTATTGCATGCAAGTTGAAGAAATTTCTTTTAAATATCCTATATGAATAACCACTGTTCACATCAAAATAAGATAGGATAGGGAAAATAAACAGTTACCCGTCACTTACCACAGATGAAGGCAGGAGGGCGAGACACGTAAAAACACAGAAACACACGAATTGCACAATATTTCGACCTTAGTCTTACTCATGTGGGAGGCGAGACATATGGCAGGGGGAAAGATGTGTTCACATGATTCATGTGGCGGGTTGGGATGTCACCACATCTTTCCCCCTGCCATATGTCTCGCCTCCCACATGAGTAAGACTAAGGTCGAAATATTGTGTAATTCATGTGTTTCTGTGTTTTTACGTGTCTCGCCCTCCTGCCTTCATCTGTGGTAAGCGACGGGTAACTGTTTATTTTCCCTATCCTATCTTATTTTCAGTGCCTCGCGGCAGTTTCTTTGTTTCCTTTATACCACTGTTCACATCAGTAAATCAAAATTCCAATCATTATCAAGAAAGTATTTGCTCAAGCTGTAGAACTTTGTTGGTTTTTGTGAGATGCCAACAGAATATCCTGCATTATTATCATTTAAAAACTAACTTAGTCCACAACACAAAGGTTGGTTGAATCCTCCCAAAAGAGGCATACTAAGCCGTGGGTCAGAGGTAGGACAGACAGTTCCTTTCCTCTGAGATTTACAGTTTAACTTGGAATCCAAACCACGCAATGACCTGGCATAGCTCATATGATCAAACACAGCTCTTAAAAATTCCTGCGCCTACCGGAATTTGAACTGAGGACCAGAGCAGAACATTTTTGAAAGTAAGCACCTTAACCACAGATCTACCAGACTGCTCTATTATCAATTATATAAATCCAAAGGCGTCATTAATAAGGGAGTAAATAATGATGACCAAACATTAAACTGAACTGTACTGAAATACCCTGTATATTCTAAACATGCAAGCAACTCTCTACATCTACATCCATACTCTGCAATTCTCAAACTGTTGGTGGCAGAGGGTGCTAAGCGCCAATCTTAATTCTGTGGATTCCAATCCCGAATAACACGGGGAAAGAAAAAATACAAAAAAGCATCAGTACGCCATCTTATTTCACGAATCTTATCCCTCCTATCATTGCGACCCAAATAGGTTGGCGGAAGAAGTATCTCACTGCACTCGTAGCTCATAGAATTTCCCATATTCTCCTATAAATTCAAATGCAAATGACGTCATCTGTCTTCCAAACGATTCCAGCACAATCTATGTATCAATTCTATGACATTTTCATGAGGGCTGTAGCAACTAGTCACAAATCGAGCGGCTCTTCTCTGCACTCTCTCCACTGCGTCAATCAGGCCCTTGCGATACGGATCCCAACAGTAATCCATATACGGATGCACTAGTGTTTTATACACTATTTCCTTTGTATGAGCATTACAATTCCTCAGAATACGACCTATGAATTGTAATTTAGAATTAGCTTTGCCTACGACGGAAGTTATGTGCAAGTCCGATTTCATGTTGCTTTCTAAAAGTAATTGTTCAGTATCGAAGGTTGTAACATAACATACGTCAGAGCCATGCAAGAGTATCTGTGGCCGGCGTAGTACGCCAGTGTGGGGCTATCTTTGCTGTGTGTATCGTTGACCGCCGTCAAGTCAAGTTGTGGACGCGGGAACATTTCGGTCGTGATTATAGAAATTGTGAAAAGAAGAGAAGATTTGGCGGAGTGTAACGTGGAAACTAATAATGTGTTATATTAACGGTTTTGCACGGAGTGCAGCGATCTCAAGTGACTGTGGACATGTTATGAGTACTGTGGAGAGTGTGGGAGTTTGTGCAATTTAATTCCTCTTGTCCCACGAGTCTGCAATTCTCGGAAAAGGAGTCTGATTCCTTATTTAAATATTTATTTGGTGGTGGTATTTTCCGTTGGTGTGAAATCATAAGTTTATGAACTCAATAAAGTTTGGTATATCTGTCCATTCTGAAGTGTGTGAGCTTATCATTTAGTAACCCGACAAACGTTAATACCTAAGCCTGGCGATCGCGGCATAAAGAACCTTTTCTTTAATCAATGAATATGTGTGTGTCGAATAAGTGACTTTTAATAATCAAAATCCATAATTAGCCATTAAGCTTACAAGGTCTTCAAGACTTTCAACCAATAAAATGCTCTACTGAGTTTTAACTGGTCTATGAAAATGCTCAAACCATTGAATGTTGTGGAGACTTGACAATACCAAACACTTACCGCATGACAACATTCCACTGCTACTGGTCTCATTAAGAATGCACTAAAAATAAGATAGGATAGGGAAAATAAACAGTTACCCGTCACTTACCACAGATGAAGGCAGGAGGGCGAAACACGTAAAAACACAAAAACAAACGAATTGCACAATATTTCGACTTTAGTCTTACTCATGTGGGAGGCGAGACATATGGCAGGGGGAAGATGTGGTCACATCCGAGCCCGCAATGCACTAAACAATATGTTTAAGTTCATTTTAATATATTCTTGGAAACACACTACACTAATAATTCAACCTAAAAATATTCCCACCATGAATAATGCAAAGGGCTTGTAGCGAACTAAAGCACTAAACTAAACCAGCAGCAATACTAAGTCTTTAGTTTTTTGGGTGATGCTGTTTATTTATTTTGATTTCTATGCTTCTGGCTACCATTTTGCAGCCTTCATCACAGCTACTATTTGTCGTTACATCTTTCATCAAAGCAAACTAAGCCCCATGAAGTACTAAATCAGGAACCTTGTTGAAATTGTTTCAATTCTTTTAACTTATCAAAGCCATTACTGTACTTTAAAATTTTTGAAGCCTTTATGACTCCTCTAGGCCTTCTCTCCACAGCAGCCTCGTGTCTTCACAACTGCAGACTGAAGTTGATCTTCTTGCAGTAATGGATGTGTTCACAAAGTCTATCTGCCTGAGAGCGACCTGTATCACCAGTGCAAACTCCACCACAACTGCATGCTGGCGAGGGTGTGAATGATATTCCATGCTAGCCAATGCCTTACTAAGCATGCTGTGTGCCTTAAAGCACTATTCCTAGGAGTATGAATTTTTGTTTTCATGAATAAATATGAAATTTGCAAAATAAATGTGAAATTAAGTATTTTCAATACTTTCTGTGGAATCTTGATGAATGACGTTTTTTTAAAGTGAAACAATCAAGTCATGTATCATAATTTGGGTTACCTAAAAGAAAGTTTTCAAAATGAAAATGTAACTCGCAAAATACAAGTTCAATTAACATTCGTAGCAAAGTTCTGTCTGAACATCATTAAAATAACTACTGACAACTTCAAATGATCAACTTATCTGTGCACATTTAATGGAGTAATTGGAAAACTTAAAGTCTTCTCTTGAGCATCAATAGGAAAGTTCTTTTTGTGTAAAAATGAAAAACATTTTGTTGAATGAGATTGGTGAGCTCCATCAAGAGCACAGTATTATCTACATCTACATCTACTCTACTCCGCAAATCACAAATACTGTGGGTGGCAGAGGGTGCTAAGCACTAATCCTAATTCTGCGCATTCCAATCCTGAACAGATCGAGGAAAGAAGGAATACATAAATGAATCAGTACGGCATCTTATTTCTCTACTCTTATCCATCCTCTCATTGCGACCTAAATAGCTTGGCGGAAGAAGTATTTCGTTGCACTCGTAACGTAAAGATTTTCGCATATTCTCCAGCAAATTCAAACGAAAACGACGTCGTCTGTCCGCCAAACAATCCCAGCCCAATCCACGTATCAGCTCTGTGACACTTACGTAAGGACTGTAACTAGCAGTCACGAATAAAGCGTCTCTTCTCTGTACTTTCTCTAATGTGTCAATCAATCCCTTGCGATACGGATCCCAAATTCCACAACAGTATTCCAAATGTGGACGGACTAGTGTTTTGTACGCTATTTCCTTTGTATGAGCATTACAACTTCTCAAAATACGTCCTATGAATTGTAGTTTGGGATTAGCTTTGCCTACAACGGAAGTTATGTGCAAGTCCCGCAAGTTATGCTGAAGACAGAAGAGCTTAGCCAAGTTATCTACACATGTGATCGAACCCAACACAATTGCCAAATTATTTGAGGGCATCCATTAATTACGTGAGGTGTTTTTTCCGGAATTCCGGACCCACTCCCCCTTTTCTGGTGAGATTAGGTGAAATTTAGTCAGATCCCTCCCCCCTTTCCGAGGGCGGTTATACCCCCCAAAGTCGACGTCCACATCGATTATAGACCCTCTACCCCCCCTTAAGTCAAAATCCACGTTGTTTGTAGACTTTTTTTAAAAAGCTCTACCGTCCTTCAAGAATTTCAAAACTCACGTGAGATTTCTGTCGACTCCCCTCCCCCACGGTGAGATTTCGCCGGACCCTCACCCCCTATTTCACCTCACGTAATTAATTAACGCCCCCTTTTTGTCCCTCAGTAGCAGCAGGGATGATGACATCAACTCTGAACACAAATTCAACAGTGGAAAGCTTTTACAAAATACCGTTCTTCAATGGCATACCATAGGATGAGCTCATTGGTGGGTATACTCATTCTTACAGAAAATTACTAAAAGTGGTTACACAAGAAGGCCTCATGATATCTTACATATTTTAGTAGTAACAAAATGTTGCTACCCTAGATTTGCAAATGTAGCTTTGCAAAGTATCCACAGCCCAGTCAATAGCGTAGATGCAGAAAGATATTTCAGTATTCAACTATTTTGTCATAGATGACTGAAGGCAAAAACTCTAAGAATAAAATGTAGAAACAACCTCAATGTTAGTCTTTAACTAGTAATAGATTTTAAAATAAGTGTAGTTTTTGTAAGTAAATGCAAAATTTTTGATTTTGCGTTTTCTTTCAATTTTTTATTTGCAAATATACGTAATCCTAACCACCCCCTATCCTTCGTTGTTTATATTGACTAACAGCAGGTTTTTTTTTTTTTTTTTTTTAAAAAAAAGCACTGTTACTGAATTATTTTAAACCTAAAAAGGTCTGTGCAATTAAACCCATTACTTAACAAAGATGAAGGCCGAAGGATACTGAATACACAAAATAAGCACAATTCAAAATATTTTTGGTAAACCAGAAGAAGGGCAAGACAACTGACAAGAGAAACAGAGTCCTATCACCTATAATAAATCTTGGATTAACTTTCCCTATCCTTATTTGTTTTCATACTGTGATAAAATATTTTGTTCCATCTCATTATTGGAATAATACAATTTCTCGTGATTATAATAATCTGAAGAAACGGTGTTGCTACTAGTTTCTTTATGAACTCAGTACTGGAATCTACAATTATCTATTCAACAATGTGAGAAATATTTTCAATCAGTCTATTAGGTATAAGTTACTATTCAAAGAAATGTCAACATTATTTTAAACTTTCAGAGCTTGCAGGCAGTTCCATACACAATGTATGTAGGCATTTATTTTTATGTACAAAATACATTACTCCAACAATAAGTAAAATGCAAACACCAACAAACTACTCTCAAAATGCCACAGAAATAAAATGCAGTGAATCTTAAATAAAACAATGCAAGATAATCTTAAATAATCACCAACTCCTACTGAACTGAACTAGTGTTTAGTAGCATACCTGCATAAAAGCTGAAAAAGACTGTGCAGCAGAAGTAAAATGGTACGATTCCAAAGACTGGCCACCGTCTGCCAGTTCGAATACGATAAACAGTTGCTGCTCATCAAACACTGAAGGAGGATCGTTTTCTGTCCCTAAAAAACGTTAAAGAGAAACCAATGATGTTATGCAGCAACAATAAGTTCAACCGCAGTGAGGTCTCTCTCTGATCATAACTCCATTGTTTGCATCTTATTAATATAGAACTCAATTTTTTTTTTACCCATTCTCATTTTCTATTTGGCTGTGTTTGTTCTAGTGATGTTTTCAATCTCTTCCTTAATCTGTATGATGATGGAGGAAGGAAGCCCATCACCACAAATATAATTATATTTTGAGAGTTTCAATTTGACAAAGTAATTAACTGGGCAATGGGAAAGAAAAGGGGAGCAGGGATATAAGAAGATGGGGCAATCAAATTAGCGATAAATAGGGAGAGAAACGAAAAAAGAAAAATTTCAGATATAGAAGAGAACATACACAAAGCAACAATTAAATCAAGAACTGAAATATCACCCACTCTGTTGGCTTCGGGTTGCTAAGACACCATGACTGCATTTGGCACACAACATGGAATTAGCTCATTTGAGCACCAGTGGTGAAAGGAATTTATACCACTTAGCTCAAATAAGCAAGTTGAGATCCACCTTAAACAAAGTCACGCCTGTGGCATTCTCTCTTGCAAGTCCAACGGCGATGGGATAAAGATAACGGTGGCAGGTTTTGAGTGAAACTGGGAGCTGCTAGTCTTGACCTGCACGTTGGCGGCAGATGTGTGATGGTCGCCTTCCTGAGACCCTGTGATCTACTCAGGAATCCGGTCCTGCATCTGCGTCTGGGCAGGCCTATTCAGGAACACCGCTGCCCACCCTGAATGGGGAAGGCTCTAGAAAATGTGAGCTAAACATCGGAAGATCACTTTTGAACCTGGCTGGGAAACCGCACCCAGCAGGTCACTCCTTTTTGCGGTCGAAAAACTTCAAAAACTACAAAAACCATTATTATTGGCACGTGGAATGTAAGGACTTTACTGGACCTGAATGATAATCATGACAGACCCGAAAGAAGAACTGCTCTCATCACCCATGAGCTAGCCAGACTAAATATTGATATTGCTGCTCTGAGCGAAACCAGGACTCTCGGGTGAAGGAAAAATCAGCGAAGCTACTTCAGGATACACCATCTTCTGGAAAGGAAAAGGGGAAGGAGAACGCCGCATTCATGGGGTTGGATTTGCAGTGAAAACAAAACTGGTAAGCGAACATCGACTTGCTCCCATTGCTATCAGCGAACGGCTCATGACTCTCCGTATACCACTCTCATGGAACAATTACATTACTTTCATCTCCGCATATGCTCCCACTTTAATGGATGATGAAGATGCAAAGAACAAGTTTTATTGCCAACTGAATGAAACTCTCACCAACATACCTACCAGTGATAAGCTGCTAATACTCGGTGACTTCAATGCTAGAGTGGGAAGAGACAACCAACTATGGGAAAAGGTTATAGGTAAACAAGGTGTAGGGAACTGCAATGCAAATGGACTGCTGCTTCTCTCTGTGTGTGCTGAACATGAACTCATCATTACAAATACTCAATTCCGCCTACCAAACCGCTTCAAGACTACATGGATGCATCCACGATCCAAGCATTGGCATCTCATTGATTATGTTATCACCTGGCAACGTGATAAAAAAGATGTTCTCATCACTAAGACAGCAAGGAACATTGATGACTGCTGGACAGACCATAGACTTCTCGTGAGCCGCCTGAGACTCTCAATAAGTAAAAAATCACGCTCCTTCCACATGAACCCCTCCAAGAGGAAATATAATACTTTTAAACTCCGCATCGATACTGTCGCCTCAAAATATCAAGATGACATTTTAGAACAACTGTCCAACAATCCAATCAATACAAGGAACGTGGAATCAGAATGGACCACCCTTCGAAATATCATCACGAAATCTGCAGAGAAAGTAATTGGCTACGAGAATAAAAAAAAGGCCAGATTGGTTTGATGACAATAATGAACAAATTTTAACCCTCATCAGTGCGAAACGTGAAGCCTATCAACTTCTCGTTCAAAATCCAACTTCTGTGACAAAGAAAACCCGCTTTCAGGCCCTTAAGCGGAAATGTCAGACAGAAATAAGGGAAATCAAGAATAACTGGTGGCAACAGAAAGCAAAGGAACTCCAAACTCTATCAGACGCTAGGGATCTTAAAAAAATTTATGCAGGAATTAAAGAGCTATATGGACCTACTCGCAGCTCATCTGGCTCACTAAAAGCAGCTGATAACACTACCATTCTTACCGAGAGCCAGGGCATCTTGAAGCGCTGGAAAGAACACTATAACTCTCTTTTGAACCGTAGCTCTACTGCTGCAGACGATTTCCTTAGGAATATGCCGCAGCACCCTCCACAACCTTGGATGTCAGTCCTGCCAAGTTTCCAGGAGTTTTGCAAAAGCACTGAATAGCCTGAATCCAGGTAGAGCTCCTGGACCAGACAATATTCCTTTAGAACTGATTCGAAGTGGGTGGGTTACCTTGAAAACCAGGATTTTCCAACTCATTCTTCTCATGTGGAAACTCGGGAGGTGCCTCAGGACATGAAGGATGCTAACATAGTCACCATCTTCAAAAAAGGGGATCGAAGTATCTGCAACAATTATCGTGGTATCTCTCTTCTATCTATAGCAGGAAAGACTTTTGCTAGAATCCTTGCTGAATCGCCTTAAAATTATGTCAGAGAGAGTACTTCCAGAATCTCAATGTGGATTCCGTGCCTCGAGGGGCGGCCACAGACATGATCTTCTGTGCTAGACAACTTCAAGAGAAGTGCAGAGAACAACAAAAGCCTCTCTTTCTGGTATTCTATGATCTAGAGAAAGCTTTTGACACCGTGCCTAGATCTGCAATGTGGATGGTATTAAGACGATTTGGATGCCCTGAACATTTTCTGGGAGTGATTAGAGCACTCCACGATGGTATGGTTGGTCAAGTCCTTTATCAGAACGACGCCTCTGAAAAGTTCCCTATCACAAATGGTCTGAAACAAGGTTGTGTACTTGCACCAACACTTTTTGCCCTATATTTGGCAGCAATGCTCTACGAAATGTCATCTACCCTCAACACAGGCATGGAGATCAGATACCGGTTTGACGGAGGACTATTTAATCCAGCAAGACTCCGCTCATCAAGATTAACTTTCCTCACCCAGGTAACAGAACTGCAGTATGCAGATGACAACACCTCTCCAGCACATACTCCTCAGCAGATACAACAGTCCGTAAACTACTTCAAGGACGCATATGACCGTTTTGGCCTGACCATCAACACCCGAAAAACTAAAGTGCTGGCGCAACCTGCCCCTGGAGCTACACTCCCAGACTTTGATGTTACCATCTCCGGCACAGCCCTTGAGCAAGTAGATAGCTTCTCTTACCTTGGAAGCATTCTCTCTACACAGTGCACAGCAGAGAAGGATGTAGAAAACAGAATTCGGGCAGCACACATAGCCTTTGGACGACTTACTCGCGAGTGTTCCTAAACAAAGATCTTAATTTAAGCACCAAGCTGATGGTCTAACAAGCTGTAGTTGTCTCCACGTTGCTGTATGGGTGTGAGACATGGACACTCTACCGGCGAGATATTAAGAAAATGGAGCGATTTCACCAGCTAAAACTTCGCTCCATAATGAACATTAAATGGGACGACTATGTGTCCAACATTAGAGTCTTGGAAAGAGCTCAAATGTATAGCATTGAAGCCCTCATCATCAGCCACCAACTTAGATGGGTTGGACACGTTCAGCGTAATGAGCAACAGTAGACTCCCTTGCCAACTTTTATACGGTGAGCTCAGCACTGGCAGCAGACCTTGCGGTGCCCCTAAGAAACGCTACAAAGATCAGTTCAAGAAGACCCTGAAGAAAACTAATATAGACCTTACCACCTGGGACAGCCTCACAAAAGACCGCGTTCTATGGCGCAAAACTACCTCCGCAGCAGTGGCACGTTTCGAAGAGGAGCGGCGAAGTCTGGCAGCTGAATCTCGTTTAAGGCGGAAAGCCCGACAAACCCTACCACGCCAGCCACCCACATTTGGGTGCAGTGTGTGCGGAAGGCTGTTCTATGCAAGAATCGGCCTGATCAGCCACCAGCGCACACACAAATAAACACGCAAGAGAGTAACATAAACTCGGAAACAAGTATGGCCGACGACGACGACGATAAACAAAATTTTTGATAAAAACTATATTTTTTAATAATTTTTTTTTTTACTCTCTATGGCCACTCATAGATTACACTCTCCTGTAATTATCAACTGTCTGTTTCTCCCCCTCACCTTTCCCACCATGTTCATCTCTGGCTGTGACACATTGCAGACTGGTACGTACCAGGTGTGTAAATATGAAACCGGAATTTGCCGATAGATGGCTGTAGCGATCAAAGCAGTTACCGCCCAATTGCGCCATTGTCACCAGTTTCTTTTGTCGACAGCCTGCTGTGATTTTCCACTCCCGACAATACAAGTTTCATACGATAGTGCGGTTTTTAACACTGTTGAAGATGTCGACTTTTGTGCCCACAAACTACGATTTGCAGACATCGTTGATTTTCTGTTTCATTTAAAGATAACTGCTGCAGAATCGCATCGAATGCTTGTCGAAGCTTACGGCGAGCTTGCTCTCGGGAAAACACAGTGTTTCGAGTGGTTTAAAAAATTCAAAAGTGGAGATTTTGACATTAGCAATGAAGACCGTGGAAGACCTCCGAAGAAGTTTGAAGACAGTGAGATGCAAGCATTGTTGGATGAGGATGATGCTCAAACGCAACAGCAACTTGCAGATCAATTGAATGTGACACGGGAAGCTGTTTCCATACGTTTAAAAGCGATGGGAAAAATCCAGAAGATGGGAAAATGGCTTCCACATGAACTGACTGACAGACAGCAAGAAAACCAAAAAACTACTTGTGAAATGCTGCTCGCCAGATATAAAAGAAAATCATTTCTCCATAGAATTGTGACTGGTGATGAAAAGTTGATATATTTCAAGAACCCTAAGCGTAAAAAATCATGGGTATCTCCAGGTGAACCATCAACGTCAGTTTCAAGGCCAAATCACTATGGGAAGAAGACAATGCTCTGTGTTTGGTAGGATCAAAGTGGTGTGATCTATTACGAGCTTCTAAAACCTAGTGAAACTGTTAATCGTGACGTTATCAACAGAAAATACTCAGTTTGAACCAAGCATTGCGGGAAAAACGACCAGAATACCAGAAAAGACAACACAAAGTGATTTTGCTTCACGGACAATGCACCATCACACACATCAAAACCAGTCCAAGGAAATGATCGAGTCGCTTAGTTGGGAGATACTGCCGCATGCGGCTTACTCGCCTGACTTTGCGCCGTAGGATTACTATCTCTTCGCATCGATGGGACACGCACCTCGCCGAGCAGCGCTTCAGTTCTTACGAAAATGTGCGGAAATGGCTTGATGACTGGTTTGCATCAAAAGAGAAATTTATTTTTTGGTGTGGCATTCATAAATTACCGGAGAGATGGGAAAAATGTATATCTTACAATGGACAATATTTTGAATAAGGTATGTCGAACCATTTTTATGCAATGAACGTGTGTTTTTGATCAAAAAATTCCGGTTTCATATTTACACACCTGGTAGATCAGAACCTGGGCTAAGAGCTATCTGGCATGAGGTAAGTATCAGTGTGCATACATCTGATCTATAGATCATTAATGTTTACACCAAAGAAGTGTAAAATGTTTGTCATGGGCCTGCTGCTTTCATCCGAGGTGAATGACCTCACTATTGATATAAATAGATCTGAAATCAGGCAATGGTTTGAGGCAGAACAATGCAGGCTCAACATCAACCATGCTCAGGCTCAAGCCCTTGTCCATCTCCATAAAATTTCAGTTTCCCGTAATTTACTAAATCACTTTATTCAGATGTCACAATAATTTTATATTTGCCTTATTTCTTTACCACTCCCCAATGTAATTAAAGTTATTCATAACGAACACAACATCAACAAACCATAGGCTCATACAGTCCCTGTAACATTACAGAACAATAAGCTAACGAACTGTTAAAGTTCCTTTATGTCAAAGATGTTGATAATCAATATCTATCATAAGTGCGTCGTAGTACTAAACTCTTTGTAAGCAGCAGCAGTCGGTGTGTGAATGTCGCAGATGTAGGTTGTGTGGCAACGATAATGTCGTATAAATGTGGTGTAGTGGAATTCTCCTGGGTCAAAATGGATATGTAATCCGCACTACTGCATCGGGACAGAATACTGGCTTTCATTCCCACCTCGTTCGGACAAGCCAAGGTGTATAAACTTTATTAGAATACCATTGGAATGTGTATAATAAGTGGTTGATGAACAGTGATTGGTGTGTGTGAATAGTAACCGAATAAACGCCAAGTGATTGTACTTTTCACTCTGAAGGACCTGTAATCTTAAATTAATATTATTTTATAGTATTTTTCAGTTGGTGGTCGGCGTATGTGTGACTGTTTGAAACAAAAACTGTGTGAATAAAAGTTACTACAGTATTAATTGACTGTGTGTGTTCAGTATTACAGTACCTCATACAATATTAAATGTTTAAACTACACCATGGATTAAGGAATTGCTTGGAATTATGTCGACTATCCAGCTGTGGCAACCGCATTGTATAAATAAGTTTAAAACGAAGCCCAAAACCTTTCCATTAGATGGGTTAGAATACCAGTGTATAGTGAATATCATTTTCATTAATTAATGGGCTAGTAAAACCCAGCAGTTTTACATGGCTCAAGCCGTAGCAGAACTGGTTGTTAATGATAATTTATGAGGACGGAAGTTGCACAAGGCTTCTGATCGCGAAAGTGATTGACTTATTTATCGCTGTAATTGTTAATTGATTAATCCAGTAAAACAACCAGTTGTTTTAAATCCCCTACCTTTGTGATCTTGGGTAAGAAAGTTTTTCAAGTACTTGATACCATGATGTACTATAGCTATTTTCTGGAACAAAAGTTGCAGTATCTACTCAATATCAACATTTAACATTAATGTCTCCTATTTAATATAGCTCATATGGTTAATCTGCAACACAGACCATAAAGATACTGCTATTAGGAAGGTAGGAAGTAAAGACTGATCTCTATCCGAGAACTAAGTTTTTGATACTAGTGTAAGAAAGAAGTCTAAAAAATTCTTGGCCTCAACAATTTAGAGCGATGCTGATTATCTTATGCTGAAATCACAAATATATCTACTATTTCTTTATAGTGAGAAGACCAGCAAATTTTAATGAGATTTTACACTTTTCAACACCATCACATTTTGTAGTTTCTAATAGAATCACCCGGTTTCACCGAAGCCAACTTTTCATATTACTTAAGTATTAAATGTAATATTGTATGCAAAGTTTGTGTTTCTGGTATGGAAATAATGGACCATCTAAATGTTTTTCTAGAGAATTATATAAAAGTGAAAGGAAAAATGCTAGTGACACTATCACAATAATTCCTACCATTAGGGCAGCATGCTAGGACATAAACTAACTTTTTTTTTTGGGGGGGGGGCATTATTCCAATTATTTATAAAATGAATTACATGAAATTAATGCTTCCCGTTTCCATCGTTTTCAAAAACATACAACTTAGCTGAGAATGTTCTAATTCATACGTACCACGTGTACTACTGTATTCATTCCACAAATCAATCAATTTACTGGGATATTTTCCTTGTACACACTTGCAGCTCACCACTTCTACAAAACAATCCGTGGAGAACTGTGAATCATTTCGTAGGTTACTTAGTTCCCTGGGAAAGAAATAGAAGTGTCACTGGACAGCAGTCGGTAAATACCTATTCCAAATAGATTCAGCACACTCACATTGCAATCGTGACTTCGGACAGGATTTCGTGGTACTTCTTTTGTTTCTCTCCATTCACGACAATTTCACCTTCTATAGGAACTATCTTCAACACAACAGTATTCCCATTATCTCTCGTACAGAGGAAAACCTCTCCATACACCCCTTCACCAATCTTCTTACTATTGTGAAAATACCTAAAAAATAAAAAAACGGCAATATTTTACAAATCTTAAACAATCATAAATGTCACTGAAGATTCTGCAAATATGCACAATGAGAATTTTCATTAATCTGCCCAACAAAAACCTTATCACGTCCTCCTGGTAACGACTTAAGGATTCTCCACATCAACATGTTTGAATGAAATGCTGAAACTCAGTCATTGTGAGTTCAATAATAGTCACACTATTGCTCTCGTCCTCAAAGTTTACCATCACACGACTCAACAATCGATTAGACACAAAAACTTCTAATCGCACTTAGTATAATGCTATTACTTTTATTTTAACCTGGACAAAGGTTAGCAATCTTCAATACAGCTGACAAACAGATGTAATTTCAGCCGAGTTGCTAAATCGAACATTAATTTTAGTTTCATGTTAAGTGTGAAGAATGTTCCAAGTCTACTACAAATGTAAATAAGCTATCAGCTGTTTATTTAAAAAATATGAGGCACATTGGAGTTTCTCCCTTTCTCCTAGCTTTTCTTTATTATCACCCTCACCCCTAAATCACTCCTGTTCTTCCCACCACAAGTTACCAACGCTATTAAGCAGAAATATTCGTGGCTTTTAAAAAAATTGTTTATAGTTTATACTCGCTTATAGCCTTATACAGTACGAATATGGTTCTGAATGTATAATATTCTGCCTGTGGACCACCTGAATCATCTCCACGTACCACAGGTTGAAAAACACCGCTTTATATCATTAGAACTCAAATTTTTTTTTTTTCATTGATGCAATTTTTTTGTAGCTTGTATGTGTGGGAACAAGAAGGATCCCCCTTTCTCATAACCAAAAAACTGGGGTGAATTACATAGTTTTGATTCTGCACCAAAAATTATAATTGAACAGAATGAAACATTCAAAAGATATATCCCAAGATTTACCAGTTTTGATCTGATGAAACTAAGCAGTTGAGGCTAAATTCATGCAATCTGTGGAAGATACAGTTTATAATGACTATGCACTTCGTAAAAATTACTACAAAACTGAATTACCTCTGAGGGAACGCTTTCTCGAAAGCAATAGGTTCAGACTGCTTGCATCTGCTTAAAACCAAGTTCTTCGCATTGCAAAGGTTCGCCACAGACATATCCTCACTCTCTTCACAGATTAAACTCTCATCTTCTTCAGCTATTATTGATACTGAAAACAATGAATTCATTATTGAAAACTCTAAAAACTGAAACAATTTTTAAACCAAAGAGCCAACATAACTCATTACATTCCAAAGTGGGGATATGAATTTCAAGGAAACACAACATGCTGGATAAAACGAGGAGGATACGGTAATAAAACACCAATTACCATGGATGATGCAATAGTGATACCACACAAAAAAAGATATGTCCACACTTGAAACATTGAAATTATCAGTTATATATCTTTTTTTATGTGTGTGTGTGTGTTTGTTTCTTTTCCATGAGTTGTCATCAGTGGTAAGTTGTAGTTTATCATAATATACCTGCATCAAAAAGTAGTGTAATGCCAGGGAACCTCATAAACTTTGAGAACAGAAGTGGCAATGTGGTGCATGTGACATCTTATAGATATGCAATTATGATACTAACATACAATTAGAAAACATAAAGTGGGTCATAACAATCTTCCCAGAAGTGAGACATACTGAAGAGTCTATTACCGAAAGGAGAAGTGAATCTCTCTCGTCTATATGCACCGATAGAAGATTTATACAGAGTATTCGCTACTGTAAACATCAAACGAAAATTTTATGCACTCAATAGTTGGTGGGAAGAATGGTCATGTAAAAGATCAAAACCTCAAAAAAAAAATCTTTACAATATAGCCTTGGACAATGAGTTAGGGACCTGTGAAACATCTTGCATGATACCTTTTAAGGCCAAAGATATGAGAAAGAATTCATAACCCTGGGCTTTAAAAGCAAAAGTGGAATAAAAGTAAGATGATGAAGAAAAAGTAATGGAGAAACAGGCATATGGATTGAGAATGAATGAGGGAACAGACTTTTGCAGTTTGCATTTCTATTGGCCTCCAAGATGTAATTTAAGATGGAGGAATCCAGAAACACAACATAACTTCAGAACAGACCAAATATGATACATGCATTTTGTTAACAAATGATATGCCACTGGAAAGAAATATAAAGTAGCCAAATCCCATCACAAAAAGGCAACATACACAACTTAAATCTCAGGAAAGAAAGACATATTAAAAAATATATATATATATGTTTCAGACACAGGTAAATCAACAACACTGACAATTTAAACAAGAAGAAATTTACTATCAAACTTCAAATTTAATATCTTAGATGCAAGCAGATATTGTGCTGAATGTTTTGAGAACTTGGTTTCTAACTTGAAAGAAGTACTACTGAAACACAATAACATAATACGAAAGACAGACAGAATAATAAATGAACGAGAAACACTAGATATAACAAAGGGAAAGAAAGACACATGGAACAACTGAAATCAAAAGTAATTAGAATGTGCTGTAGGGGTTCAAGGGGAAACAACCATTATACCGTAATTTGTCAATAATGTTGTGCAGTTAGTAGACAAAAGTGAGGATACTGAGATATTACTGAATGGCATGAACAAAATACTGAAAGAAGAATTTGGACTAAGCAGAAACCAAAGAGAGACAAAAGTCACCAGCTGTATTAGAAATTACAACAATAACACTGGATAGCATTTGATATAATAAAGAAGGTGATAGAATTATTTGGGAAGTGAAATTAAAACTTATGATAAAAATAGAAATTATGTGAATAGGATTCTAAAAAAAAAGAAACCATTTTGTTTTGAAAATTGACTGTATGGAGTATTTCATGGAAGCTTGCAGAAAAGTGCCAGAGAGAAGATGGAGGATGGTGGGTCACATTTGAAGACATGAGGGGCTGGTTAGTTTTGTTAGGGGAGGCAACTATTGAAAGTAAGAATTATGGACAAAGGCAAGAGGTAGAAAGTTGACACTGAAGCTTGTAATTGATATGCTGAGACGAAGAGACTTGCTGCGAATAGTGTTTGCGTATATAAGGACTACTTTAGAGACTAACAACATAGAAAAAGAAACAGATAAATCAATAATACATAAATTTATAATTATAAATATGAAAATATAGAAGGAAGGGAAAAGTAAACCTACAATATAAAGGCAGGAAGGCAACTAACAGAAGAAAATATGAATACTTGTAACAGTATTCTAGTAGTAAATCTTACTCATGCAAATAGACGAGACATATGGTGACATAATCAGATGTGATTCCACTGTCACGTGGATAAGATTTACTACTAAATATTAATAACGAAAGATTGGGAAAACGACGTCATCACTCACCAAAGTTGACAGCTGCAACAAGTGAAAAACATATGTGGTGAACAAAAACATAAACAATATTTCATGTGATGAATAAGGTGTAAAACCAAAATGTTGTATATGTTTTTCACCAGTCGCAGCCATTAACTTTGGTGAGTGATGAGTCATTTCCCCTGTCCTTTATATGGAAAGGACAGGTAAAATACACCCAACACTCACTAAAGTTGAAGGGAGGAGGGCAGAAGCAACACAAAACAACACACAAACAAAAAAAATATACAATATTTCGGGTAAAACCCTTTGTCAAGTAGAAAGTAGGTAGCTGAGTTCACGCAAGCCTTGCTCTATCCTTTGTTATTTATATTGCCTAAAAGCCATCTCCTTTGTCCTTAGTATCATTACTACTAAATATTGTAACACATGTTAATCTTTTTGTACATGTTTTTGTTCGGCACGTCTTTCACTCGTCGCAGACATCAACTTTGGTGAGTGATGAAGTCATTTTACTTTGTTATTTACATTGCCTTAAGTCATTTCCTTTCTCCTTAGTATCATTACTACTAAATATTGAAAATAAGATAGGATAGGGAAAATAAACAGTTACCCGTCACTTACCACAGATGAAGGCAGGAGGGCGAGACACGTAAAAACACAAAAACAAACGAATTGTACAATATTTTGACTTTAGTCTTAGTCATGTGGGAGGCGAGACATATGGCAGGGGGAAAGATGTGGTCCCATCCCAACCCGCCACATGAATGAAGCACAGGTGGAAAACGCATGGTAGTGGTAGAATTGCCGGGAGGGGGGGGGGGGGGGAAATAGGCTTGACCAGCGATAAAAGTGAAACAAATCAATATAATCTTTGTGTAGCATAATTCAAAAAGTTATAATTGAAAATAAAGGGAGATAGAAGAATTTAAATATTATATACATATATATAAAGAAAAAAAATTGAATAGATGTAATCTTTATATATAAAGATGAATGTATGTTTGTTTGTTGGTTTGTTTGTTCTTCATACAAATCCACAGTTTTCATCCGATCTCGATGAAACTTTGCACACTTATCCTTTGAAACAAGGAGAAAAATACTGTCTACATTTGGTTGAAAAATTATCTATATAAATAACACATGTTGTCTCATAACTTCGAAATACGGTGATAGACAGACACGTTGGATGTGGACGTCTCCAGACCGTGTTTCCGTGTAGTGAACTGGCAGCTCAGTGGCTAAAGAGCTTGCTTACGAACGTCGTGGTCTCCGGTTCAAATCTCCGTTGAGGCTAAGATTTTTAAAAAATGTTTTTCATCGTAAGAGTCAGACCTAGGCCGTAGGTTATTCGGATTGAATGTTACACTGTAGATATTAGAAAGTTAGGGGTGCAATGCGAGGCAAATCGTAGGTAGTCTTGCAATTTTGTAGGTGTACACTTTTTTACGTTATAATGATCCCTCAGGTGTTGTTCGCAGTTAATGTGTGAGTGAGAACCACAGTAATACTAATATAAATACGGAAGTAAATCTCTGTCTTTTTGTTACGTTTTGACGACTAAATGGCTATATCGTTGTGATGGAATTTTGTAAGGAAAGCTGTATGAAGGGCACAGGATATTTTTTCCAGTATGATTAACAGTTGTAGTCACGAAATTTTGAGATCTTATCGAATAGTGACAGAAATATGTTGGAAATTGATTCTCTTCAAGAGGCAGGTTCGACGGTAGAATGATATAGTGATAGCTTCCCTGTCATATTATGCTGACTCGATATTGTTTGGGACCAATCCTTCGTTACCTACAACTTTCTATATTTAATTCTGGCAAAAAAATTCTTAATCCACGCGTACGAAGTCGCGGGTACGAGGCTAGTGTACATATAAAAATAATAATACACACAGATTATATTGATTTGTTTCACTTTTATCGCTGGTCAAGCCTATTCCCCCCCCCCCCCCCCGCCCCGCCCCTCCCGGCAATTCTACCACTACCACGCGTTTTCCGCCTGTGCTTCATTCATGTGGCGAGTTGGGATGGGACCACATCTTTCCCCCTGCCATATGTCTCGCCTCCCACATGACTAAGACTAAAGTCAAAATATTGTGCAATTCGTTTGTTTTTGTGTTTTTACGTGTCTCGCCCTCCTGCCTTCATCTGTGGTAAGTGACGGGTAACTGTTTATTTTCCCTATCCTATCTTATTTTCAGTGCCTCGCGGCAGTTTCTTTGTTTCCTTTATCCAATTACTACTAAATATTTACATGGAAAAGAAAGGGAAAATACACCCAACACTCACCAAAGCTGAAGGGAGGAGGGCAGCAGCAACACAGCACAACACACAAACAAATAAAAAACAATATTTCGGGTGAAGAATCCCCTTTTTCAAGTAAACAGATAGGTGGCTGGTCTTGCGCAAGACTTGCGCAGGACGCAGCCACTCATAGATCGCAACAGACCGTCGGAGGTGGTGGGGGCATACTAAATATTGTAATATGTGTTCATATTTTTGTGTTTGTTGCTGCCTTTGTGCCTCCATCTGGGCCAGTGTTGAGTTTACTTGCCTTTTCCTTCATTATTTTCACTGCCTGAAAGCAGTTTCCTTATCATTGCTCTAGTAGCTGTGAAAATGTATTTGATCTGACTCCACAAAAAGTGTGAGGAACAATAGAGAACATATGTGGATATTACTGAATGTGAGTATACCTGATGCGGAGTTGCAGCTGATGTCAGTAGGTTTCATAGATTTTGCGGTTCTAAAAGCGGAAGCTCTTCTTCCAGAGATCCTCTTGTCAGGAATAATTTGATGAGAAAGTCTTCTACATAGCGATTTTTTTGTAATGCTGTTAACGGAGTTAATACCTCCAACAGCATCAGTCAAACTTAGATCACCTAAAATAAAAAGTAGTTGTAAACAATGGGATGGAAACAAAACTCTATAATACTAATCAAAGTGGTTTTACAGTGTTTAAGATGGATTTTACCTGATTTTATTGAGGCTTCACAGTCTAAACTATTATTACAATCAAAAGTTGATAAATTCTTTTCGTTTACAACACTGTCCATCTTTCGACTAGACCTCCTACTTATGTCTGCTTCTGAGTGCATTTTCTTTAGAAGCCTTTCGGAACTTCGCCTAGTGATGGAACCCTTAGATACCACTGGATTATAATCTTCAGAAACGGTTAACGCTGTAAATAAAATATTAAAAAGTAAAACAAAAGGGAGCACTACGTAGCATTATTAACAAGGTTAAATATAATTCAGCAAAACAAGTAACAAAGGTACTAATAAAGATATAATGTTACTAAAGAATATTTTAAAGATTTATCAAGTTCCGAGACTGCCAAGCACTGATACGTCTATTATGTTGTAAATATCTTCACGAGATTAATGTTAATCTTGTGATTTATAACAGTATGACAGCTGTGAAAAATGGTAAAATCTTTTATAATTGATATGTTTACATTAAGAATAACATTTCTAGACATATTGTAAAACAATTTAATTGTTCTTTTTGTCTTCCACAATACAACACTTATGATCTAATTTTCTCACTACTGACAATATGAAACACCCAACAAAATATCTTATCTGAAGAGAGTATTTTAGGAGATAAAAATTACATGCAATCCAGATGCGGTAGATCTGAAGATTGGTTGGATCAAAGCAGGTGTACTAAACAAGCCTGTTAAAGGTAGGATGGCTAGTTCATTTCCTCAATGAATCAGAGATCAACACGGAATCCAAATCAAGAGCATTCTGGTGTAACACATATGGACAAAACAAAACCCATAACAATTCCTGGCTGCTCCAGGATTTCAATCCTGGGCCTTGACCTTTGAAGCTGAGCTACCAGACTGTAGTAGATTAAGCAACAGTTTGAGCAACACGTTTATACTAAATAATGAGGGTAGCGCTAACTCTGATTAATCATCCTATCTCTATTGGTTCATGTATGTTTGCTGTTATTTGTATGTTCCATCAGTTGTCTGTGATCTCCTCCCATAATAATAATATAAATACTGTAAATAAGTGATATGACAATGATATATTAAATTGATTATTAAATGGTGATATGTTTAAGCTTAAAATAATGAATTGTGTATGAGCAAACTGTTTGGTGATAATAGGACAATTAAGTCTCCTCTTTCAAAAAGTTGTTCATTGCTTTTCTGAATAAAATCAGAAATATCTTGAGTTGTTAGCCAGAGGGATCACTAAATAACCACATTCAAGCAATAACCAAGTATATATTATATTAAAGGACATGGCACTTACACCCATACAAATTAAAATTTGAATTTTCCACAATACAGAAGTTCACTGTAGGTCATTCACAAAAGCCAACTACATCATAAACAGTCATAACTTCAAAATGACTGAGTTGTGTTAACGACGGTGCTCTGCAACTTAAGATCCACACAACTATCGGAAAGCTTCAGGTTTAACATTCGGCAACCGAAATAGTTCGGATCTATGGCTACCAGATATCAGAACCATGTGTGACATTGTTGTTAAATATAATGCTACTGAGAACTTTGGGGAAGGTTCCACTAACCCGTCGAACAGTTATCTGACATTACATGCGACACAGACCCCGACAGCTGTGTAAGAGTTAACACACTGGTTTGAGAGAAATTTCTCTGGAAATTGACATCAGTGTGGTGTGTCAGAGAGTGAACAATAGGCTTGATTGCGGAGGTGGATCTATGCTAAAAGTTGTATATAACAGTTTTTCTGAGGAAGCCAGAACAAAGTGTATTGTTCACTAGAACCTGCTGCTAAGTCCTTCATACAACAAAGTGAAGGTGGAGGTAAGTTTATTCTCCAATGGAGAAATTGTTGCTGTTGATACTAAGATCAACCAGAGGAATGATCGCTGGCTTTCCCACACACTCAGGGATGTCCCAATTATTGCTAGAACTAAACTTCTGGCTGGGGTTTGTTAAGCTTTTCTGAAGAGGAGCTGTGAACGTTACTGATACAGTATATACTGCTTGAATTGGATCCGTGAGTTGCTAGGATTCTTTAAAATGGCCACCAAGATGTTACTTTAACCTGTAACAGCTAACAGATGTGATGCTGTACAGTCAAATAAAAAGGTCACTTCACTGAATATTCTGAAAAATTTGGTAGCAAAACTGGTATCAGTTGTAAGCCTAAGGAAAGGCACCTGATCTACAAATTCATTATCGAAGACAGCAGATTCAACTCACTCATTCAAGTCCACAACTTCGATAAAGTTTTCACCACTCCCCCATAGTTGGTGAAAACTTAAGAAAACCCCTTCAGTTACTAATAATATTTGCAGTAGTTCAACCTCAACTGCCAAATGTTAGACAATATCATTGCCTAGTATGGAAATGTTATAAGTCCCAAACCAACAGTCCAAATTCTATCACCCACAGGTGACTATAGCAATGTTCATACAGAGACATGGCACACACATCCTACACTGACCAATTACTGCCAGAAACTGCCTCCCCAAAAGAACACTGGTTGGCTTTTTATAGCCTTGGTGGGGAAATACTATACTCTGGTGAATTACCAAAATCCCACATTCTCATGTTACACTAATTTTACTTGGATTTTCCCAACATTTTAATGTCATATTTTAATTTATTTAGAATATTTTAATTCATGACAAGTTTTTTCATAGATTTACTCAATTAAGAGTTCATAATTTTTGAAAGTTACACATGGCGATATCATCAAACTTTCATAATAAAATTCAATTTTTCTCTCTTTAAATCTGGAATTACTGCTAAACTGTTATATTATTAAATGATTTTTTCTCTCCCATTTAAGCCTACTTTTATCCTCCTAGTTCTTTTATTTAAAAAGTTCAAATCCTTTGTTTTTGAAATATCTCCTTAAAAAGAATTCCAAGAGCATACGATATACACCTTAAAATGTTTGTCATTCTATGCTTTCTTAGTGTAAAATGAATGCAACAAAATTCATTATGATTGAAAAACAACCTGATTTGAATTTATTTATTTTTTTACGAAAATGGTTTAGAATCATTTTAAAAAGTGTTTTACAATTAAGAAAATGATTATAGAAGTTATTTTCTATATGAATTATGTCTAATAGGCCTCCTGCTAAACAGTTTAGGCAATATATATATATAAAATGTTCATATGTTATATGCAGTTTCAAGTGAGGGTGACATCAGTGTGGGTGAAGAATGTGGTGAAGTCATGGATGGAAACTGTGGCTTCAGAGAGGTAATATGTTTCAGCAGGACAATTCACGAGCACATACAAGCTATTTATTTTGAAACTACTTGTTGTGTAATGTGTACATGTTCTGCTCCCCAATAGCTTTGATTTTGAATGATATGTTTCAAGAGTCATCAGAACAGTTAGTAACAAGTGCAGAAAGCCTAATGTGGCACTTTCACACCGCACTTAGAGCCATTTGCCAATATGGAGAGTCCTAGTTTACAGAAAACGTGCAAGTGCTTCACATCAAGAGTGGAGGAACTCACCGAGATGGATTTTAATTTTTATTTTGGGAGGGGGACGTGGGTTACATCAAATAATTATAGTGTATATAGGTTACAAAACTGACATACAAATGTATTTTCTTATTTTTGTTCAAATAATTTAAAAAAATTCCTTTGTGTGAATTTCAAGTAACTCTTCACAAAAGACTAACAGGACTTCAACATATTATTGATTTTGTAATACTTTAAGATTTCCCATTAAATCTTTTGATTGACTTTCTTGTGACCAAAGAAAAAAATTACATAAAATCCAGATATGGTAGATTATGCAACACTTTTATGCTAAAGAATTGGGGCAGTACTAGTTTTGGTAAATCTTCCTCTGTAAGAGTGACTATATGAATAGGTTTACATGTGTATGTTGATGTGTGTATGTTTCATCCATGGCCTGTAAGCACAAGCTTTGCTTAATACTGAAAACTACTGACATAACAATGATACATTACACTGATTATCAACTGGTGATAGTTGTAATCTCGAAATATTCAAGCGCCTCCGAGCACTGTCCAGTGATGATATAACACGTAGGTTTTCTCCGTTAGTATGTTGTTCATTGCTCCTCCTTGTAACATGAATATCAGGATTAAAATCATTAATACCTCGAGCTGTAAAACAGAGAGAAAACTGAAATTATACAACTGCATTCGTGTAATGTCAATAGTACGTGTTATATTACAATAGCCCGACTTAAAGCTAAAAGAATGTCTGCTTACTATTGACTTTATAACACTTGAACATTTCCAACAAGATTTTTTTATTTAATGGCTTCTTGTAACTATAGGAAAAATTGCATTAATGGCAGAATAAAAACACTTTTATGCTAAAGAAATTGAAAGGAATTGGAAAATGACTCATCACTCACCGAAGTTGAAGGCAGCGACGGGAGAAGAACATATATCACGAACACACAAATATACACAATATTTCGGTTACTAAACCTTATTCATGTTGGAGAAAATGAGTCATGAATAAGGTTTACACCCCCCGAGCCTCATGACTCATTTTCTCCAACATGAATAAGGTTTAATAACCGAAATATTGTGTATATTTGTGTGTTCGTGATATATGTTCTTCTCCCGTCGCTGCCTTCAACTTTGACAAGTGATGAGTCATTTTCCCTTTCCTTGCAATTTAAATTGCCTAAAGCAGTTTCCTTTTTCCTTAGTTTAATTTTAAGCTAAAGAATGAGGGCAGTACTAATTCTGGTTAGTTCTCCTCTATAAAACTGACTCCTGAATAGTTTTATCATCTGTTTGCTGTAATCCTTCTAAAATTTCATGCCCTTAGTCAACACCCATTTAGCTTAATAGAATATCGAAAATTAGAGACTTAAAATGATACATTACATTCATCATTGCATGGGGACAGCTGTAATCCTGAAATATTCAAGTGCCTCCAAGCAAAACTGTTTGGTGCTGACAGAACTCGTACGTTTTTTCTATTGGGAAGTTGTTCAGTACTCCTCCGTGTAACATAAACATCACGATTAAAATCGTAAATATCATTATCTGTAAAACAGAGACAAAACTGAAATTATACACACACATTCAAGTAATATCAATCATATATATGTTCTATCACAATAGCTATTGACACGAAATTAATATAACTGCTGGATATTATTGATTTCATAATACCTAAACATTTCCAACGCAATCTTTTGGATGACTTTCTTGTGTCTACAGGACCTCTCTCAGAAACTTTTTTGTGACTCCGTCTTGTGATGAATACGTGTAGGCTGTCTTCCAATGGAGAATTATTGTTATGAGTGCTACAGGGAACTGGAAAAAAAAATTAATATCAATTTTATATTATTGTTGTTGAGAATTAAGAGAATTTTAACAACTATTATCTCCCTTATCCAAGCATTTCAACACAGTTGTAGAACACATTTACTAAACCAAAAGAAACATTCTTGCAATACTGATGTAATAACACAATAACTTCTGAAATAAAACTAACAGAAGTTCTGTAGTGAATATCTGAATGGAGATCAACACATAAATGTTACTGGCATGAAGAAGGGGTGGGAGGGGGGAAATAATAATGATACAATCCTCAAGATCAAATTACGAAACTCCCAGAACCAGATGAAACAGAGAAATACAATGAGCAGATAAAACAGGAAATACCAAAAAATGAATTGTTGTCAGGTAATGAATAATGGGATAGATTAATAAAAATATCTATGGTAACTACAGCAGACCTACAAAGTAAAACAAGAAAATAAGTGAGAAATGTGGAACAAAACTATCAAAAAGCAACAAACCAGACAAAGTCAGTCATCCTTAAAGTAAGAAAGCTTGGAGATATCCAACAAATAGAGCAAAAACTAAAAAATATTGGGAAAAGAAGTTAAAAGAATGGTATAAACAGAAAAAGAGGATGATAAACAAGAGCTAGATAAAATATGATAAAAATAAAAAAACTGTTGGGCAGCATCATTATCATTATTAGAAATAAAAAGCAAGCCTCCAAAGGAATAACAGCTATAGAATGAGAAGACATGAAGATAGTCCATGTAAACAAGATAGCAACAGAAATACAATCATATTTTGTTAAATTGCTCAGCAAAAATAGAAAGGTGAGGACAAGAGAGACAAAATTTTCATTGTAGTAGGACTGATGTGGAGAGTATTTCTTGTAGAGAGGACGTATTGATGAATTTAACGTGGATATGGTCAAACCAGCAAGACCTGTATAAATACACTTTTTTTTGTTTATGGCTTTAAGGCACACTGACGTCAAGATTATTATAGGTGGGGACAAGGAAAGGGAAGGAATTCGACAATGGTCTTCTGAAGGAAGCATTCACCTCGAGTGATTTGGGGAAACAATGGAAAACTCAAATATGGAATACGCAGGACGTACAGAGTAGCAAGAGCTATCTTTAAGGAGAACAGAATACCAGATCTTCAGAAAAAAGAATTAACTGTTCAATTATTCAAACAAGGAGACAGAAAAATGCTTGAATTACAGAGGTATGACAATTGAGAGGAAGAACAACATGGATTTAAATCTTATCTTTGCTAAATGGTGAGAGAAATGGTGGAGGAGGGGGGGGGGGAGGGATCAGTCAGTCATACTTCTTGACACAGATTCCTTGTCACCACATATAAGAGACATTAATCAACTCATGGAAAGAGTTAAACAACTGTATCAAAATACTGAGAGATGCGTTCAAATACAAGTTAGAAAATCTGGATGGTTTTAAAAGTGGGATACCACAAGGAAGTTGTTTGCCTCCACTACTTCTCATAAGCATCATGGATAAAATTATCAACCTGGTCAAAAATGCCATACAATACAATACAATACATTCATTTTCCATTGATCCCAATATAAGAGACTGGCTCTGTGGGATGTGGAAAGTTGTCAATTTACAGATAAACAGTTGCATAACAAAATAATAAGTACACCACTAGATGTACAGTCATAGTATACATGGTACATTAAACACTTCCATTACAAAATAATACATACACCAGAAGATGTACAGTCATAGCATATATGGTAAATTAAAAAAAAAAAAATCCATAACAAAATAATACATACACCACAAGATGTACATAACATATATGGTACCGTAAACAATTACGTAACAAACTAAATACATACACCAGGAGATGTACAGTCATAGCATACATGGTAAATTAATTATGTGAACTATATTTACACAAGATACTGGCAGTTATTTTTTAGATACCTTAGAAATAAATTCTTCGACAGAGTAGAAGGAGTTGTCAATTAAAAATTCTTTCAGTTTTTTCCTGAATTTATTATCATCAACTAGACATTTAATATGTGTTGGGAGCATATTGAAGATATGTATCCCTGAATATCGGACCCCTTTTTGAACAAATGACAATGACTTGTAAGTCTCATGAAGATCATTTTTACTTCTAGTGCCATAATCGTGTATTTTACTATTTGTTTCAAACAAAGTATAATTTGTGACTACAAAGGACATTAATGTGTATATATACTCAGATGCTAATGTTAAAATCCCTAACTTCTTGAACAGCTCTCTACATGAAGTTCTATTGCTAACCCCACACATAATTCTTATTACACGCTTTTGGGCTCTGAACACTTTGTCTCTATGGGTAGAATTGCCCCAGAATATTATTCCATATGACAATAAGGAGTGAAAATAAGCAAAATAAACTAGCTGCCTCATACAGAGATCACCTAAAGCTGAAATTGTACGAATTGCAAATGTGGCTGCTCCCAATCGCTTTAGTAAGTCAGAAACATGTACTTTCCAATTTAAATTATGATCAATATACAAACCTAGAAATTTCACACTATCTACCTCTTGAATGGACTGGCCTGCAAATTTTATGTCTATGTCAGGTGTTATTCTGTGTGATGTACTGAATTGCATATACTGAGTTTTATCAAAGTTTAAAGACAAGCCATTAGCTGTAAACCATTTATTAATAAGTTCAAAGACATAATTTGAAATATATTCTGTAGATAAATCTGGAATGTTTTTAATTCCTATGTTTGTGTCATCTGCAAATTGGACAAATTTTGAGTTTTTAGATGAAACACAGGGTAGATCATTTATATATATTAAAAACAATAGTGGCCCGAATATAGAACCCTGAGGTACTCCACATCTGATTAATTTCCACTCAGAAAACAGTGGACCTCTTAAGGCAGCCTTAAATTTCTCCATTGACACTTTCTGTTTTCTATTTAGAAGGTAAGAATTAAGCCATTTATTAACAATGCCATCTATACCATAATACTTAAGTTCCTGTATCAGAATTTTATGATCTACACCAGGGGTCCCCAAAGTGGTCGGTATCGACCCCTGGGGGTCAATAAGAGTTCTCCAGGGGTCGATTAATGCACGGGGCTCGAAAGGGGGTCGATTGATAATGAAGAGGATCAATTAAATTGTCTAGGGAAAAAATGGGAATATTCCAATAAAAATCCAAAATAACTGACTACCCCCATTACAACCTGAGTTTTACCAAAGCCTGTGTCGCTTTAGGTATGTGTTAAGGAGAAAACACACTGGAGGGGAAAGCATAGCAACGACGAGAGGGAAGAACAAAGCAGCGAAAACAAATAAACCAATGGATTGTAGCGATGACTCATACTGGGGCTCAAAGCGGTGAGGGTGAGGTAATACTGGAGCAAAGCTTAGCTTTCGAACTGTTTGATTTCGCCGCTTTACACTTCACTTGCATTGCTGGTTTGCTATTGGTTATTCCTGTGAGAAACAAATGTAGAGCAATTTATGAATTGTGTCTCTTCTAAGGTCCGTCTGTGGAATAAGAAAAAAGTTCAACATCACAATTATTTTATTTTAGCTAAGCTACGTGATGAACTCAACAAGTATTATTTACTTCGGGTATTTAAGAATTTTATATTCGGGAGGACGCCGGTTCGAATCCCCGTCCGGGCATCCGGATTTGGGTTTTCCATGGTTTCCCCAAATCAATCAAGGCTAATGCCGGGATGCTTCCTCCAAAAAGCCATGGCCAAATTCCTTCCAGTTCCTTGTCCGCAGTTCCATCCCGCCTCTAATGACAGCGCTGTCGACGAGTCGTAAAGCCAGAGAGGTGGGGATTGGGGGGAGGGGGGGGAGTAAACGCTGTTGGTTCATTATACACAAGTTGCACTGTTACCCTCTAGCATGGTTTCCACTCTATGTATTGTATATCTAAATGTAGATTTTGTCCTTTACATAGAAAATATTGTAATATACTGAAAACCATTAAATTTAGATACTTCTTTTTTATATTTTTCCTATCTAATTCTATTGAATAGGTAACTTTTAGATGTAATTATTATTCCTTCCAAGTCTAGTTATCTATTGTTAGCAAAAAGTAGCAACAATGCACTCTGAGAAAGAACAGACAGTTCTTTATTGCTCGTGCGGGAATAAGTTGCATCTCTTACTGCCACTGTTTTGTTGTGCTGCAATCGTATAGTGTTGTTCATATTATAAATCAGAGTTAATACCTACAATGTCGTCTACCAGTGCTAAGAAGATTATTATTTCATATCAGAAACATACATTTACACAATCATCAAATTATAATCGACCAGAACTTGGCCACTTCCAGTGCATTTTCTGAGGCCTCATACAGTTCAGCTGCCGAACAGGATGCTGGACACAGTTGACACTGGAGCATGTGCTGGACAGTCTGGTCTTCACCGCAGTCGCACTTGATATCACTGATCTCAGTATAGTCCCATCTTGCTAAATTCACTTTGCATCTGCCCATTCCTGATCTCAGCCTATTCAAAGATTTCCACGTCAACCATCCCTTGTCATAACTAGGTGGCAAAGATTCAGACACTCTTCCCCATCCATGCGGAAGGGGAGCCTTAGCTTCCCATAGTTGTAACCTGGCTTCTTCAGTTGTAGTTGTAAGTTGCTGAGATATTCTTAGGAAACTTTTCCTGGACTTCAGTCTTTGCCTGTGAAGATATGCAGACAGCATTCACACGAGTATTTGAAATATGGTTTTGTGTCATTTTTTGCAAATGAAACTATTCCTATGTGCTTGTTATGTGAAAAAACTTTTAGCAATGATGCTATGAAGCCGGCGAAAATGAAAGACCACTTGGAAAGGGTCCATTCTGATAAGAAAAACAAAGATTTTGAGTATTTCAAAATGCTAAAATAGAAATTGAGAGTTCGGCCAAATTTAATTACATATTTGAAGTCATCTGCTAGCGCTGATAGTGAAGGAGGACTGAGGTCAAACTACAGCATCTCTCTTAACATAGCAAAGAAAGTCAAACCGTACACTATTGGTGAAGAGATTATAATACCAGCTATAAAAGATGTAATTGAAAATGTTATGAAGAAAGACTCTCAACTAGTTTTAAAGTGCATACCATTGAGTGCAAATACTGTGCAGCGACGTATAGAGGAAATCGCCGATGATGTGGAAAGAACTTTGGCCTCTGAGCTCCAACATTGTAAGTTTGCTATTCAACATGACAAATCAACTTTCGGAAGTTCAAATCTTCTCATGGCTTATGTTAGGTTCCATAGTCCATCCCTGAATGACACTGTTGATGAATTTCAGTTTGCTAAATATCTTCAAACTGATTCATAAGGTGAGACAATTTTTTTATGTTTGCAAGATTATTTGAAGAAGCACAAAATTCGTTTCTGGAATATTACTGCAATAGCTACTGATGGTGCACCTGCTATGGTAGGCTGTTATAGAGGATTTTTCGTCTTTCTGAAGGAAAAAGTTCATAAAGTACATACCGTTCACTGTGTCCTACACATGCAGCATCTTGTAGCCAAAAAATTGAGTGGCGAGCTGCATGGTACTCTAAAAGTGTGCATTAGGTCAATTAATAAAATTAAAGCTCATCCTCTCAATTCCCAACTGTTTGCGAAGTTATGTGAAGACGGAGAATAAAGTCGCCGAAATATTGTGCATCAATAATAATATTACTCGGTTTGTTTCCCGAGAAACGTTTATGAATAAATTATAATGGCCTTTCAACTAAAAATGGACCTGTTAAAATCTTCACTGGCACGTAAATATTTTAAATATTTTTCAAATTTTCCACTGCTAAAAGAAAATGAAGAGACACCCAACCGTGATTTGGAGATATACAGGGTGTTACAAAAAGGTACGGCCAAACTTTCAGGAAACATTGCTCACACACAAACAAAGAAAATATGTTATGTGGACATGTGTCCGGAAACGCTTACTTTCCATGTTAGAGCTCATTTTATTACTTCTCTTCAAATCACATTAAACATGTAATGGAAACACACAGCAACAGAACGTACCAGCGTGACTTCAAACACTTTGTTACAGGAAATGTTCAAAATGTCCTCCGTTAGCGAGGATACATGCATCCACCCTCCGTCGTATGGAATCCCTGATGCGCTGATGCAGGCCTGGAGAATGGCGTATTGTATCACAGCCATCCACAATACAAGCACGAAGAGTCTCTACATTTGGTACCGGGGTTGCGTAGACAAGGGCTTTCAAATGCCCCCATAAATGGAATTCATGAGGGTTGAGGTCAGGAGAGTGTGGGGGCCATAGAATTACAGTACATACTAACGAAACTAAAATGAGCTCTAACATGGAAAGTAAGCGTTTCCGGACACATGTCCACATAACATATTTTCTTTGTTTGTGTGTGAGGAATGTTTCCTGAAAGTTTGGCCGTACCTTTTTGTAACACCCTGTATATTAAACATCTCGATAAATTAAGAGAAGACTTGAAAGCACGTTTCGAAGACTTGGAGAAGATGCATGTTCCTGAATGTTTTGTTTCTCTATTTGATGTTAAAATTGATAATGAAGGTAATGAACCTGGCTTAGAAGATGAAATGATTGAAATATGCGTAGATCTGGAAGCTAAAGCGTTGTTTAAAAATAAAAATCTCAGCGAATTTTGTAGCAATAACAATATTGTTACAAAATACCACAAGCTCAGAGGAGAAGCCGAACCCTTCTTACTTGCATTCCCAACTTCATATATGGTTGAAGCTGGCTTTAGCCACGGGAACGCTATTTTGACAAAACTGAACTTGGAAATCCGTGGTTATTTGCGACTAAAACTTACCAATTTTCAACCGAACATCAGTAATCTTGCTGCTGCCCTTCAGACCCATCCATCTCACTAATATCAACTACTTTAATAAAAAGGTATGTTAAGATATTTTTATGTATTCAATAGTAGTCATAAATTGGCAGATGTTTTTTCATCGAATTTAATTTATTTAAATTTTCAATGATTATTTTGTGTTTTACATTTTATGACACTTATGGCTATAGGCTAGTTTCCATCTATCTATAATTTTGTTATTATTTTTTATGACTATAATAACAGTGTAAAAAATCTCCTTTTTCTGTTAGTTTTGTTGGGTGGATTTTTTAAGGCGTGGGAACTGTAAATACTTTCTTTGGGTTGTTATGCAAGGCTCTTTATTGTTTAGCATCAGAAATGCTAAAAATGATTTAAAATTTTTATCAGTGGCGGATCCAGGAATCTTTCGAGCCGGGGCAAAAACTGTGGGAATGCCGCCCCTTATCACATAATTTGGAGCCCCCATTTTTGCCGTCTGACCCCAAGTATCGCCGCATCGATTGTTGGCCAAACACATTGTTGTCGCCGCCCCGAGCCCCGACTGTCGAGCCCCGACTGTCGGTCAAACACATTATTGTCGCCCCCCCCCCCTCCCTCAGATCCGGCACTGGTTTTTATTAAACGTTTAATCTGGGGGTCGATAAGAAGACAAATGTTCTATAAGGGGGTCGACGTGATAAAAAGTTTGGGGACCCCTGATCTACACAGTAAAATGCTTTAGATAAGTCACAAAAAATTCCCATAGGAATTAATTTATCAATTATTCCTTCTAAAATATTGACAGTGAATGCAAATATAGCTTGTTCTGTTGAATGACCCTTTTGAAAACCAAATTGTGATTTAGTTAGAATATTATTATTTTTTAGATGTTCATAAACTCTATTGTACATTGCTTTCTCAAAAACTTTGGAGAAGGCTGTTAGTAATGAAATTGGTCGGTAATTCGATACAGCTGCCTTATCTCCCTTTTTATAGAGTGGTTTAACTACAGCATACTTAAGCCTTTCTGGAAAAGTACCCTCAAGTAAAGATATATTAAATAGATAACTTAGTATATTACTTAATCCAATAATGAGAAAGAAACAGAAGAATTGCAACAATGGCTTGATTGGTGGAAAGACAAATTTTACAAGGTTGGATTTAAAATAAATGAGACCAAAATTGTGTGTGAAAGCAAGCCAGTTGAATTAAAACTAGGAAAGCAGAAACTGAAACTGTTTTAAACTTTAAATACCTCAGCAGTGTCAAGTCAGCTTCTAATAAGTTAACAGAAATAAGCAATACGATTAAAACAGATGCAATCTTCTATTTCAAAGATATTATGAAATAAGTTTTCCTCAAGCAGCAAAAGCATTTTTATATAAAACCTTTCTCCTCCACATCCTAACCTATTAATTAGAATCAACCACACTGCTGACTACACGGGACAACAGCGACTGAAATTAAATTCCTCAGGTATAGAGTATTCAGGAGACCAGACAAGATAAAATCAGAAGCGAATCAGTCCAACTTCAACTTGGAGCTTTCTAGACATCTTAAGAGACTCAAGACAAATGGTTTGAGCAGATGATGAGAATGGCACCAAACAGGCTATCAAAGGCAGTAATTGAAAAAAGATCAAGAGGAAGACCAGGAGATAGCTGGATGAAGCAAGTACACAAGCATCCAGAGTGGGAGGAGACACCAGAAGAAAAGTGGTGGCAAGGCACGAGGTTGAGGAAGAGGCTTGTTCTTTACCACAACCAGTCTGCTGGAGACGAAAATCGATGACGACCATCATTACAAGTTCTGCGTGTTATTGCCTTATACGGTACCCCATAACCAAATTGCCTGAATTGCCAACTCAATACTAAAATAGTGACTACACACTAATGCTCATATCAAAATCAGAACAACAACTACACTCTGACATCTCCCAAACTGTGTGTCTCAAACACCATTTCCCTTACAGCCAAGCCAGCAGTAACATATATTCAGACCAAATGCCTTACATCATACTCCCATGAACTGATCTACATGCAAACTGCCAACAGGCCACGCAATTATGGGCTTGTAAAAGATTTGACAACCTGTGTTTCAGGATTTGACCTGCCTAGGCGACTTTGGTGCCAACTGAATACGTTTCGCACAGGACATGGAGTGTGCAACGCAACAGTACATGGGTGGAGTCTACGTGAAGATGGGATACGTGACTGTGGAGGTATCCAAACCACTGACCACATTGTGATAGGCCTGCTCGTACTGCATCAAGCTGGACCAGCTGCCAGAAGATTGCTTGAATCCCTAGACATAGTTATTTGATTAACACATGTATTTCCTTACTTTGTATTTGTCATATGTAAATAATAACATGCAAAGTTATAGCCTGAAATTTATCATACAGTCCTACTTTGGGCAAAAACATAAAGCAGATCCTTTGACATGCATTTGGCTGACTCCCTTTATTCCTTCCCTGAAATATATTTTGTTCTCCCAGTGTCCCAACTATGTTCACTACCAGACAAATGCATCTGTAGATTGTACAGTACATTGAAGCCATAAAAACAAATGTCTTGACCCAATGACATGTCCCTAAAGTGGAGGAAAGTAGGGCTGAGAAACAGAGATACATTAATTTTACTTCATTGGTAAACAAATGGAGACTTTGAGAAGTTATCTGTATATCAGTGGCACAAGTTTAGGAAGAGTTTTTGATGAGAATCTTATTTAATAGATTACGTCCAAAATATTTCAGACGATATTGTTAAGTACAGGGAACCACAAGTAAGAAAGTTGCCAAAGTAGGAAAGAAAACTAAACAGAAACTCTATGACACGGACAAACAGGACTGACACAGAAGCAAAACCAAGAGGTAACAATATAATAAACAATGCAGGAGGAAGAAATGCTTTGAAGTGATCCAGATCCCTCACACGTTTCCTTGGACATGTGGAGGGCAGTGTGGCATTGTGGGAGGCAGCACCACCAAATGTTGTGTGTCATGAAGATTGAGTGCATTGTGATCATTTATATCACTTGTATGCCTGGTGATCTCCAATACCTCCTCTAAGCTTCTTGGCCATCACTGGTCTTGTCGCAACATCAACCTAGTTTTTTCAAATTTAAAAACACGGCTGGTTGTGACTGCATGCCCCCGCAATGCTAGACTACTCTGTATTATTAGACTTATAATGTCGAATGTAATCTTGAAGTATGCCCTCGATGGTGCACCCTGTATCTTTAATGTAAACTTTGATAGTGATGACAGTGAAAGTGCCGTCAGGCAAGGAAAAAGAGGAAGGATAGAAAAAATAACCCATCACTTCACTCACATGAAGGCAGGAGGGCCAGACAAACATAGAAATATGTTTCATGGTGTAGACCAGGGGTGACCCACCCGCGACCTGCCTGGTACATTTTTGCGGCCCGCGAGGTTCATCACACTTTTACGAAATATATTTATTTTATAATGGCCAAAGTAGTGAAAACTATGTATTAAAAAAAATACATTACTTGTGCATCCATATATTAAAAAATTAACTGTAGAAATTATGAGAAAAATTAACTTTGATTTTAAAATAATTATTTTTTGAATATATGACAGATATTGCCTGTTTTATTTCTGAGTTTACAGTTATGAGTTTGCAGAATAATTAAATTACATTCACTCAAAAAATGGCTATATTGGGTCTAAATCTAATATTGGTATATATAATTTTATATGCAGCATATGATGCATTTCTAAAGTGGTCCACAAGATCATTTGGGTTGGCCACCCCTGGTGTAGACTGTGCTGTGTACACACACTAATTGCTGAATGTCCCAATCCTTTATACATGAATAAGGTTTTAAAATGAAAGATTGTAAAGTGTTTTCATGTTTTGGTGATCGTCTGGTCCTTCAGCCTCCATTTGTAGTGGTTAATTTCAATGTTAACTTGATCATAATGCACAGTGTCACATAGGCCCCAGCGATTGTAGTTGGAGCATTTATCCTTTGCTTTGATTAATGAATTACTGATCCTGCTGTACTCTTAGCATACAGGTTTTGTATTGACTTTTCTTAACAACTTGTCAACTCTGTCAGTAATGCCTTTCATGTAGGGTTGAACAGCTACTCTGCATTCCTGAGCAGTGGGTTCGCTGGATGCCGTGTTGTCCGCAGCACTGGCGGACATCCGTGTGACGGTTGTGTGCAGGGCCAGTTTGATGAAGAGGTCGTGTTACTGATTGGGCGTAAAGGTTCACTGTAGTACCTCTGATTCTGTAGGCAAGCTTTCAGTATCATAGCCATTTTGATGCACAGGGTCATAAGGACACCACTTTTTGTCACTGGATGGTGGTATGATGTGGCATGTAAATATCTGTTAGTGTTCACACAATTCCAGTAGACTGAAAACCCCAGATTCTTGCCACTGCATTCCCCCCCCCCCCGGCACATCCAGAAATGGTAACTACCATTGCTCCAATTCCAAGTAAATTTGATCTTAGCACTTACCACAGAAACTTTGTCCATGGGGTCAAATAATAAACGTCTCCTCGACCTAACGCAGCCACAGATGTGGTTTAAGAGGCGCGTTGTCCAAACCTACCATCTCCAGTGCCTTTGTGAAGATGTTAGCTGTTATCAGCAAAAGCAGTGAGCACCTGGCCTCTCCTTCCATTTGGTCATATAACTTACACTGTATTGGGGGGGGGGGGGGACAGAACTCAGTTAAGCATTGTACATAAATTTTCTTTCACATTTCACTGTCAACACCATTTTCATTATTACAAAGTCTTTTCACACCCTAATACGTACGCACATGCTCTTCTAAGCAATACCCTGCCATTTAAGTAGCTTGTTATTGTTGCTGTTTAAGAGTTCAGCAGAGTGGGAATAATGAGCATTGTGAGTTCAAGTGCAGTGGTGGCAGTAAAATGGGGAAATAACAGCCCAAGCTTATCTGCGCTGTCTCTGGTGAGTGATCTCTCCTAGTTCTTCTGTAATACCATCAGTCCTTGCAGGGGAGAAATGCTGGCTAATATCTAGCAATGTCAGTATTGGATTAAGTACGTAGCAGGAGGTAGCAAATGCTACGGGCCTCGCGCCTTCTAGGGGGCCTCGCGCGCCTCCTAGGGGAGCCCCGCACCTAGGCTAGATGGGCGACCTTTTTTAGCTCTACAATTTTTCCCCCAACGGCAAAAATCAAGGGCCTTTTTCTTTACATTTGCTACGGGCCCCGCGTTGTCTTAATCCGGCCCTGAGCAATGTGGGAGAGATTCATTCACTCACTGGTTCAGGATATATGGAAGAATTGTTGGCAAGGTACTTTCTTTCTTTGTATTAAGCTGAAATCTGTCTCAATGATTTTTGAAAAGGAAAACTATTAACACAGTTTTATTACGCTCCTTGTTAATTTATACACTGTATCTGAGTCTTAGAAAACAGGCTCACTGTGTTGACAAAACGTCCACCGAACATAGTTTCCCTGAAAATTTATTGCTTTCTATTAATAGTGCCAGGTTTGTCACGTCTGTCCTAAGCACTCACAGTCTTACAGTTTTTGATGGCAAATGGAACAACATAAATGTGTCTTTTTAAACCACCCATAAATGCTGTAATCATGGTTCGAAGCTAGGCAGTTAAAGGCAATTATGAGGTAGTCAATTTAATTTGCGCGGTAGTTGTGGCCCATATTAAATTTATGACACACAGGCACATTAGAAGACAGAGTTGTAATGGACAAGGAGTGAGAAGTCCGTTGAGTGTCTACAAAGTAACAGGCAGCAAGCTTGTACTCGGTATACAACAATTCCCTGATCATAAATAAAGTTCCACTTCTCTAAAGAACACCTAAAAATTATTTCAAGATTAGTAGCATTAGGGTGTTGGAAGGAGAAATTCAATGAAATTTTGTCAATTGTTGCTTCCATTAATTTTCTTTTCAATATCAACATTATATGCTTTATTTGTCAAATATCACACACCAGGCTACGTAATTTGGAACAATAACCTCACCTGGTAGATAAATTTACAGCTCTAGAACTGTCCTTTGCACTACTTAATGTTTCAAATCATGTCCTACGTTACCATTAACCATATTTTTATTATAGTAGCCGCCACAAAAATAGACCTGCGAAGGTCAGTGCACCTCCATACAACGTTGCAAATCCTTAGAAAAATCAACTTTCAGCAATATGTGCAGAAAAATTGTAAAAAATAATACCAAATTTGTGGAACAAGGTGAAGTGTTTTTTAATTTGAAATATATACATGACTATTTTTAAAAAAAAAAAAAAAAAAAAAAACTACTTCCCGTGAAAGTTATGAATGAAATTACTTTCACTTCAACCAACTGAAAAAACTACATCAATGATGAAAAATAGCTGAAAAAAATTATGCGGCTTCCCGAAAGTTAACAGATTAATACAGAATATATTATATTCATTATATAGTGAGAAATGTTATGAAAAAAATTAAAAATTTATACAAGTTGCTTTTTTGTTCCTATTGTTTATATAAAAAGTTGTCGCTGACTAACTTCTGTTCTATTTGTTCACACAATAACTGCCAGTGTGAATGTTTGTGAGAAAATATTGAAATTAATTTTAGAAAACACAACAGAATCTTTAAATGAATCCTTCTGGTTTATTTAATAATTTATCTGCGCGAATGTTGTCGCGCTGTGCTCACGTCTAACACTGGCCGACAGCTTCCATCTCTTACGACGAGTGAGACAATCGTAGTTCCTGTACCTTCTCAAAATATTCAAATTGAAGCTCATCTAAGAAATATTATTGTAACAGAATTATATGACAGACACACATAAAAATGAACTTCCTAAATTTAAAACCAAGCATTCTCAGAATATGAAGAACAGATCTTTCTGAGCCTGAATAGCTGATTTTACGGCAGATATCGGATCGTATTTTCATGGCCGTTGGGTATTTTTGTCTGTTGTAGTACTCCAAAACAGTCCTGCATACTACTTCTTTATTAAAATTGTCAAGTTCAGTGCATTTGTACTCCCATCTATACTTCTTTCACGGTGATTCAAAAACAGGGCTCATACCTTCGGTTTCTGCCGAACTTAAAATATCGTGATACGTTGTACCGACTTCTCGGAAATATCACAAGCCTCTGCTGTCAATGTTTGAACTTGGGCAAAGTTAATGTTTCTCCTGGCTTCTTCGTTGTGGGAAAAGTTCCTAAAATACTTGATAACATTTGCCACGACAACTTTGCTTTCTAATATCTGTATGGCCTGCACGAACACCGATGTTACTTCTTTCCGGTAACGCACTGCATGTAGGATTCTTTCACTCATCACAAAGACAAACCAACTAACGTTGACACTAGCAAAGCAAACCGACCCCAGCAAAAACTACGAACCGACTGGCAGTGGAGGAACATTTGACAACCCCGCCGTCTCAACTGAGGGCAAAGGGGGTAGTGCGGGCAGGGGATGGAGGCAAGACTGTGTGACCTTGGCAGGAGTAATTTGGTGTCTTGGACTATAGTCTCATGAGCAATTTCAATACACGTATCACAATCTTATCCAGCCAGGATTCTACTAGGTGGGAATTACCTGGCTCTTATCCAGTACATATGATGTGACAATGTCTTTACACCGTCCTGTAGTAAGGAATAGTTTCATCCTCTTTTCCTAATTATTTCTGATAATCATCTCTTTATTCCTAATATGTTACAAACAACTCAGGTGAGAAATCAGCAATAAATAAATAGAATTCTCATAGCACTTTAACTATCCAACAGCTGCTGTGTCATTTTTCAATGTACAAACCTGAATAAGTTATTTTGTCATATAGAGTGTAAGGCTACATTTTGTTTTGTGTGTTATTTTTTGTTATTTGCAAACGCGTTGCTTGAAACGGGGGCACAGATGTGGCAGGCAGGTAATCAGAGACTGTTGTCCCTTCTAAAATCCAGAAGTGATACACGACAGGCAGACTCTTTATGAGGGACAGGATACATAAAGGGACAAGTGAAATGTTTTTAAAGCATATATGAAGCTGCCGGTGGCAGAAAAGGAATTATTTGACCACTGGCCATGACAGTGATTAGTGTTTGCTTAAGCGCTTTAAGTAGTAAATTGACAAAAGCAAAGTCATATGGCCGTATGAGCCTCTGGAAATCAGTAAGCCACAGTAGAAAAATTAGAAGCTATTTACGAATGTTTCTCAAGAAATAAACTGCATAAAACTATTGTTTATACAAAATACTTGGGTGACATGAATTTCCATCACTATCTTCAGGTGTAAATCGTAAGACTTGAAGGTTGCCTAGGGCATGTTGTTTAAAAGCTGGTATGGCAACAACAGACATTGTTATGTTGCCTAGCAGCATCCCATACTTCATTAGCTGCCCGATCACTTTTGCTGTACTCTGGCGCCACGACATCAAGGGTTGGAAGCGTTCTAACAAGAAATGGCATTAAGACCATTTTCCTACCACCACCAAAACTAAGGAACATTTTGCCCTCTTTAAAGGATGACATTGGCCTTCGTACACCGGGAGTTTATTGCATTCCGTGTGAATGTGGAAAGAAGTACATCAGCCAGACAGTACGGTGTATTGAACAACACTGTTTTGAACATACCTGACATGTTTGCCCGGGGCAAAAGGACAAATCCGCAGTGGAAGGAGGACACGAATTCAATTTCGAATCAAGCAAGGTTCTGGCACATGTGAGAGGGTTCTTGGACAGCGTCATTACAGAAGTGTTTGAAATTCGCCTCGTGTCTGGTCTGGTTAATTGGGACTGTGGTTCCCAGCTAAGTGATGTGTAGATACCTGTTGTTGAGGTTGCTCGTCAGAAATGCTCTGTGTTTTGTGCTCTGCGGGCGTCTAATGTGGTCCGAGAAGCTGCTAGGCAACGTAACAACGTCTGTCGTTCCAGCCTTACATTTACACCTGAAGATGGTGACGGAGATTTATGTCGTCGAAATATTGTGTATAAATAATAGTATTACTCAGTTTGTTTACTTTCATAAATAAACAACGCCGAAAAAACTGGATTCATTTATAATTAGAAGATAGTTTGCTCTTGGGTGATAGAGTTTTCTCTTCTACACAGCAAATCGATATGGACAGTTCTCAGCTAGGTAGCTAAGGAAATACATGTCAATAAAAAGGAATGGGGTGAACTATTTTCTCTTTAATGAAGTATCTTACATAAACAAATTTGCAATAAGGTGACCCTTTACTACAAAAAGATTAAAGTAGTCTAAGAAGATGATGTTGCTCCTCTTGTACAATGCTAACTATCTCTATTGAAACTGAAAAGTTAGAATAGGTCCCCGACACACCCAGGGTCCAGGTACTGTAAAGGTATGAATTCTAAATCTTTGGAAATTAATATATCTTGTTAATCTTCTAATTAATTTCCATCTACATTGATTAGTCTGACAATCCACAAGTTACACCCATATTTCATCATCCTCTACCATAATACTTTGTAGCAATTAACAACTAAATGTTGTTTTTCCCTTACAAGCATTAAAGGGGCTTCCATTTTAAGCGAGGTGTTGTTCCGGAATTCTGCCCCCCCCCCTTTCCGCTAATCAACCTCATAGTTTTTGTGGCTTTTTTGTTCTCCTGCCTCTGAGCGTGGTTATACCCCACTAAGGTCAGTTCCCACATAGTTTCTCAACCTCATGCCCCCCCCCCTAAAGTTGATATCTGCAACATCCCCCCCCCCTCTAATGTCCTGGTGAGATTTTGCTAGACCCCCCCCATTTCACCTCACATAATTAATGGATGCCCCCTGAGACTAAATCAGTGTGTACAATGTGTCCAACTACTGAACAGCTTAGTCTTAAAAACTTAACCTTTTATGAGGTGCGTACAAAAAGAAACCGAACTAATTAAATAGCGCGCCAACGGCCGCAGATAAAATTCTCTGACTTCCGTGCACACTAGTGACATCTCTCAGCAAGAGATTGCCTCTTGTCGCACTACGGTCGCTGTATTAGTTTACGAGTGACAGCCGGTTGAGTGAAGTCGTGCGCAGAGTGCTCGTCGGATTTGTGAGAAAGCGAGGATGAAGGAATTGGAGGAGCAATACGTCTGTGTGAAATTTTTTGTTGAAATTGGGAAAACTTTTACCGAGACACTTCAAATGCTTAAACAAGCATACGGGGATGACTGCATGAGCCGAACACAGTGCTATGAATGGTTTCCAAAATCTGGTCGACCCTCCACATCAACAGACGACCACCACGTTGAGAGGGTTCGCACTGTGATTCGTGAAAATTGCCGTTTGACTGTCCGTGAGGTTGCTGAAGAAGTTGGCATAAGTATAGGCTCTTGCAATCACATCCTGAGAGAAAAACTTGGAATGCATCGTGTCAGTGCAAAACTGCTGCCACGCTTGTTGACGGACGAGCAGAAGGAGAATCGAGCTAGGATTTCTAAGGAGTTGCTTGAAAAAGCAAATGAGGTCGAAAACTTCCTCAAGAACATCATTACAGGCGATGAAACATGGGATTATGGGTACGATGTGGAAACAAAGAGGCAGTCTTCAGAATGGGTGGGGAAAGGATCTCCTCGACCAAAGAAAGCGCGGATGAGTCGGTCGAACATCAAGGTGATGATGGTCGTGTTTTTTTTATTGCAAAGGAGTTGTGCACCATGAATTTGTACCACGTGGTCAAGCGGTAAACAAGGAAATCTACCAGAAAATTCTGACACGATTGAGAGATGCTGTGCGTAGGAAAAGGCCTGAACTGTGGGAGAATCAGTCGTGGATGTTGCACCATGACAACGCACCCGCTCACGAATCGTTGTTTGCCACGAATTATCTGGCAAAACATCGCACTCCCGTTGTGCCTCAGCCACCCTATTCTCCAGACTTGGCTCCGGCAGACTTTTTTCTCTTCCCAAAACTGAAAAACACTTTGAAAGGACGTCGTTTCCAGAACACAGAAGAAATTCAAGCCAATGCGACGAGAGAATTGCGCGGCATCGGAGAAATTGCATTCCAGGAGGCGTTCCAAAACTTGAAAAAACAATGGCAATGGTGTATTGATAATGAAGGACAGTACTTGGAAGGGGACAGTGTGTAAAAGTTAGTATGATGAGCAATAAAGCAATTACAGCAGAAGTTCGGTTTCTTTTTGTACACACCTTGTAAATATTTTTGTATAAATACCGATGTTAGTTTACATCTTGATAAACTATTCCCATATCCGACAACTATACTAAAACAATTTCTAATTTATTTTTCCTTTATCTATTCAATCTAAATTTAATTTTTTTTTTTTCATACCTGCAGTGTATATCATTTCACAATTGTCCGGAGTAGACTTCAGTTCTATTGACAGTTCTTTCAAATTAAAACTAACACCTGTAAGTTCACTGTGATTCACATGATTTTCAGAACATACTTCACTAGCAAAAGTATTTAAATTGTCTGGATTATTGTCTTCAAGTTCACTGTGATTCACATGATTTTCAGAACACACTTCATCAGAAAAGGTATTTAAATTGTCTGGCTTACTATTTTTCACTAGGCAAAACGAATCAGCCTTGTCATTGTTTAATATTGGAGACGGATTGGAAAAAGAACAAAGAATACTGTCAGGATGTGATATATTATCTAAAATTTCGCATTTATCCAAATACACACCATTCTCAGGCTGCACGTCACTTGAAATGAAAATAAGACTCCTCGCTTTATCAACAGAAAGCTCAGCAACTTCACTTGTTGGAATCATTTCTTCATTTTCATTGGAAGAACTGCATTCAGATGGCGAACCTGGTGTCTTCAAAACAATATTCTGATTTGATACACTTGCTCTTGGAGAAACAGAGCATGCACCCATATCTGACACGAGTGCACGCATCTGATCAGCTTCTGGGGACAGAGAATTCGTCATTGAATTTCTGACAGGTGATACAAGGACAGATGGTGAACCTGGTGTCTTCAAGACAACATTCTGATTTGATACACTTGCTCTTGGAGAAACAGAGCACGCACCCATATTTGACACGAGTCCACGTATCTGGTCAGCTTCTGGGGACAGAGAATTCGTCACTGAATTTCTGACAGATGGTGAAGCTGGTGTCTTCAAGACAACATTCTGATTTGATACACTTGCTCTCGGAGATAAAGAACACGCACCCAAATTTGACACGATTACACGCATTTTGTCAGCTTCTGGGGACAGAGAATTCGTCATTGAATTTTTGACAGATGATACAGCAACTGATGCACAAAGATATATGGAAGTGGTTCTTCTGTTTACAGTGTTAAGCTCAAAGCTCTCTCTTTGAATTATTTTGTGATTTTCTTTGGGAGAACTACTTTCAAATGGAGAACTTGGTATCTTTAAGACAGCCTTCTGATCTGATATGTTTTTGCTTCTGGGAGAAAGGTAACTTTCACTTAAGTTTGACACAAGTGCACCTGCCGTCTCAATATCTACAGGGGAGAGAAAATTTCTGACAGATTGTGGAGGAGAAGATGCAGAATTATCTACAGGTGTGGTTCTTCTGCTTACACGAATAAAATCGCCACTCCTCCTTTCTTTTGATTCATTACAGTTGTCATTCCCATTTCCCAGAGCAACCTTATTCTCATCATCCGATAAGAACATGTCACGGCTCCTATAAGTGGCAGAACATATGGGCTTCTCAGTATTTAACGCTTCTGTAAATATTTCTTCATCAGTTTTATCCAGTAGATCTAATTTTAGATTTGAATTCTTCTTTACGTTATTTGATATTAAAAAGGTAAATGAGATGTCAGATGAATCATTATCAGAAAGCAGTATGAGTTTTTTGGCTTTACGATTGTCTGAATAGTGAGACTTGGTCTCGTACACATTATCTTCAGTTCGCACTAGCGTTTCATAAGGAAATTTATTTTCAGTGTTATTACTTCTCCCAGTGTCAACTTCACAAAACGCACGCCTTCTGCAACATACTTTGTTGGGCATCATCTGTGAAGTGAAAAATTTCCGTCGTCTTGAAATGATTGGAGAAATGTCGAAGCTCTTTTTAGTTTCTGTGCCAATTACTGGTGTGCTAGTGAAATTAATTTGTGATGTTGGGCCTTTACTGTCTAAGGGATAATTTCCACCTGAAAGTAAGAGTTCACTAGAATTAAATTAGTATAAAAGAAATAAAATTAATTTGTTCTGTGAATGCTGCTTATTTGACAACAATGAATTTCTTCTTTATTGTGCTTTCAGGTTAACATACTTGTTTAGCATTTAAATCGTAAAATAAGCTGATTGTAACTGATGACAGTGTGCTGCTTCTATTTTACAACCACTTTAATCTGATCACAGACATAATAACAGCAAAACAAAAAAATATGTTTATGGTGTGTAACAGAGACGACAATATTAACCAAAAACCAACATAATAATGGATACTGTAAAAATGCTATAAATATTTTAAAACTTGGAATCAATATTTGAGCTGTGAAGCAAACATGAATCAAAAGCTGGTCAGCCCCAGTGAAAAGAAGCTACCTAAAACAAGAATATTTTTATTTCAAAACATGACAACACTCAGAAAAGACTTTCTAAATTTGCAACTCAAGAAGCGAAGCCTCCACGGAGATTAAAAATGCAGAAGAAAAAAATTTATGTATTACAGAAGGATGTTAAAAAATCAGAGTGAGTATAAAATTACCATAATACACTAGGCTTCTTGGGGAGAGGGTCCAAGCCAAACTATACAGCCTCATTAATTCATTTTGTTTGTCACAGTTAAAATGGGATACAGAATACACAACATGTGGATATTTATTTGTGTTATTTAATTATCTGCATAAATTGAACGGCCACAGTGATTAAGGCATCTGACTGGAGATCGAAAGGTACCCAGTTCAAATCATTGTATAGATATAAAAGTTTCAGGTAAATCCAAGTAAAAATACTGAACCATGAAAAGAAGGGATTTTTGTAATTCACAAGAGTACTTCCCCTCAGGAATACCCCTTTAGTCTAGAATATGCCAGCTCCGGATAAGACAAGACTATAAATAGTGAACTAGCGTTCCCTTGTGGAAGCAGTTTTTAAGCAAGCAGTCGAGGCGAGAAGACACGTGTCAAGAGCTCCGTGATGGAATGCGAACCTCGAGACTAGGCACTTTGAAGATTTTTAGTAGTGGTGAAACAGGAATGTTAGAAAAGTTGTAGATGTTATAAACTTTGTATTATTGATCAGGACAGTGAACTCTGCTTCTAATCTGGAATGCCATAGAATGGTCTTTCAAATTGGGAGGGGGTATTATCTGAAAGATTGCCATCAGTGTGTTTGGGTGGCATCGATCTGAAATTTAATTTCAAGGAGACAATAGTATTGCTGCCTATCTTTCTCGCACTATATCTTGTACTTCTAATATAAACTTTGTCTAAGCAAGAACTGTTTGATTCCATAACCCTTTAACTCAATAGTTAAAGGGCAGAATAACGAATACATGCAAGCATCTTTTAAAGATACAAACACGATCAAGTTCTGTAGTAATGTGTGAATCCCCAGCAAGCATTTCTATACGACAACTGTGTGCAAGAAAGAGGTTTTCCCAATAACTGATCATTTGCAGAACTTGTTGGTGTCACCATTCTATTCAGAATGTTTATAATTATAAAAAAGAATGTAAAGCAATTAATGGTTGGGTTCATTATATACCTAATAATTTTAACAACAGTCTGTAAAGAGAAAACAGCACAAAATGTATTCTGGAACTAACGAGGGGAAAAATCTACTTTACACTCGGAGGAGGATTATGAACGCAAAAGCCACGTCAGGCTATGAGTGGAGGAGGGGAGGGGGTTTCAAACGAGGCTGAAATGGGTCCCCATAGATTATGGATGCTCCCTTTGAGGCAGGAAAGGCTTGGGGGAGGGAGCAACTGCCCCAAATTATTTCCATCCAGATTCCTTCCGTGTAATCATAAATGTTACCTCTCAGCATCATCCCTCACTGCCAAGGTCTTATCACCCTGGAACACTTCCCAATTTTCCCCCTACCGACACATCTTTCTTCATACCTTCAATTCATTTATTACTGTTCGAATATTTTTCATTAAAATTCCCACTATATACTAAAAGTTTCACAGCACTGCCATTGTTCCAACTCTTCCTTGGGAGAGTGCACCAGGTACTTGTAAACAAGATCCCTCTCAAATCACTATTGAGATTCAGAAACTTGGGGGATGTCTTTACTATCAGCATTCACTGTGCAAAATAATCTTCTTCCACAGCTGCCTCAATAACAACTATTTCCTTAATTTCATCTGGCCTATTGAGTAATATGATAGCTGAGTGGTTTCCAAATCACTAAAACTCCTATGCATCACCCCCTAAAATAAAGAAAAACTCTGTATTTATCATCTAGTTCTATTTCAAGTAATTTTCTTCATTCCTTCCCTCAGATATGCCTTCCTCTTCCCAAACATATTTTCTACCATCCCCAACCGCACTTCAGCAAGTCATCTGACCTTAGGAATTTTCTTGTCACTAAATACCAGCTTCTTATTCCCATCAAACCACTCCACAGTTCCTACCCCCAAAGCCTGTAAGATGCGCCAGAATAGAAGAACTGACTCTGGTGACCTTTTATTATATCACTAGCAATATCGTCAGCATCTCTGCATTTTGTGAAATCACAAGCAGGTTAATTGGTATTAATTATTGAGCTAATTAACTGGATAATGATTTACTGTCCAGTCATTCAGAGATCTGATATCACAGGCTAATTAATAGGATAATGAGTATATAGATGATTGGTTTGATTAATTAATCATGTTGCCAGGTTACATCAGCTCATCGGTTTCGGGATTTGGTGAGGAAAAAGTAGTTGCACTATTATTTAACAAATAAAAAGTCATCCACATTTGTAGCCCACATCACTGTCACAAGTAGCTTTATTTCTCACAGTAAAACCAAATCGTCCCAACTGAAAGTACATTAACTTCTAATCTGGAGATTGCAGGATCATAATTAAATGAAACAGTAATAAGTACTACAACAAGGAATGTACTGATACTGAACATTAATACCTGCTCAGTCCAACAAAGTACTCATTAGTCCCCAAAAAAGTCTATACCTTGTTCACTCTCAACTGGCGTGTCAAGTTCACGTTCCTCTCCACCCTTACCTTCCCATTGCCTTCCCCTCCAAGCAGACCGCTGCCTGCCAGCAGGCAGGAGGCACTGTCGTTTGGCTCAGTATTGTCGTGTTTGTATCAATACATCGTGAAAAAACCGCTGTACATGAAATGGTGTCAGATAGTTGTCGTATTAGGCGACAGTTTGATGTGTATAATTTTTTCAAGATGCTAAAAAGCTGAAAAGAAAGTTAATATACTTTTTAGGGAACTGCAAAAAAATTACAGCAGAGGCGTGTGACGTATTTTTACGAAACGTGCAGCGTGTATGTTCCAGGGCCATCCTTTTCATCTCCAAAGAAAAACATTCACCGAGAAAAACCGGTCATGGAGATGGATGACTTCCGGAAAGATATCATTTGACATTCTGTAATAGAATTTTATGATCGAGGTGAATATCTTACCATAAGGAAATTGAGGGTCAGCAAATCATGGATTTGTCGAAGGGGCTGGTTTAGTGTTTCAATATAAATTTTCTGGCGACTATCACCAAGAAATCAGTAGTGAAGTGTTTTCAGAGAATGGTTTTCTAACTTGCTTAAGAGTCTAGAAAAAGGGTGTGTCCTTGTAATGGATAATGCAAGTTATCACTCAAAACTCAATGAAAAACTCTAATCACTACCACTTTCATTTCAAAATTTATACGACATGTCTAGAGAATTAACTTCCACTAGGAAATACATCTAAAACTTGCATTTAATTCTCGAAATGTTTTGTGCAACTTTTAAAACTACAAATAATGACTAGAAACAGTAAATTATATTCATTGATGTCATGTAAATAATTTTTATCTTTATTAACATATGAAATTGAAGTTGGTAAACATGCAATTTCTATAACGCACGATTCACTAATTTCGCTCATGAAAAATAATTAAAATGCTTGATTTTACTAAAGAAAACATGAAATGCAAAATATTGTTCCACACACGTTGCGAGGACGATTGCGCATTCGTGGCAGTTGTTTCCCCTTCGCCTGTAGAGGTTGGGGCAGCGGAGTGGGGATAGAGCAGCGTGACCTTCACCCGCCTATCACAACAAAACACAGTATAGTCTACACTGTTGAATCCTCTCACAATCATCAGTTCACAAAATCCCTTTAATAGTTCACTCCTGACAAATGATTAAATATGTCCAGCGTGCTAATTCCAAGCGTCGGCAGAGCCAGACCTCTGACTTCTCACCCACTAACAAAACACGCCCACTCATCTATGCCGCTATACGAGGACTCTGTGCTACTGCAGCACTCCAACTCTTCCACTGTATCCGGACACGTAATATCACTGCTATTTGCACCAGCGAAAGAACTGACGTAAATTGATCGTCACCAATTCTGATAAATTATCACCATTTAATATGATTCCAAATGCTACTGTATAGTCACAACTTCTTACATATCATCTTAAATGCCACCACTAACCTATCATAAGCTGGCCTAGTTACCAAACAGCTGCCCATCACAATATATAGACTCCAGCAAATGGTTTTTATCCAAAACCTATGGTGATTTATTCTTTGCATACTTATGTATGTAGTTACCACTTTTCACCTTTATCTTATATTTTTTATATGGCTAGCATCTACCTACGAACCAATGCGTAAGTCATTTATTGTTCTGTAAAACTTTTATTTATTCGGTTAATGGTTTAACAACTTCCACCAACACCAGTTGATAATACGACTGTTAATCTTTAAATCGGACTTCTCATATTAATATTTCTCAATGCGCATATTCAACTTGCGAACTTGATATAACGCCTCTACCATATAGGCTTTAAACATGTCGCTCCTGGAAATCAACGTCTCAAAACAAAAGGAACATGAATGTAACCCAATCTCAAGGAGTATGCATATTAATATACTACATAATAGTCCATAATATAACCATATGATCATCACAAACCTTAGTGACGTAATTGCAGCCAATGCCACATCTTTTAATTCTGACAACTGCTTCAAAGCTAAAGTGGACATAACATCTGAAGGGACTGTAATAAATTACCAAGTGAAATGATGTATATTTTCAAAAACTCTGAAATGATTTAAAATTAACATTCGTAGAAGGCAAAATAGGCGAGTACAAGAAAGGGGAAAAAATGGATGTGATGTGAAATTGCCACCAGAGAGTGTGCAAAATCACAGTTAAATTAAATTTTTACAGCAGATTGAAATCTGCAGGTGAGAATTGATATACCAACACATCCCACACATCAATCTCAATTACCTACTCTTTCTTTCTCCATTAAAACAATCACTTACTCCACCATCCTTTTATTTTACATATACAATAAAAATTGGAAAAGAAATTTCTTAAGGCAACGGAAATAAGGAAAGTGGACACATCAAGTACCACAGAGGATGGAGGGCAGAGACAAACACATGAACACTAACACATTTTACAATATTTCAGTATGAGTCACATATAAGGACGGTTCACAAGGCTAGGCGATCGCATCGGACCAAAACATGTTACCCGATCATCCACTCAGAACTGCCCACCCTCCCACCTTTCATAAATAACACACTAATGTCATTTTTATCATTATCTTTCTCTGCTACAAAAGGAACTGTCACTTACTGAAGTCTTTGCTCTCCTTATAGAACAAATATCTTAACAAATTAATTTATATGTTTATTTGAGTATGCTCTTCTCTATTGTTGACACATTATACCATAACAATACAATTTCACCTGTAAAATTTTTATTTGTTGTAATTAAGTTCATGTTATGAGATTCTGTAGCAATTTCATTTAGCTTTTCATTATTATAATAGCTTTAAGTTATGTTTTGATGAAGCGATTATAGAACCACAGTCTTTACAAGTTTTACCATCAATTTAAACAATTTTTGAATAGTTTCATAATTAATACATTGTGAAAATTACCTATCTTAGTGTTCTGCAGATTGTTCAATCATATGAGCAATGTAATTAGCCATTTATAATTCTGTGAGGTATTCTAACAGAGTTAAGTCACAATTATTTAGCTTTCACCTCTTTCCCGACATCTCTGCATATTAGGAGTGTACTAACGGTGAATTTGGGAGACAAGAAAGATTAAATAGACTTCAAGTCGAATTTAACAAATATCCCAACTCCCTAACATGTTGACTAAATAGCAAGTAAAAGCAAGCAACTAATTAAATAGCAGAGATTTTTTATGGTGACGGTGTAATTCAGACATGCATCTACTACCCGCGATACAGGAAGGTGATTAACAGAGATACTGCAGGAACGGAGGTTACGTCTAATTAATTAAGAATTCAACAACCAATTAATTAGATGGGCTGATGATGCAACATTTACACCACTGATGGAGAATTTTTGGAGGTAAAGGCAAACCACTTGACATTCACGATAGGATATTGAGATGAGAGGATCTGAAAGTAACTGTAAATGGGAAAAAGTCTGTACATTCATGATATTTTTGATAAAATGATTTTGAAGCACTGAAGTTAAGCTAACAGTTAAAAAAAAGCCTCTCTTTGTATCTTGAACCTGATTGACTAGAACAAATGGATGGATTTTCATTGGATTATGAACAACGTACAAACTCTGGTCCCAAGAGTAAAATAAAGTGTGTTTGTAAGGAGGGATAGGAAAATAAATACTCGCTCACCACAGACGAGGGCTGGAGGGCCTGACAAACAAACAAATACGAACACACTTAATAGTTCGGTACAAACCTTAATCCTAGAGTGGGAGTTTCTACGAACAGACGGATGGGGTAGCAATGGGGTCCCCGTTGTCGCCGATCTATTCATGGAAGAATTCGAAGATAAGGCGATCGAAAGCTTCAGCCTTAAGCCGACTTGCTTCTATCGCTATGTGGACGATACTTTTGTTATTTGGCCACATAGCATTCACAGTCTTTATAGATTCCTAGACCATCTTAACGGAATCCACCCAAATATCCGGTTCACGATGGAGATGGAGAAGAATGGCAGCCTGCCCTTCCTGGACAACCTGATCCGACGGAAACCAGATGGAAGCCTCTCACACAGTGTGTACCGAAAACCTACACACACAGACCGCTATTTACACGCCACGAGTTTCCATCACCCAGCACAGAAGACCACTGTGCTCCACAGTTTGGTGCACAGCGCAAGGAAAATCTCCGAAGCGGACTCCCTGCCGTCCGAGGTTGAACATCTGCGCAATACTTTCAAGAGGAATGGTTATTCTGATCGAGAAATAGAGCGGGTGATTAAAAAGACAAACAAACGCCCGGTAGACCCAGATGTCCAGCCAGAGGCTCTGGCCTTCATTCCATACTCAGGAAACATCTCGGGAAAAATAGGCAGGATTCTGGCGCGACTTGGAATCAAGAGCATATTTCGTCCTCCTGCCAAGATACGAGAGTACCTCCGGCCCATGAAGGATGACTTGGGATTGATGACTCCAGGTGTTTACAGCATACCATGTCAGTGTGGCAAGAATTATATTGGTCAGACGATCCGGACTATCAAGGCTCGGGTGGTCGAACATGAACGCATCATCCGCATGCTCCAGATAGATAAATCTGCAGTCGCCCAGCATGTTATTGAAAACGGCCACAAAATGGACTTCGGCAATGTAAAGGTACTGACCAAGTGTTCTTTCTACTGGGAGTCAGTCATCAAAGAAGCAAACGAAATACGGCTGGATAACAACACGGTCAACAGGGACACGGGTCTTTGCCTCAGTGACGTGTGGAAGCCGGCTCTGTCCCTTCTGAAACATTCACCCTGCAATCAGAGAGGTAGTGAGGCGCCGCCGGGAAATGTTTCCGGCTTGCTGGGGTGGGCCAGGACAATCGCTCCACCAGCCAATCAACGACGAGCGCAAGACGGCAGCCGCAGGAGGGAGCGAGTGGAGGGGAGAGGCCAGGCCTTATAACGGCGCGCAGAGGCCAGACATCGCCAGTGCAGCTCTGGTTCTCCCTGCACAACATCCAACCTGAAGATGGCGGCAGAGTCAGCCGCCAAATGCTCGTTGTCGCATTTCAACAACATACGGCGGAAAACCCGTGAAGACTACATTTCATTGATACGCTGTGAAAGCCTTCGATCTCACAACCTTAATCCTCATTGGAAGAGGACAAATGGCAAGGGGATTGAATGTTTACTCACTAAGACACACCACATGCTTAAATCAATGATGAACAGAGTAGGTGGTGACTGGTGGGTTACTTTCTATACACTTCAATAGCTATTGTTCTATAGTTAATGCAATGTTGACACATTTCACGGTAAAGAAGTGAATGTCTCTTAGTGAGTGTTGCTGTCTCAATAATGTGCCCTCTCCGTCTGAGAACTGTAACAGCACCAAAAGGTCCACTTAAAAATGGCTGTCTAGAAGAATAAATATCAAGCGCACAACACTAATCATGTAGAAAGCCACAGCCAACAATACAGGCCTTAGATTCCACAAAGAGGTGCACAGCAATAATTATTGTACATAACATGCATGCTTGACAGGAAAAACAAGGCTCTTGTATCTGTTTAGAGCACAGAAAATTCATATTTATTATTATGCGACAGTGTTTCAAATCACAAATTACCTCATATCCAAATTCCAATTACTGTTATTATTTTGCAAAGCAATTAGATTTCGTATATCAAAAAGTTTGTAATGTTGTCTTCCCACATGAAAATGATCATACAGCTGACACACAAACAGTTAAGAGGTCTAAAAGACCTTTAAAACAGTTCACAGGTGCCCTTGTTTTGACTAACAGAAGCAACTTGCAGGCAAAAAGAATTAAAAAATATTGAAGACAGCATTCACAGATCAAATTAAAGATTTAAGGCACAACAAATATTTTGATACATAGTAAAAACAATTTTGATTATAAATTGATTTATTAAAGAATGAAAATGGTCATGATGTAATATTACACTAAAGTCTTAATAAGTCCCAATATTTTCTTATCTTGAGAGCAACAGTACAATAAAGTAAGTAATTACTGTATCTCTCAAACATAAACATGTATTTTAGTTGGTACAGATAACTTTCTGTACAACTGGGCCACTGAAGATAGCGTTATTTTAAGAGACAACAATGAATGCAACCACCCAAACATCTGGCAGTGTTTGTCAAAACAATTTTAGTTAACAAGGAGTCGACAATCATGCTCACATTCACTTACACGATTTCTAATACTTCTACACATTGAACAAATGCAAGTAGAAAATGTAGTGCTAAGGATAGTCGGCATGCTGACATCAACATTCAAAGCAAAGCAAGCCATATCATCCACAGACATATTATACACTAATCCAGGGGTGGCCAACCCGCGTCCTTAAACATTTTTGCAGCCCACGAGATTCATCACACTTTTGCAAAATACATTTATTTTATAATGCCCAAAGTAGTGAAAACCAATGTATTAAAAAAATACATTATTTGTGCCTCCCTATATTAAAAAATTGTCAAAATTATGAGAAAAAATTAACTTCGATTTTAAAATAATTATCTTGCGAATATATGACAGTTATTTCCTGATTTATTTATGAGTTTACGGTTATGAGTTCGAAGAATAATTAAATTATATTCACTCCAAAAAAATGTCTACAGTGGGTCTAAATCTAATATGGGGATATATAATTTTATATGCGGCCTGCGGTGTTATGATGCATTTCTAAAGTGACCCACAAGTTCATTGGGGTTGGCCACCCCTACGTTAATGTATGAGAGCATTATAAGCCACCACATCCCAGTAAGCAATTAGCAACAAGAATTACTACATTTTATTCTAGAAAGATCAATAATTTAAGACTTAAATCTAACTATAAATTATGTAAAATACTTTGCAAAAATGTAAAGTTATCTAAAACTTGGCAATACAAACACCAGAATAAAAGCTTTAATAACAAAATTTAAATAATAAAGGGCATTGTAAACAAACACAAACAGGATTAATTTTTTTTAAAAAAAGAAGCAGAATACCACATTACTACTTAATCCCTCAACCATTCATAATTTTAATTAAAAAATTTTATTCATAAACTGGCCATACACAGTTCAGTAAGAGCTGTATTTGAAGAAAGCACAGACAGTAAGAAACTATGTCTGGCAGCCACAGAAAACACTGACAGAATTATTAAAATTCCAGTGGACACAATGATATTTTGTAGATTACTAGAAAGCATCAGGACAGACCTAAACAATATATAAAGACAGTTTGCTCTTGCAGTCTAAGGAATGGTGCCACTAGTTGAGATAACCTTAAGACAATTGCTGCTAAGTGTGTGAGAGGGGGCGGTAGTATTTCTAGGTGTATATTTTTTGGTGGCAATCTCTCGACTAATTTGCCCAGTCCATTGCTCCATCTCTTCCTATCTTGCACTAACCTCAACATATCCCTTACAACTTATGTCCTCAGTTATCTGCTTTATATAATGTAATCTGTGTCTTCCTCATCAGTTCTTACCTTTGACTGATCCCTCCACTAACGAATAAACCAATCCTGCATGTCTTGAAATGTTACTCAACATCCTGTCTCTTGCTATAAGATTTTTCCACAAACTCCTTTCGTAACCCATCATTTCAAAAACACTTTAATTTCATAATTTATCAGCCCACTCAATTTTCAGCATCCTTCTACTGCATCACATTTCAAATGCTTCTTTCTGATATTCATAAAGTTAATACTTTGCTACGATAAAGTGCTACGCTCCACAAAAAGTTTTTTTTTTTTTTTTTCCCCTAAGTCCTAGATCAAGATATGAAATTAAAATATTTCTCTTTTATTAAGAAGGCTCTTCTCTCCAGTGCTATGTTGTTAACATTATTCCTATTTCAGCGATCAGTTGTAATTCTATTTCCTAAGTAACACAATTCACTTACTTCTTCTATTGCATCTGATCCTATTATCATATTTAATCTACTATTATTGCTATCATTAATGCTACATTTCATAACTTTTGCCTTTTTTGTTTCATATTTATTCCAAAATCTTCATTCAGAATTCTGTTCATGCCATTCAGTAACTTCTCAAGATCTTCAGTTTGCTCTTCCTAAAGGACAGTGCGATCTTGCTGATAGCACACTGAAGTTTTTCTTCTTTAACACTAACGTCACTTTCGAATTTTTGTTTTCTTTATTTATTAATCTTATTCTGTTGAAGGCCTCTGGGATGTGAAACATCATTATTATTATCAGCCAGTTCAATAATTTTCTGATGTGGCCTCTCATGACTATGATTTCAGGTATAACTTAAGCAGTCTTCTACAGGTCGCACGATCTTGGGCGATCCTCTGCCAGTTAACTCAGACAACCCTGAGTATGTCCTTTTCCTATCGGTCCGGTGGTCTTCCTCTGGTCTGTGGTGATCTCTTGGGCTCCACTCTAACACTGTTTTTGCCCATCTTTGGTGTTTTCTCTGTGCAAAATGGCCGTCCCATTGCCACTTCAAGGATGCTGTCTTCTCTGAGATCTCTGTGACCTTTGTAACTGACCTAATGACAGTTGCTCTTTTCTTGTCTTTTCTCTGACCTCCCTATAGCTCCTTAGTATACCTTTTGTAAATTCATTTAGAGTCCAGGTCTCTCAACCATATGTCACCATAGAAAGAATGCACTGGTCATAGACTATTTGCTTTAGATTTGTGGGCATTTTAGATTTCAGGATGACACAATCATGATTAATAACACATATGCAACATGACTAATAATCATAGTGAAAAAATATTACTTGTTACAAAGAAAAGAAAAAAAATTAATAAAAATAAATCTTTACAACTGAATTTTGCTGAAGTTTTAATTATTGCTTCCTCTAAACATAATTTGAATATTAATTGGGATGGACTACAACCCTGTCTCACACTATTTTCAACTGGTGCAAGTCTCTGATGATTTTCTGCTGTTATTGTAGCCACTTGATTCTTGAATAGGTTATCAAGCCTCGATATTTTAGACGTGACTTCTTTAGAAATTTTAACATGTTGTTCCATCTAAAATTATTTCTAAATCAACATACACCATAAAAGTATCTTTGTTTTTCTTGATCTGCCCTTTAAGTATTAGTAATAAGGCCCAAATAGTTTCTCTTGTACCATGGTTTTTCCTAAAACTAAATTGATCTTCACCTACTATTTCTACTGCTATTCTTTTGTATATTATCCTGGTCAGTAATTTTAAAGCCATGTGTAATTAGACCTAAAATGCAAAGATTCTCACATTTGACTGCTTCTGCTTTCTTTGCAAGTTTTAAGGTGATACTTGTATTAAAATCAGTTAAATTAGTGCTGGAGCATCTTCATTTGCTGATCCATAACAAAATGGAATTACATGGAATATACAGTGCAACCTAAGAAATGAAACAAACTGAAGATGTAAAATAAGCAAGTATAGATCAACTACAAACATTTCAAAAATAACTATATTAAAATATATTAACAAATTTAACAGTTAGAACCAAACATTTACTTTACCTGAAGCAACAGGTGTATGGCTTATTTGATTTCTTAGCTGGTTGCATTCGGTCAAAGGTGTCCTTAAAAAAAAAAAAGGAAGAAAAAAATAATGATTTATGAACCAGCTGCAACCTGAGATGGCGTTTTATTACATTACATTACATTTATTACATTACATTACATTATTTCATTACAATAAAATTTGCAAACTTAATATTGTTCCATTAATGCACATAACAAAATATGGACATCCATAACTTGAACAATCTCCTGTAGGCCTGTACAGTAAAAAGTTCACAACTTCACAAGCACGGCAGGTTCTCCATGTATATCCTTCCAATTTTAATAATTATATAGTATTAACTGTAAGGTTACAATTGGATAAAGGAAACAAAGAAACTGCCGCGAGGCACTGAAAATAAGATAGGATAGGGAAAATAAACAGAAACCCGTCACTTACCACAGATGAAGGCAGGAGGGCGAGACACGTAAAAACACAAAAACAAAGGAATTGCACAATATTTCGACTTTAGTCTTAATCATGTGGGAGGCGAGACATATGGCAGGGGGAAAGATGTGGTCACCAACCCAACCCAACCCATCCCAACCCGCCACATGATTCATGTGGCGGGTTGGGATGTGACCACATCTTTCCCCCTGCCATATGTCTCACCTCCCACATGATTAAGACTAAAGTCGAAATATTGTGCAATTCCTTTGTTTTTGTGTTTTTACGTGTCTCGCCCTCCTGCCTTCATCTGTGGTAAGTGACGGGTTTCTATTTATTTTCCCTATCCTATCTTATTTTTAACTGTAAGGTTAATATTTTTTATATGTATGGGGTGAAAATAGCCTCCAATATAGCAACAAATATTCAGAAACTATTCAGTATTTGGCCTATTCGTCCACTTTTATCTTATTTGGCCGAATGTTGAATACCTAGATGCTATTTGGCCGAATACTGAACACTTAGGAATATTTTTGGTAGTTGGATAATTGTCTGAAATAAAACCGATCCATTATATGATAATATATTTTACTAATATTTACAAAAATAAATGTGCATAGTCAATTTTCACAATGTCAAAGAAAACTAACAAACATATTAAATTTCTATTCACTTATTGTAAAGGGGGGGGGGGCATTAATTACGTGAGGTGAAATGGGGGGGTCCGGCAAAATCTCAGCAAGGGGGATGGGGGGAGGGGTCAATGGAAATCTCACGTGAGGTTTTGAAATTCTTGTAGGATTGTAGAACTAAAAAAAAGTAGGTCTACAAATGACACGAAACATGACTTTAGGGGGGTATTTCGTCCAAAAGTGGGGGGTAACCACATAACCGCCCTTAGAAGCACGAGACCTAAAAAAATTAAAAAAGGTCTCAAAAAGTTAGGAGGTCGATTAGTAGGGGGGTGTGCCCCCGTCAAAATCTCGTGTCATTTTAGAGGGGGAAGGGAGGGGGTTCCGACCAGATCTCATGAAGTCTCGCCAGAGGGGAAGGGTGATCCGGAATTCCAGCAAAACACCTCACGTAGTTAATGGACACCCCCTAATTGAAATATAGGAGTGGAAGATTGTAATGCAGGAAAAATATTTTTTCTGTACTGTCAGACAGGAGTATTCCTCAGTTCCCCAACTTGTCACTGAAAAACGTTGAAGATGATGACATTTTGACCTATGAATAACATTTAGCCTAAAAGACCTTCTCACAGACTTAAAAAACAAGGTTTGAGGATGTTTTGTGCATGAAAATACTGCACCCGATTATCGATCCATTGAAGAATGGGATACCGTAGTACAAGAAGAACTGATCGAAATAGTCACTATCGAACAACATAAGACGCAGTTCAGAAAGATATAGCTGTTGCTATCCTGTATTATGTTCTATCACAAGAAAAGAGTTTCCATCTTCACACCTTTTGGAAACGGATTATTAGTGCAGTAACTGATATTCTTAAGGAAAGAAAAGAAGAAATATCTGTTAAATGACTCATAATTGCTGTTTGAGGCCATACCACAAGCATGTCAAAACAGTTACATGGTGGTGGGAGATGAATATACTTGAACAGGTTAACGAGAGACAAGCGCAGCAACATAGATTTTGGTACCAAGCAGGCCGAATACTTTTGCCAAATATTCGGCTATTCGGACAAGAAGTATGTAGAAAATTCCGTATTTGGCATAGGGCCGAATATACTATTCGTTGCAAGTCTGGTTTAAGATTTCGGTTAGGTATCCAGGAGATAAATGGCTCGAGACACAAAAAACGCATTTTAGAAATACTGAAATTGTTGCCCTTTAAGGGTTCAATTCAGAAAAATTCCTTTCTTAAAATATGATGTTACCACAGTGGAAATCTTAATTTTTAGAATGATACCTCATTTATCTATTTTGGTTAGGGATTAATGGAGATAAATGGCTTGTGACATAAAAATGCGTTGTAGACCCATTGATACTTTTCCCCTTTAAGGGTTGAAAAATCTTTCTTAATATATTATGTCACCAAAGCCGAGACATTACTCTTCATAATACTACTTCATTTATCGATTTTGGTTAGATATCCAGGGAGGTAAATGCCTCGTGACACAAAAATGTGTTTTAGGAATATTGATACCTTTACCCTTTAATGGTCGAATTCCAAAAAAATTCCTGAATTAATACATGATGTCACCAAAGATCAAAGCAGATACCTTAATCTTTAAAATAATACCTCATTTATCGATTTCGGTTAGGTACGAAGGGAGATAATGGCTTGTGACAAACAAACACCTGATAGAAATAATATTAATATGTAAATAAGGGACTGTTTTATGGTGTGAGCAGAGTCTTTCCTAACGCTGTATATGGTCACTAGCTTACCAACATATCCTTAATACCAGGTGTTGTTCTGGTTTAATCCTCCCATACGACATTGCCAATAACACATCATTTATTATTATTCATGTGGCTTGGTGTGTCTGATCCAAATTACTTTCTATACATTAATTTATTTTATCTTATTTTTATTTCATATCACCCCTTTTCCTATAGTTTCTGAATATCTACTCCTCCTCCCCCAGCTCACAAAGGCGAGTCGCTGCGGGGACACATCCCGGATCCAAGTGAATTCATCTAACTTCGTTGAATGGAATTTATATCTAAATGTTAAGTCTTGACTGGGAGTGTATGTGGAGTAACTCATCTACATAGTGGATAATGGGAAGAAGTAACAAGGAGTATTGACGTATGAAATAAGTAATCACTGTTACCGTAGGAAGTACGGACAATTCGTGTATGAATTTAAACTGTAAATTTCAGCTTTGCAACTGATGACTTACTTTCACTTATGGATCTTACATCTTCAGAACTAATCTTCATTTGGTCACTATTCCTGGTGTTTTGTGAATCTAGTTGAGCGAATAACTCTTCATACAGCAATGTTATTGGGAACTGTATAGACCCCTTACAACACCACTTCCCTATTTTCCTATGCCACAAAATAGCTACTCAAGCTGGTGACTGAACTACTTGTGTATTATTGTTAATGCAAGTGTGAGATCAGTTCGGAGATGTTAATATCTGTCTGTCTCTTCTAGAGCAGTTTCCAACTGTATGGTCGGGTCTGATATCATATTTTGATGCACGCGTCTTTGTCAAACTGCCGGCTTCCTACGACTGTCACAGTTCGATGAGGGAAGCAGATGTGTTGCCACCTGTCTGTGAAATGTGTAACTGTTCTGTGTGTGTTAAAGTATTTTTTGTTACATGTTAATAAACAAACTAAATCTTTCCTTTTCCAGCTGGAAACCATCAGACTGACAGTGTTTCCTACCGCTCCTACCAGAGCTGACTTCGTTCCATTCATTTCTGCTTTCAAGACTTTTATTCTCCAGACACCAGATCTAACTGGAGTTTCATAATCCACTACTCCTGATCATTTATCATGCAAAGGTGACAATTCCACGCCATATTGAAGTGAATCACTGTTGGCAATATCCCTACAGCCCCAGTAAAACCAGCGTACATAGTCCTAGCACATTACTCCTTCCTTTACTGTTCTCCCAAATCTCCACACCTAATATCCCTTACGAAGCCTTAAGAAAAGCTTAAGAAATTAATGAGAAAATATCTTTAAATTGTTTACTTATGAATTAACTACTTGTTTATCAGAGAAAAGCAAAACTAGCGCTTAAAATTCTATAAATATATCACTTGATCTTTCTAAAATGTGAATAAAGCATAGCACTTTAACTGAAAAATTTGAAACAAAACAACACAATTGTACTAAATGATTTTTTTTTTTTTTTAATTTATTCAAGATAGGTCTAATCTCAAAATGTAAATGAGAAAAACCTGAATTATAATTTATAGATTTGTATTAAATAAAAAGATTCACCAACAGTTAAAAATTACACAATCTACTTCAAAATAACATCAATGATATTAAAAATATGTATAACTGTAGTATATGATTAAAATGAAAAGGGAAAAAAGGAACTTATAATGAGATTTAGTAATGTAAGAGGATATCGAAAATATAACTAAGCCAGTTTATTTCTTTCCCAGCACTTCTCAAAAAGCAAAGACAATATCTAGAGTAGATCTAAAGCCATGTTGTGCAACCTCTAGATTTGATTCAACTATTTTTCTTATCTCTTCTTGTAGCACAGATTCATAAATCTTGAGAAGTATTATACCTTGGTAATTCAAGCATAGTTTGTCATTTTTTAATAATGGATTAATCAATCTCTTTTTTTCCAAAAATTTGCTATTCTGTTCTCCTTCCAGATCTCTCTTATAACTCTGTTCATAAATTGTATTCTTCTTGGTCCTAGTGGTTTAGTCAAATCTACATTAAGCTCATCAATCCCTGATGGGTGACTATATTTTCATCTTCTTTATAGATCACTCTACTTCTGACCAGAAAAAATGAAAATTTTGTTTCCTGCCTCATCTTCGCTGCAGTTTTTATTTTTGTTAAGCAATTTATCAAAATATTATTGCATTACACTTGTTATCTTATTGGTAGTACCTCCCCATCATTAGGTTCTGTAGATGAAATACCTTAAAGGCTTTTCTTTAATTTCTCATGATGCCTAGCAATTTCTCCTTTTCATCAGGTCTTATCTTGTCTGCTGGCTCTTTTTAAGCCTTTTCTTTTTCTGTCTATACCAGTCTCCGTAGTTCTAACTTCTTTTCTCAGTATAATTTTTCCCATTTCTTGGATATCTTCAACCTTCCTTACTTTAAAATGAACCGGGTTTGCCTGCTTTCTCCCTTTTATGATTTTTTTAAAAATACTTTCATTCTACCATAAGGTCTCTCACTTTGCCAGCCACAGATTGCTGCTGTAATGTTCTTCATCTTTACCATTCTACAGCACGTAGTAATAATTCTTTTTCTTTTTGTATTTTTGTAGTGATCGAGGTCGATCACTTGCCTAAAACCCTCGTATTTCTCAAGTCAGTATCCAGGGTGGGCAAGTATGAAATAAGTTAGGCAATAGTAACTATGACCTGACAAGTAGCACGCCGATCGGCAAGTCTTCAGCTGCCAAGCGCCAGTAATTATTGCAAGCTGGTAACGTGACTTCACACGGCAGTTCACGAGGAGTATTGCCTGCTCCACACAGTGGTAATAGGTAGGGGAGATTCTATTTAAACCTTGGCGACAGCTGTCTGTCTGCCTGTCTGTCTCCCTCCAGAAGTCTTCAACGTACCACACCGACGCGGGCACCGGGAGGCATCGGTGCCACTGAGGCGGCAGTCACAGACAAGAAGATGATGCGAGGCGTCTAATACTAAGGTGGGCTCTGCTGCGATAGTGGGATGTAGACACTCAGAGGGTTAACCATTTGGTCATCGTCATGTAGTCATAGGCTTATAGAGACATTAACAATGTTCCAGTTAGTATGGGCTGTGAGGCGCCCATCAGTTACATGCTCGCCTAGTCCTTAGCCCTTTCTCTAATCATGCAGTTAAACGCATGACAATTTTGTTTCAAAGCCAATTAAACACTGTAAATACTCACCTATGCCACCAGTCATTGTTCATGTAAATAAATGTGTAAGTATGTAACTGCCGTTTACAGTAATTTAACATCCATTCCTATATTAATATCTGAAGGTACTGAGCCATAAAATCTGTCAGGTGTTGCAGTAGGGACCTATGATGAATATTCATATCAGAACCAGGGTCGACTTTTATGATCGACCCTTATCCACGGCTCCAGTAGAAGTTTTCCCTGCCCGCTCTTGTTGATCAGCTGACAGGGTCACATTTTCTTTCTTATCTCCTCAATGTAGTTCTCTCTTTTATCTGGTTCTGAGAGTTTTTCGTCAAAGTCGAACCATTGTCCACATTGTGGGAGATGCACAACGTTATAAACGGGGATGCCTATGAGCACAAAGAACAGTGTAGACTACATGTGTCCCATGACCATCATGTTAGCTGTGAAGCCCCTCCAGGAATCCTGAAAAGTTACAGCATATGGAGCTGTTGAAAGCTATGTGAGGCCCAGTAGCCAGTGGTTTATTGTTACTTACTTTCGGTGCAAAAAATTAGGTGGTAAAGAATAAAATTACTGAGAAGAGGTATCTTTTGAGTAAATTGGCAGAAAGAAGGAAGAGGTTAATAAGATACATTTTTGGGCATTCAGAGATGAAAAAAAATAAAAAAAAAAAAATCAGTTAACACTTCAGATACTTACTTTGAACACTTCAGCAACCTATCAAATGTAGTGTCAGGACTGTTTGGAGAGTCTGCGGAGTCCTTGAACTTAGCCACATTGACATTTCTCTGCAGTTTATTTTTTGATTCCAGCACAGTAACTCTTTTCCTGGAACTTTGTTACAGGCAATATATTTAACATACCATTATTTCCTTCAACACAAAAAAACAGGTAGGGGTTAGTTAAATACATCTCATGTGGTCTTAACAACCTGGTAAAAGAGTTTCCATGCATAACATGGCTCGTCTAAATTATATGCACAGTGTAATGTGGAACTCAAACCACATTGCAGTGTGAAGAAGTGAAGATCGATTTAAGGACCGACAGAAATTCCATACAATGTAATTTTAAAACAAGGAATCTCTTATAGATGAAATGTTCTTGGGATACTGCCCGAGTTAGAACATTTGTATAACAGGCACCCACAGACAGCTGTCACTTGCCAATGGCGGCAGATAATATGAAACATCGTGCTATACAAACGTTCTCAATTGGCTAGTTTCCCGAGGACATTTCATCTCTGCACAATGCCAAGAAAGCCTCCATTCTTATAGAGGAACCTCTTGATACACAGTCCTGCCCAACCACTCAGCCACCAGATGACTCTACATGTTAGTTTTAACCAGGAGATAGGAGGAAACCACTCTTTCCCAATATGTATGTCAATGCTACAAAGAAATATAACATATGTAAGAAAATAATAAAATTGACTTGAAGTATAAATTATTTCTACGTAAACAAGAATGAACTTTAGCTAAATAACCAATGTTCTGCATATTTTCATTATTCAACATAGTGACAGATTTATTTTCCCTTGTCTTCCTTATTTTTACCATTAAAAGTTAGACTAAATATCATAATTTATCAGGAAATGTAAAACTAGTAAAGTCAATATCTTTAACAAATAAAAAATATTGAATATCACGATTGATTAAAACAAAAATATAAACTATGATTCCTTACTCATATTGATGATAAAGCAGTTTAGTTAATTCACCTCCGGCTTTTATTGAGCTTAGCTGAAGTTTCAAGGGCTCCACGTGTAGGCTGCTTTGTTAGTTTAGGCATCTTGTTTTTCTTAGGTCTATTTTCTTTGTTTGATTTAGATTTGACCAGAGCTTTATAGTTTTTAAAGTTGTTTGCACTGAGAGCATCAAACATGTCACTGTTGCTGTTTGCCAAGAAATGTGCAATGTTTTTCTTCCTTTTCTTTTTAGGCTGAGGACGCTCGTAAGTTTTAATCAACATTTTGCTTACTTATGCCTGCAAAAAATGGATAAGATCTTTAAGAATTTATTACACTGAATAAGCTCTTTAATGATAACTTTTGCATTTAAAAATATCATAACCTCAAAACAACATTGATTCTTTGGCAGAAGATGTACCTCAACTAATCTCTACATCTACATTAACGTCATAGTTAAGACATTGAATAACTGCACTCCCTATATACCAATTTCAGCAAGACCTTTGACATGGATAATCATGATATTCTGGTTAGTAAATTAAATCATTATGGGGCACAATCCACAGCCTTCACTCGTATTTATTTGATAGGTATTTGCAAGTACACGTCACTGGAAATTTGTCAAAAAGCACATTGTTACCACTGGTGTACCACAAGGTTCTCATTTAGGACATATTATATTTAGCATATTCAAAAAAGAAATTGGTAAAAATTTAAATTCGAGTATCTTCTATATGTTGATGATACGGAGATCTTTAGAGCAATAAACAGTGATCATGACACTGATATTCTACAATGAGACACGGTGTCAGGTAAATGCGCCTCAGCATAAAAAGAAAAGTGCTAACATCGTGTTTTCTCAACATCTTAGCCAGCTGCCTGTTAACTACTCATTATGTGGTCAAAATGTGCAGATAGTTAACTCAATACAAGACTTGGGAGTGATAACTGATGATAGACTTACTTTCTCTGATCATATTACCTACATAACTCTGCAAGCACTGCGTGTCCTAAGATTTATATACATGTCTGGGAAAGAATTCAAGAATGTTAACACCCTTCTCTGTTTTTGTCCAACCAATACTGGAATGTGGCAGTATTGTGTGGACACGATTTACGGATCAACAAATTAGCTGCGTTGAAAAGGTCCAACACAAGTTCCTGTAACACTACTTGCACGATGAAAACATTACGGACGTGTGTGATGTGTATCTTTATTATAACATTAATAGCCTACGTAGTTGAAGGTAATTGACGGACCTACCCTTCTTCTACAAAGTTGTCGGTGGGCTTATTGATTCACTGGAAAGCCTGGAACAATTCAGATTTAATTGCTCTAGGGTAGATCTGGATGCTGTGAAAACTAACAAAAACTATGTTGCTTTTGGTTCATACCACAGAATAGTTAGTGTAGTCAAACTACACGCAACAAATATCAACTTAGTAAAATATTCCACTTACTTTTGTGGGATTCACATTGCTTTCAATGATGTTTAATTTTCAATGTTTCGGCACTCCGCTCAAGCTGTTTAGAATTGCTCTATCCCTGCTTAAGGCTGTTTACCTTCACGCCGAGTGAATTATGAAGATAAACGCTGAGTCATTTTAGTAAATTATTCCAATACCTGACACCCTTACCCACAAAATTTTTTTTTTTTTTTTTTTTTTACCTGCTTTACGTCTCTCAACAGCGAGGTCTTTAGAGACGGGAAAGGATGGGGGCAAGGAATGGGTAGGAATTCGGCCATGACCTTTTTAAGGAAGCATCCCAGCATTTGCCTGGAGTGATTTGGGAAACCATGGAAAACCCAAATCTGGATGCCCGGACAGGGATTCGAACCGCCGTCCTCCCGAATGCGAGGCCAGAACGCTATCCGTTACACCACCACGCTCGGTTTACCCACAAAAGAAAATTTTCCCACTCACTTATAAATGATTCAGCGCCATATTGTGCCAATGTTCATCTTTTCCGTTCCATACAATACTCCTAATTCTGAGACCAATATCCCTCCAAGCCCTGCCACCAACATTTGCCCTGTACACTCCCAGCACTCTCTTCACCCACCTCCTGTCTTCCAATGACTTCTAATACAGCTCCTTTATCATATCAGTTACCGACTGGGTCCTGCAGTAATTTCCACAAACGAATCTAGCTGTCTCCTTCACAAACCCTCCAGATCCTGTGTTTGATAACCGAAATATGGGTCCCAAACTACACCACATTTTCAAGCAATGGTCTGACCAAAGTTTTGTAACCCAAACCCCTCATTTCCCTGGTACATAACATCATCACCATTGCCAGTAAATGAAGGATCTTGAAATCTTTTCCTATCAACTGCTCAGCTGAGTTTATCAAATGTTATGGCAAGATATTTACACTTCAAGCCTTTAACAAGCAATTTTGTCCCCACCCTACACTCAAATAACAACCTTTTATTAAAATCTTGAGCACAGCTGCGTGTCAGCAACGGTAAAAATTTTATATTAGCATAAAGTCAGTTGCAACTGGTGGCGTTTTCGTGGCTTTATGCTAGTATAAAACCTTTTTTTAGTTGTGAACTTTGGCATTTATCTTCAGCCATTATTGACCTACCCAGCTGAATATTCTATCCAGGTCACCCAGCATCCATTCAGTCTTCTCCTGTTTTGATCATATTATATACCATTATGTGATCTGCAAACAACTTTAATTCTGACGCTAATCCATCATCAGTATTATGAACAGCAATGGTCCTAATAGACTATCCTGTGGAACTCCCATTTCCACTTCCACCTCTTTTGATACTGCATTTCCTACTCTAATGCTTTGCTTCCTGTATTTTAAGAATTCCTCTATCCAGCAAGTATCTTATTAATCCACTCTAATAACATTCAATGAAAGGAAAGAAATGCCGCGAGGCAATATTTACATGGAAAAGAAAGGGAAAATACACCCAACACTCACCAAAGTTGAAGGGAGGATGGCAGCAGCAACACAGCACAACACACAAACAAAGAAAAAACAATATTTCGAGTGAAAATTCCCTTTTTCAAGTTAACAGAGAGGTGGCTGCGTCTTGCGCAAGACTTGCGTAGGACCAGCCACTCATATGCGTTCTATGAGTGGCTGCGTCCTACGCAAGTCTTGCGCAAGACCAGCCACCTCTCTGTTAACTTGAAAAAGGGAATTTTCACTCGAAATATTGTTTTTTCTTTGTTTGTGTGTTGTGCTGTGTTGCTGCTGCCATCCTCCCTTCAACTTTGGTGAGTGTTGGGTGTATTTTCCCTTTCTTTTCCATCTAATAACATTCAACTTATTTAAAACCATTTTATAGCTCACTGCGTTGAATGACCCAGTGTTACACTAACAATGCGGCCTCCCTTATCCAAAGCATCTGAAATATCTTGCATATAGCCCCATCCTTGGGCCATGTTGTCAATTTGCAAACCAATTTCATTCCACCAGCTTCAATCCGGCCCGCGAGAGATTCAGAAATTTCAAATAAGCTGCAAACTCAAGTCTTTCATTAATTTTCATTTGATTGTTCTATCTGTTTTTGTTAATTTGCTTTTTATATGTTTGATTATGCTATTATAATTCTAATAAATAAGAAATGTGTGAATTTTTATCGCCTTTTTATTCACTACTACCTACTTATTTCTTACCTACGGCCTGATTAAGTCCCGAAATTACGCCCTCAGCTAAGCAAAGGTTGCCCACACCTGCTTTAGATGGAGCTCGTGCCCCAAAGGAAATTTTCCTACATACATACTAACAATTAATAAATGCTAACAGTCTCGGGTATATTGTTTAGCTGCTTAGGTAATTTATTCCACACCTACATTCCCCTACCAACAAATGAAAACTTTACTGCTTCTGTACACCTAAATCAATTGCCAATTTATTATAATGGTTCTGTCTTCCTTTATATAAGCCGCTTTAAAAATTTCCACCAATATTCATCCAGACCTAGCGCCAATATATGGTTTGTGTATGGCCACAATTCTCTTCACCTGCCTGATATAATGCAACGACTCCCAACTCAACTATTTTATAGTTCAGTTACAAAGTGCATCCTTGGTAATTTTGACAGACAAAACTAGCTGCCATCCTTTGCACTCCCACCAATTTCGAGTCTACTGTAGATGCGATTCAACTGCAGCAATTGTTTTCCATGCTGAACAATGATGTCTTAACCCTGCAGTAGTCGCGCTCTGAAAAGTCCCATTAGAAATGGCTTGAGTGGACTACATATGTAATCCATGCGACCAGTGCAGGGATAATAGGGCCTATTATCATTGTAAATAGTAGCAGGTCTCATTTTTGAACGGTAATGAGGTTTTAATACACCATGACAAAGCTAAAACTACTTCAAAAAGTATTCCTAGTGGTGTCTGGCGTTTGACAACTGCAGTATTATGATCCCAATTCCTCGCGGAATTGTGATCTCCACTAATCCCCCAAATTTCTTCCTACAATACGCTAGCAAAAGAGTAATAAATGTTTTCGGGCCCATTTCTTTTACTTTCCTTGAGCATCCTCTAAAACAAAATGCTTAACCCTTCTTCTACATCCTCACCAATGTGTCATTCACAGTTTACCTTACTGTTAACTCGTATTCCCAGGAATTTTAATTTTATCCCTTCGATAAGCAACTCCCCATGGGCACCGGCAGGATTACTTTAAGGGAGATGCAGCTGTATCTTTTTTTATACATTATATATAACATTTATTAATTATTAACTAAGGATACTGAATTTATTGACAAGGTGTTGAACAAATTTCGACATTATTATTCAAAGAGTGAATTTAATAATAAAATTTTTGTTTCTTAATCTTTTTCTATGTATTTTCTTTCAAAGCAGGGGGGCGTAAGTGCACCCCCTTACGCCGCGCAAGGCCAACTTCTGAGCATAGACCAACAACAGAATCATAAATGTTCATGTATGAATTTAGTTTTTATTAATAATTACTAACACCATTACTTCATAGTGTTGGGAAGTAGTTCCATATTTACCACACTCAATGCTGGACTGGGATTAATGCAAATTACAACATATCGTGTCAAGGACACCTACATTTATTTTTCACATAGTTTGAGTAGAAAGGCACCATATTACGGCATCCGTTAATTCAGCAACATGTAAGAAATTTCAGGTACATCGTCACGTAAACTACTACAGATTCTTTCTGTCATTCATCTTCATTCTATGTTTATCCTCGAAGGAGATATGCTTTAGAATCCCTCTACATATACGTTCCACAAGATGTACAAATAAACAAAAACATTGAAGCTGTCAACAACGATAAAAAGTATATTACAACCGAACAGCATCAAGACACAAAGAAAATCGCAATCGGAAAATTCTTTTTCAATATAAATGCATGACAACAAAGGCACTGACAAGTATATAGGTCCTACTGCTTAAGGATATACATGACACCAATGTAAATCACAAACTTAGCTTATTGTCTGCTCAAAAATACAAAATAGCCATTTTATAGAAGATGCAGAACACCTACCAACCAGAATTTTATTAAAAAATCATTCATCCATAAACGTCGCTTTGTTTTCAAACAAAACGGTTTTCGAATGTCCAAAGACGATTCAAATTTGAAAGATATCCCTCACATCTACTGATTCGCAAGCTATAATCGATTATCCAAATTCCAAATCATTTCAAAAACAAATTTTATCTTGGATCGAAGAGTTTCACGGCGTTGTCTATTGACAAAAAAGGTGGCTAGATTTCAAACGCGTCTAAAATGTCACACAATTCATGCGAATCTCAGTTGGTGGGATATATGCAAGATATTTCAGATGAAATGGACAAGGGAGGCCAAATTGATAGTGTAGCACTAGATCTGTCTAAGGCGTTTGACAGAGTAAGCCATAAAATGGTAGTAAATAAGGTAAAAACCATTGGAGTGGATAAGAAAGTCATTTGCTGGGTAGAAGAATTTTTAAAAGGTAGAAAACAGAAAGTTAGGGTAGGAAATGTAGTATCAAAAGAAGTGGAAGTAAAAATGGGTGTGCCACAGGGTAGCGTATTGGGACCATTGCTATTCATTATTCTAATGAATAATTGTGTTGACTGTTTACTATCTGAAATTAGATTGTTTGCAGATGACATAATGCTGTATAAAAGAATCAAAACGATAGAGGATTGTAAACAGTTGCAGGGTGATCTGGACAGGATATCTAATTGGGTTGGTAAACATGGAATGAAGATAAATGCAAAGAAGAGTCAGCTTATTAGATACACAAATAAAAAACAAAAGGTTAATTATGAATATAAGGTGGGGAAAGAAATGCTTGCTGAAGAGTTGAAATGCAAATATCTTGGAATTACTTTTGATAACAAACTTAACTGGGCAGGACACATAGGACAGGTGGTAGGAAAAGGTTTCAAAGTTCTGCACTTGTTGGAGAGAGTTATGAGGGGATGTACGAGAGAAGTCAAGGAATTGGGTTACAAAACTTTGGTCAGACCATTGCTCGAATATGGTAGTGTAGTATGGGACCCTCATTTTACGTATCAAATACAGGAGTTGGAGAGGGTGCAAAGAAGGGCTGCTGGATTTGTTTCTGGAAATTATCGCAGAATGCAATCAGTGACGGATATGATAAAGGAGCTGGAATGGGATTCATTGCAAGACAGGAGGAGGATGAGGAGGGTCATGGGAGTGTACAGGGCCTATACTGGTGATGAGGCATGGAAAGATATTGCAATAGGTATGAAAAGTAGTGCATGGAAGCAGGCCCGCCGTAAGCGGGCGTGCAACGCGTGCGCCGCACGCGGGCGGCACATCGAGGGGGGGCGGCAAAACGAGCGATCGACAGTCGCCACCCCGCGATAGTTGCCACTCCATTGTCGCCGCGACGAAATTTGCCGCGTATTATGTAAGGGGCGACCTTTTTTTTTTTTTTTTTTTTTTTTTTTAGCTCAACAGCTGCTTCGGGCGGCCGGCGACACTCGGAATGGCAACAATGGGGGCGGCAATCTCACAGTTTTCTGACCCGGTTCGGAAATTTCCTAAATCCACCACTGGCTACTTAGACAGGGGGCGGCATAATCGGTATTGCACGCGGGCGCTCAAACAGCTAGCGGCGGGCCTGCATGGAAGGGAAAAGATGACCATGACCACAAGCTGGCACTCGATTTCAGGCACAAGGGTGTAGGATGATTCTCTTTTTTAGGTAAGGGTGTCAGGGATTGGAATGAGTTACCAAGAGAAACGATGAATAATTTACCGAAAACTTTGAAGGAATTTAAAGATAAAATTTGTAGAGGGCAAATGTAGGTGGGTGCAGGATAGGGGGAAGATAGCTGTGTAGGGAAATTGCCACCGGAGCCTGTGCTCCATTGCAATTAAATTAAATTAAATTGTGAAGTTTTGGAAGTCCAATTCTTCGCCCTCATATCCAATCAATTGACGAGATTCGAAGCTACAGAATTTTTTTATCAATTTTTATCTAATAACAACGTACTTGTTTTTTCAGAGTTTTATCTATTTTAATTTAATTACGATTGAGCATATTCTCTGGTGACAATTTCACGTGATTTGAATTTTGATTTTTGAAGGTAATCGGTAGAAACGACACAACCAGAAAGTTGTTTATTTATAAATAACGATCTTGGATCAATTACAAGTGTTAAGAGTAATATGTATATTATGTTCAATCGGATGAATTCAACTAGACAATTAACGTTATTTTCTTGAGCAGCCCATGAGTACCGGCAGATGTTGTGTAGGTAGGACAGCTTATCCTCATGTGCGGGCCAGAGGGCTTGCGTAGCTGTATTTACTTGTCCTGATGGATTCCAGAGTGTGCACTTGATTTACATGTGTTTATATGAGCTGTCATTTCAGTCTCACACATATCGCTCATTTGCTGCAACAGTGACATAACTCAAAAACTTCAATTTTACAGGAGGGTCAGTTCAAATGTTTCATGTGTAATAACTTTATGCATTCACTAGAAAAAACTTATATCTATGTTTTAGAGAAAGAACACAATGTAATAGGGAAAATGTACAATTTCAGTTGCAGGTCATGGGGAGATTAGTTTTATATCCTTACAATCATCCTCATTTTGAATTATGACATTCTTGCTGAAATTAATGTTTTTCAGTCATGGCATAAGATAAAATGTGTCGTTTTTGTAATAGAAATAAGTGCAAGACAGTAAATGTTTTCTCAATTTATAGTTATGTCACACATTCACAATACCTGAAAACAATGGGGATTTTGGTTTGCCAAACAACAATTTCATCAAAAGATGCTTTATTTAATTTGCCAAATTTCTCAAGATGAAAATACAAATTTTAAAGAAAAGAGATTTTTTTAAAAGTAATAATAATGAGAGCTTTCATAAGAAAAAGCAATCATTTTTTTGGAAAAAAATGAACAAAATTATTTTCCAACCAAGCAACATTGTGAAAAAAGTAATGACTTCATCTTTTAATTCAGTCAGATTATAAAAAACTTTATTATTTAAACATCATGAGCACTCAAGCTATTATAGTAATTATCAACTTCAGGAAATTTTAGTTCAGTCTAAAACTTTAACACATAAAGGTAATCTTGGTCCAGTCTTATTACATTTAGTTAATTAGCTTCACAAACCTTACAACATTTCATAGAAAGATTTATAAAAGCTTGGTATAGCATTCTTACGAAATAAGCCTAGGAGATCTTCCTTCTTCTTTTGAGAAATTCCCAGTCTTGAATTAAATGCTGGATTTAATGTAATATCTGAGTCACAACTTTTCTTCTTCCTTTTGATTATTATTGCCTCTCGAAAGTCATCTGGAAATGAGTATTTATAAGAAACAGAATTTGGAGAATCCCTTACAATTTTAAGCATCTTTACTTCTGATAATTTGAATGCTGCCATATTCAGAGGACCTATGTCTCCAGTCAGAGCTTTAATGTCATACAAATCCTTGTAACATAATTCTTTGACATGGAAAGGTTCTCCCGTTTTTTTCGCAGATCGAATTGCGGAGAAGAAAGAATCAGGAGTATACAACGGTCCGCTTCTCATAATGTGCTTAACCATTCTCTATCAATGAGTGAACGGAATCACCTTTATTGTGAGAGAGGCCTTTAACAAAAAATTTGTGTGTAATTCATTTCAGGCCTAAATAACGTGTGGCGTATAAGTAAAGAGCAAGCATAAATTTATTTTTCTGCTGCCATGCACAGTTATCCGAGTAAAATATAACATCTGCATCATGTTTTGTGGCAGCAATCTTTTCAGATAAGGGAGCGTGCATAAACCAGGTAGCTCCATTTTGGCCTCCTGTGAACCCCCCTCCCCCCACGTAGCTTTTTTCCCTTTTGATTCCAGAAGACATTTTATAGTGTTTTCTCTCGTCAGACTATCGTAAATTACTTACAGAGATAATTAACTGAGGGAAATAAATATTCACACGGTATTGTGTGTTCTGTTCCTTATTATAACTGTGGAAAATGTTATGAAAGAAAACTACATGTCAAGGCTCGGAAACCCCTCCTCCCCCCACGTAGCCTTCCAGCCAACCCCCCCCCCCCCCATTACCAAGCCACGTAGTTTGTGCACGCTCCTTAAAGAAGGACACATGTACTTAATTCATTTGCACCACGATGGCCGTTTGCTTCATCCCAGAGAAAACAATCACATGTATTGCTCTTCAAGTGATACATAGGAAATGGCTTTCAATTTTCGGTATCGAATTAATGTGCTACCTCACGCCTTCCCTTATCATTGGATCTAAAGATTTCTGGTGTTTTATTGGATTATTTATATTAAAATAGACTTGCAACCGTCGCATAAATGTAGTGTAAGATATCAAAATGCCACCAAGAGCAAAGTTTTTTTTTAAATTTAATATTGAGGTTTCAACTTTATTGAGCCCTTTCAAGGCAAAAATTACTTTAATGAAGAAAAATAAAGTTAAAAACATAGTTATAAAGTTGAAAAGACATGAATAAAATTCTCATGTCATTTCATCTTTACAGCAATATCTGCAAGTTTCATAATATATTGCTTCTTTTCTTCTCTCTTTTGTTTTTTGGTTTGATTATAACTTTTTCCTTAAAATAAAAGACCTAAAAAAAGTCAAAACCTCGGCATTGAATTAAAAAACTGTTTTTAATTGTTAACCGCATATTACTATCCTAATGTACGTTATTAATTAAATGTGAGTATTCTTTCAAATTTTTTTAAATAAGTGTCCCAGTGAGTGTTAATAGTAAAATTTTAGTAACAAGAGTGACATAAGTGTGAATCATGGAAGACGAAAATTATGTCGGAGGAGAAGATATGCAAGAACGTCATATCGTCTCAAACCACAAAGTGTAAACAAAGTTTATGCAGTACGGTATTTTGCAATAACCTCATAACTCAAAATAATCCAACGACAAACAAGGTGACTTGCATCAAGAACGACACATTAAGGAATAAAACTAAAGGCATTTAAGCAGATTATTTCAAAAAGAATGTCACAATTTGATATAACACATTATTGAACAAATGTAAATATAACGCGAATAATCTTACCATTTACACAATATCGTCATAAACAAAAATACGCCACTCTTGAAGAAACTTGTCGCTATGTTACTTGACAATAGCCAAATCTCAACTGATAATGACAGTGTTGTGAATAAACTGAAGGGCGGTCTGTTGAGAAACAATAGTGACATAACCTGCTCTCTCTCGGCGAATAGTTGAAGCTCAAATGTGTCGTTCTACAAACTAAAAGTATACACGAAAATGGATCATCCCTAAGTTCCCTTGGTCATAACTCAATAAAGGTCATTTTTTAGTTATGTCACTGTTGCAGCAAATGAGCGATATATAATCATGGAGAGATCCCTTATGGTGTTATATATCAATGTCATTTCTATCTGAAAACCGACAGAAGATTTTGTAAATAACTGTTGTATTCTTCTGAAGGAGGACCAGTATCTTGGTGGGAAGTACCACACCATGTCTGATCAGGTCAGCTATCAATTGTGAAGATATGTCCACGCGACGTCTGCAGGAGAACAATCTATGGTCTATATCCTCAACACTCCTACCATCACAGTTACACATTGGGAAATTTAATTTAATTTAGTTTAATTGCAATGGAGCACAGGCTCCGGTGGCAATTTCCCTACACACCCATCTTCCCCCTATCCTGCACCCACCTACATTTGCCCTCTACAAATTTTATCTTTAAATTCTTTCAAACTTTTCATTATTCATCATTTCTCTTGGTAACTCAATCCAATCCCTGACACCCTTATCTAAAAAAGAGAATCTTCCCACACCCTTGTGCCTGAAATCGAGTGCCAGCTTGTGGTCATGGTCATCTTTTCCCTTCCATGCACTACTTTTCATACCTATTGCAATATCTTTCCATGCCTCATCGCCAGTATACGCCCTGTACACTCCCATGACCCTCCTCATTCTCCTCCTGTCTTGCAATGAATCCCATTTCAGCTCCTTTATCATATCCGTTACTGATTGCATTCTGCGATAATTTCCAGAAACAAATCTAGCAGCCCTTCTTTGCACCCTCTCCAACTCCTGTATTTGATACGTAAAATGAGGGTCCCATACTACACTACCATATTCGAGCAATGGTCTCAGCAAAGTTTTGCAACCCAATTCCTCTACTTGTCCCGTACATCCCCTCATCACTCTCTCCAACAAGTGCAGAACTTTGAAACCTTTTCCTACCACCTGTCCAATGTGTCCAGCCCAGTTAAGCTTGTTATCAAAAGTAATGCCAAGATATTTACATTTCAAGTCTTCAGCAAGCAATTCTTTCCCCACCTTATATTCATTATTAACCTTTTGTTTTTTATTTGTTTATCTAATAAGCTGGCTCTTCTTTGCATTTATCTTCATCCCATGTTTACCAACCCAACTAGATATCCTGTCCAGATCACCTTGCAACTGTTTACAATCCTCTATCGTTTTGATTATTTTATACAGCATTATGTTATCTACAAACAATCTAATTTCAGATAGTAAACAATCGACACAATTATTCATTAGAATTGATCATGTTAATCCTAAAAACGTGACTCGGAAACCAACCGTGGTTAAACTTCAGTCAGGAAATGAATGTTGACATTCTGTTTCAAATTAAAGAGCTGTAGTGCCAAAATAACCCTGGAACTGTAGGGGTTGTTTGTCTATGATGTCTACCCTTGTGGAAGTCTTTTGATCACCACTCTATGTTTAATTCATTTCTAGTTATGTTACGGAGTAGGGGAATCAGATTAGTAGAAGGGAAGCGTTTAATTATCGTGACATTAAGTGATGCTGCCTTGTCTAATCGTTCAGTTAATTCGTTGCCTACTATTCAAGCATGTTCTTTTACCCAGATGAAGTTACTTACAACTCCTTTCTCTGTGTATTGCTATCAACTGTAGGATCTCGTATGCCAGCCAGTTTCTTCTGTCGTCCGTCTGCTACTGTAAGCTGTATTCGAACACTTTCTTGATAGGTTGAAGTTCTGCAGTGTAAATTGACACTTCTTACGGCAGTTGGTATACAGTAGATCTCACTTGTTATTTGCAATATCCACGAAGGTACAACTCGTCGACTTTTCCGAATCTACGCCATCAGTGTACAAGCATGAAGGCTTACCTGAAAGACATGCGGTGGAATCCTGTAAAATCTCCTCATCACCATTAAATTCCTCCATAAATTTTATGACATGGATGATAACCAATTTTGTTTTTCTCCAGTTCGGCCAGTATGACTCATGGGAGGGGAAAGTCTAAACAAACCTGTTAGATCCGTACCTAGTCAAATTGGAAGAAAGTCTTGTGTTGCCATATGTCTGGGAAACGTGTAACTTTGTAAGTTCTGTATGTAAGAGTTATTTGTTGTGGACTGTATACTTTATCCCACAAATACAATTCTTGTAAAAATAGGCCAAGTCTCATGAACATGAGACTTGGCCTATTTTTAGAAGAATTGTTTTTGTGGGATCTCATTTCTTATCGTAAGTTTATCGCTTATTCTGAATCGCCTCTCAAATGTAATTATTCCATTTGAAAATTGGTGAATAAGAACATTTCAGAATTTAAGACATCAATATACGTTACCAACAATGAATGCCCCACTCTCTGAAAACAATTCATGTGCTTCGTAGCCGAGCAATGAACATTGCAGCTGGTTTAACTACCACTTCAAATAAATAACAAGTAACTTACAAACTAAGCATAGGAACAAAGTAAAATTTAAGGCTATGGTCAAACTTGCTTGCTTTAGTATAGAAATACTAGACGACCCACGCGAAAATTTCGCGAATAAAATACGATGAATAGAGAGGTTGAATGCTTGTAATATAATGAAAAGTAGAACCGCAGTTTTGTATAAAAAATTTTTTTTAGTGTAATAGGTATGCATCAAATCATATTATGAAACACTTAGGAAAATTTAAAACACACTGTATATATGACAAACTGTCACTGACCCTATCAGCCTGAACAAAATGCACACAGCATACCATCTCTCTGCTATGTGTTGCTGTACGAATAAATGTTTACTCTGGAATTGTATGGCAAAACAATAATGTTTCCGTAATAGAAAAAAATATATCGGAATAGCTATTTCTTGTATAAAAAACAGTTTATTGACATCTCTGTGATATCTACTGCTGCAATCTAGGACTTGGCTCTGAACTGTCTCATAGGCGCTACCACTTTAAGCAGCAAATCCCGAAAAATTCTTTCTTAATTTATGATTAATTGGAGACATTAATCTTTAAAAAGATATGTCATTTATTGATTTTGGTTAGGTATCGAAGGAGATAAATAACTCGTAATGACAAGGAAAAACAGGTAAAAAAAAAAAAATTAGAAATGATGATATTTTTGCCCCTTAAGGGTTGAATTTGTAGAAAGTTGTTTCTTAAAATGTGATGTGACCAAAACGGATACTTTAATATCTTAAACGATACCTCATTTATCGATTTCGGTTAGGTATCAAGCGAGACAAATGGCTCGTGACAGAAAAATGTGTTGAAGAAATATTAATACTTTTGCCCTTCAAGGGTTGAATTTTGAAAAAAAAATCCATTCTTAAAACATGATGTGACCATAAGGGAGACCTTAATCTTTAGAATGATACTTCATTTATCTATATCGGTTAGATATGAAGAGAGATAAATGGCTTGTGACACAAAAATGCGGTGTAGAAAAGTTGATACAAAAACTTCTTTATATATGATGTCACCCATGGAGGAAGGAATATTCCTTTCTCCATGATGTCACCATAGCTGAGACATCACTCTTCATAATACTGATTCATTTATCGATTTCAGTTAGATTCCCAAGGATACAAATGGTTCGAGACACAAAAAAACGCATTTTAGAAATATTGACATTTTTTGCCTTTAAGGGTCAAATTATGATAAATTCCTTACTTAAAATATTATGTTACCATGGAGGAGACCTTAGTCTTTAATTTGATACTTCATTTATCTATATTGGTTGGATATGAAGGGAGATAAATGACTCGTGACACAAAAACGCATTGCAGAAATATTGCTACTTTTGCCCTTTAGGAGTCGAATTCCGAAAAATTACTGTCTTAATATATGATGTCATCAAAGTTGAGATCATAATCTTTAAAATGATACTTTAATAAACTATTTCAGATAGGTATCGAGAAAGATGACTCATAACATAAACAACAGCATTTTAGAAATATTGACATTTTTGCCCTTTAAGGGTTGAATTCCGGAAAATTCCTTTCTTAAAGTATGATGTGACCAAAGCGGAGATCATAAGCTTTAAAATGATGTCTCATTCATTGATTCCGGTTAAGTATGAAGGGAGATACAGGCATGTGACAAAAAAATACCTTATAGAAATAATATATATGATAAGGTTTTAGGTTCATCCGGAGCAAAGTAATTAAGCCGCAAATATGTGCCAGAATATTTCATGTTTAGGATTGTAATTAAATAAAAAACCCAATATCAGACTTTTCTTATAATTTAGGGATGAAACCAAATATGTGTACCAAATTACTTGTTTCTACGGTTACTGGAGGTATAGTGGAATTTTGATGTCGTTGTGTTGTGCTAAAATAAAATTTTGAATTTCAATAACTTCCAAAGTAAGAAAAGGAAATAAATAAAATTTAACACATTAGTTAAGCATAGTAGGCTCACTCCACAGTGAGAATCTGAGGTATATTAAGTAATTATGGTAGAAAGTGATTTGACGTTAGGGGTAGGTATATGGAAATTTACGAATTTCAGACTTTTCTTATAACACGTGGGTACAATGTCATCTGTGTACCAATTTTCAGCTTTCTACGGCTAAGGAAAGTGCCTTACAGTTTTGATAATCATCAGTTAGTCAGTGTGTGAGTGACAAAATCGCTTAAGTTTGCATCCGAACTAAGAACAGTAACAATATAAAATTTAGTACGTATGCTAAAATTGCTGAAATCTATGCATGCATAACAGAAATTTGAGACATGTAGCTTGAATACTACCGAAGAAATTGAGCAAGGGAAAAAAATATAAGAATCAATAATTTCATTATATGTAAACAAATCAATTTTTCAAATTATAATTAATCGCATATTACAGAAAACATCGAACGCTGAGGATACCTCGACGAGAGGCGAAATGCATCCGAAAAATAAAGAATATCCTACAACAGTTGTATTGGCGTATTTACTAAATAATAATTAGTTTAACAAGCAACTGTGGAAGAAATGGCCTGCAATAATCAAATATATACAATAATTACATAATTCAAGGTAAGAAGAAATTAATAAATAATATAAATACATTAAACATTTGGACACCAGAATAACCACCACTTACTAAAGATGAATACTGCTGCAGTGTCAAAACACGGAAAAACACATACACACAGTGTGTAGAAATTTTCAGGCTCATATCCCTTTTTCAACAATAGAAAAAGATAGCTGCCTGATGGATGCTGGCAGCTACATTTTGCAGAATGTTGGCTGGCGGCTTATGGTGGAAGAGTGTTGAAGAGGTGCAAACGCAAAAATTGTGTACCATATCATAACTGCTTAACGTCTCTTAACAGCGAGGTGTTTAGAGATGGGAAAGGATGGGGGGGCAAGGAATGGTAAGGAATTCGGCCATGGCATTTTGAAGGAAGCATTCCGGCATTTGGCTAGAGTGATTTGGGGAAACCATGGAATATCCAAATCTGGATTCCCGGACGGGGATTCAAACCAGCGTCCTCCCGAATGAGAGGCCAAAACGCTAACCGTTCCACCACCATGTTCGGTGGGAACAAGTCACAGACACACAGAAGATAACAGCAAAAAAAAAAAAAAAAACCTTTTATATATATATATATATATCTATGCTCGGGTATTAGCTTTGAATCACTGCCCCTCTACTTGTCCACTGTTTGAATTTACCCCCACCATTTTCCTGACCAACAGTCTTTCTGTGAGGCAGTCTCCCACATCACCCACCTTCCAAAATGTTCTCCTGTTGACAAAGGGATCCTCCTGAAAATTTCTGTATCATTTGAATTTTTTTCTTTTCTCTGTGTATGCACCCCACATCCATCATCTAAAGGTAAGTGGCTCATTTGTTTTTTAGTTCTACAATTTTCACACAGACGGCAAAAATCAAAGGCGTCTTCTTCACATTTGCTACGGGCCCCACGCTGTCTTAATCCAGCCCTGTTATATACTACTCAAATATTAGTACTAGTGAGGGTGGTTCTGTGGGAAGATTTGGACGATAAGGGAAATGGGTGGAAAAGAAGGAGTATTACTGATTATTCAAGTTATTACTTTTGCTCTTCAAGGGCCAAATTGCAAAAAAAAAATTATCTTAATTTATAATTTTGCCTAAGAGGAGAACTTAATCTTTAAAATGATACCTCATTTATCGATTTCAGTTAGGTATCGAAGGAGTTAAATGACCTGTAACAAAAAACGCATTATGGAAATGATACTTTTGCCCTTTAAGGGTCAAATTCTGAAAAATTCATGTCTTAAGATATGATGCGGCAAAAGTGGAGACCTTAATCTATAAAATAATGCCTCATTTCTCTATATCATTTAGATATCAAGGGAGATAAATAGCTTGTGACACAAAAAGCTGTTGCAGAAATATTGATAATTTTGCCCTTTAAAGGTCAAATTCCGAAACTTTTCCTTCGTAATATATAATGTCGCCAAAGTGGAGACCTTAATCTTTAAAAATGAAAGTCCATTTATCGATTTTGGTTATGTATTGAATACGATAAATGTCTAATGAGACAAAAAAAACAGAATTTTAGAAATATTGATTTTTTGCCCTTTAAGGGATGAATTTGGAAAAATTACTTTCTTAAAATATGATGTGACCAAAGCGGATACCTTAATATTTAAAATGATACCTGATTTATCAATTTAGGTTAGGTAGGAAGAGTGATAATGGCTTGTGACAAAAACAACACGTTTTAGAAATAATATACAATGATGGACATTAAACAACAAAAGCCTGGAGAGGGAAATAAAAACAGGACAATTAATCACAAAACTACAGCCTTAACAATATTTATTTACAAAACAACTGGCAAAAAAAATGGCAAAAATCACTGATGATCATTAATTCTTCCCCAACCAAGTCTGTTTTTCCTGATTTCCGTTCTCAGCCACGAGGGCGTATTTTCTTCATACTTGTGTGCATTTGGGTACTGGAGAGGTGGTGGGGGTTTCTCAAAAGGATGTCTCTTGCTTAACTTCATAAGCAAGTATTCCTTGGCAATTTGCTTCTGGTCTCGATATCTGTCCATGTACCTGCAAACATACAACAATACTGACTGTAGAGTCCAGAAAAAAAGTATATTTAAAAAACTCACACAGATGAAAGAGCACTAAAGCATCACATATCACAGAAGATGAACATATGATTCCCAATGAAAAACAAGAATGAAAAGAACAATATGATTTTTGGATACCAAAAACAGATAAGCAGAACAAATGCTCATCAGATAGGAAACAAACTTTAGCGGGTTACTCTATACTAGTTTAAGGCCCGTCAAAAATGACAGGTGATAACAGAAATTTATTGTGGAAAAACGAATAATGATTAATCATTATCTTTTCCAACTGATTTTTTTTTGTAGTGAGAGTAAACTTTCCCCCTTTATGCAAATGCACCAGTAAAAACTACAAACATCTGCCAAATTAATGAGCAATTAAGTATCCTGTACCTATTTCAGAAGTCACTTATTTTGTATTGGGACTTGTACTGTCAGTGTCAAAGCTGATGATCTTCACTATTTTGAGCTATTCAAGGCAGTAGTTCAATTATCTATCATTGTGGGATTGATTTCAAATCTATTGGCCTTGACTATAGATGAACACTGCATTTTTTAACAAAAAATTAATAGAATGTGGTAAGAAATTTTAATTGTTTAGAGAGATTTAAAAAAAAAAAACTATAAAAAAAGGTAGTTACAAATTTTTGTGAAGCTATGGTTGTACAGACCATTAGTACTGTACTGTTCTGATAAAATTACAATTACTTTATTAATGTTCGAGCAGTACAGATAAGTTCATAATGTAGTGGTTTACGTAAACGAAGTTATTCGCTGAGGGTCACTGACTGCTGACATGCCACAACATGTCGGGCATTTTCTTGAAAGGTAGGATGGATAGACTGGGCAATTATCAGCTGTATCCTCAGTGCAATTCGAGTACTAGGATTTAAGGTGACTCAGAACCTTTCAAGAATGTTGAATCATGGTATGTGCTCAAAAACAGACACGGTGTATTATCAACTTCCTACAAACAGAGTGAGCGTCTGTGACAAACAGGGGGGGGGGGAGGGGGAGAGGAGAGTGAAGTTTGATAAACACGATTTCTGAAACTTAGACATGGAGAGAAAACTACCAGCCAACCAGAAAAAGCCAGAATGAAGAGAAGGTGATGCGTGAGGGGAGAGTGGCTAAACTGCCCATGGTAAAACGGTTTAATTTTAAGTTACTGTTTGTTTAATATATTGTTTCATGCACACACACACATAAACAAAATATTGAAGCCTTCTGTCAGTATTAAAACAAAGTGCATAGGGTAGGAGGTAGGGAACAATGCGACCTTGACCGAATCATTTTAGAAATGTAAACATTTTCAAGCATATTTATTCATGATTAATAGATTTTTGGGTTATGCTATATTGTTTATTTCATAATCTGAGCTTTCGGCTGACATACTACAGCCTTCATCAGAGATACTGTTTATGTTGACTTAGTAACGAGCGCCAAGCATCGCAGAGTAAAAGGCTGCTATGTTTGTTGATGTTGTTGGTATTCTTTAAAATTCCTGCTGCCTCTTTCACACATCGAGGCCATCACTGGTCTTCTCTCCACAGCAGCCTCGTCTTTTCAAATTTTATTTTGTGCCCGATGTTAATGGTATGGCAAAATCATTTAAGCATATTTATGTTATACTATTGTAATTTTTATAAACTTAAGATTAACAAAAACTATAATTTGAACTGAATTTTGTGAGTTATTTTAGACCATTCTGTTTTTTATCAACTGCATTCTACCACAGAGCCAAACATAAAAACTGAGAAAGTAATACAGTGTCTAATTACTTACGAAGGAAAAGATGTTTGCTATGCAAATCATATTAAGTGTAGAAAATGAAAGCATCAAATGTTTAAACTATTAAGTTTGAAGCTATAGAATTAGAGATTTAAGCTGACAAATTATTCAAACAGCAAAGTCTTTGACTACTTTCTCTCATTCACTGGCCCCGCCGCCCCTTTTCCCAGTCACTGCATATCTTGCTGGTGGCAGCAGACTATCAATGTCACTTATTAGCACTAAAAAGTCCTTTTCATATTGAGAAAATAATTCTTAAATATACATGGTAATCTATATAGGGGTATTTATTATATATCCACTGATTTAATTTTATGTTAAGAAAATGTAGAGGAACCGGACTTACAAATTGAAAGGCTGTTTCTTTGGAAACCACTTCTGAGGTGGATGGTACGGAGGTGGGAAATCATATTCGTAAAATGGCTCCTTCATGTCTGAAACATAAGTAGAGGTACAATAAAGAAAGGTGCACATTGAACAATAATGTGAAAACTTGACATATAGTGAAAACAAAGTACTTAGGGTGTTGTGGAAGAAGTCTGTGAGTGATGGATCCCAATCTGACTGGAAAAACGCTAGTCCAGCGGGCGTGATGTCATCCTGATGTTCTCGATAAAAGTCTAGAGTGGAGAAAGTGCGTTCTGACAGCTGCAAACTGAAACACATATGAAAAGTGCATGAACAAGATGAAAGATCAAAATGAAAATTTACAGCAAAATGCTATAGTTGTGAATTTAGCAATATGCCAAGCATAAAATTAAATAAAATATAACATTCACATTAGTGTTTAACTATGTGATTGAGATTAAGCAATCTGCTTTATCTCCTACTGTTAAAATACAACTAAAGATTACAGCAGAAAGACTGCTTGGTGAAGCAAAACATGTTACTAACTCTCAGTGTGTACAACAGAAAGAGAATGATAACTAAACTGAAAAAAGCAGAAGGACAAAAAGAAGGAATAGAGAACAAACAATAAATTTTGGAAAAACATCCACATACCCACAAGTAATTCACATTTGTTCAGTCCCTGGCATGTCACTTTCAGGGAAAGAGAAGATTTAATGAGACTAAGACATAGCTAAGTTTTGTGTCAACAATTTGCTGGTATGCCGATTTTCATGTATACAGGATTATTTATTTATTTATTATTCATGTCACATAGATTCCTGCAGGGAGAAGTTAAATTATGGCCTTGTGAGTTTTTATTCAGTAAGATTTACAGTCTACCACTGCCCTATGTATAAATACTAGAAATTATAACATATGGTCACTTATTGGTATACACTGCAAACAAATAGTGACATGCACACACATAATACACGACAGACACTAGATCTACATACGTCACAAACAAATACCATAACATGACCACTTCATATGGGAACCAGATAGTTTAATAATACCACAAAGGATCAAGTGAGTAAGCGAAAATAATACATTCATTTCAACACTGAAAGAGTACTTGCTCAATCAGATGTTAGCCATTATAATTAATGTAGATATTGATTATTGGTATAAATAGGGTCGTCATCAGCAAATACTCGTTTCCCGAGTTTATGTTTCTCTCTTGCAGTCAGTTATTTGGAGGTTGATCAGACCGATCCTGACAAAATAATCATCCACACTCGTAGCACCTAATTGTGGGTGATTGACGTGGTAGGGGTCTGTTTTCTACTGCCCCACTTCGTTGCCCCCTCCTCAAAAAGTGCGACGGCCGCAGAGGTGGCTTTGTGCCAGAGAGTTAGGTCTTCTGCGAGGCAGTCCTGGGTGTTTGGGCCTATGTTCATACTCTTCAATATCTTTTTAAGCTGATCTTTATATTGCTTCAAAAGGGCACCATGAGGTCTTTTACCAGTGCTGAGCTCACCGTATAAAAATTAACAAGGGAATCTACTGTTATTCATTCGCTGAACATGTCCAATCCAACTGAATTGGTGATTGATGATGTGAGCTTCAAAGATGCACATTTGTGCCCTTTCTAAGAATACAACAAATGATCATTCCATTTGATGTTCATTATGGAACAAAGTTTCTGCTTGTGAAATCACTCAATTTTCTTAATGTTATCACAGTAAAACATCTATCTCTCACATCTGTGTAGCCAACAGCTTGGCATACCAGCAGCTTGGTGCTTAACTTAAGATCTTTGTTCAGAAACATCTGTTTGGACAGACATCCATAAGCTATGTGTGCTGAGCGAATTCCGTTTTCTACGTTCTTCTCCGAGGTACACCATGTTGGGAGTGTGTGTGTGTGAGTGTGTGTTGTTGTTGTTGTTGTTGTTATTGTTGTTGTTGTCTAACAGCGAGGTCTTTTAGAGACGGGAAAGGATGGGGAGCTAGGAATGGGAAGGAATTTGGCCATGGCATTTTGTAGGAAGCATCCCGGCATTTGCCTGGAGTGATTTGGGAAACCATAGAAAACCCAAATCTGGATGCCCGGATGGGGATTCGAACTGCCGCCCTCCAGAATGCGAGGCCAGAACGCTATCCGTTACACCACCACGCTCGGTTTACGTACAATAACTCTTGTCAAAGCAGCAGAGCGATGTCTAGTCGTGAAACCACATAATGACATTGAATGATAATTGGTTAATTGACCTAATGACCAGATGTTGGCATAATTCATTTATTAGCTTGCAAATCGCAGTCAGAATGGTCCTGTACATGGTGCCATGAATCAAATGATTACACTGATAATATTGTGCGTAATGATCCTCTGATGATCACAGCTAGTTACTGGAAAAACATATGGGTTTAACAAACACTACAACACATAAGGCTTTGGCATACAGTTCACAGTTTGTTAATATTTTGAATGTGAATAACACAGAATACAGTTCACCTACGTGAATCAACAGACGTTTAGAACTAAATTGAACTTAAGCTCCAAAGATTGCTGGGTCTGAATTGGGAAGCTGAGCTAATCTTGGTGTACACTAAACAATCGCTAATAACATCCAAGTCCAAATGTCACATTTTCACACAGACGGGAATGTTCTGATTTACTCACTGTCCGCTGCTAGTCTGGCGACTTGATAAACGATTTCACGAACATGAGAAGCCACCTCGCATTCTAAAACGATAGTCCACACTCACACCCACAAGAATCCAACTGTTCACTCACTCTGCTACTATCATACCCTGGCCATCTTGCTTCCACGATAATACTACGTGGCCGATATCGATGGTTCCGCCACCAATATTCCTTGACTGTACTGTTATAGCACGCTCAGGTAGCAATTTCCCTCACCATATACTTACCCCTTTCTTATATTTTTTTAAAATTGTTTTGTAGAATGTAGTGCTAAATTTGAGTAGTTTGGTAGCAACTTGAGTTCACTGCTTGTATCAATCCACTGTGCATGTAAATGGATCGATCTGACTGGCTGAAAGACAATTCATGCTCTAACTCCAATTTGATTAAGTCAGTCTGCCAATGGAAACCATTTTGTATGAGCATATAAAAGAGTCACTCGATTGCTTGTAGTAATAGGTGCACCAAGCAGTTTTTGGTATTTAAAGATTGTGGCAATGGCTCATTTTGGTTAAATTCCAATTTTGTGAAGAAAGGGATAGTTCCATTCACTAGTGATTATTTTACTTGTGAAATTCCGTTTTTAGTTTTCCCCATTGTCAGAACTTTGAACTGATACTAGTTAACACTTGTTACAAGCCTCTTTTTCAGACTTAATCATCCTGGGGGAGGAAAACCTTTAGTTTATCTAATTGAATTTTTGACTGAATTGCTCTAAGTCAGATCTGGAACTTTTGGAATTTCCAAATATAAATTTCATTCATTAACAAACATTAACAACTTTACATGATCAACATATTGTTGTTGGGTGATGTCCACAAAGCGACTTTTATGGATGATTAAAAGTGAACTTTTGTGAAGAGTGTCTTTCATATCGAATAAACCCTTCATCTTTTATCAGTTAAGTGAAATTATATTGGTTAAAACTTATCTTTTTCTAACAACTTCAGAAGTAGTGATCTTTCAATCTATTTCAAAAGATAGTGACTATGCTATTTGTTCTTAATATATTCAGTGGAAACAGTGGTAACTGGAAGAAAAGTGAAATGGACAGTAGTGGAAGAGAAGCAATAGTGGAAGGAAAAAAGGCACTGTTATAAGATGTTTGTTTTAAAATAAATCCATCCAACAGCAGGAAACTGTTCAAGGTCAAGATTAAATAAAAATAGAATAAACTAAAGAAAATTTAACATATACCATGGTGCTTCTTTCCTCAGCTTTGAGTAATCCAGTTTCTTCTCTTGCTTGTATAGCACAAAAACGTAACGATGAAAACCAGTACCCTTAGGAGGGAAAGGTTGTAAATAGCTCCATATGACTTCACCCTTTGTGACATCATTTCCAGGAATGTTACCACTGAAATCAGACAGATAATTTCCTTATAACCATTCAATACCTGAAATGTTATAGCCATACTATTACAAATGTTTTTTCCCCTTTCTTTAATTGTTGTTTTTTTCTTTCTATTTCCTTCCTGTTCTACCTCCTTTGCTTCTTATGGATTACCCTTCCTAAAAGAGCTTATAATAAGAATTTACGAGAAGTATCTTTAAAAGTTATTATGACTGCTTTCTCTGTTCCTTTTCCAAGCATATGACTAAGTCAACCCAGACACATGAATGGTAGTTTTAGACTGTTATGTACAATTGAAAGAGTGTAGAGTGTGATAGAAACAATATCATTGGATATGTTATATGCAATAAAGAAATTAATCATCAGATAATATAAAAAGGAAATATATTAGTTATGAAAAATTATCATAAAACTGTATAAGTAATGATAGGAAACGTAAACCTATCACTTATCACTGAAGATGGCACGATGGTCGCGACAAACAAATAAACACGAACACAATAAACCTTAATCATATTCAGATGTGAGACATGCAGCAAAGGGATCACATGTATGCACACTGAGTCACAATATGATTGAAGGCAAAGATGAACTTTTTTTTTTAACTTGTGGCTTTACACCTCGTCGAAGTTGAGGTCATTATAAGTGGGATGGGTAGGGAACGTGGAACGGGGAGGAATTCAGCCATGGCCTTTTGAAGGAAGCATCCCAGCATTCGCGAGCAATTATTTGGGGAAACCACGGAAAACCCAAATCTGGATGCCCAGACGGGGATACGAACCGGCGTTCTCCCAAATGCGAGGCCAGAACATTAAAACCGCTCACCCACCACACTCGGTCAGATGAACAAGACGGGAGGTGTAAAGATAGCAGCGATGAAACAGGAAGTAGACAAATGTTATTCAAGGGAAAGTATATCATCTGGATAGGCTGTGAAAAGTAATTTTATTTTATTATTCCAGAGATTATACTTCTTGGTAATTATTGATTGTCTGCTTCTTCCCCCAACATTGCCATCCCCATCCTTCATAGGTTGTTAATCTCTGGGCTCCATCATGTGGAGTGTCTTAATTTTGTTCACCACATCTGATCCCCTTGCCTTATGTCTCACCTAATTAAGGTTCATATCAAAATATATTGCATTTTTGAAGTTTATTTGTTGGCCTCAACCTTCCTGTCTTCATTTATAGTAAGGGATGAGTTTACTTTAATATTCTTCCTCATTTTCATTGAATAACAGCATTTTTGTTCACACTACTACCATAAAAATGTAGAAAATAAAGAAATAAAATATGAATAAATTACAGCCACACTGGGTTTACAAACAAATATCCCGGGCCATAACTCTTCCTGCACACCAAAACAAGCACGATACCCAACCCAAGCTGTAATCCTGACTTTCTCGACCAGTTTTCTTGTCATGGATTCCATAAACCAAATCTTTTACTGTGGCTATGACTTTCACGCATCTTTTCCAGATTTACATCACTTTCTCCCCACAATCCTTCCCACAATGACCCACATCTCCTTCAGCAGCCGCCTAATTTGAAAAATATACTTGTGAACAAAGATCTACACTATAACATCCCTAAACTACCCCACAACTCCTTCCCTTAAGGTGGCTACAAATGAGGCAATTTTTATCCAATCTGCTGGGCAATCATATGGGGCTTCCCTCCAAACACCACAATTTCACTCCCATTTTTAGATTACATAGTGATCGCATGACTGCTAGCTGCAAGCACTTAATAATGGGGTTTTTTCTGTTAAAGCAACAAAAAGTTAATTTAATTTAATTGCAATGGAGCACAGGCTCCAGTGGCAATTTCCCTACACTCCCATCTTCCCCCTATCCTGCACCCACCTACATTTGCCCTCTACAAATTTTATCTTTAAATTATTTCAACGTTTTCGGTAAATTGTTCATCATTTTTCTTGGTAACTCATTCCAATCCCACACCCTTGTGCCTGAAATCGAGTGCCAGCTTGTGGTCATGGTCATCTTTTCCCTTCCATGCACTACTTTTCATGCCTGCTCCAATATCTTTCCATGCCTCATCAGCAGTATACGCCCTGTACACTCCCATGACTCTCCTCATCCTCCTCCTGTCTGGCAATGAATCCCATTTCAGCTCCTCTACCATATCCGTCATTGATTGCATACTGCGATAATTTCCAGAAACAAATCTAGCAGCCCTTTTTTGCAACCTCTCTAATTCCTGAATTTGATACGTAAAATGAGGGTCCCATACTGCAAGTAGACATTGTTTTAAAAATAACCTGTACTACAGTTTGTACTGAGAGAAAAATAATAAATACTGGGTAAAGAAATGGATTTTATTAAGAAACAAGTTATCTCATATGGACATTTTGAGATGCCTAGAGACCAGGTGTGTTGGGTGAATGGTTAACGTTCTGGCCTTGCATTCAGGAGGAGGCGGGTTCGAATCCCCGTCCGGGCATCCAGATTTGGATTTTCCATGGTTTCCCCAAATACCGGGATACTTCCTTAAAGAAAAAAAATGCTATGGCCGAATTCCTTCCCATTCATTGTTCCCAATTTATTTTCCTGATTTCACCACAAATGCTCTCAGATGTCATTTCTGAAACATGTTGGGCTATCTAACAAATGTCTAAAACAGGAATAAAAAAGATTGCAAGTGTTGCTTCCTGGTCCAGTTCCTTGTAAATTTCGAGCAAAACTCGAAACCTTCTTCTGCATTTGTGTCTTATGTAGTTTCTGTTGTGTTTGTACCACAATCGGGGCATATTCTTATAAATTTTGAAAATATTCATCTACACCTCTTTCTCTTTAGACATTTTTAACAACATACATGACTAATGGCATGAAACACACTCATTCCATGCTCCAAGCAGATGGAACCAGACTCTCAATCATTGCAATCGCAATACGCACTTCTCAATTTGCTCCCAGTATGCAGGGATAATCTGTAAATTGTTTGTGAGGCTTTGCCAATATCCCGATATTGGGAGTAGCAGACCCAATTTGCCTACTGACGTGGCAATCCGTAGGGCCCCTGCCAGATTGTCCCTGCAGATTGGGACTGAAATTGGGTTGTCTGGAGCCACTTTTGCAATAAGTCTAATTGTAAAAAATTCAACATGAATCCACCCATCATGACGTTATCGCTGGTGAAACATACTCCATCACAGGCCATGCTACCCGTGCTATGTCCCACCTCATATGCCAGCTCACCTGCCCCCATTGCCCAACTTCTCGCATCACCCTCACCACAAACTAGTCAGCCATCAGGATGAATGGTTACAGACAAACAGTTTACTCCAAAAATCTAGAGTACCCTGTTGATGCCCGTGCCAGCTCCCACATCTCTCGTTACTTCGGAAACTGTTTCAGTCGGAGCCATCAGGACACTCTCTGAAATCACAACCACATCCAAACTCTGAAGGACTGGACACTCTCCCCCTAGTCCTCGATCTTAGATAAGTTTCACATTTTTTGAAACCACCCCAACCTGCTAAACACATAACTTGCATATATAGTTTATTCATGAAACATTGAAGGCTTTCCCAGCCTATCAAGATGTCGAGACTCTCAACGGAGGAGCGCGTAGATCAGACGCATCTTCACCCGTGGGAGGCCCGAGAAATTTTGATATAGTTAATTCGTGTTTTTTGTTATTGTTATTATTATACTGGGTGAGTCAAAAAGGAATTTACAACTTTGGAACGATATAGAAATTTATTGAGATAACTTACAGAATCAGTAGATATGTCATTTTGTAGCAAACAACCTCAAGTTTCACATAAAAGTGTCATGTGTCATTTTGGTTTGATGTGACTACCATTTGTCTTGTGGCAAACATCTCATCGGTAATCAATTTCTTCCCACACTCGTTGCCTCAAGTTGGGCGTAATTTGTGCAACATTAGCGTAATTTGATTTTTCAGGTTGGCCAAATTGTTTGGTAGGGGAAGAACATAAGCACAATCTTTAATGAAACCCCAGAAAAAGAAATCTAGTGGTGTCCAGTTTGGAGAGCTAATGGCTAATCCACCGACCTGGGAAGCGATTATCGAGGAAACCTCAAATTTCTGTGAGGAAATGGGTGGTGCATCTATAACAAGGCTATATTATTCTATTCAACCTTACCAGGCAAGCCATGTTATAAACTGCCGATCATTCCTTTTTATTTAATTCGGCAGTTGTTGCATATTAATGTAATGCATTAAAGTGAAATTAATATTTGCTAAACCAAGAAAAACCACACATATATAGAACACCATCAACATGAGACATTTATTCAAACTCATATATCCAAAAAAATAACACAACCTCTCGTAAACTTAACACACTCCTGCTTGCTTTTGTCTTACTGCGATTACCTCTCTCATACCAGAGACAATATTACTTATATTATTCTTTGGCAGCGCCCGCTGACCAAAGATAATTGTCACTTAATGTCAACACTTAGAATCCAGTCTTAGCATATATGCTACACCTGCCCCCACTTCGAGGCAGATTAATAAATTTAGCACAATTTTTAATTTGCCGAGAAGTTATTGAACTACACAATGGATGACAACATTTTCTCCTTGAATACAATGTCCAACAGTTCTTCTCAAATTTAGTTTGCAATGGCCTTACTTTTTCCACATTATGCTAATAATTTCGATTCAAAATCCAAAGTATTTTTACAGTCTATATCAGTTCACTATTTAAATTTTTGCTTGTCACTAAATCTGGCATAGCGTCCAATTCTATTATTGTTCGTTCGCCCTGACACGTACACTCAGTTCAGATTAAACATGCTCAAATTTCAATCTTAACCATTTATCATGCTACTTTTTTCATCACAACAAGGCGTTAACAATAACATTACATATTACTATGAACCATTGGATTGCTTTTCATGTTTCTTTTATGATACTATTCTGTTTTAAGATCAATACAATATTACTTTGACAATTACTTAACATTTTATCTTTTCAGTCCTTTGTTCTATACAATTTTAAATCGATCACATTTCTTAATCCTAATATTTTATTAGATTTGGCATAAGCAAGCAAATAGGCGCTCGCATTTGGCTTAACAACAATCTTAAAAGGTCCATGATAGATTTTGAAGAATTTTTCAATCTTTGAATTTATTTCGCAAGAATTTTGTCTAGTTTTCACCAAAAACATATCTCCCAAATCGAATTGATGATGGAAATACTTGCCCCCGATAAGCTTCTTGCATACACGTAGTTCTACCGTAGCTTTTTCTTCCGCCTCTTCCAATTCCTTTCTGCCACTTTTATATATTCTTCCAGTCCTTCATGTAATTTCTTTCTTGTTTTCCAGTTTTCCTTTTCATGAGACCATTCAACTACTTCTCTTGTACTTATATCAGGTGGGTACTCTTTTCTCAAATAATTTGAAGTAATTCGGTGTCGGCCGTCATCGATTGTGTCCTGCAACAATACTTCCATCGATCCCTTCTCATCTTTCCTGTCAAAAGAAACATATGTAGCGGCTTCTGTATTACCGTGCCGGAAAAATACATTCGTTCTTTTATTGCTACCTGGACCTGGTACAATATTCTTTTCTTCGGTTCCCATCTGCAATACATTTTCATCTTCTTCTTCGTCATAACTCCTTATAAAAAACATTCTTATTTCACTTTCATCATTTTCTTCATATTCATTCTCACTACTTCTGCATTCGTACTCTTCTCCATAGATGCTAGGAACATTTTCAATTTTTTCACTTTCGTTAATACTTAACGGTAGCTCGCTATCATTATCTGCTAATTCTTCTTCCTCGAATGTCTCTTTTAACGACTCTTTTCGTGCTTCTGCTATACTCATTTTTTCTTCAACAGCTTCTACATAACTTCGTACTGGCCTTCAAAAATTTCTTCCATTTTATTTTCCACATTTTTCTGACTTTCTTCTATTTTTTTATTTAATGACACTTCTACAGTTTCAACAATAGTTTTCTCCTTTTCTTCCATATAGTGATCCATTAAAACAACGACATCTTGCTCCATAACTTTCTTGATTTCAATGGTATCTTCCCTCATTGTTTTCAGTTCTTTTTCTGACTCCTTCTCCACCTTCAAATTTCTTCCAGACACACTTACTATCAATTCTTCTGTCCTTTTAATATGCTGATTAATACTATCCGTAATCCTTTTCTCAGATTCTTGACTACTTTGTATAACTTGCGTGAGTTTTTCATTAATTATTCCGATATCTTGTCTGGTTTTTTCTTGGCTCTGTTCAAATCTTCGGATGTCTTGTCTGGTTTTTTCTTGGCTCTCTTCAAATCTTCGGATGTCTTGTCTGGTTTTTTCTTGGCTCTGTTCAAATCTTCGGATGGCATTTAATATCAATTCAAGGTCCATACTCTTTAGGTCTGTACTCTTTTCGGCACTCATTCTAGCAAATTTCATACAATTATTATATATAATACATATATTACAAGCAACAACAAAAGTTTTACTACTCAGGAGAGCCAATCCCCACAGCAAAATCACTGCTTCATATTTAACTTCTTTACTATACACTACTCACTCCTTATCAAAATAATAAATGATTTACTACTGAAGAAAGACATTCTCAATAACAATCACTGCTTCAGTTTCAAGTTCTTTACTGTACGTTATTCACTCAGTGTTCAAATTTTAATTACTTTTATTTTCTTTTTTCTTTATATGACTGATGATTACTGCCACCTCAGAACTTATAAATGGAATGTTCTCTACTTGCCGTGCTGCGTAGAATGAAAATCTGGAACTCGCCGCTGCCACTGCGTCATCAGAAGATTCCAATCGTTTAGGGTGCTATTCTCATTAGTAGTACACTCATAAATTCTGGTCCAGGGTCGCCAAATATAACAAGGCTATATAATTCTATTCAACCTTACCAGGCAAGCCATGTTATAAACTGCCGATCATTCCTTTTTATTTAATTCGGCAGTTGTTGCATATTAATGTAATGCATTAAAGTGAAATTAATATTTGCTAAACCAAGAAAAACCACACATATATAGAACACCATCAACATGAGACATTTATTCAAACTCATATATCCAAAAAATAACACAACCTCTCGTAAACTTAACACATTCCTGCTTGCTTTTGTCTTACTGTGATTACCTCTCTCATACCAGAGACAATATTACTTATATTATTCTTTGGCAGCACCCGCTGACCAAAGATAATTGTCACTTAATGTCAACACTTAGAATCCAGTCTTAGCGTATATGCTACACATCCCATCTCGGTCATCTTCATCAATATGTGGAATTAAAAAGTTTTCAAGCATATCCAGATACACAGCACCAGTGAAAGTAGCCATTGTTGTGCACTACGCTGGCGCTCCTGGTGGCAGAATGGCGTACTGATGCACTACGTGCATCAAACTTGAGGTGGCTTGCTGAAAAATGACACATCTACCGATCTCAACAAATTTCTATATCATTCCAAAGTTGTAAAGTCCTTTTTGATTCATCCTGTATTATTATTTTATTTTTTTAAATATTTTTTTCTCCAATTCTCCTGCCAATGATCATATGAACACTGGCCACCACCGGAGAGAGGGGGAGGTGGAGGAAGTAATTTCTTGCCCGAAGTCTAAGTGGTCCTATTAAGTATGGTGTACCTTATCTATGAGAGGAAAGTCTTATGTTGCTATCTGTCGGCAAAACATTTCACTGTGTCTGTTCTGTTTGATAAGTGTTTATTTTTTTTTTTTTTTTTTTTTTTTTTTTTTTTTTTTGCGCTTACGAAATATGTAGTTTATTAGACTAAAATTGGGGACCGTTTCAGTGTTTGCTGTTGGATTTTGGGAAACTGCCTAAAACCACAACCAGGTAGGCCTGGGCTCGTGCCCAGTACCGTTGTACCTCTCCAATCCAGTGTATAGCATCTCAACACACTGGGCCACATCTGTGGTAGTGGATGGAATCTTGCTTTGAAAAGAAGCACAGCATCTAGAGAGGATGTATCGAACGATCAATGAAAGTCGAAACATTCTAAGGTTAATGAGGATGAATCCTGTCAACATATCTAATACTTACAAACAAATGCTTATAAAATGTAGCTCCTACTCTCAGTTAGCTGATATATCACTAAATATTTTCTAAATATACTATGTACAAAAGAGAATGTGTACGTATGAATACTCACACAAACCAGTGCACATACTCGGCATCTTTTAAAGTAAAATGACCGTCAGGACTAGTAAGAATTAGAGTCCACAGAGAATCAGTTTCTCCTTCATAGACAACATCAGGAACAGCCTTAGCCTGTAAAATCATAGCAATTAAATACTTTTACAATCTTTACTGATTTTTTTTTTTTAATGTTTAAATTGGATATGTCAAATTTAAGATAAAGTGAGGAGGGAGAAAAATTATAAGGTGAAAACACAAAACAAAATTAAACACATGTGGAAGTTGAATAGTGTACCACACTCAGGAATCTAGAGATGATAAAAAAATATGATAAAGTTGAATAACTCCTAAACATAGCTTCACCTTCCAATAATCATTTCAATCTCAATATCAAGGTTACAACATTGGGCTTTTCATTCAAAACAAGATTTTTTTTAAGCTAAATAAGAACACATTTTTTCAGTCATCAATTTCTCAGTTTCTTGTCACATACAAGTATTTACAAGGAATTGTTTATGAGAAACATGTGCAACTTGACACAACCTCCACACAAAGACAATAACTGGCCAGTCATCTACACAACTTTGGCCATTTTGTTGACCCATAATAGCAAAATCATGTGAATAAAAGAACTAAATTAATTATTTCTGATCCTTCGCAATTGACAAAAGACAATGGGGCATGCTCAATCTGATTACCACAAATGACAGAAGGTTACAATAGTATTACAAAAGCACACAACAGTAGACTTTCCAGGTTAAATTCATCATCAGCAAGAAAGTGTAAAGTGTTATGGATATTGGTAAGACAAGCTGGCAACTAATTATAGTGGCAATTGGAGAATTGGTCCAAATGACTTCCCATAAATCAACTATTATACCAAACTTATTTATTCTGTCTAACCAGGACACAGGAACACCTGTTGGTGAGGTTCTACATTTAAAAATTGTATTGCTCCAAGTGAATCTGGACTATCCAGATACTAAGAACAGTAAGTGTTGGTTCCTTCTTTAGGGGCTGATTTTGCTCATAGGAGATACTTGAAGATTTTCATGGTTTGAATTCCAAGGTAAATTGTAGCCATGATGAGGAAGGAAAACATGGCCGATCGAAACTCTGTCACATGCAGCAAAACTACCCTTCTGGGTCTCCCAGACAGAAATGCAATACACAATTATTTTACTTTTCCTGCATTAAATAACATATCACAGATGAAGGCAGGAGGGCCAAACGAACACAAAACCACGAACACACTTTACAATATTTTAATTTAAAACTTTATGCATGTTTATAGGACTGGGCCATTTGGTAAAGAAAAGTGTGCACACATGCATACATACACGCATAAGGTTTTAAGCCGAAATATTGTAAAGTGTGTTTGTGTGTTCATTTTGCCCTCATGCCTTAATCTGTGGTGACAGGTTATTTTGCATATCCTTCCTTATTTTTGCTGGCTAATGATACTTTCAATGTTCTCGCTATCTAAATAACATATCAGGTTAGTCAGAAGTCGTAGAAGTGTTTCTGATCAGTGCAAAACATTTTCTGGCCTCTTAGTGGAGGATTTGTTTCTGAACTGCTCATGGCTGACTACAGACAAGATCTCAGGGCATGCTCTTAACAGCCAGTGATGTCATTATGACCCAATGTTGTTCAAAGATCTGTCATAAATTGGATCTACCCATCCACAACAACATGGAAACCCAATTTCAAAGACTTAAATCAAGAAGTCCAAGCATAAAAACTGCAAAACTAGATTATATCTAACAATTTTAATGGGAAGCATGGAAATTGGAGTGGATAGCCTCAGCCCCACCAGAATAGCACTCCCTGTTTGACAATCAACAGGCACTAAAGGGACTCGGCTGCTCTCAACAGAGTCATGTCTGGCCATGGCAGGTCTGCTTTATCGCTTTACACATGGGGAATGACAGATTCACCAAACTGCAACTGTGGTGATACTGTCACGTGACCTTTGATTTCCCACTTCGAGCCTTCAGGGGATCACCGAAAGATTTCATAGATATTTCAAATGGAGCTTTACATTGACTGCACTATATCGATTTTCAATTTTAACTATAATTTAATGTAACAACTGTATATAATTGTATTACTGTTTATGTGTTATAGCCATAAGATAAATAAATAAATAGAGGCACAGTATCAAACAGCTGATACCAGGCTACTACCCATGATACACAAAGCATTTTTTTATTCCTTCCCTTTTTAAAAAAAATGGGGGGGGGGGGGAGGATGGGAAAAAGTTTTTAAAGGTTGACATGCTGATTTTAAATGTTTCACAATAAAATTTATTTAGTTTATACACTAGCTTTTGCCTGTGACTTCATTTGCAGGAATTATTAACCTCTGAACCACTTTCTTAATGGCTGAGTCTTCAATCTATCAACACATCACAAAAATAAATAATAATAAAACGAAACAGTAATTTAATTACGAGGCGTATTCCAAAAGTAAGGTCCGTTTGATCATAATAAAAACATCGTTCAGGATACAAGGTTTTTATTAACGTCAGTATGTAACTACATATCTAGTTCACTTTTCCACATAATCGCCGTTCATATCTATACACTTTCTGTAACGCTGTACCAGTTTCTTTAACCCCTCGGCATAAAAGTCTGCCGCCTGGGACGTGAACTAATTGGTAACGCTCGTCTTGAGTTCTTCATCGGTTTGAAATCGTTGTCCACCAAGCCACCGTTTCAAATGCAGGAAGAGAAAATAGTCGCTTGGTGCAAGATCTGGACTGTAAGCAGGGTGGTCTAGGATTTCCCAACGAAACTCTTGAATCTTCTCTTTTGTTTTGGAAGCGGTATGCGGGCGTGCGTTGTCGTGCAGGAGGATGATGCCAGACGACAGTTTCCCGAGGCGTCGATTTTGGATGGCACGTTTCAGTTTGGTGAGCGTTGCACAGTACACGTCAGCTGTAATAGTTGTCCCACGGTCCATGAATTCGATCAAAAGGACGCCCTTTTCGTCCAAAAACACGGAAGCCATCATTTTGCGATTCGTGTACGGCGATTGCTTACACTTTTTTGGTTTGGGTGAACCGGAATGGCGCCACTGCATTGATTGTTGTTTTGATTCTGCGTTGGTGTACGCTATCCACGTCTCGTCTCCCGTAACAATTTGGGAAAACAAACTGTCTCCATCTTGTCTATAGCGCTCCAAAAATTGTCGTGCGCTATGCATTCGTTGCTCTTTGTGCTGAGCGGTGAGCAGTTTTGGCACCCACCGCGCACAAAGCTTCCGATATCCAAGCTCTTCAGTGACAATCCTGTAAATTGAGGTTCTAGCAACATTTGGGAATTCCATAGCCAGACCACTAATCGTCAAACGCCGATCACTTCGCAGTTTTTGGTTAACTTGCTCGACGATGTCGTCGGTCCGAATACTGGGCCTGCCACTCCGCTGTTGATCGTGCACATCTGTGCGACCACTTTGAAATTCTCGACACCAGTGTCGAACTTGTTTCTCACTCATTATGTTTGGTCCATACACTACACACAATTCGCGATGGATGTCCGCAGCTGACGATCCTTTTGCCAACAAAAATCTAACCACACCGCGCACTTCACAACTGGCGGGAGCTACGATTGTCGCGGCCATTTCGAACTGCTCTCAACAATAGATATACGGCTACTGCGGCACGCCAACAATACTGCATATTTACCAGGAGTTGGTAGATGGCGCTGCAGGTGGGAAACGTCATTCAGGCCTATCATCTGTGACATCTTGTACCCCAGACCTTACTTTTGGAATACGCCTCGTAAGTAAGGTTATGGAAATTCAACACAACCCTTACCACAGATGAGAGTCACTGGGATAGCCACAAATAAATAAGACAGACCTGTGTAACACAATATTTCAGTACCGAACCTTATTCTTGCAAGTAGATAAGATACTTAGCAGGTGCGCCAACTGTGATCACACCGACACACACTGAGTAAATGGAGAAGCCAAGTAGCAAAATCAGGGTGGCTGGGATGGTGGTGGAGGGGGACAAGCAAATACTGAATCGATAATTCTGGAGAAATATTGTTGTAATAAGTGGCACAACATCCCCACAGTGATGAATGCAAGAGAGCATAAATATTAATACACAATATTAATAGAAAACATTGCCATCAACATGAAAAGTTGAATAGAAAATATTAAATTATTTAGTTTCAGTGTCCTAAAACATTTTCATGCTTATTATTATTATTGTTAAATTAAGAGTTTAACTACAGTTTAATTTCCTAATATATTTATGATAATTCATGCATTCAGAATCCACAGGAGCCATGATTAATTTGCTTCACTATGCTCACCTTTATTTCTGAATCTGAAATGGGTTCATGAATCTCAGAACAGATCATGTTATCAATTTTACTTGGTCAAATAGTTGTTCACAAATATCGCAAACAACATTTTTGCCACTCCACAGTGTACTTAAAATGTGTTAATACTTGAATTTGTGCAGAACTGTTGACTACCAGGAGAAAAAATGTGTTTTGTCAACATATTGTAATGTCTTTGTGTTTAATTTTGGTGTGTGTATGATAGGATATTTGAATTATAAGAGGGCTTCCCACTTTTGTTTTAGCATTCCGAATAAAGATTTATTTGTGATGTGTATGTATTCATTCATAACATTTTATCTGTTTGTGTTTGAAGTATATTTTATTATGGCAGATGTGGTAGTATTTTATTTAATTGCAATGGAGTACATTCCCTGGTGGCCAATTCCCTACACACCCATTTTTCCCATTGCTTGTTTTATTTGTTTATTTTTAATTTTAAATTCTTTGAGTCTAATATCCCCACCCACCTACTTTTGCCCTTTGAAAATTTAAATTTTAAATTCTTTCAGCATTTTTTTTTTTTTAAATTTATCAATTCCATTGGTAAATTATTATGATCCTTGATTCTTCTACAGGGTGGCCACAAGGTAATGATTTAAAAATTCCCTGATGTTTCCAGGTTTTCCAGAAAAATTTGCCATATTTTTCCCTGATTTAGAAAGTTTATTTGCACGATTAAGATATTTAAAGTTTTAATTATATTTTGATTGTAAATAATTAAATCTGACATAAAACTCAAAAAATTAGAAAAAGAAACATGTTTAAGAATGTTTATTTGAAAATTTTATAACTAATTTAGTAATCTTAAGAAGTATAATTAAAAATGAGTAGCACAAAAATAAGATAGTGACTAATATGAACTAGAACAAAGTAGTAATCTTTCAATATTTGGTAGATAAACAAATTGAAGATTTTTAAATTGTTCATCAGTAACTGGACTTTTTTCATTTGCTAAACTTTTCTTTTCAAATCTTCTGGTTCAGTTATGGTAGCTTCCTTTGTTTGATCTTCAATTTCTTCTGTTGCCACGTTAACACTTTCGCTTAAGTTTCCGCGAGTCTACGCAAGATAGCATGAACACGAGTTTGTGTAAACCATACAATCGTGTTGGTTCACCCTGCGTGGTTGCTTGCCTGTGCCGCTCGCCTTGGCAGTGGTTTATTTGGTGCAAGTCAAAGGCACGAGCACAATGTTTATACTGTCACATCGATTCAGCATTTGAAACAGCTTTGAATGATGCAAAACTTTATAAATCCTACATATTTAGACCTCTGGTTAGTATTTACATGATCTTATGTATTATTTTATTCCTGCTTTAATTCACCTATTCATTATTACAAAAAAGTTATAACGCCGTATAATTATCGCTATTCACATTTTTGCTGGCATTGGTATCTTGAATTTAGGCTTTTGTTTAGATATTAAAGGCTCAATTTTTCTCAAAAGAAGTTCAAAACCAGCTTTTGACATTCTACAGGATTTCAAAGACTCTCCACAAATTCAATTATTTTGGATTATCTGTTTCACACTTTGCTCGAAATTGTAAAACTGTTTAGTGAAAAATAAAAACACCTTTATAAACTTACTCCTCTACGATTGCTGTTTTATTCAGTACAAAATATAACTTCTGAGTTTACATGTAGTACTATAATTCTGATTTAGATGTCATCCACCTTTTTTAAAAAAATGTAATTTCGAATGCTGAGTTCCAGAGAGAGTTCATGTCAGCGCTCGCGTACGAACATCTCGTCATCCTATCTCAATGAGGCGCAAGACGAGATGCAAGTTGCTAGTCTAAATGCGGCATTTGTTGGCTATTTTATGACCAAAAAATTAAAGCTGAATCATTTAATGCAAAAGTTAAATATTAAAATAAATTATCAAAAAACTTCCAAATTTTGGGTTGTTGCAATTAAAATTCCCTGATAATTTTTGAAATTACTTGGATTCCCTGATATTTCCATGATATTTCAAGGTTGCTTTAAATTCCCTGATAATTCCAGATGTTCCAGGTTTTCCAGGTCTGTGGCCACCCTGTTCTACCTACAAAAGAAAATTCTCCCTCTCCATTATGCCTGTAATCGAGTACCAGCTCCTGGCCATGCAATATTCTTAATTCTTCTACTAATATCTTTCCAAGCCTCATCATTGACATGGAAGACCAAATCTGATAGTTTAACACTGGATCCCTCTGAAACATTTGACAGAATAAGTCATAAAATGATACCAAACAGTGAATACTGAAAAAGTGACTTTCTTTGGTAGATGAATTTTTAAAAGGAAGGAAGCAAAGAGTTGTGTTAGAAAATGCAGAATAAAGAAAAAAAAATGAAAATTATGACAAGAATGCCACAGGGATGGGTATCGGTAATTATTGCCTTGGTGATTTAGTCAGAAGTAGGTTGATTAGTGGTAATTTATATAATAAAAATGAAAGAGGAGACGATAGTGAACAGCTACAGAGGAATGTGGTCAGGGTAGGGCAATGTGGAATGATGATATATGCCTAAAAGAGTCTGATTAGTAGATACAAAGGTTGAAAAATACAAAATTTAAAATTCAGGATGGGGAAGGAGACTTCACATGAAGCACTGATACACAAAAAAGATACTGTGAAAAAATCACTGAACATTTTGGGGGTAAACCCTTCATTAGAAGAAAAAAATGGAGTGGGAGTCAAGGGCAAACTGTTATTATTGGAGCTGTTGAGCAGGTAGATAGGTGTGAGAGTAGGTTCAGAAATAGACAGCACAGGACAGTTTAAGGGAAAAGACCTTAACTTAGCAAAAATAAATAAATAAATACATAAATAAAAATTGAATGAACAGCAATATAAATACTATGGTAGCTTCTGTTGGTAGAGTGACAAATGAATAATGGGGGTAGAAAAAAGTTATTCAGAACAAGATGGAAATTGAGGATAAAGTGTAAAAAGGAAGAAACTTTGGTGTATCACTGGGTACTCTCTTAGGTTGTCATCTGGTGGCTGTCAGGTTCCCAGTTTCCAGTGTCTGATTATATCTGAGAGAAGGAATCCAATGTTTTTATGCGTCTATAATTTTTTTTTTTTTTTGGTGAGTTTACACCATCATCTGTGGTGAGCAGTGGTATCTTCCCATACACTAAATTTTATTTTTCTATCCTGCATCTTTGTTTCCTTGTAATCCAAAATAAAGTTTGTGTTTCATTATAAGCTGGAGGAAGAATCAATTGTTGAAGGTATAAATATCTTGGCATATCACCTGATAGTAAAATCAGCTGGGTATATGGCAGGTTAAGACATCAAAGAACTGCATTTTCTGGAGACTATGATGAAGTGATATACCACGGAAGACACCAAACCTTCATTGCTTGAGCATGGTGGCATACAAGTAGTACAGTACACACATTACAGGTATTAAATACAAAAGTTGCAGAGGGTGCAAAGGAAGGAACCTAGATTTATTTGTGGAAATAATAGCAGAATACATTCAACAACTGACGTTATAAGCCTAGATTTGGAATTACTGGATGGCAGGAAGTAGGTGAGTAAAGTGTTAGCTAGTCATGTGTAAGGTATATATTGGTGACATGGCTTGGGTTGTTAGTAGAAGAATTAAGAGAAGAAATAGTAGTATGTGGAAGGAAATATATGACTATAAGTATAAACTAACACTTGATTTCAGGTATACAGATGCTGGATTTTTTTTTTTTGTAGATTGCTATGTCCTTACGGAGGCCGAACGTCACATGGCGGAAAGGCGGACCACAGGAGACGGTCACGAACAACTCGAACAAGTCCAAGGAGCAGGCCGAACGCAATCCAAAGACGCGCACTGGTAGAGTCCGATGTGTGGTTCACATAGTCCGAAGAGAATACCGAAACGTAGCCGAGAACGAGCACTGTCAAGAGTCCGAGAGGCGATTCACAGAGTCCAAGAGAGAGTACCGAAAACGTAGCCGAGACGAGCACTCTCAAGAGTCCAAGAGGCGAATCACAGTTGAACGGAGACACGACCGAAAGCGCAGTGAACACCGAACTGAGGAGTGGAGCTGCGCGGGCTCTATTTATATGCGCGGCGGGTCGGCTCTGATTGGCCGCGGCGGGAAACTATGATGTGGTGGCGCTGGTTGCTCCGATGCCAGCACCGTCTATATGAAGTCGATATCCATGCCCTCTGCCGAGCATGCGGCGATGTCGGGACGGGATACCAGATCCCTCCCCCCTGAAGTGGGCGCGTACGGACGGAAGCGCCCTCGACGATGCTTGGGGTGATGAAGCTGGAATGGCTGTGGTATCCCGGCCACATCGTTCTCAGTTTGCGCCGAAGTACTCTCTGATTGAGGACGAGGTGACGTGGGTGCCGATGTGATTGGTGGAGGGTTGATAGGTGTGTCCATTTCGACGTCACTCTCGGCTGGAACTGCTGGTTTTCTTGGGCGCAAGTGGTATCGTCGTTGTGGGTAGGGTGGCTGTGGGACCTCCGCTAATGGCGCTGGAGGTGGTATAATGTATTCTTCACGATATTGTTGTGATGGTGATGGGCCTGTTATGCTGAGAGGTCGCAGCTGGTTTTGATGACGGCGTTCTATTCTGTGTGGCGTTTGTACTGAGATGACACGCCGTCCATGTGTCCCTACTACAGTTGCTGGCATCCAAGTGGCGTTTCCTCCGTAGGAGCGTGCCCAGACCGCGCTGCCTGGCGTGTAACGATGGGACGGTCTGGATCGGGGCTCCGCCGGTGATGGTGCCAAGAGGTGCAGCAACATCCATGGTTGTCACCCATGGAGCAGCTCTGCTGGCCTACGACCATTGATTGGTGTTGTCCGGTACGTGCTGAGAAAGAGGGTGAGGGCAGAAGACGTCGTAGCTGACTGTACCTCTTTCAGCATTTGTTGTTTGAACGTCCTTACGAGGCGTTCTGCTTCGCCATTTGAGGCGGGATGGAATGGAGGACTGAAGATGTGTTTGATGCCGTTTGCCACGCAGAATTCCTCGAATGTGGTTGCTGTAAATTGGGGCCCATTGTCAGAGACGAGGGTGCGTGGTTACCTCTCGATGGCCAAAACCTGGCTTAATGCATTTAGTGTAGCTTCCGTCGTCGTGGATGCCATGCGAACCATGTACGGGTACTTTGAATAGGCATCAATTATAAGTAGCCACATGGTTCCCAAAAATGGGCCTGCAAAGTCAAGGTGAATGCGGTCCCACGGTTGGCGGGGAGTGGGCCAGGGGGCGAAAGCTTGTGGTGGCGCTGCCTGATGTTGGGCGCAGGCTGTGCAGCTGCGTACCATCTTCTCAATGTCTCGATTGATTCCTGGCCAATAAGCATGTCTTCTTGCGAGATTCTTCATACGGGACATGCCCCAATGTCCTCGATGCAGGAGCTTTAGGATTTGTGAGCGCAATTCCGCTGGGATGACCACACGATGTGTATCGTTTTCTGCGTCCAAAAGGATGACGTCTTCTGTGACCGAGAGTCTGTGGGATATGTGGCGCCATGTCTTCAATTCGTTGTCCATTCTGCATGTGAGGTATGTTTGCCACCCATGGATGATATAGCGCAGGACCTGGTGCAAGATTGGATCCCGGTGGGTGGCGGAGGCGATTCGGGCCGCTGTAACGGGGAACCCGTCCACTGTCTGCTTCCTGTAATGCTGCAAATAGAGTGCGAAGGTTTTGTAGGTGCTCCTGACGAGTGGTTCCTGTGACAATGATATCGTCCAGGTAGTTTGCGCATGCCGGGATGTGCTGCAACAGCTGTTCCAAGTATCTTTGGAAGATTGCCGGCGCAGAAGCGATGCCAAATGGGAGGCGCTTGTATTTGTAGAGTCCAAACGGTGTGTTGATGACGACGATGTTTTGTGATTCCTCATCCAGTGGAAGCTGCAAGTATGCATCTGTGAGGTCAATCTTCGAGAAGTATTCGCCGCCTGCAAGTTTAGTGAGAAGGTCTTCTTGTCGTGGGATTGGATACGTTTCGACTTGAGACTGGGTGCTGATAGTAGCCTTAAAGTCTCCACATAACCGGAGGGTGCCATTGGGTTTCCGGATGATGACCAGTGGTGTAGCCCATGGATTTGACAGGTTCGATTACTCTGATCTTCTGAAGCCGGTCAAGCTCCTGTTTTACTGCTGCACGTAAGGTGACCGGAATAGGTCTGGAACGGCAAAAGCGAGGTACTGCACCTGGCCGGAGGGTCATGTGAGCCTCGAAATCTGAGGCGCACCCTAAGTCTGGCGTGAAGATGGGTGCGAACTGTATACAGAGATCATCCAGGTCCTGGAATGGGGCCGAGTCCGATATGACCTGGACTTCGTCCACGATTGAGAATCCGAATATGTTGAATGCGTCTAGCCCAAAAATATTAGTGGCCGAGGGCTGATCCACCACAAAAAAAGTGATTGGTCTGGTGACTTGTTTGTAGGCGGCCGTGATGGAGAACTGACCCCGCAGGGGAATGTCTCTATCCCCGTACGATACTAAACGCCGTGAAGGTGGAGACAACGGTGGTGAGCCTAATCGGACGTAGGTGGCTTGGTTTATCAGCGAGACGGTTGCCCCCGTGTCCACTTGAAAACGGATGTCCTGGTTGGCGACTCTAAGAGTTAAGAATAGTTTCTGTGAGAGTGGGTCGCCAGTATGAGCTGCGGTCTGTAGTGTATTGAGCGTTTCATGATGCATGCGGGCTATCGGGCTGGGGCGAGGTGCCCGGTTTCGGCAGACTGACCGCAAGTGTCCCTCTTTACCGCAGCGTGTGCAATGTGCCCAGCGGTCGGGGGAATCCGCCCGTGAGTGCGAAGTGAAGCACTGTAGGCAAGACGGCAGGGGCCTCTGGATCCGTCGGCGGGGTGGGGTTCGGATGTCATAGATATGTCGGACAGCGATGGCGTCCTGCTTTGTTGGCGTCTGGAGCGCGCCATGGGTGTGCCTGATACGCGGGAGTTGCGTTGTGTCGTTTTGACCGCCACTACTTGTGGGCGTGCCATGAGGCGCTCGTTCGCTGACTGTGCAATTTCATGCGAGTGTGCGATGCGTAGAATGTCTTCGAGTGATGGGTTATCCAGCTTCAGTGCCGCTGTGCGCACCTCTGGGTCTGGAGCTAACTGCACTACGACATCGCGGATCAGGGAGTCTGCGTATGAAGCCTTGCACTCTGCGTTTGAGCAAGTGAAGTCGCATTTGCAGCTAAGAACTTGGAGATCCGTCACCCATGACCGGTGTGATTGTCCTGGTTGTTTGTGATACTGACGGAACTCAAGGCGGGAGGCCACCACATGGTATCTTTGAGAGTAGTAGCTTGTTAGCAGTGTGCACATTTCCTTGAATGTGAGAGTTACCGGATCGGACAATGGGGCCAGTTTCCGCAGGAGGAAAAACGTGTCGGGTGATGCCCACGACAGAAACAGCGAGCGCTGTAAGGCATCGTCTGTCACCTGGAACGCTGAGAAATGCTGTTTTAGCCGATGCAAGTATGTGTCCCAGTCTTCCTTGACGTCATTGAATGGTGGAAAAGCTGGAGGCCGGATGTGCGAATTTTCTGGGGCCTGGACTGATTTCGCATCCAGTGCTAACAGTTTCTCGAGAATTACTTGGAGCGTTTGCTGTAGCACCGCTGTCTGCTGTTGTTGTTGCTCCAGGATGCGAGTCACGACGTCCATGATGCTTGCTGATAACCTTTATCCTCGTCGCCAATTGCTATGTCCTTACGGAGGCCGAACGTCACACGGCGGAAAGGCGGATCACAGGAGACGGTCACGAACAACTCGAACAAGTCCAAGGAGCAGGCCGAACGTAATCCAAAGAAGCGCACTGGTAGAGTCCGACGTGTGGTTCACAGAGTCCGAAGAGAATACCGAAACGTAGCTGAGAACGAGCACTGTCAAGAGTCCGAGAGGCGATTCACAGAGTCCAAGAGAGAGTACCGAAAACGTAGCCGAGACGAGCACTGTCAAGAGTCCGAGAGGCGAATCACAGTTGAACGGAGACACGACCAAAAGCGCAGGAGTGGAGCTGCGCGGGCTCCATTTATATGCGCGGCAGGTCGGCTCTGATTGGCTGCGGCGGAAAACTATGATATGGTGGCGTTGGTTGCTCCGATGCCAGCGCCGTCTATATGAAGTCGATATCCATGCCCTCTGCCGGGCATGCGGCGATGTCAGGACGGGATACCAGATAGATAAGGGTGGCAGGGAGTGGAATAAATTACCAATGATTAAGCTGAACAATATAGTAAATTCGTGAAGTTATAGTAGGAAAATTGCAGCTGGGTCTTGTGCTCTCTGAAGTATTTAGGTAAAAGTACAAAGAAACATGAAATGGGATCTGCACATAACTTTGGTCATAGATAGAGCTAATTCTAGACTACAATTCATAGGTCAAATATGAAGAATTGAAATGAACATATAAAGCCTGGCACAAACACTCATGTTTGTCGATTGTTTTACTTGTACAGTCTCATTTTAATGCAAGAACATTTGACAGAATTCAGCTGAGTCCACAGAAACTCCATTAACTACTTCACTTTACTGTCAGTTGTGAAATGTAAGTATGGCTTATATACTGAAATTTGCTCTTGCCACAGCTATTGTTCTGATAATAAGAAATAAAGAGAAGAACAGAATTGGAGAGAAATGTTCAAAACATTATTTCAGAGCATAGAATTTAGTCATGATAATTTACTGAATGAATTGAAGCTAGAACCTGAAGATTGGAATGAAGAAACCTACTTCGAGTAACTGGCAATGGCGACTCCACATATTAAAAGGCAATACAATAGAATGAAAAACGCAATAAGCAATAACACACCATGAACATATTAGGTCTCATTTTGTTTTTTAGCAACAGGTAGATGTTACGATATTCAATTAATTGATAAGAAACAGCAGCATATCAAAATAACAAAAAGTTGACATTTCCATGTCATCTGTACCAGACCCAAAATCTATGCAAAATTGTTATATTTTTTTCTGTACCTTCCAAAAACATGTTCATTATTTTTTATAACTGTTTCTTCATTTGCCTACTGATCAACTTCTTTCATTATTATTATTTTTTTGCCTTATGCCTTTACCCCTTGTCGACGTCGAGGTCTTTAGAGGTGGGATGGGAGAGGGTACAAGAAATGGGAAGGAATTCGGCCATGGCCTTTAGAAGGAAGTATCCCGGTATTCACCTGGAGTGATTTGGGGAAACCATGGAAAACCCAAATCTGGATGCCCGGACAGGGATTCGAATCGGCATCCTCCCGAATGCGAAGACAGAACGTTAACCGTTCACCCATCATGCTCGGTAACTTCTTTCAATTTATTGATAAGAATGTCATGTGTAGCACTTTTATATGTTTTTTTAAGTAATATTTAATTTCCACAGACACTCTTTTAGTCTGTAAAATCAATTAATTCAGCGAAAAATTTGGGTGACATAGTTAATACCAGTCACGCAAGACGGAAGTACGTACAGACATGCCTTTTTCCTGGATGACAAGTAGGAACACGCACAGAAACTCAAGAGCATTCTGAATGCCTTCAAGCCAAACAATTGATGGAACACAACAATCAAGTTGATCAACTTATCCCCACACACTCTCCATTTTGCATTACAACTCGAGACTGTACAAGCAAAATGATCGTCAACCATGAGTGTGTGTGCCAGGCTAAAAGGAGGGAAGTCTCGTGCATCCACATTTGGACTACAGTTCTGACATTAGTGATCTCTATCACAAGGGTTTGATTGGCAGTGCCGAGAAGAGCTGCTCGATTCGTGGCTGCTTGTCATAGTCCTTACGAAAGCTTCATAGGAATATATATGCCTGTACAGATTGAGCTAGGATTGCCTGGCATACAGATGATATAGGTTTCATTTCAATTTATTGATATACATGTGAACATCACCTTTTATTTCCTAGTGAGATGGAATACTTCGCCCACCAACCTAATTGGATCACAATTACAGGAGAGATAAGATTAGAGAAATTAAAAGTACTATAATGCTGCTTATTTGAATTCTTTCTTCCTTCGTGTTATTCAGGATTGAACATATAATCAGTTTCAGTGCAGTGCACCCTCTGCCACCCACAATTCTGTGAACTGTGGAGTAAGCATGTTGCTGTATATTACAATTAATCTTATATATATATCTGCCAGCCACTTGCGTGCAGCCATCTCACTTCTACTAAGGAAGAGTGATGATCGAAAATTCTATTGTTTGTGTGTTCGTGTTTTTTTCGTGTACCAACGCCGCTGGAATTCCCTTCTTTGGTAAGCGGTGGTTTTTTATCATATCCTAATGTTCATTACGAGGCGTGTCCAGAAAGTAAGTTCCGTTTGGTAATAAAATGAAATTGTACACAGATACAGAAGAAATTTTTATTGCACAAAATTCTACAACTCTTAAACTACTTTTCCACATAACTGCCGAAATTTTGCAGGCATTTGTCATAGCGTGGCACCAGGTTTTGTATACCTTCTTCATAGAAATCTGCCGCCTGTGTCTTCAACCAGTTGGAAACAGTTTCTTTCAGCTCGTCGTCATTGGTGAAGTGATGACTGCCAAGGAAAGACTTGAGATGTAAGAACAGATGAAAGTCACTAGGAGCGAGGTCAGGGCTGTACGGAGGATGGTGAAACACGTCCCAGCCAAATCCCTGTACGAGGTTTTTCGTCACGTTTGCAGTGTGTGGTCGTGCGTTGTCGTGAAGCAAAACAACACCTTTTGACAGCAGTCTCCGGCGCTTATTCTGAATTGCACGGCGCAATTTCCGAAGTGTCTCGTAATAAGCATCTGCTTTGATTGTTTGACCACGCGGTAAGAAGTCAATGAGTAGGATGCCTCTGCAGTCCCAGAACACTGTGCACATCATTTTCCGAGGTGTCATGATTTGCTTGGGCTTAACTTTTGGTGGGGATGAAGTGTGCCTCCATTCCATTGATTGCCGCTTACTCTCAGGGGTGTCGTAAGAAACCCACGTTTCATCTCATGTGACTATCCGTCTCAGAAATTCTTCGCCGCTTTCAGCATAACGGGTCAAAAACTCAAGTGCACTACCCATCCGTTGTGTTTTGTGTTTCTCAGTGAGAATCTTTGGTACCAAACGTGAGCAAAGTTTACGGAATTTCAGTTGTTTGGTAACAATTTCATGCATCAGTGATCCTGAAATTTGGGGGAAGTCCATAGCGAGAGCACTAATTGCAAACCTACAGTTTTCCTGGATCTTGTCATCAATCACGTGAACCAGTTCTTCTGTAACCAAAGGTGGACGCCCACTTTGTTCTTCATCGTGCACATCGCTACGCCCGCCATTGAACTGTCGGACCCATCTTCTCACCATCGAATCACTCATCGTATTTGGTCCGTAAACATCGCAAATTTGCCGATAAATTTCACTTGGTTTCACTTTCCTCGCATTCAGAAACCGAATCACAGACCTGATTTCACAGGCGGCGGGATTTTCAATCAACGCCGACATTTCAAACAAGCACAACAAAGCATACGTAACTGACAGCGATCTCCAAATGGCGCACGTTCTTCCCCTTGATACACATTGTCTACAGGGCACGTGCGGAACTGCAATCGCAGCGCTGCAGCGGAGATAAATTGAAATGGAACTTACTTTCTGGACGTGCCTCGTATATATATATATATATATATATATATATATATATATATGAGCAGGAAAAAGCTTTAAGACAATAAAACTAAGGAAGGATAGGGAAATATGACCCAACACTTACCACAGATGAAAGCGGCTGGGATGACGAACAAAAAACAAACACAAGTGTTGGGTCATATTTCCCTATCCTTCCTTAGTTTTATATATATATATTAAACATTGGATAGGATAAAAAACCACCGCTTACCAAAGAAGGGAATTCCAGCGGCGTTGGTACACGAAAAAAACACAAACACACAAAGAATAGAATTTTCGAGCATGGCTCTTCCTCAGTAGAAGTGAGATGGCTGCACGCAAGTGCTGCCGGCAGCCAACTGGCAGCACTTGCGTGCAGCCATCTCACTTCTACTGAGGAAGAGCCATGCTCGAAAATTCTATTCTTTGTGTGTTCGTGTTTTTTTCGTGTACCAACGCCGCTGGAATTCCCTTCTTTGGTAAGCGGTGGTTTTTTATCCTATCCAATGTTTAATATATCTGCTTTTAGCGCCTTTGTTTCCTAACAATCTATATATATGTGTGTTTTCCTATATTTCACTTTTCAGCCACCACTACCTAGTACAGATCACTGGTATTTGTGTGTGGAAGTAGCATGGAGTTTCTGTCATGCACAATGTGGGCCAAACGTTGATAGCTGTGGGGATGTGGGAGATATGATGGTTAAAAGTGGTAGATGCAGGGCATTTTCGTATTTCGACCAAAAGACATGTGTTTCCATATATGTCACTCTGCTGCCACAACTACATAGCATAGACCAATGGTGTTTGTGTGTGGTAGTGTTATCGTGTCTCCTATCATGTAGTATCGTGGTTAGATGTTGGTAGCTATGGGGGTGTGGGAGATATGGTTGTTGAAAGTGGTTGACCTGCAGCACTTTCATGTTTCTACCTAAAACCTATGTGTTATGGTGTATCACTTTTCAGCCAAAACTATCTTGCGTAGATCACTGGTGTTTGTGTGTGGTAGTAGCACAGAGTCACCCGTCGATCACAACATTGGCCGAATTTCAGTCACTGTGAGAGTGTAGGAGATATGGTGGTTGAAATTGGTCGTTCAAGGATATTTTTGTATTTCAACGAAAGAGATGTGAGTCCGTATATTTAACTTTGCTGCCTGAACTACATAGCGCAGATGACTGGCATTTGTGTGTGGTAATAGTCTCCTATCATGCACTATGGTGGTTAGATGTCGGTAGCTGTCAATCCAAATTCTATAAAAATACGAACGAAGTCGTGGGTATCAGCTAGTTAATAATAATAATTAATAACAATTTGCACTAAAACTGTAAACAGAGAAAAAAAAGGCATAAATTTGTCTGGTGAAACATCAGACAAAATAACTCATTAGTAAAAATAAAGCATTAAAACAAAATTAGCAATGTAAAAATTGGGAAAATACCACACCCAACTAATGATCTTACCTCGGAAGGCTTTATCACATTGCCCCTATAAACTGGAGCATTCAGATCACCATCTTGCTTATAAAAAATTTCCAAGTAAGTGCTTGGAAAGAAATATGCATCTCCAAACAGATCTTGATAAATCCCATAATGATCAGCTATTGTTTTTATCTGGGAAGATGCAGATTCTTTCCTCCAGTAAGCATTGACTTCATCTAATGGCACTTCCACTGAAAAGCATAGGGTAGCAACAGCTCAGATAAGATTAAATATTTCCCGAAGGCACATTTTTTTTTTTTTTTTTTTTTTTTTTTTTTTTTTTTTTGTATGAGTAATCAGTTGAAGGATCTCTGGTTGAAGGAGAATTGATGGTTGTAGGAATACAGTGTAAGTACCTAGGAATAACAGATGACAGTAGGTGAAGGGTTCAGATTATTGCATCTGTTGGAGAGGATAAAGAAAGTAACCCACATCATAGATATCAAACACTGGATTTGGAATAGTTAGCAACTAGATTTTTCTGTCGAAATCATCTGAGGATGCACTCAGTAACTGAAATAATAAGAGTTGGGTTCAGAGTCACTGCAAGATAGAACACAGTGAAGAGAATTGTGAACATGTTTTAAGTATATACTGGTGAAAGGCCTAGATATGTAATGGTGGAAGCTTTGGAAGCAGTATATTGAAGCGAACAGAGGATCATGATAATAGATAATAAATTAGTCATCGATTTTGGGCATAATGGAGTAGGAAAGTTTTCATCTGAGGGACTGGAACGGAATAGCTCAAGAGGTAATGAACAATATATCTTAGACTGTGAAGAAATTTAAGGTAAAAATACATGCAAATTGTAAGCAGGTGTGCAGGGATATTTCCACTGGTGTATGAGCTCCATTGTAATTTCCCAAAAATGTTGAAAGAATTTAAAGTTAAAATTTTTAGAGGGAAAATGTAGATGAATGCAGGAAAAGGGTAAGATGGGTGTTTAGGGAAATTGCCACTGGAGTGTGTGCTCCATTGCAATTTAATTAAATTAATGAATTAATAACAAAATCAATCATATCACAACAAGGAAGGTCAACCATTGATCTAATATTTAATTAAATTGCAATGGAGCGCAAGCTTTGGTGGCAATTTCCCTACACACCCATCTTACCCTTTTCTTGCATCCATCTACATTTGCCGTCTTCAAATTTTATCTTTAAATTCTTTCAACGATTTTGGTAAAGTATACATCATTTCTCGGGTATTATCTAGAACACGATACCGCTTCGCTGACTACAGCGTTGTAAACACAAATAACTATGACGTCACTGTGTTTATGTGTGTGACGTGTTCAGCCTTCGCGATGCAACAAATGTTGCGGGACTGCTCGGAAAACAGAGGTTTTCGGGCGGGGAGAAATTAATTATTCAACTTTTGGCAGCGAAAATTCTTATTAAATGTATGAATGTGAATATTAATCGGAAATTACAGTCACAGTTGTGAAGATATTTGATATCGTTATCTAGAATATAGTCCATCCACGTAATTCTATATTGCGATACCTTACGAAATAAAATATTATTAAAAAAAGATTTCGTTAATAACCATTTGGGTTTATGTTGTAACGCAGCCTGGAGCACACTAACAGCGACAGATACGATTTGGAAATTGGGTATCAGCAATATCGTGAGCGATGGTTACATTTCACTATGGTCCAGGCTACATTAAGACTTAAACGACAGTAACAGCGATAGATACGACATAGAAATTAGTTATCCGCAATAAGATGTTCGATAGCCCTTGTATTTCCATATTTGTTGTTAATACAAATAAAAATTAATAAAATATGTTGATGATAACTACAAATACAGCTGTTTATGTAGTTTTTGGTATCACCTATTAGAACAAGTAGAAGATGTTAATTCTAGATTCTAATACCAGGAATTAAAAAATTTGGAATTACTTTTTTATGTAAATACACTGCTTTTTTGTACCCATCCGAAAAACCCATACTTTCTGTGGAAGCCCCCATTACTGATATTTAGAGCTGCACGCGGAACGTACGCGTCACATTCAGTAACGTAGTAACATCATACTCTCTCCATCCGGAAGTGTTTACATCGCGAGGCGGTAAGTGGTTGAAGCGGTATCGCGATGTAGATAATACCCCATTTCTCTTGGTAACTTGTTCCAATCCCCGACACTCTTACCTAAAAAAGAGAATCTTCCTACCTTGTGCCTGAAATTGAGTGCCAGCTGGTGGTCATGGTAAACTTTTCCCTTCCATACATTACTTTTAATTCTTACACCAATATCTTTCCATGTCTCATCACCAATATGTGACTTGAACACTCAAATGACTTTCCTCACCCTCCTGCTGTCTTGCAATGAAACCCAGTTCTTTTATCTTATCTGTTACCTATTGCATTCTGCAGTAATTTCCAGAAACAAATCTAGCAGCCCTTTTTTGCACCCTCTAAAAGTCTTGTATTTAATATGCAAACTGTGGGTCCCATACTATACTACCATATTCAAGCAATAATCTGACCAAAGTTTTGTAATCCAATTCCTTTATTTCTCTCATACATCCCCTCATTACCCTCTTCAACAAGTGCAGAATTTTGAAAACTATTCCTACTACCTGACCAATGTGTCCTGCCCAGTTAAGCCTGTTATCAAATGTAATGCCAAGATATTAACATTTCAAGTCTTCACAATCAATTCTTTTTCCACATTATAATCATAAACAACCTTTAGTTTTTTGATCTTTATATCTAATAAGCTGACTCTTTTTTTGCATTTATCTTCATCCCATGACGACAAACCCAACTAGATATCCTGTCAGTTGTTTACAGTCCTCTACCATTTTGATCCTTTTATATAGCATTATATCATCTGCAAACAATCTAGTTTCTGAAAGTAAACAATCAGCACAATTATTGAATAGCAATGTTCCCAATATGCTATGCTGTGGCACTCCCATTTTTATTTCCACTTCCCTTAATACCGCATTTACTACCCTAACTTTCTGTTTTCTACCTTTTAAAAATTCTTCTACCCAGCAAATCACTTTCTCATCCACTCCAATAGTTTTTGCCTTATTTACTACCATTAAATCGCTCACACCGTCAAAAGTTTGAAAGATCTAGTGCTACACTATCAATTTGGTCTCCCTTGTACATTTCATCTTAAGTATCTGGCATATATCCCACCCACTAAGATTCGCATGAATATCCTTGCCTAAAGCCATGTTGCCCACTTGAAAACAACAGTAAGACAGCTACAAGAGTGACACTATGAATATGGAAAGGATCTGGTGAGATGGCCTTTCTGGATATTGCAAAGGTGTATGACAGTCTCAACCAAAATACAGTGTTGGAAGTAATGAGAGAAAATTCAGCAAAGAAGGAGATAATGGAAAGAGTGAAGGATATTTATAAGGGTAGCAGTTCAATATAAATTAAAGTCAGAGTGTTGAATTTTGGCATTAAATGTGGATCCAGATGAGCGAAAAGCACTGATCTGAACAGACATCGCACCGACTGACTTGTGGTGGCTGCCAATACGTTTATGTTGAGGATGACCCATACCAGAAAAGACAATAAAGCATCTTATAAGAATTACCACAGTATTACGAGGTCATTACCTCATGAGGCATTAAGTACTCCTGTGGGTCTCGTATAGTCTACATCTAAATGTCTCAGGTAATTCTAGTAGTATCATACATTAGTACAGTTCAAAAGACCAGTAAAATCAATAAATGTAAGTAACTTCAGCAGCTCCATAGCCCCCCCCCTTTTTTCCGCTGGAAATTAACATATCTGTTAACAACTTACATTGCCTTGTTCTTGCAAGTGGTTCCAAATGCTTGTTTTCCTTGTAGATATTTGTTCTTTTCTTCATGTCTTTTGATAGTTTCAAGGTAACTCTAGGAAATCCTATGTCAACTTTGAAATGAATGCTTGGATCTTTATAATTCATTTCTGCGAAGAAAAAAAGGCAAATAAACCAGTAAAGAATCAAAAAAAAGTTCAGCAAAATAACAGACTGGAATTTTTTTTATTTTTTTTTAAGAACAAACCTTCCAACCGCTGTTTTAATGATTTTGCTACACCTGGTGGCTTTCCTCTCTGGAGATGACGATATCTCACAAAAGGCAGTTTTGTTACATTTAAACTGTCAAGACAAATCTTCCAAACTTTGGCCATTCTAATTTAATCCAGATATTTACACCTCACATCAAATAAACACACTCATTCACTGTGACACTTCCAGATATTATTTAACAGTTCTTAGATAACTTTCTGACATGTGGTTGTTAAATGTCACACAGTAGAACACAATTAACATTAATAACAACAAAAACACCAACTACTTTTTAAAGTAAATATTTTTTAACAATTTTCCCCTTAAGAAACAGAATGTTTCGTTATCGGTTTTATAATCTGTATTGCAGCACACACCAATATTCGGATGAGTGGGGAAAGGGGTGCAAAAAGTATGGAAGAACTTGTTTAATGTTTACTGAAGACTGCAAAGACAATATTTTTTTACCGAGACTGTTCCATCATTATTTGTATAATCATTGATTCCAAAGTCAATATATTTGTTCCGCTGTATGTATTATCGCGTGTCCCGTGTAGTATTGACAGATCACAAGCAGATTTGTTACTGAAACTCACTATACAACTTATAAATAATAACTGGAAAATATAACCACCTGATGATTTTTTAGCAATTTTGTATTAAACGAAAAATATTAGTGATATTTCGTTTTGACTAGAAAGACCTATTTTAAGTGTTATCTTTGACATTACCTGCGTGGTGCGTGCGCTCTTTGGCGATATCAATTTTAACCAGAGAAAATATTTTGTCTGCAGTCAAGTGTTTGCCGCCTCGGCTGTTCGGCAGTGAGAGGAAGTACGTTGTTGAGTTGTGTGTTGTTGCTGAGTGTGTGCTGTGAAGATAGCTGTCAGTTGGATGTATTTATCAAGGAGTGTGCGACCTTGTTTTGATGGTAAGTTACATTGATTTGTCGTGTTTGTAGATAATACTCTCTTTAAGAATTATGTTAGATACTGAAGGCAAACAATAAAATTGTGATTTTTTTTTAATCTTACCAATATGATAATCGCTCATAATATTTTATCAGAAAAATGTAGCTTATGATGCTGCTTGGTACTCTAATACCGTACGACTTCTGGACTAAATTATTAGTGGAGCGTGAAGAAAAGTTTTTTTTCCCCCTCCCTACCAAACTAGGGATCTCTTGTCATAGTCTGTGTTAGTGTTAGCTTAGTGGAAAGTTATGGAACAACTTACCGGTTCGTAGACTGTTTTCGAACAAAATACATCTATACATGTCTTATCTTAATATTCATTTAGTTTTTAGCGGTCTTTTCTACATGAAGAAAGTGCAAAATGTATATAATATTCAAAGATCTCTGGCATAATGTAATGCGCAGATGTTTCTCAGATCAACTGAATGAGATTCAGTTGAAACATACTGATTCATCGTTATTTTATCTGTGTAATATGTTTAACTGATTTACTATATACACAATTTTTTATAAGTATTTTCTTGCAGTTTGAAAATTATTTTGCAGAAGTCAAGCCATTGGGGTATTGAGTTTATCGGCCACTCTTACCAGACCTATCACTGGTGCGGTGCAGTGATTTATTATTATTTAATTTCGATGGACCCCGTTTAATTATTTCCCTACTCATATATTCAGGATTTATGTTAATTTTAAATCCTTCACAGTTAGTGGAATGCTGTTTATCACATCCCTAGGAATCGTATTCCAGTCGCTTACTCCTCTAGCTATGAAGGAAAGCTTTCCCACTCTCTTATACTTCTAATCAAGTTCTGAATTATGACCTTCCCAACAATATGCAGCTTGAATCTTTCCCCATATTTATTCATGTGGCTTAGGCATGTATGCTAGCTTTTGACACATCATCCATCTTCCAGAGTCTCCCAGCCATGCTACTTAATCATTCCAGTTATTTACTGCACGCTACTGTAGTTTTCACAGACAAAACTAGCTGCTACCATTTTCGCCTTCTCCGTCTCTTGTACTTGACATGTTCAATGAGGTTACAAGCCATCCACAGCCTTAAGATGCCTGAACAATATTTTGTAGTGCAGCTCCCTTGTGTCGCTAGAACAGCTGTCTATCCTCTAGAATTAAATCCTTCCCAGCATCATACATAGTGTATTCAGCAGTACTTGGCTTTAATGTCAGCCAGTGTTTCAACATAATTAAATTTTATGCCTTTGTTTTAATAATTTCTCCTCCACTGTGTAGTCATATGAATCATTTATTTTTCTATAATATGCGTACCTAATAAGCTGACTCTTTTTAACATTTGTATGCATTGCATGCTTACCCACTCGTATAGAAATCAATGTAGATTTGTTTCTAGCTGTGCACAACACTCCTTCTCATTGAAACAGATTATGTCGGCTGCAGGCTATGTAACCTCAGACTGTATCTCAGTAATTCATTTGAAATACCATGCACCTGAATAGCAGCTTCTTATTCCAAGTTGCTGACTTGCAAGCAAACCTTTTTTTTCTATCCCTCTGTTTCAATTCACATCAGTCTCATCAAATCAGTTCCTTAAAAAATTGGCTTAGTTCCTAAAAAACTGCCTTTTTGTGTATTAGAGAGATTGATATCACGATACAAGTAAGGTACTTGCATAGGTGAATATTTTACTAACTGGTTTACAAAATCATAGGATGCGTTATGGCCAAGTTAGCCTACCTGCTTTTTCTCTCTATCCCTTTTTTTTCTAAAAAAATAAAATAAAATAAAAAATGTTACACTGAGCGAAAACATTGTTTCAGAAAGTGAATACTTACATTAGAGTGTAGATTTGCCTTACAAAAACATCTCATAACCATTCATCATTTAACACCCACAGGACTTAGTCCTATTTTTATAAGAATTGTTTTGTTAGGAATTTCATTTTTTGGTGTAGAATTACTGGAAGTACTTTAGAATTATGATGAGCATCATCCTGAAAATATCAATCAATTAAAAACTTTGTAGGTCATCAACTTCTAAAGGTGAAGACTGAAGTAAAATTGAATTTAAGCTAGACGTTCTTGGTGGAAAATGTGTGGCATCACAGATCAAAGATAATTAAATACAAGTCATCTTCACGTTTTGGATTTGATGTAAATATAATGATAATCTCAAATATTATCCTTATCTTATGGTTTAGTGATAAATCCATATCTCTATAAAACATTTTAGGGTTATGGAACATAATCTTATAGTTTAGATGATCATCAGTGACTCGTCATTGATTAATTTCGCACATCAAAAACATCCAAAATAAAGATAGGAACAGAATAAAAATGTTAGTTAAGTTTACATATCTCAATGCATAACAATAATCGGAGGCATTTAGCATCACCGAGACCAATGATACTAAGGTACAAAATGAGCCAGGATCATTTTGTGAATAGGAGTAGGTAGTGTTGATTGTAACTCGGCGGAGAGGCTGGAGGGGGGGGGGGGGGAGCATTGATACACTTCCCATTCTTCTTGCCTATCTGCTGTCTTCTACTGACTTGCTACCTGCTGTATCAGCACAGTAATTTCCAAGAACGAAAACAGTTCCCTTGCTTTGTAAAGGTGTATTTGACAGTTTTGACACCCAGGACCCGAAGAAGGTTCTTAAGGACTCTTAAGCTCTCTCGCTTTCCGTGTAGATTTTCTGGACACCTTCTTGAATTGATGCTCCGAGCTTGGTAGGTGAGCGGTTAACGCTCTGGCGTCGCATTCGAGAGGACACCGGTTCGCATCTCCGTCCGGGGATCCAGATTTGGGTTTACCATGGTTTCGCAAAATCACTCCAGGTGAATGCCGGGATGCTTCCTTAAAAAAAAAAGCCATGGCCGAATTCCTTCCCGTTCCTTGTCCCTAGTCCCATCCCGCCTCTAATGTCCTTAGCTATCGACGAGGCGTAAAGCTGTAAGTAAAAAAAAAATAAAAGACTTCAAATTCTCCTCTACCAAAATTCAGCGGTTTTAATCGCCTTGTCATTTGCTTCAATCAATCATCATTCGAACAGACTATTCCCATGATGTTGCATCTGAGCAGGTGCTCACGATCCTGCACCTCCCCGCAGTCACATCCGTCATCGTCCTCGTATCCCCATTTCACCATATTAGACTCACATTTGGACATCCCAGATCTGATAAAGGAGCTGGAATGGGATTCATTGCAAGACAGGAGGAGGATGAGGAGGGTCATGGGAGTGTACAGGGCATATACTGGCGATGAGGCATGGAAAGATATTGCAATAGGTATGAAAAGTAGTGCATGGAAGGGAAAAGATGACCATGACCACAAGCTGGCACTCGATTTCAGGCACAAGGGTGTGGGAAGATTCTCTTTTTTAGGTAAGGGTGTCAGGGATTGGAATGAGTTACCAAGAGAAATGATGAATAATTTACCGAAAACTTTGAAGGAATTTAAAGATAAAATTTGTAGAGGACAAATGTAGGAGGATGCAGGAATTGTGAAAATGGATGTTTAGGGAAATTGCCACCGGAGCATGTGCTCCATTGCAATTAAATTAATCGGTTCAGTGTCCGCCAAGTGGTGTTTTTTAATTCGTCGCCTGCTGTTAGTTGTTCCTTGGGGCAATTATTCTGATGGTCAAGAGTGCCCCCTCCAAAATTCCATACGGCGCGCCTCGGTTTGGTTCTCCAAAGGTACTACTGTTCTTTTTAGGAAACTGTTCCCAGATTTCAGGCGAGGTACAGAATTTCTTGGCCGTGCATCTGGTGTCGGACATTTCTTTTGTTATTTCTTTCTGTCCTATTACTCTTCGTCTGATACCTGGTGGAGCTATGGCAGGGTGTCGGCCTGATGCATCTGGTCCCAGTTCTCACCGTTTCATTGTGTTGCAGGATCATGACTGAGCTGCTGATCCCTGCAGCCGTCACCCCTCCCAGGGCCGACTCGTTCGCGCGGCGGCTGCTGGAAGGATGCAGACCTTCCGTAGTGCCGCGGTACAGCAGGTCCGGAGACGCCTTCGGAACGGAACTGAAACACAGCAAGAGCGACGAGCTGGTGCTCAAGAGCCCTTCCCTCATCCAGGCGGAAATCAAACAGCGCTGTGACTCTCCCATACCCAAGACCGCGAGTGTCGTCTACGAAGACGACTTGGTGTCGACGCACGTCGCTCCCAAGGCGAAGTACTTCAGCGACAGCGAAGCCGACATCCAGATCAGGCCCTCGGGCGTCGACCGAGCGGCGCGGAAGGCCTCTGCAGAATTCACCACCGACGTGCAGCGCTGCATTAGTCGCCATGTCGGACTGTACGACCGAGTCGATCCGGAAGACAGCATTCGGGACATGATCACGGAGAACGATTTCTATCGGTGAGTAGTAGTTCTCATGGGAATGTTCATCGTTTAGATATAATTTAGTATCTACTCGTAGTGATCGCGATTTTAGTGTACTAGGTGACCTGTGTGAAACGATGAACGGCGAGATTGAATAGGATGAAAGAAGAACCGACTCAACTGTACCAGTTGTTTATTCGTCAACTGAAATACGTACGTAATAAAACAACGTCTTACGAAACAATAATTTGTCGTGGAATGAGCATATCGAGAGTGTAATTGGGAAAGCAAATCGTATGCTCCGATTTCTAGGTCTTAATTTAAAACACCTAACTTAAATCGATTGCATACAAGTCACTAGTACGTCCTCACTTAGAATATTGTTGTTCCGTATGGGGTCCCCATCAAAAGGGGTTAATGGAGGCATTAGAGAAGGTCCAAAGAAGAGCCGCCCGATTCGTGACAGGTATATATAGCTGGAGGGAAAGCGTAAGTGCGATGTTGAAGGAGTTAGGCTGGGAAGACCTGGAACACCGAAGGCGTTGCTCTCGACAGGAGCTAATTGAAAAATTCACGACTGACATATTTCGGGATGACAGCAAACAAATATTACTACCAGCAACATTCACATCTCTGAATGACCGTGAAAATAATATAAGAGAAATCAGCGCCAGTACCGATTCTTTTCTGTATTCATTTTTTCCACGAGCGATTAGGGAATGGAATAGAAAGGATTTACCGGGCGAGTAAACTTAAAATCCGACAGGCGTAGCTTTCGATAAAGCTCTCCGGCCATCCTGATCTGGGTTTTTCATGGTTTTCCCTGATCACTCCACGCCAATGCTGGGATGCTTCCTGACATTAGCCCATGGGCGCTTCCTGTCATATGCCGTATATCCCTTGCAAACTATTACCCTTTCGGATAGATGCAATGCACCCTCCGCCACACACTTTTAGTGAATCGCAAAGTAATAGTAACAATCAGAAATGATTAAATGTTTCCCTAGCAGAAATAAAATGTCAGATAAGCTCCTTACTCTGGAAAACACAGTTTACCGAAATCTTTGTGATATGTATTGCTGCTATGCAGACTCCTCATTGATTCCAGCTAAGTCCAGCAGCTGAATTCTGAACTGTCACGTACTCGCGATCTGGACCATTCATAATGTTGCCATTTATTCGTTGTATTTCGTAAAAATCCCTTTATAATTACTGATGTTACCAAAGAGGAGAATATCTTTAAAAGGATACCTTATTTATCGATTTTGGTTAGGGGGCGTCCATTAATTACGGGAGGTGAAATTAGGGGGGTCGGGTCCGGCGAAATCTCACCAACGACGAGGGGGGCGTCGACGGAAATCTCACGCGAGGTTTTGATATGTTTCAAGGACAGTAGAGCTAAAAAAAAAAAGTCTCCAAACGACGCGGACGCGGAAGCAGGAGAACTAAAAAAAAAGGTTTTAAAAAAGTGGTCGATTAGCAGGGGGGAGCGGATCCGACCAGATACAACCAGAGAAGGTGGGTGGGGGGGGGGGGAGCGGAATTCCGCAAAACACCTTACATAATTAATGAACGCCGCCTTAAGTATGAATGGAGAGAGACGGCTCGTCATAATAGAATACCCGAATGATCCTCGCTCGTGCGATGTTAGCGGAGCCCGTCTCCTGTCTCTGGAAGCTGGGCATCCGAGTCTGTCTACGGCCCTAACCCTGCAGGAGACACCAAACACGGAGAGCATAACAACAAAATCTCCTCGGGTGTCCAGCCGGATGGTGGTGTAAAAACACGACGTTTCAACAGCTGACTCTGCTGTCTTCATCAGTCGAGGCAGAGACAGTCAGCTGAGAACAACTACAGATTCCTGATGAAGACAGCAGAGTCAGCTGTCGAAACGTCGTGTTTTTACACCACCATCCGGCTGGACACCCGAGGAGATTTTGTTGCACCGATACACCCGGTAAGTCTCCACTCACACAAGAATATAGTTCTGAACGAAATACAAAATAACTGGCCATGATTAATTTCTTTAAAGTTCAGAAGACAACATTGTGCCCGTGTTTATTGATTTTGTTAGTGTCTAATCGCAAAACTATTAAGACTAGCTGCTTCCCGCGGCTCCATTCACGGGGAGTGTTAGAAACCTATTAAGTTTTAACCCCGGACTAAGGGCGGTACATTATTCAAAACACCATCGAATTCCGAGCTATAGTTTCTCCATGAATCCTGTTCGTGTAGACTTTATTTTATGCTGTTAGGGACCGTGCACAAACTACGTGGCTAGGTCCAGGAAGGGGGGGAGGGATTGGCTGGAAGGCTACGGGGGGAGGGGGGGTTCGAGCCAGGCCACATATTTCACAGTTAAAATGAGGAACAGAACACACAACAGCACGTGGATATTAATTTCCTTCAGTTAATCAACTCCGTATGTAATTTACAATAGTTGACACGAGAAAACAGTACAAAATGTCTTCTGGAATCAAAAGAGAAAAAACTATGTGCTACGTGGGGGGAGGGGCGGTAGAGGCAAAAGCCACGTAGGGGGAGGGGGGTTCACAGGAGACCACTGAACGTCAAAATTGTGCTACGTAGTTTATGGACGCTCCCTTAGAGGCCGGAAAGGACTGGGGGTAAGGAACGGAAAGGAATTCGACCAAGACCTTTTTGGGGGAACCAACCTGGCATTCGCCTGGAGTGATTTGTGGTAAACATGGAAACCAAAATCTGGATGGGCGGGCGAGGAATCGAACCCGCCTCCTGCCTAATACGAGGCCAGAGAGTTACCGTCACATACCCCACTTCTTGTTCCAGACAGAATAGTCGAAATGTTTACGGCGTAAAAAACATTAAGAAAACCAAATAGTATTCGGCTGCTGTTATAAGTGTAGATTTACGATCGAACAGGTTTCATTCACTTCATGTTCTGGACATAGAAATAATGCACAGTCTGTAGATTTTTATCAGGTCACACATTCCTTTGCGCTGGATGATGTTCACGCGGTAATGCGATCTTATAATTACAAATGTACAATTCATGATTTATGTTAATTCATTCTTAAGTCAGCTTTCCTACTTTCTGAAGTCACACTACCTTAAACAAGTAACAAATAAAAGCAACGATTTTTTTTAAACCAAATTACCAACTAGGGATAGCGTCTGTTTAAGGCCCGGGGTTCGATCCCCATTGCAGCCGAAGATTTTTATTCGAAGTCGAACGTCCGGAACGGTTCCCATTTAGCCTGCTGTCTACTGAGTATCGGGGAGGAAACTCCGCGGTAAGGGAGCGTGCATAAACCACGTGGCTCCCCCTCCCTCCCACGTAGCCCTACCTGGCTTTTGTCTCTACCGTCCCCCCTCCCCACGTAGCACGTAGCTTTTTTCCCTTTTGATTCCAGAAGACATTTTGTACTGTTTTCTCCTGTCAGACTATTGTAAATTAGATACAGAGATAATTAACTAAGGGAAATAAATATTCAAATGCTGTTGTGAGTTCTGTTCCTCATTTTAACTGTGAAAAATGTTGTGAAAGGAAAGCTATGTGACCTGGCTTGGACCCCCCCCCCCCACCCCCCACGTAGCCCAGCGTAGCCTTCCAGCCGACCACTCCCCCCCCCCCTAGACCGAGCCACGTTGTTTGTGCACGGTCCCTAAAGGCTCGGTCACACGGGCGATTTTTATCGCTGCTACTAGAATAGCAGCGATTAATCGCTTCGTGTGACAATGTAATCGCTGCGATTGACCCTTCTAGCAGCTATGAAAAATCGCAGCGATGAGAATTAAACATGTTCAATTCTCATCGCTAGTAGCGCGCGATTGTGGCGGTCACGTGACCCTAGTGTGCGCTACACAGCGTTGTTGTCGCTTCGTCTGACAGCTCAATCGCTACTCATTTCATTGTTGTCCGACGTTCAGCTTTTTTTTTATTTAATTCCATTTTTTAAATTTTTTTGTCATTATGGAAAACGGGGAAGGAAATGTGACCAAATGGTTGATTTTTATGTTCTTTTATGTTTATAGGAAGGAGTGTTGCACACCAATAACAATAAATAAATTAACAGTAATGCGCGAATAAAATCCTTTGAGTAGGTTTTTTAATGAATTGAATGACACTAGACTGATCATTCCATCTGGAGAAAATCTCAGAAAAAATTAAGAACATTAAGGATGGACACAGAAAATAATTTAGCAATGAATAAATACTCTACAGACTTCAGGCTATCACCACTTGCCATGTAACATTAGTTAATTTCTAGTTTGGTCTTACAAAGAATCGCACCTCTTGTAAGTGTATCTTTTTCATAAGTTGCGGAGCAACTACTTCAAGTATTTTATCAAAATTTCCTTCAGTTAATCGTTGAATATTTCTGTAGGCTTGTGGATCCTAGTTCTATCAGAAGAAACGCAGAAGCCTCAGTTTTTTTCTATTCGTCTAATCCAGTAGCGGACCCATTTTCTTTTCTTTTTAAAATCTAATTTAACAAATGTTTACTCAACACAGCATTAGCCAAAAGAATCAATCGTCTCAGAACTATACGACGCGGTTTGTACGATATCATAACCAACGAATGAGGTTGATACATTACTTCTCTAGCCTACCTAATCGAAGAAAATGGGTCCGCTACTGGATTAGAGGAATAGAAAAAGCTGAGGCTTCTGCGTTTCTGATGATAGAACTAGGATCCACAAGCCTACAGAAATATTCAACGATTAACTGAAGGAAATTTTGATAAAATACTTGAAGTAGTTGCTCCGCAACTTATGAAAAAGATACACTTACAAGAGGTGCGATTCTTTGTAAGACCAAACTAGAAACTAACTAATGTTACATGGCAATTGGTGATAGCCTGAAGTCTGTAGAGTATTTATTCATAGCTAAATTATTTTGTGTGTGCATCCTTAATGTTCTTAATTTTTTCTGAGATTTTCGCCAGATGGAATGATCAGTCTAGTGTCATTCAATTCATTAAAAAACCTACTCAAAGGATTTTATTCGCGCATTACTGTTAATTTATTTATTGTTATTGGTGTGCAACACTCCTTCCGATAAACATAAAAGAACATAAAAATCAACCATTTGGTCACATTTCCTTCCCCGTTTTCCATAATGAAAAAAAAATTTAAAAAATGGAATTAAATTTAAAAAAAATACGCTGAACGTCGGACAACAATGAAATGAGTAGCGATTGAGCTGTCAGACGAGGCGACAACAACGCTGCGTAGCGCACACTGGGGTCACGTGACCGCCACAATCGCGCGCTACTAGCGATGAGAATTGAACATGTTTAATTCTCATCGCTGCGATTTTTCATAGCTGCTAGAAGGGTCAATCGCAGCGATTACATTGTCACACGAAGCGATTAATCGCTGCTATTCTAGTCGCAGCGATAAAAATCGCCCCGTGTGACCGAGCCTTTAAGGTTAGAATGGCCAGAGCGATGCGCCGACCCTGTCACATTCATCCTCTCTCTAGTGGCAAAGGTCAGTCTGGAGCCCGGAGCTCTACCTCCACGAAGCGGCAGTAGCTGAAGGAATGCTTACCAAACAGGAACCCGACTATGTCAAGGGCTTCGAGTTTCTGTGACAGACTCTGAGATTGTAGCGCAGGTTGAAATGCACAGTGGGTAAACAGACATTTCCTGGTTTCACATGAATGCACGACGATTTTTTCTTAATTTTCGGTTTCCTCCGTATTTGCAATTGCCTTAACAACGAGATTTATGCAGGTCACATTAGAGTGGTAATTAACATTCCGTAATAATACAGTATCAAGTACGAGGATTTAGGTATTTATTTTCAATTCCTGACGCTTTCATGAACCTCATATCCGTTTGATTCTAGCTGAAAATATGGATGCCAGAGACAATATACCGCTCATTGGTAGTCGGAGACTGAATGCTGCTGCGTTTTGCGCATTTCCAGGTGACAGTCAGTGAAAAGGAATTGATTAGGTTGTTAAAACATCCTGGACCAGCATGATACCGTTAAGAATTACTTATAGTGTCTCCACAATATGTCGCCTGTTACAAGATGATCGTGTTTATTCTGTATCATGTAATGTTAGTTGTATTCTGGTCTGGTGTATGACAACCTTCGTTTTAACTAATGCTTGGAAATGAGTCACAACAACCATCAATAAAATCTCTGGCTTGCGGTCGAATATCTTATCATCAGATAGACCCGCCCGCGTAATGTAATTACAAAGCAATGCATCTCAACACGAGATAACATATGAGGGTTCTCTTTTGCTTTGAATTTTTTACTTTTACAGTGCTCAGAACTCACAATATTTGATTTTTTAATTAATGTTTTATGGCTGCATTGTTCTTCCATGAAGAAATCCATCTCCAATGTTTCCTATATTTAATTAGTGGCATCCGCCTCCTGTCCTTTAAAATATATGTAAATCCAGAAATCTTTTGAAGCAAGCTTTTTTTTTTTAAAAAAAATGAAATATATGATTTTCACTAATTGCAACTGTTTTACAGGTTTGTGTTGTTCAAGAGGCATTACGATAAATATTTGCGCCTGTCGCAGAAATATGAAGAAGCCAGGAACATTGCGTACTACTTGGAGGAAAAATACCACGAAATTAAGGTAAGTTAAATCACAGTTTCCGTTTGAGGCTTCAAACAATTTATGAGCGCTGATATTTTTATTTTGCAGATTGTATTGAATAATTGATTTAGAGTTATGGGTTATGGCAGTAGTAGCTATACAATCATACGTAGATTAAGGAATAACCGACGCCTGCATAATGAAGTACAGAGTAGAGTGTCTTTGGCGAGAAGTTCCGCGTCATTTCGGCGGGGTGTCTACCGTTCAGTAATGCGAGGACAGCGGGAAGGAACAGCCGTTGGCGGTGTCGGCCGTGCCATGGAGGAAGGAATTAAATGGAGGAGAAGTGACGTTAAATCGGTGAAGCAAGCACTAAACTCTCCCGCATGGTGGCAGCACCGGCAGCGACCATATGGCGCTTCCCAACAATTAAGGTGTTCACATTGTGGTAGATGCAGTGATTATTTCATTTAGTATTGTGTATAAGTGTTTAAAAATGCCAGCTTGTGTTGCGTACGGTTGCACAAATAGGCCAGACAGGAAAGAACCTGGAATATAATTTCATAAGTAAGTTGAATTGTAATTATCGTTGTGTAAGTGAGCGGTAGACACCGCAAACTTTGCAGCACGTCTATAAATATTTAGTCATAGCTCTCAATGGGATGACTTTGTTCTCAAATTTTTCTTGGTGTAGTGTAGAAAATCAGCAAACTTGCTATTTTGCACATAATAGACTAGCATTATTTTTTAACGAGTGTTTAAAATGAGATTTAAAGGGGCGTGTTTTACTTCGCGATTCAGTGAATTTACTATTACGATTTCTTTCGTCACGTTGCTGATTATACTGACAATGGATGATGAAATTAACTGTTATGTGAGAAGCTGTGAGTTTTATTAATTTTTTAAATAGCTATTTCAGGCCATTGACTTAGGTTATTTTGAAAGCTTCATATAAGACTTGTTTCTGTTTGTAAATACGTCTATACCTATTTTTACCGATTTTGAAATCTTTCTCATCTATTTATGTCGAAACAGGTTCATGCAGAAATAAAAATGGGCTTCATAAATAAAGAAGTTATTGGCCTTTGAACAAAATCAATTTGGGGAATGTGTTTCTAATTTAGTCTCCTTTTTTTGTACAACATTCTCCCCCCCCCCGTATCTAAATCTAACTGAGAGATAATTTTTTTAAAAAATTGCCCTAATAAGTAGGGCTGTGAAATTAGACAACACATCTTGATCAAGAGAATGTTCATTAAGGTGACTGAATAAACATTTTATTTCTGGTACCAGCCTACAAAATGTCTGGGTTGCTCATCCCTAGAGTGGGTCCTCTTACTTTTTTTCTGGTCTAGGACACATTTCAGACTAACCACAAGTGGTAGTAATAAAACTGAAATATCCATTCTGCATGTCAACCATGTAATCATTGTGGCTTTGACAGAATTAATTTTTGGTCCAGCCTGCATCCAAACCTAAACCCCTCAATTTGGATGTTGTATATCCCCCAAACTAAGCAAGATATCGAAAACATTTATTCCTTATTATCGAGTTTTTTCGTCGTGTTACATAAGAATCCATCATTAAATTTGACTTTTGCGAAATTTTTCTTCTGCATTTCAACTCAAGACACCTCACTTTTGAGACAGTATATCTCGAGAACTAGGTGAAATATCGAAAAATTTTACTCTTTATTTTTTATTTGTCTCGTCTTTTTAAATAAAAATTCATCATAAAATTTGACTTTGAATAATTTTTTCTTCTGAATTTCAACCAAAACCATTTCACATTTGAGACAGAATATCTCGAAAACTAAGCAGGATATCAAAAAATTTTATTCTTCATTTTTTATTTGTCTCATCGAGTTACATAATAATCCATCACCAGATTGCGGCGTCACGGTAATACCACCTCCCTCCCGCGTATTTTTTTTTTTCTGCCACAATTTTCCGTTGGCAGCGGTTGGTACCACGTTTGAAACAAGATGACATCATACTGATTGCCAGCGGTGAGGCACGCTATTGAGGAATGGGAGACCCCCACTTCAAATCCTCGTCCGTTAAACTGTCTCCATTATATGATGGCGAAATCAAATTTCCAGGTTAGACGTCAGTTTGCGTAGTTCTATACGCGTCTTTTTGTCGGCTGCTCAGCTCGTATGAGTTACATTATTATTGTTTCGCAGAATTTGTCACCATTAATGAGCTAAACATTTTTCATCCACGTTAAATCAGATACTAGATGTTATAATTTGAGTAATTTGCATTATCTGTTCCAGTAGTCGCGTTACTGTTAAACTATTTAGTAATGGGTGTAAGCCCCTTTCTTTGCGTATCGACACGGGTCTAGAATAGTTCCAGTTTTTATGGTCAAAGATTATGATCTTACCAAATATGAACTTGAGCTGTGTTTCAACCTTAGCGTGAATAAAATCTCTTGAGCTTGAAGAAGCGCAGGCATTAAACACGGACGACGATCGTGCTATCGTTTAATGTTTCAAGGTCGTAGACTCGAATTTGCATAAATGCAAACTTGTATTTGACCCTTATAGTTCACTCTGCAATTTTTTAAAAAATCTTTTTTACTTCGAAAGTATCACGTTGTTATTTTTTATTAAGACTGGGAAAACACTCATAATGTAATCATTGGTCATAGTATCTGTAACGGCCAGAGGACTTAATGCACATTCCATAATATTAAACAGTTGAGCAACTCCGAAGAAACGAATTGCCAGAATACTCTATTCGGTATCATATTTGCTCTGATTTCCACTTTAGATATCGAAATAACTCACGCACAGCGAATATGAATAAAGACCAAAAAAAGAAAGTAGTCAGTAAAATATGTAACAAGGAAATAAATCGTAATGTATTAACTTCGGTCAAGCAATGACTTAGCGAAAGTTGTAATTAAACTGAAATTTAGCCTAGGCCGGAAAGACAATTGGAATTCATGGTTAATACAGCAGAGACCATGAGTAATTTGTTTTTTAAAGTTTTTTATGTTGCTTTCATTAGCAACATGTTACTAAAAAGCAGTTCCCGGCTTTTCAGCCATATTGTTTATAGACATTTTTTAACTATGAAAGGCTATGAAAAGCAAACATGGTGAATGTACAGGTATTATGACAATTAATTTGGTGGCAGTTGCTTAGGTATTAAATTGTGGATATAACCTCGAATTTCTTCTAATGGTATCTCTGGTTACTGTTTTGCGAGGGGGGCTGATGCGTGATACTGTTCTCTAGCCAGTAGCTATCGAGGTGAGTGAACTAAGGAAATAGTATAGTACATCGTGTTCTGTATCGTTTTTAATAGTGAGTTTCCAGCGGCGAAACTACAGAAATTAAAGTTACTGATGATTTAATCATTTTGGTTTCCCATTTTCGGGGAGTTTTGTTACATTGGACAGATGTATCTTTAAACGCCCAGAAGTAATTTCTCGACTTATACTGGTAAATCTGTTAGTTTATCTAAAACGTTCTGGCCTCGCATTCTGGTGGACGTCGGTTCGAATCCCCGTCCCGGCATCCAGATTTGGGTTTTCCATGATTTCCCCAAATCACTCCAGACGAATGCTGGGATGCTTCCTTCAAAAGGCGATGGCCAAGTTCCTTCCAGCTCCTTGTCCCCAGGCCCATTGCACCTTTAAATATCTCGACGTCGACGAGGAATAAAGCCATAAAAAAAAAATAAAAAATAAAAACTAAAACCCGGTCGGATCATTTACCTACACATTTAATTGAAAAATAAAAACTTCTTTTGAATGTTTCTCGAATTGTAACCATAGTAACGCGGGAATCCTACTGGAGGTAGACATTTACTGCAGAGGATTTTCTGAACATATCGGGAGCAATCATAATACGCCACAGGCTAGTGGGTTGAAGGGAAGTGTGACGTTGTATTACTGGATCAGGAGGCATGTCATAAGGTTCCTGACGGCGCATTGGAAGTGATGTTTTAATAATGTTACAAATCTAAAGTTTGATGGCCCCACGCGTGAATGGGGAGAGGGGGGGGGTTAAAATGATTTTTTTGTTGACGTAATGTAGGCAGCACATGCCAAGAAGTGCTGTTTATCGACTAATTTAATTAAATTCGGCATTGCTAAATATCTATCATGTCAGGTGTACTGAAATTTACAGTAAATAACCTGACCTTCATAGCTGTCACAGCTTGCTGTGTAATGTGAAGTACACCAGAATGCTTCTTCCATGGTTCGGATTCCACGTTAAACTTTAGGTCCCCTCCAGGGTTAACAACAGTAATTGTAACACGGATTTGTACATATCTAATGCAAACTCAAGCCCAATGAAGAGTTAACGTGGTCCTAGTTGCCCAAAATAACTTACATACATAAACGTGACCTGATGAATCTTGGAATGTATATAAAAAATTCTACTCGGATATTGTATCATTGGTTCTCTGGTATAAATGGTACCTAGCATTTTAAGATACCGGTATGTGGAGAAGGAATAGAGTAGAATAGAAACAAATGGGGAAAAAGCTGAAAGAAGTCTGAAGAGACTGGCGACAAATAAAAACTAATCAAATCATGAAGTAACGCAATACTCAAACGAACAAACTATTTATGGCAGCTCGGCTTGCGTGATTTGTCCATGCAGGGGTTTGATCCAGATCTCCGAAATTGATCGGGCTCAGGGATGTCGGAGTGTCTCAAGAATGTGTGTTACGATAAAACATAGAACAAAATTAACTGAGTATCATCACAACTAACCGGAGTTCAAAACGCGAAACAGTCGGATCTATTGTGAAACTAGTACTGTTGATTTCAACGCTTGTATGCTAGGAGCATTCAGAAGGATTGGAAAAAATAATAGTTATTTAACTTACAGTATTTTTTATTCTTTCCCTTAAACCAAATGGTGGGCGAAAAAATGTGTACATTTGTTTATTTTTAAGATTTTTCTTTTTTAATAACTTAGGTCTCAAAATTTTGGGAGAAGAAGAAGTAAAGATTCAGTGCGGCAATAGGTAACAGCGAGTCATACGCATGTAAAAGAATCAGCAAAAATAAAAATAAAAAAGGCCCATAACATTATTTCGTTATCTATAAACTAAAACAAAAGAAGAATGTTTGTAAGTCAGTAATACTGCTCTACACTTTTTTTCAGTTACGACGTGACTGGTTTTTGAAAGGAAGTAAATAGATTTCATGAAATATGTTACTCATTAATAAGAAACTGCATAAAGCTCTTATGGAAACCCGGATAAGATTTTACAAAGTAGCAGCTAGCCCAACAACTAAGCGAGATTAAATAAGAATGGCCGCGACTGAAATGAGGTGTCTGATATCTCCCGATGACTATTCACTCCTGGACGAGGTCCGACGTAACAACATTAAACGGGAGCAACAAATATCGGGAATCGTTGCAGTAAGCACAAACGGAAGTGATAAAGAAATACCTGGAGAGAACAGAAAACAGCCGATCGTCACAATATGCTCTTCAGGATCAACCCAGAGGAAATGTGGACGTTCGCATCGGTCCGATATCGGAATACGAATCCTGGGATGAAGAACAGCATGAAATGGAATCAAGATAATTGATTGTTGGTAGTCAGAGGTAAGGAAATGGAGCAGACAGCACGTACTAGAACCCGATATTTGCGATGCCTGTCGGATGCAGGGATGCATTACATGCGTTAGTATGGCAGGGGCCCAACAAATGAATGTCGAGGCCGAGCAAAGTAGACACGAAATGGATAACTTCCAAACTCTGCAATTCACAAATATTGTGGGTGGCAGAGTATGCATTGCACCAAAATTAGCCTTTACTCTGTGCATTCCAATCCTGAGTAGCACGAGAGAGAGAGAGAGAGAGAGAGAAAGAATACATATAACCATCAGCATGGTATATCTAATCATATCTCGCCCGTTCTTGCTACCGAAATAGGTTGGTGAACAAAGTATTACATCGCGCTCGTAAGTGAAACAAGATATTCTCATCTTCATCAATAGATTCGAACGAAACGTATGTGGTCTGTCTGCCAGACCAACTCAGCTCAATCTAAGTGCCAATTCTGTGACGCTTCCGTAAGGACTGTGAATCGAGCGGCTCTTCTCTGTACTTTCTCTAACGCTTCAATAAATGAGGGAAATAAAAATTCACTTGCTGCTGTATATTCTGTACCTTATTTTAACTGTGAGAAATAATAAGAATCAAGGGAAACGTGGTTTGGCTCGGAATCCCTCCCAACGCCCCCCCCCCCTTTCCCCCCTGGATCGAGCCCCGTAGTTCATGGATGCTCCGATATTAGCTAGACCTATGTTAGTATTCTTCTACATGGAGAGCCTAGTGAAATGTAATGAGGTAGTATCCGGTTCCTTCCCCAGCGCTGTGCCACTGTGTTGAAGCTGTCTGCGAGGCGTAGGCGGAAGTCGGCGTCTCAGCCTTTCACATTGTTACCGCCGCTTCCGGTTCGCCTCTCTCTCTAATTAGCGCTGTAACGGCAACAGCAGGCTATCCAGCTTCTGCCTGGACCAGTCGAAAACATCTCTACGGACCACTGAACCTCACAAAACGTCAACTTATCCTTAAATGAACGCCGCTCGCTTTGATGCCAGGTGGAAAAGTAACGGCCTTATGGACTCAGTGGAGAGCCGCTCGATTCGTGACTGGTTGCTACAGCCCTTATGAAAGCGTCACAGAACTGATACGTAGATTGGGCTGGGGTCGGTTGGAAGACAGACGACGTCATTTGCGTTTGAATTTATTGGAGAATATGCTACATTCTATGGCCCACGAGTGCAATGAGATACTTCTTCCGCCAACCTATTTGCATCGCAATGACCGGAGGGATAATATTCGAGAAATAAGATGCCGTACTGATGCTTTTATGTATTCTTTCTTTCCTCGTGCTACTCGGAATTGGAATGCACAGAATTAAGATTGGTGCTTAGCACCCTCTGCCACGCAGAATGTTTGTGAATTGCAGAGAATGGATGTAGATGTATATATAGAAAAGTATTTTAGTACGGTAATAATGCAGACATATCCTCGTTCCCTGGAGGTACCAGATTTTTACCTGGTCCTTGAAATATTCATAGCTTTTAAATAGTTTGATTTAAAGCTCGTGGCTTATAACCCTCTACAGGCCGTGTAGAGTACAATTTTTACGAGCTTATTTTCTAGTATTTCGATTCATTAGAATTATTTTTATTATATTTTTGCCTGCTAACCACCTATTGTATCACAGATTGATAAACACTGTTCTACAGCAAAGATTTCCAACCTTTCTTTCCTAGAGCCCCTTTTAGAAGAAAAAAACACGCTGATACTTTGTACTTTGATACACTTTTTGGACTTTTTTGAGAATTCAGAAAAAAATCGATGTCAATTTAAGGAAATAAAGTGAGTTAATTTGTTAGAACAAAATTTCAAGATAATAAAATAGTGTACATCAAGAATGAAACTCTCTACAAAAAAAACTGAGAAACTCTCCGATACTTTGCGCAAAAGGAGACTAAATTTCTACGGACATCTCAGAAAGAGCTCTGGTAGACCAACCAAACAAATTTTTTATTTCTTCAATAACCGCATAACGAGACCTAATTGGTTCGCAGAAATTAGAAAAGACCTAAGAGAATTAAAAATTACGGAAGAGTCATTACATGATAGAACATTGCATATAAGATTTGATGATGAAAGGATAAGGTTCCAAGGAAAATCTGAAATAAAGTCGAAACCCATCATCTCGGAAGAGGCGAGAAGAAGAAGAAGGTGCGAGAGAATAAAAGAACCTCTGGGCGCAAAAGAAGGAACAGCTTGCAAAGAAGTGACTGATTCATCGTATCCCAAAGAGACTCAAACGAAACAAGAAGAATAAAATCACAAGGGAGTAAAAATTTTAAAACAAATATTGGTGAAATGCTGAGGTAATTGAGTAGGGGTATTGCTGCCGGGCTATACGCGCCATTGCAATTACAGTTAGTCAAATGTTAACGAAACAAGCGACTGGTTGCTTGTTGGCTCGTTTTTTGCGACAAGTTGTTCTGTGCGTTGGGTCGATAGTACTACGTAGAGGCGAGCAGGCGGCGCGTATCCGTTAACGAAATGATTGCGTGACGTTGCGAGGTAAGTAGAAGGGATTGGTTAATGGTTGCGTTTGGAGGTGGTCCGTTTGTGCGTCCTTGCCGCCTGATTTGTGCAAGCAGAGTCCTTCGCTTTTGGGTTCTACCCGTAGGTGTCTGATAGTGTATGGTGTACCGAGAAGTCACAAGCAGCGTCGATAATCTGTGAGGTGAATTCAAAATGGCAGCCAGGGAAAAAGAAATCGTTAATTAATAGAACCTGATTCCATTTGGACTGCTCGAGTTCAGCGCTTGCAACCTCAGGCAATGCTTTTTTTTTTTTTTTACTGCTTAAGGTCTCTTTAACAGCGAGGTCTTTAGAGGTGGGAAATAATGGGGGCAAGGAATGGGAAGGAATTCGGCCATGGGCTTTTGAAGGAAGCATCACGGCATTTGCCTGGAGTGATTTGGGGAACCATGGAAAACCCAAATCTGGATCCCCGGACGGGGATTCGAACCGCCGTCCTCCCGAATGCGAGGCCAGAAGGCAATACGTGGATCGCCGGTTGGAAACTCTTCTACGCATATTTCTCGGATAACATACATATACTGCGAATACGTTACGGTAACAACAATAAATGTACTCTACTAAGACACGGAATCATTCTGCCCCTCTTCCTGCATTTGGGCATTCGTATTAAACATCTGGTTTCCCGCCCTTTCAAATTTAGATTATCCATGGTCTCCTGAAATGCCTCCTCCTAAAGGCCTGTGACGGAATAGTGAAATATTTGGTGGTCCTAGTTTATGTAATTATATTGAGTGGCTATGAAAATATATGTTGCACAAGTTTACACTTAAATAAAATATATTCAGACATTATTTTATGCAGGGTCAAATGCTGGGCATCTTTGCAAAGAAAAAAAAATGGCTGTTAACAATTAATTAAGATTCGGAAGAGCACGGATGCTTTCGTTTCTTCATAAACGTTGAATATTTAACGTATTGTGCATGATAACCTACCGAAATAAGCCTGTAATCTCAAAAGCGAAGTCCAATCAAATTATAAAGTTATAGAAGTTGGTATGGTGTATAGTTAGACCGCAAACTCAGTGGTGTAAATAGAAACTTTTTTAATCCAACACGTTCCAGGCCGCGGTCGAATTATTTCCCGTCTCTAATGACCTCAATGTCGACGAGGCGTAAAGCCACAAGGGAGGGAGGAGAGGGGGGGGGGGAAAGAGCGACAACTAAGGAATTTTATTGATGCTATACCATCGACATTAGAGTGGCTATGGAGGATGGTGGATTTGCTATATGTTAGTTAATTGTTACTTCTGTTAAAGTTGATGGAATGCCATACAATAAACGTATTAGAAAATGAAAATACATTATTCTAATGCAGGTCTCCCGAAACGAAGTATTGTTCGAAGAAGCCGCGGTACACGTGAATCCTACTATGATGTTAGGTGGATGGCAAACATTATGTGAATGCTCGTTTGGGCCTACTAGAACCACATTAAGCCTTTGGTTAGCCTGAATTTTGCCGTGGTTGTGTACACATGGTGTTACAGCTAGGGTTGTTGACCCTAGAGGGGACCTGCAGTTTAATGTGGTATCTGAACCACGGGACGTCCTGGAGTAGCTCATACGATCAAACACAACTCTCAAGATTCCTGCGGGACCACTGAGCTACCAGAGAGGTAGTACTCACTTCATTCTCCCGGGGTTAATAGATTTTGATGATGAGTATCGTTGATGACGCAGCGAGCACGCTTGTTGCGTACCACGAGTCACCGTGTCGTACTCTTGGAGGTCTTTGGCGTCTGTATGCCGCCCGCCATCTTCCGGCCGCCCTCGTTATGGCACGAGCTTCCTCTCCGCCCGTCACACCTGCCGCTCCTGGTTACCAGAGGGTGTTCAACCCGCCAACGGCGGAGGCTGCGCTTCAGCAACTAGACAAACAGACGGCCGGGCAATACCTTAAAGCATCAGCGGGACGCTCTATCTGACAAGAGGCCGAGGATAGACAACAGCGTTATTAGTAACTTGTTTTCATATAAATACGGCTATTTTCCGGTAACTTCGTTCACTTTTTTGTAATATTCTACAAAGGGTTACGAGATGAAGTTACCCCCAAAGACGATTTGTCCTAACGGAGCCATAAACTAGATAGCTTCATTTTGTCTTCCTGTGAACACCCCCTCCCCCTCCCAACTTTCCCCCACGTAGCCTGATATGGTCTTTGGCTATTCTCTCCTCCTCTGCTTGGCACGTATCTTTGATCCTATTGATTCCAGAACACAATTTGTACTGTTTTCTCTTGTCAGACTATCGAAAATTGCATACAGATATACTTAAATGACGGAAATAAATATTCACACGCTGTTGTGTGTTCTATACCCTATTTTAACTGTGACAAATATGAATAAGAAGCTACGTGGCTTGGCTCCTAACCCCCCGCCCCCCCCCCCCCACGCAGCCCAGCGTAACTTTCCAACTAACATCCCCCCCCCAAAACCGCAGACCAAGCCACGTAGTTTATGGACGCTCCTTATTTGTAGGCAGCGAATAGTCAACAGTGTTGCAAATGCAATTAGAATTCCAACTAAACCACTATTAATACTGTGACATAACAGAAATACTGTGTTAAATTAATATATAACCATAATAATAATAAATTGCCATACTCAGTTTTTGGATCCTTAGGCATAAATACAATTGAACATCGATTACTCCCAGAAGAAAGAAAATTTTAGTTGCCTTTATAATGTAGACTACAGAGAGTGAGTATGGCGTGTGTGTGAGTTTTTACGAGGGAAGAAATAATCACTGCTAAAAAAAATAAAAGGAAAAAAAGAGATGATATTAAAGTCTGAATTTGTTTAAGTATGAAATACTACATTCCTTAATTTGGGGATGATTCATGTTCGAAATAAATTGAACGAAGCTTGAATCTCCTGGCGTCCGACAACGTCTAAAGAAATCCGAGATAGCCTTAAATCTTACAAAGCTTTGTTGTCTTAATTAAAACGCTAAAAAAACCATATATAAACTTCTGTAAAAAGCGCCCTATATCAGCCTTTATCTACGCTTTTATTTTAAGCGTAACTAAATCATATTTTAGCGTGACTAACCAACTCTCGAAGGCTTCTAAATAGGCTTGCTAACTTTTCAGTTTTCCACGAACGGACAAATGCCAACTTTTCACATATCCACGACCGGACATGTGTGTGTGTGTCTGTGTGTGTGGTGGGGGAAAAAAGTAAAATTTTCAGAGCTGTTTTTTTTTTTTTTTTTTTTTTTTTTTTTTTTTTTTTTTTTTTAACTAATAAATGACAATCGCGACTAAATACAAACTGAAACCTCTGCGGAAGAAACCGTGTTTCACTCTCTTTATGCCGTCAAGTTTCACAGTAGAAGTAATTTTACAGTATGTGGTGAAAGTTTTAAACCCGTCATTTGACACCCACTCGTCTCTGAAGCGACAGCAACATGTCTGTATTTTCTGTCAGTGTGCATTTGTAACGAACAAATTAGTAACACTATTTATTCTTTGACGCTCCGCGAAAAAAAAAAAAAAAAAAACAAAAAAAAAAAACGAGTACTACGTTCCGTCTTCGTCATAGCGTAAGTAACTAAGTGAATGAAGCAATCGCTCCACGATAATCAGATATGCGCAAACTTTTAAAAACAGCGCGAACCAGTTGAATTACGTTAGGGAATAAGGAGCGAGACGCGGCGACCTCCCTCCATATCCGAGAAACCATCAACCCGTAATTTTTAAAATTTCTTACTACCCGGACATTTCGTGTCCGTTCGCGTGTAGTGAACCGGACACGGACAAATCGCAGTACAACCGGACGGTTGGCGACCCTGCTTCTAAATTAACACGGCAGTCCTGCCACCCAACGGGAAGCTACAGTGCAACGTGCAATACAAACCACAGTTCGTACCAGAGGTGAACATCAGTTGAATTTTTTCATAATTTGATTTGTTAAATTCATTAGCTTATCGATGTCGCATCAAACATAGTACTCCCAGGACCACGGGCAGGACATTTACTTGCGTTCATACCAAAATACGCAATTTTTTTTTTTAAGGAGCGTTCATACGTTCTCTGTAGTGTCTCTGATTCGTTCCCCTTGCTGAGTAACGCCTGTTGAGTTGATCCGACTTAGTGGAACGCGGATCAGTCCGTTAGCGTGCTGGGGCAGCGCCGTGGGAATCAGGGTGGGAACACGGCCGGCAGGTAACGGCTCGGGAGGGTTGTTTTGCATTCACAAACAAAGGCCCGCGCTCTGACCGTGTCGGGACAGTTGCAGCTGAGAAAACTTGTTTTGGTACTGTGAAATATGTTCGGACTCCACGTTAAACTGTACCTCCCGGAGGAAAAGAGCCGGCTTAGTACACCTTCTTAATCTACATCGAGGTTGTCGAATAAGTTCATTCTATTCTGCAGTAGCATTTACAAACATCTTCGTCCTAACTGACCTAGGCGTTTGAAAATAGTGAAGAAATATTTTATAAACGTTCTCCTCGGGTGTTCAGACGCATTAGTTCTGTCGTGCCTGACGTTTCGACAACTAGCTTCGTCAAGTGTAGTAGTTGTGACTGTCTCGCGATTCTCACTCTTATAAGTAGTCTACTTATGGCGGCTAGCGGACGCATATGAGGCCTCCATTAGTATTTACATGCAGGGATGTTTTCTTCAAAAGCCTGTGGCGGAATTTCAAGCAAAACAGAAAATGTAAAGACATATCGCATGCTTGTCTCCTCGTTATTTTAAGATTTAACAACAAAGGTAAACAGCCGAAGTAGAATATTAAGGGATGAAGCTTTTATAGGCTACGTCAGAGGGTGTTGGTAAACTGGGAGTCTTGTGTGCCTATCCTTTTCTCGAAGCGATTCGGTCCGTTTTTTGTACCTCAGTTTCTTCCGTCATATTGATGCTACTTGTCTCCAATTCCTATTATACATAGACATCAGCAATCTTAGCAAACATACTACAGTTTGTTTCATTCCTGTTCTTATTTATATTCATATGGAAATTTCATCGACTTTGTTTTTTTTTTTTTTTTTGCTGTCGTCAGTCTTTCGATCCTCCATCCTTTCCTATCCTGTGCTAACCTCGTCATTTCTACATACCCCCCCCCCCTTTTTGGTGAGATTTCGCTGGAACCCCCTTTCCCCCCCCCCCCCTATTTCACCTCACGTAGTTAATGGACGACCCCTAGGGCGACACTTTGCTCCGTTAAAGCAAAATGTGTGCAACCGATGTGAGTAGCTCTTGATGCCGGAAGTTTCGCATTAAGTTTCCCCCGCGCGAGACAGGTTTTTCGCTTGATTGGATTATCTGGTAAAGACGTGATATAATTAGGGCAGTGGGATGTCTCAACACCACGCCGTGCTATGCGCTGACGTCACTCAGTGTCGTAACGCTCGGCTAGGTGGTGTTGATACGGAGTGCACTGGCTGTACTTCCGTCTGCAAACTGCACAACAGTGTATGTTGTCGTACAACATAGACATTACGGAGTTTAACAGACACACATGTAATATACACGCGCACTTACGCAAGTAGAGGTAAACTTCTTCGTTCGTCGCAGTTATGCGATCTTTCAGTGATCGCCACCAGTGGTTTAATTGGCTGTCATACAGGATGCGGCATAAAGTGACTGAAGTAGTAAGTGTAGGGTATCTCGTGATGTAACTCCCTAGGGCATAGTCCCTCACTACTCGCTGCGCGTTCTGGCCTCGCATTCGGGAGGACGCCGGTTCGAATACCCGTCCGGGCATCCAGATTTGGGTTTTCCATGGATTCCCAAATCACTCCAGACAAATGCCGGGATGCTTCCTTCAAAAGGCCTTGGCCGAATTCCTTCCCATTCCGTGCCCCCCATCCTTTCCCGTCTCTAAAGACCTCGCTGTTAAAGAGACGTTAAGCAGAGAGAGAGAGAGAGAAAAAAAAAGGTTTCCTCAAATCACTCGAGGTGAATGCCGGGATGCTTCCTTTAAGAAGGCATGTCCGAATTCTTCCCATTCCTTGCCCCCCACCCATACTTTCCCGCCTCTAATGACCTCGACGTCGACGAGGTGTAAAGCCATAAACAAAACAAAACAAAACAAAAATCCTCTGTGTGCCACTGTGGGCTTTCACCCAAGGCATTGTGACTGACTCTCCCGTAATGCTCACAGCTGGCGGGTTGCTGACATTGAATCTGAGAGGATGATGATAATACGTTTAAGATCGGAGCTAGCGGTATTCCGTACGGCTTCTTATATCTGTTCGAAGAAAGTGGTACCTTGAATTTTCAGTACTTTTTTTAGTGTGTTTCAACAAATGCACATTGAAATGTTCCATTTCATGCTGTCCCAAAGGTTGGAAAAATTAATTATAATGATTATTAATCAATTATGTAATAGGTAAATTATTCTTATTGTAGTGTTTGCAGATTAATTAACGTGGATTTAATCCTGGAGTGTTCTCCAAATTCTCGATAAAATTTTTATGAAAATATTAAGTTAAGCTTAGAAAGTGACATAGCATTTGTGGATTCTACTGCTGTAATATGATTGCTACAAATTAGTGCCAGTGAAGACAAGGGGCATCCATTAATCACGTGAGGTGTTAATTGGATCCTCCCCCCTCCCCTTGGTGGGACTCGCCCTCCCCCTAAAATGAGATTGACCTCGAAATTTTGAAGACTTTTTTTTAATCCATCTTTCACCAGTCTCGTCGAGCGTGGTGGGTGAATGGATAAGGCTCTGGCGTCGCATTCGGGAGGATGCCGGTTCGAATCCCCGTCCGGACATCCAGATTTGGGCGGCAGTGCACTTTCCTCAATGTCAGCTTGCAAAGTCACCCAGCTGTTGGCGCTCAGGACATAGTTTTACTTCCGCACCATTTATTGGACTTATTTATTCTAAATCGCGTTAAACACCAGAAGGCTTGCGCCAGACAGTATTAAGGTGGTATATTGTATTACGGAATAGTTAAGTTAGTGGACATAGTTTCGCCTCTGAGCTGAAGTTGAGGTAGTCGCCGCCCTACGCGTCGCGTTAGCATAATCGTTGGCGTATGCGGAGGTGCCAGAGCAAAAAGTTTTAATACGTATATGCCTTCGGCGAAACCGCTCTTTCTAGCGCTTAGGCACGCCAAGGAAGAAATATAACTCATGAGTTCACAGACAAAAAAAAATCAAACTTACTCATTGGATAAAATAGTCTATCGGCATCTATCCCCAGAATAAAAATTTTATACTGGCCGAAATACTGGAAATATTTGTCATCTGGAATCAAGGATAACCACTTGCCCATCCATTAAGTTCGCAAGCCGAGGACAGAGGACGCTTAGTCTCACATCACTATTATCTCTGGTATTTGTTCGCTGGCACGTCTGTTACCGATCTGATAGCGGACGGATGTCCTTGCAGTCACTGACCTTGGACTGGGTCGCTTCTATTGTGTCCGCGCGACGGTCGGGGGAATATTTCCTTCACCACTCGCAAAGTACCTGGCAGTCCGCGCTTTATTGTTCCTCAAAGTCCGCCCGTGCCTGGCCAGTCCCTACGGATTACTATCCATCCTCAACAATCAGCTGCTTCTGAACTGACGTTCTCTTCACTGTGCACTAGCTCCCCATACGAGGACAGCTCAGAGGGGCCTTCAGGGTCAAGAAATAGGTCGCCCATCTGGCCTGAGGGCCCTTATTAACCTAGGCTACGCCACTGGCTGCGACTGTCGTTGCTGGTACAGTCTATATAAAACAAATGCACACATGCTTGTAGAACACTAATCGTTCAAAAAGTGCAAGTCTTAAGCTTCAAAATCATATATGTATTTTTCAACAGGCTGTTGTTATAAGGCTAACACATTTCTCCCTGCAAGTTTTTTTTATTCCGTCTCTGAAAAATTCGCCAGACTTTTCGAATCCAGGATTTGACAGCTGCTTTCACCTCATCGCCCATGTGTAACGATTACCATTGAGATTTCTCTTGAAAAGACGAAGGAAAAAAAAGGCGCAACGTGGGGGGAATAAGGAGGGCGTGAAATCGATTCATTCCAATCGACGCCGTTTGTTCTCGTCTGTGAGACGCCATGGTACCCATCGCGCACAGATTTTACGGTATCCCAATTGTTCAATAGTGAAGCCGACACGTTCCTTGGATATTCCAATATGGTTTGCGATACGCTTTTAAGTGATTCGCCTGTCGCTTTGAATCAAATCATCGACGAGTTTGCGATGTTTATCGCCCGTGGCAGTGATCGGACGTCCGTTGCGTTTTTCATCGACAATATTATGACTTTTCCAGACTCGCAGTCACTAAATTTTACTTCCCATCGATTTACAGTAGACCTATCAACAGCATCGCCACCACGAACTACGATGAATCTCGGTAGGAGTCACTTTTTCAGCAGTTCAGCACGCTGTTTAACTCGCGTTGACATAGCGCTAGAACACGTCTCCATACTTCCACTTCTCCAAATACACTCGACGAACTCAGCGACTTTACACCTGTGACCGAGCGGGGTGGGTGAGCGGTTGAAGCTCTGGCCTCGCATTCGGGAGGACGCGGGTTCGAATCCCCGTCCGGGCATCCAGATTTGGGTTTTCCATGGTTTCCCTCAATGACTTCAGGCAAATGCCGTTATGGTTACTTCAAAAAAAAGGCCATGGCCGAATTCCGTCCCGTTCCTTGTCCCCATTACCGTCCCGCGTCTAATTGCCATAAGTAAAAAAAAAAAAAATCGTACAATAGCGTTCCGTTGCATGAATTGTGCATGTGAGTCGAAATGAAGCATGTCCGCAGGTTGTGTTTGTGTAGTGTGTAGGAGATGGTTGGTTTGTGGCGGCGTCCTAATTACGGGTCGTAGCGTCAGCTCATTATTCAGGGAACAACCCAGCAAAGCGCGACGCTCTTTTAATTAGCGCGCGGATGACTTTGACACGGAACTAGAAGCAGTGCAGACAAAACCAGCGCCAAGTTCCTACGACAAAGACGGTTGAGGTGGCCCGCAGGTAGAATATTGTAGATTTAAATACCGTATTCAAACTGAGGAACGCTACAAGCGTATATAAGCTAAAAGCACAACTTTTTAAAAGTCGGGAATATTTCAACGACATTGCAAAAATCTGGTACTTTCAGGATGTTCCTTCTATATTCATTTCCAGTTTGTATAAAAAGGAATGCCGTTCTTCTAAGGCAGGACTTTCCAAACTTATTATTCAGTTGACCACTTCATAGCATATCTGCCTTCTTATAGACCTCCCAGATTATGTATATAATAGAAATATTAAATCATTTTTGGCATATCTAATGCTAAGCAATAAGGAGACCTGCTAACAATTCAGTGAAATAATTTACAGTTCCCATGTGTTACAAAATCCACCCAATAACATTAACAGAAAAAAGAGATGTTATTCATTACTATTATAATCTCAAAAAATAATAACAAAATTATTGATAGATGGAATAAATTTCGAATAAGGGTATGCCAAATAGAACAAATGGTTCCTGCACTGTTTTAATGTGTCACATAGTGATGGAGCCACCTTACTAAAAAAAAAGTGAATGTTTGAAAGTTTCTCGATTTTCTTCACATAACTTGCAAACAGATGACAATTGAGAGGATGAGCTTTAATATCATTTATTGACCAGACTTTTATTGTAACTTTCCTATTTTTCCCGCACACAGTTTAATTGACCCTCTTTGCTGTTAATCTACCCCCTTTCGACCCCCGTGTTTTAATCGAACCCTAGAGAACTGTTATCGACCGCTTTGGGGACCCAGAGGCCTAAGGATTAAGTCTTCTGAGGGTCTTGTTGTAGGTGTGAGGTGCGTGGTGGGTTTGGTAATGTAAGAGTTTTAGACTGATAGGTTTAATTTCTGCATGTATTTGGCTGATATAATGTAGCATCAAGCCTATAGTAACAGTATTATTCATTTGATTTCTAAATACTTTATGAAGAATCTGGTCTCTATGTAATTACCTATTAATGGTTCATTAATGTTATAACACGAATCGTTGGAAGTCCTCTGGAGAAATATTGAGCCATGCAGCCCCTATAGACGTCCATAATTCCGAAAGTGTTGCCGGTGGAGGATTTTGGACACGAACTGATCTCTCGATTATGTCCGATAAATGTTCGATGGGATTCGTATCGAGCAATCGCGGTCGCCAAATCATCCGCTGGAATTGTCCCGAATGTTCTTCAAATCAATCTAGATCAGTTGTGGTCCGGTGACATGGCGTATTGTCATCCTGGAAAATTCCATCGTTGTTTGGGTACATGAACTCCATGAATGGTTGCAAGTGGTCTCCCAGTAGCTGAACGCCATGTAAACACAGCCCGCACCATTATGGAGTCACCACCAGCTTGCACAGTGTCTTATTGACAACTTGGGTCGATGACTTCATAGGGTCTGCGCCACACTCGTACCCTTCCATCAGCTCTTACCAATTGAAATCGTGACTCATCTGACCAAGCCACTTTTTTCCAGTCGTCTACGGTCCAACTGATATGGTCACGAGCCCAGGAGCGTCACTGTTGGCGATGCCGTGCTGTTAGTAATGGCACCCGAGTCGGTCTTCTGCTGCCATAGCCCATTAAAGACAAATTTCGCCGGACTGACCTAACGGACACGCCCGTCGGACGTCCCACATTCATTCCTGCGGTTAGTTCACGCAGTGTTGCTTGTCTACGCAGACGTCGCTGGTCGCGCTCATTAAGTGCCGGCGGTCGACCGCTGCGTTGTCCATGATGGGAGGTTATGCCTGAATTTAGGTATTCTCGGCACACTCTTGACACTGTGGATCTCGGAATGTTGAATTCCGTAACGATTTCCGAAATGGAATGTCCCATGCTTCTACCTCCTACTAGCATACCGCGTTCGAAATCCTTTAATTCTCGTCGTGTGGCCATATTCACATAATCAAACTTCTCACACGAAGCATTTGACCACAAATGAAAGTCCTGTCCAGGCACTGACCATTTATACAATTTGTAAGCGATACTACTGCCATCTATATATTTGCATATTGCTATCCCATGACTTTTGCCACCTCAGCGAACTCTCTTCAGACAAAGTGTAAGGCGTTCGTAGTATTCACTAAGAGGGTCACAGATAATACTATTTTTGTGTGTTGTCAGCTTGCAGGGTGGAATAGGTTACCTGTGGGGCGTGGCATTCGGAGGACGCGGGTTCGAATCCACCTACGGCCATCGAGAGTTCGGTTTTCTATAGTTCTCCGCAACCACTGCAGTCGTATGCCCGGATGGTTCCTTCAAAAGGACATTTCCGAACTCTTTCCAGTTTCTCTCTCCTCCCTCCCTCTTTCGGCTTTGCTATTGGCTGTCTTTGTAACGCGTGATTGATAGTGGTCGTAGCGGTGTCTCTTCTGCTTTGCTTGTCGAAATCTTCTATTGTTTTGAAAGTCGTTAACGTGTTGATGCCTCATTACAGCCACTAATAACATTCCTGCATGCTACAGTCGTGCAGGAAGTACTGCATAACTCATCATTTTCCTGTATAACCGTCACATTATTCCACAAAATAGTTCTTTCTCGTAAGCAACCTCATTTGCCTGTAGAGCTGCAAGTTTCAACATTTGCTTGAAAACTATTAGCTTGCAGTACAGTTTTGATGTTCGCAGCTTCTGTTCATTCCGCAGAAATTGGGCTGCCGGAAAATTTTTTGCATATGCTGATAGCTTCCTAGCAAGAGTTAGTTTACCTGAGGGGAAAATTTGCTTTTAACTGGAAGGTTTCGTACCTCGACTGTTTGTTCAATCTGTTTGTACGTTCGAAGTAAAGGTGAAAGCTCGTGTAGTCTTTAGGACCTGATGACAAGGTTTCTATTGGCTGCACATTCCGCCCCTGTCGTAGACTGCCTAAACCTAACCCGGAAATGCTACCTGATATAGGAGACCTACAGATTAACTTGAAATCCAGACCACGGAAGCGTTGTGACGTACTGCGCATTACACAGCAAGCTGTGCCAGAGGTGAAGGTCGGTGTAAAGGCCTCGGAAAATCCCAATCTAGACCGGGATACGAACCGGGAACCTTTCGATCTCCAATCAGACGCTTTAAGCGGCCATCCATAAATTACGTCACACGAATATCGTGATTTTTGGAGCCCCCGCCTCCTCATCACAGGTTGTCACATTTGTTTAACCCTCCTCTCCCCTGGTACGACGTCACGTGTTTTGCAATTTTAAATGTAGAACACCACTTCCAAAATTATTTATATATAAAATATTTTTTTCATAAAATCGGCAATGAATCAAATTTTTTTAAGAAAATTGACTAAACATAACGAATCAAATAAATTGTACAAAATTTGACTGTCTTGTGTCCATGGACTTTGTACCCATTCCTTTTTGTATTGTTTATGGCTGGCATAGAATTAATTTATTTTCCGATTTGGATAATGTTAGGAACATTCTGTGTGTCAACTTCTTCATGTAACCATGCAGCATCATCCTCGTTTATCAAACAAAAAACTTCCCTGTCACGTTTGGTTGGAATTCTTTGAGGACGAATCTTCGTTAGGGGGCATCCATAAATTACGTGAGGTGTTTTTCCGGACCCCCCCCCACCCCCTCTCTGTTGAGATCTGGTCCGTGAGACCTCCCCCTCCCCCCTGGAAATCGCGCTCACAACTTTTTGAGACCTTCGTTTTTATTGAGTCTCACCTTTCCTTACACCCCCACCTTTCGACGAAATACCCCCTTTAAATTATTCGACTTTCGCGTCATTTGTAGATTATTATTATTTTTTTTTTAAACTCTATAGTCCAACTAAAATAGTGAGATTTCCGTTGACCCCCCTCCCCCTTGGTGAGATTTCGCCGGACCTCTCCCCCCCCATTTCCCCTCACGTAATTTATGGACGCCCCCTTACGGACAAAGCTCTTAAGCTCTTGTTGCCTCTTCTATGATTGCATGTGTTGATGAGTGGCTTAAGATATAAACCATTGGTGCCACACTTCATTTTAAACTAGTATGCGGAAGTCATATTTTACCAAAGCCTCTAAGGCGATACGGGCTTTGGGCGTGTGTCAGATGCGGCTGACGTGTGTCACCATCACCATCGCTCTAGGTGGTGTTGGTGACGCTCTAGGTACAGCGAGCGTGAACTCGCGCGGCCGCCAAGTGACAAAATGTGTCACGCAACTTACTTATGACCGGTCCTCCCCCTCACCCCCCCCCCCCATCCTTTAGTCACACTTTGTTGACCCCTCCCGACCCCTTGACGTGAGACGTAAGTGTCAGGAATCACGCCGCCCAGGTTCGAAATGAGGAGGAACAACAATTCAGAGTGGCTGTAGTTCTGAGGCCGCACACGGGTCTGATCGGTTGGACACACTACTGCACTCCTTTCGTTACGTAATGGCAGTTGGAGGTGGAAAAGTCGCCGGCCTCGACCATACGGCATTGCTGCGAGAGTCGGGACTGGCAAGTTTCCATCTGTCACTCTTCAAATTAACCTGTTAAGTTGTGACAACGCCGTGCCTCGTATGCAACTGCTGTTTGTACGTGTAGTTGCAGTAGAAAACAGTTTCATTGTAGTTTAATTAGAAAAAAACTGGCGTTTCGTTTTGAGCTTAGCTTTGCACTAGGGTTACAGTCGAAGTCGTCTTTGCGGATGTTTTGCGGAGCCGGATGAGCAAGTGGAAAAATAAATTTATAGTAATTATTTAAATTTTAATATTTTGTAAAAAATAAACTTAACATCAAAGTGCATTTTCATGCCAAATTCAACATTTTTTTTTTTTTAATAAGTAAGTTTTGTTTCCATATAATCCTGCCACATCGATTTTTTTTGCCCCATGTTTCAACAACAAAAAACATGGGATGGTTTCACAAGAGTTTTAAATTATTTACGTAACTACGCATGCGTCTAAAAAACGCGTATGAACTTTGCGGAGTTCGAGACTCTAGTAATTCAAAACGTGAAGCACGAGGCCACGCCACCGCACATCTCCGTGCCCGCCACCCGCTTTTCCACCGCTCTAGCGGACCATTCGCAGTACAGCTTGTAGGACCTACGTTCATCCGATTTTCGATAAAGGCCTCTCGATGCGTCGTGAAAGGCGTTACAGGACTACATGCAGGACGTGTTGGATGTTGTTGGACTCCCAGACAACCAGCACGGGTCGTTGCCGTCCAACAAGCTATGGCTTTGGATCGTGATTGGAGGAAACATCCTGCGAGTGTGCGATAAGGACACACGGTGTGCCGCTATAAAGTAGGAGTGGAAAGGACTGCTTGGAATATTTTGTTCGACTCCTTTTTTAGCGTGAATGGACGAGCGCATCCTATGATAGTTCTACGCGGATGTCCTGTAAGTTGGACCTTGAATAGGCCGCTTTACTTTACAAGCAAGTTCAAACTTGCAAATTCGTCGCTGAGGTAATAATACCGTTCAGTTCATTGTTATTTTTAATGCAAGATCGACAGGGGAAAACACCCTCGTTGTCGTTAGCTAAGCGAAGGTGGGCAGAATCTCGTATAAAGAGAAAAGAACAATATATATTGCCATCTAAACAAAACATCCGCTATACATCTGCAATAAATATTGCGGATTCGGAAACGGATGTTGGATTTCACGCGAAAGTTCCGCACTTGCTGATGCGGATCTCCGTTACATTTCTAATCTGCTCTATAATAAGGACTAGGCGGTCGCCCAAGGCGCCGGGATTTCATACCAAGACTCGGACAGCGGAAACCTCCGGCTGCAAGTCCTCTCCAATCAAAATTGGGGTCCTGTGGCGATTTCTAGAATATTTTAGCGTGCATTTCTTGTAATGATGTCTGTGTGTTGGATCGCCGCCTATAAGAAATGCACAAAGAATTCCCGTAGCATTAATTCATTGCGATGAATAATATTCTGTGTTGTTAATTTTTAATTTTATTTTAGTGTATTTGTTCCTTACATCGCCACTTTCCTATATCCCTTTTTTGACACCAGCCTTTACGAATTCCCTGTTGAGCATTTTGTAGACCTTTGTGAAGCGGCCCTGGCGGGTTCAGTCCTGGACGGTCCTGTTGTTCTGTCAGTTTTTGGCAGTTACGTGCGACCAACGTGAGACCAGTAACGGATATACGAATTTTCCGAGTCTGGTCAAAACCTTGAGGTTTGCGTTCCTTCAGACATGACTTTGGCGCCCACCAAGACGTTGCACAGGGCATCAAAACATTTATTTATATATATATATATATATAGCTCATTAGGCTTAAAGAGGCTACATCCTGAAAAAAGGATCGATATAGCTGCAATAATATATATATATATATATATATATATATATATATGTATAAGGTCACCGCCACATGGATTTGTCATTTATTTGCTGCTCCCCCGGGTTAAGCATCCTGGTTTGCTCGCCCCTCCCCCTCCCCCGTTCAACATCCGGCGCTGGATGAGAGTGTCTTTGGTAGAGAAATCGCGATCGTAGAACGAGCAAGTCTTAGAAATAGCACACCACTTCAGATTTCTCAACCTCAAGCAGTTCTGGGCCTCCGTTTAAAGTGAAAATTGTGTGTGACTGATGTATATTTACAGCGGTGGTTTAGCCCTGCGCGTTAATGCGGTGTACTGCTGTAAAAGCGAATAACAGTGACAGAAAAAAGTTGACGGTCGGTGGGATCGAACCCGGAACCAATCACACAGGAGTAAAGTGCATTAACCCGCAGGACTAAACCGCCGCTAATATCTAATACAGTATTCTCTGTAAATATAGATCATTCACACACAGTGTAAACTATTTTTAACCTCCGATTTCTCTTAAACGGATTCCCGCCAGGCAGAAGTGCTTCAGGGCGAGAAACCTGAGGTGTGAGTGATTATCGCCGCTGCTCAGTATTTCCAGATGGCGTTGATGTTCCGTACTGTCGACAGCTTTCTACCAGCAGGATCCTAATACGGACACGGGTTATCAATCACACAGCAAGTTGTCACACTGCCAGTTCCTTAACCAAAGTCGAGATTTACCGAAAGAATCACCGTTCCGGCAGTGCGAGGCGGTCGGTGTGTGTGAAGAAGACATTAATCGACTTTCATTTGGCTCTGCTTACCCTTCAGTAATGGTTTAATGCTGGAACAGTATCAAAGCAGTCTGACCGGAGAGACTGCGGCTGCTGTCGAATATTGAACCTGCGGATGAGATTTATACGATCCGTATTGCTCTCGCATTTTGTGCTGTAGTGTTTTAGTAGACTGTATTCACCTGTATTCGATCGATAATCTTTTTTATTTTTCGAATAGTTTCCGAGCAGTTTATTTCCGTGCTTGCGACCAGCTCTTTCCGTGTTAATGGAGTGCACGCTCCGGTGGCAATTTCTCTACACATTTCTTTTCCTCCATTCTCGTTTGCGCCTTCTTTTACCTTTTACGAATTTTATTTTCGAATCCTTTCAGCTTTTAGGTAAATTGTTCATTATTTCCCTCGTTAATGTATTCCAATTCGTGACTCCATAATTACGAAGGAAAATTTTCTCACCCTCTTATACCTGAAATGGAGAGCCAGCTTATGGTCATGGTCATCTTTTCCGTTCCATCCACCTCGCCTAATTATTCAACCAGCATCCAGCGTCTTTATTTTAGGTTCCGTACAGATCCTAAGGGTATTACTTACCAACAGGTATTTGTCCGTACTGGAACGTCCTGGAGATGGAAAGGATCCCGGTTCGAATCGGCTGGGATTCCGACCTTCACCTGTGGCACAGCTTGCTGTGTAATGTGAAGTACGCCAGAACGCTTCCGTGATTCGATTCCACGTTAAACTGTAGGTCCCCTGTACCCGGTACGGGTAGGGTAGGTATCCACGACAAGGAGCGTCCATAAACTACCTGGCTTGGTCTTGGGGGGGGGGAGGGTTGGCTAAAAAGTTAGGCTCGGCTACATGGAGGGGGCGACGGGTTTCCGAGCCAGGCCACGCCGCTTTTCATTCATATTATTTTTCACATTTAAAATAAGGCACAAAACACTAACAGTATGTAAATACTTACTTTCGTCATTTAATTATCTCCGTATGTAATTTACGATAGTCCGACAAGAAAAAATAGTACAAAATATCTTCTGGAATCAATAGGGAAAAACGGTACGTGCTACTCGGGAGAGGGAGTGGGGTAAAAGACTAAAGCCACGTGGGGATAGAGAGGATTCACAGCAGGCCAAAATGGCGAGCTACGTGGTTCATAGACGCTCCCCAAGAGGCGTATTGGGTGGCGAATCGAAAACTCCCTGTCAGTCTGCGGCTGGACAAATACTTGGGCATCTGCCTGCCAACAGAGCCTTGTGCTTGCTGCTGGTACAGCCGCGGGTTTTGTGGAGACGCTGGTTACTTTGCCTCCCCCTCATTCTCAGGCTTGACGTTCCGCATGATGAACCTTTTGTTTCTCCCTGACGTGTGCTGCGTCTGGAAAACGGGGGCGGGTGGGGGGGGGGGGAAGGTTGGTCCTTGGGAGCTCCGACGTCAGAAGCCCTCGAGGCGAGGGCGAAGGCAGATTGCGGTGCGTATTCAACGAGGACTCGTCACAGTTGAAGAGCGGTGCTCCGTGCATGCCATCACACACAAGTGTGGAGAGCTGTGGCTAGACCAGGCTGATTCTGCAAGCCGTGCTTGCGTAGCGTGTCGTGTGCACTCAGATTGTTATCTGGTTTCTGACGTGCAGCACACTCTGTCCGCAGGCTGCCGCTGTATGCGTGTCGGCCAGGTACAGCAGATCTCTTACGTCTCAAGTACCCTAGGAATCTGGCGCTCTTCCAGGCGGACCGCCGCCGTTCTGTAGGTCGGACAGTACCCACGGGTGCTCGGCCTTATAAGTTCGTCAGAACACGACGTTTCGACAGTTACTGCACTGCCTGCATCGGGTGAAGTAGTTCACAGCGAAAGTACACCGGGAAAGACCCCATTCTTATGTACCATAGACACCCAGTGAAAGAGGGCCTCCATTGAGTACGTGAGTTTTTTTTAAATTCGAATACCTCCCCCACCCCTTATAGTGAGATGAGATCTTGAGAGACCCTCCTCCCTGCCGACAACCTCGTAGGTTTTCGAAACTTTTTTTAAAAAAAAGCTCTCCAGTTTTCAAGGGCGTTTATACCCCCCCTCCTCCCCCTAACGTTGGGATTTGCGCCTTTTGTAGATCTTTCTTTTTTGTTTTAGTTTTACTCTTCTTGAAACAATTAAAAATATGACGTGCGATTCATGTCGCCCTCCCCCCCCCGCCCCACCCTCCTCCGCTTTGGGGAGATTTCGCCGAACCTCCCCCCCCTTTCCCATTTCCCCCCAAGTAATTTATGGAGGCCGCAAAGTGTTCGGAAAAAGCCGATCTGATGTGGGACATACCACACAAGTTGGGTTTAGTATAAATTGCCACGGTTTATGCTTAACGAAGACTGACGTATCGCAAAGCTACATTGTGTGCCCTTCCTTATAAGCCACTGCAGTGATTCACAACCGGTGCGGTGGTCTGCGATTTACAGGTTTTTCTACCGTCGGCGGGATTGTGTCGATAAAGCAAATGCAGCAAGAAACGGCGTTATGTGTCACATTGCCGGTAGGTTTCTGCTGAGTTCTTTGGACTTACTCCAGGTTACTTGGTGAATGTACAGACAAATCACTCGCTGCACCGTATTAAAGACTTCTTCGTGGTGTTTGCGCCGTGTGCCAAGCCAGGCGTAGTGCAATACATTTTTCTAAGTGCAGACCTAGCGTTCCCGGTACGGTTCTTTAATGTCGTAACATCGCTAATAAATATCATACTACCATTTTTTTTCTCTTTTTTCTTTTTTTTTCTTTTATGGAGGGAATGGATCACTGTTGAACGTTGAAGCTATCAAGCGTATTTCTCAAACGGTTATCCACGCTATGGCTATACGCTGGGACTTTGAAAGTATGTTCGTCTAGTTTTTAAAACGAACCGATTTGACACAAAAAGTCGATCAAAATTATTTCTACGTAATTTGGATTTTTGTTTCGCTTCTTTTGTTTATTAGAACTTAGAACTGTGAAGTAGGAGTAATAATAAAGAATACGTGCTGTGTTCATACACTTTTTAACATATTAAGCGAATATTTACAAAATACCTAAACAATAACATGGATGTATGTTACTATTACTTCAACTCTAGATACCTGCCTGAACAATATCCATGATTAAAATCACCAATACTCACTTAACATCACTCGCAAATTAAATTGGTACAAATTATAATTTTCTTGTATTTCCTTGGTAACAGTACGTGCAACTTGCAATGTGCTCAGAAGATGACTGTTCACGGGGTGGGAAATCAAGCTTATCTAAAAAATATAGCTGATTGTTATTCTATAGACATTTGCCTCGAGTCGGGTAAATACGGATTCTTGAAATTTGCTTAAATTTTTTTTTTTTTTATCTGCTTTTTGTGTCAGATACTCCTGTGTGCGATGGTTAACTTTCGAGGATTCCGCTTACTATAGTGGCGTTGTTCCGGTATCCAGTACTCAATCCCATAAGAAGTTGCGCAAATGAGATGAACAAGCGTTGTTGGAATGTTGTCCTTCGTTGTACGACCGTAACCGTTTGCAGTATCTGCGATGTTTTTGTTGGGATATTCAGAGAGCAATGAGTTGTACAACAAGCTGTATCGTTACAGCACTATTTAAATCCAAACCTGAATATACGGGAATGCGAAGCCGGCGTAGCAGGTTGTTGTCAGTTTAAGAAATTACTCCGCCTAGAGAAACGAAACCAAGCACAGTAAAGTCGGCAACGTTGCGCAACAAAATGAAACTCTGAATGAACGTTGATACACTGCAGCAGGGAGTGAGGAATGTCGGAAACAGAACGTGGTGGGTGAGTGGTTAACGCTGTGACCTAGCAATCGGTTCGAATCCCCGTCCAGTCATCCAGATTTGGGTGTTTCATGATTTCCCCAGATCACTTCAGGCGAATGCCGGGATGCTGCGTTCGAAAAGGCCATGGCCGAATTCCTTCCCGTTTTGTCCCACTTCCATCCCGCCTCTAATGACTTCGACGTCGACGAGGCGTAAGGCCATAAGTCAGTAAGTAAAAAAAGAAATACAAAAAGACGCTGGGTGGGTATCCCCTCAACACTTAAGAGTTTTACGTGGAGGGGAACAGATGGTCACAAGTTGGTACTTAATTCCTGCTGAAAGCCGTGGGGGAAATTCTTTTGTGGGTTAGCGGGTCTGAACCTGCATCCTTCCGAATGCCTGGCCTAGCATTGCCTCTCATCAGGCTCGGTCAAACTAAAACTGATCGCTGCAATGTGTTTAGATTTAATAATGTAAATAGGGTTGCCACCTGTACTCTATCTATTGGCCTAACACCGCTGTTTGTTAACGCTGGCTAGCGCGACGGTTTGAATCAGGAAGCATTACAAACAAGTGAGAAGTCTCGGGTATTTAGCCCCTTTGGCGAAAGATGGAACATGGGGATTTAAATCTCAAACGGCTTATTGCAAGTTAACTGTAATATAAGCATTCAGTTGGTTGAACGTTTAAACTTCGAACCCCACTTAGAGAAGACAATAGCACGAACAGTGGCTGTCATGAATAAAATAATCAATATTGGCCAACGAAAATTCAGTGTTTCAGTCCAAACAATAAGACTATACCATTACACAATTTTATCCTCTTGAGTGGGCTACTCAGTAAGTGTGTGGACAAAGCATCGAAGGAAAATAAAACTAAAACAGCGAGTCAGACGTGTCCAACGAGGAATACTATTAAGGTTGACAGGAGCATACCGAACAGTGGCAACAAATTCTTTAACCGTTGCCTGTGGTGTCTGGCCACTGCACCTTGAAGTAAGGGAACGGGGTGCCATACAGTGCATCGGAAAAGGGAAACAAGATAAGGTAGCAGAAATTATAGTCAGCGAAGCAATATCGCAGGTGCACATTCGGAAGCTCCTATTGGCAGAATGGCAACAACAATGGAACAACAGCGAAACAGGTAGAAGAACATATGGTATGTTTCCATCCATAGAGGAGAGGGTTGAAGTTCCTTCAACCCTCTCCCGTATTGGAACACTACATTACTGGTCATGGGCCATACAATAGCTTCCTTAGAAATCGAAATATTGTGGACTCAAGCAGGTGCGAATGTGGAATAACAGCCAGTTTGAGAGAACACCAACGAGCTCGGCTGCAAGGGAGGAGGATATTCGACATTCTAGGCGACGAATGTTTGTGTGACATTTGCGGGACGAGGCAGATGATCTAGCAGATGAATTTTGGAATGATAAATTTGTAGAAAGGAAAAATTCCGAACAAAACAGATAGCTGTAGAAGAGAACAGAATTATTACAACTTGTGGAAGCTAATCGCAGAACCAACTGTAGAGGGAACAATGATGCTGGAAGTGTGGCTTTTACAATGGATTGGTGGAAGATATCCTACGACATTGAGCAACATCAATCGTCGGAGGAACTTCAGTGTACTCCAGAGAGGTCGTCTTCTGAGCGACAGCTGGAGCCGTCTTGGTATTCCAGGAGGTCAACTCTTGATGGCCTGGGTGGCTGACTTTGCTGCCGGTTCCGAAGGATTCTACCCTTCCAGCGCAATCAACAACACCTAGAAAAAATGAACGTTAATGGAACCGAACTGCGGCTGTGACAGTTGGTGGTAGTAATAGTAGTATTAGTAGTAATAGTGGTATTAGTAGTAGCATAATAGTAATGTTAGGAATAATAGTAGTAGTAGTAGATGTAGTAGTGGCAGTGCGGTACCCACTCTGTTTAGAAATAGTAGAAGTAATAGAGATACTGGAAACTTGAATCAAAATTTTCTTGCCTTCATTGTTTATATGCGAATACGTTAGATATATAAGATATAAATATATATGCAGGTAAAATAATGGATATAAGGGCTTAGATTAGATACTAGGTGCTGGACTATGTTGTATATGGGAAAATAAATAAATAATAGATACTACCACGGAGTTTTTATAGAACTCGTTGTGCTCTACAAATCTTCGCATTTAATTGTTAAATCTTTGAAGATTTGGGCAGAAAGCGCACTTATGCACAACTTTTCGTAACGGTGTAAATCGGCTCACATTTCGTCCAGTGGTTTTCGAGATATTGACAAAGAACTACTGCGTGTCGACGTGTCTTGAGTTGCCACGAGTTTACTCCAAAACAATCTCTCTCCCGGAGATACTGAATAAAATTGAGAGCGCCCACAAAATTAGTGTGGCATATTTTTTTCAAATGTCGTCAGTTTGTATAACATTAATACCCGGACGTACCTTGCAGACCAGTCTGGTCGCTACTCTTAGCTTGGCCTCAAAATAGGGGGAGACGGATATGGAGCGGTCCGGTAAAATCTCACCAAAATCTCTTTTAAGGGGAGGAGGTCGCTAGAAATCTCACGTCAGGTTTTGATTTCTGATTACTGCCCTTCAGTCTCACGTTACGGGGGGAGGGGAGGGGGGGGAGGAGTCCCACCAGATTTCACCAAGGAAAGGGGGGGGGGGAGTCCAAATTAAAAAAGAAAAAAAAAGGAAAAAAAAAACATCTGCGCCTTCGGTTCACAGTTTGGTTTTACCATGCACCGCACCGTCTGCTCTGTCGTGATGGTCAGCTGATGGACGATGGAATTCGATCCAGCTTACTTCGAGTGACGGATCTGAAACAAACGTCGATCAACCTTTCTGGTGGAAAAAGAAGAGGGTGATGGATACCCCTTAAGAGTCTCCACGGTTACTTTAATCTCTCTTTCTCGACAAGTAATATTTACTTATTACCAGTAACTTAAAGAGATCGCTAGCACTTCTAAATTGGATCGCTGCTACAGAAGGCAGCGTTTTGTTTCTGTATATATGGTTGGAATGTTGGTGGAAAGTAAGCAGCTGCCTTACCAGAGGTTGATCTGCCAGCCGTGCGAGATAAGATAGCGGCGACTGTTGACAGCAGGCTCTGTCAGGGTGCCCTGAAGGCACTGCCCCCCTCTACAGCTGTCCTGAGGGGCGTCCATAAACCACGTAGCTCCATTTTGGCCTCCTGTGAACCCCCCTCCCCCTCCCACGTATAACGACGTGGCTTTTGCCTCTACTCCTCGCCCCCCTCTCCCCCACGTATCACGTAGATTTTTGCCGTATTGATTTGAGAAGACATTTTGTACTGGAGATAATTAAATGAACGAAATAAATACTCACATGCTGTTGTGTGTTCTGTACCTTATTTTAACTGTGACAAATAATATGGACGAAAAGCTGCGTGACCTGGCTCGGACCCCCCCCTCTCCCACGTACCGCAGTGTAGCTTTCCAGCCAACCCCCCCCCCCTCCCAGACCGAGCCACGTAGTTTATAGGCGCTTCCTAAGCTAGGAAAACCTTTCTTACGCTTACTTTCAGACTAGATTAGCCATTAAGTTTTTATGGCTCCCCTCAATTATCAATTTTCTGCTGCAACAGCAGTATTGTAAACTTTCAGTGTAGTCATCTGCGTTAAGTGTTGGATTTCCTGGTGCTAATGTGTACTGGTAAAACTGTGTGGAATGTAAGCTGTCGTCATTGCTGCAGATACTTGTTTTGGTGGTAATTCCTGCTGTTAGTACCACCATTTCTACCGCACAGCGTGATTTTCTTTTTTTTTAACTTTCGTCTTAAATTCCGCTTGTCGAATTTGTTTGCGCCATTCAGTTATTTCTCGCTGTAATCGGTGACTGTTACTATCAGAAATTGTTATCGATCATTTGACCTTGAATCAGTATGCCAAATTCGTCTGTTGTATTGCTTCCTGTATATTCAAGTCCGTGTTGGGTTACAACCTTGTCTTGCCTTTTTTTTTAGGCTAGCGTACCTTGTGACAGATAATTGGTCAAACCTTGATAACTTCTGAACGTTTTAGTCTATAAATCAGTAACTGCGCCCTACTGACCAACCTTAACGTAAGGTTCACATAAAATGTCAAAATTTCTTGGGAAGTGAAAATAATGATAGGAAGTTTTCAACTCGAGGTTCAACAAAATGTAAAAAAATAACTGCCCGTACCACTTACTTATACAACTGGTTTTAGCTGTAAAGTATGATGTACTGTACGATTATAACACCATGCTGCGGAAATACAGTAACCAAATTGGAGCTGAACTCCTAACATCTCTTATAATACTTTCACTTATAGTCTCTCGCTGACTTTTTTCATTTCTGATTTTATCTTTCTTCGTGACGTTCTCTATCAGTTTCAGTAACCTCATCTCTGCCTCCTGTACTCTGCTAATATCTCTCTTTGTCCAAGTCCAGGTTTCAGAGCCATAGGCCAGTATGTGTAAGGACCTTAGAATTTTGGCAAATTCTAGTTTTGCTTTGGCGGGACTTAGAAATTTCGAGAAGTCCAGTTTTCAACTTTAAGGAATTTCCCTGTAATCTTGCCCACCGTAACAATTCGTTATAATAATCATTTTAATGTGTAATTATCATATCGGGAAACGTTTGGTTTAGGAGATATTTAGGTTTGTTCGAGTTTTGAAACACGCGATCAGAATAGTGAAATTCTAAGATTTGTAATAACTTTAAATCCAGTAAAGCTACAACCGAACTTTTATCACCAGCTGTAGTCAGCACTATCCCCGATATTTTGGTAATAAAATGAAATAATTTGGCAAAGTTTAATTAGTGATTTTAATTAAGAGAAAATAATAAGCTTTTTTATTAAGAGAGATATCAATTTAAATTTTACATTAGCAGATAGCCCTAATCAAGACGATTTCAGACATATATGGGTTTTCATCAAAAGTTTAAGCATTTGTCCGGAAATTAAGTTTTTGTAAAGTAGATTGTCGCGGATTGTTGTGCACGCGCGTAAAAAGTTCTAGAACACTTAGGGATTTTACCCAGATTTGAATGTATCACTACGCGGAGTCTTAAACAGCTAAAACATCAAAATTAATTACTCTAAATTTCTCAAGAGACTGCCGCTGGACTTCTAGTGGATAAGTCCGGATACTGTCAAAGTTTAAACATTTTTAATAGTCGGGATCGTCAAATAAATTTCGTACTCTTTGAGCTACGCGGAGGAAAAAGATGTGATACAGTTGCTGACGTCACCGGTTCTCGTGGTTTCGATAAAAGAGCCGGTCTGTGGCTGTCCGTGGTCTGTTCCGGTCTGTCTGTTCCTGTCTGGCGTCTGTTTCGGTCTGGCTTTCGTCGCGCTGGTTGTAACTCGCCATGCCGGCTAGTTCGAACATGTTGAAACTTTGGTGTCGTGTTATCTCGTAACTTCAATGACTGTTAAAGACTTGTAAATTTATTAAAGGGGTTTTGGTCGGTTCAAAATTTCTCTCCACAATCTGTAACGTCGGTAAAGATAGTTCGATATGCCTGCTCAACTGTAAATGCTATTTTGAACTTTTGACTTTGAAGAATAAAACTTTGGATTTTACTAACAGTAAACTTGTGTGCTTCAGTTGTCAGCATAAAACCCTTTTCAATATTTGGGGCTGAAATCAAATATTGTGGCGACCTGGGCATTTAGTTGAGTAATCCTGGCTACATGGTCAAATCAAATCAAAATTATTTAGCAGATGTACTGAGAATTGTGAGCTAACAAGAGTGTAAGTTAAGGCACTTAGGCGATACTATAACCCCAGTATCGGCCTGGTTCCTTACATATGGTCTGGTAATATACTTTACAGAGCAGAATTTTTGCTTCCTTCTCTGTGTTGCATCTCCAGATATGTTCCCTATGATAAGTGTATTTCTGTTTGTGAGGTTGGTGACGTCCCAGCATTCGAGGGGGAGTTCCCTCAGGCCACGTAGCTTTCCGTTCATATTTTGTCACATTTAAAATGAGGTACAGAACACACAACAGCATATGAATATTTATTTCCGTCATTTAATTATTTCCGTATGTAATTTATGTCTGACAAGAGAAATCGGTACAAAATGTCTTCTCGAATCAAAAGAGAAAAAAGCTACCCGTTATGTGAGGGAGGGAGGGGGATAGAGGCAAAGCCACGTCGGGCTACGTGGGGGGAGGGGGGGAGAGAGGGGGATTCACAGGAGACGAAAATGGAGCTACGTGGTTTATTGACGCTCCCTAATTTTCATGGCTCTCAAATGGAATGTGAAACGCGAATTTCAGTTTAACTGTGTAGTACTTTTTATTTATTCTCGGTCAGAGAAATATACAACCAACGCATTCCGTGAGACTGGATTAAAGTTACGTAATGGCGCAATAACCGATTGGAAAAATTTACGCGCAAGGTATGTGATAATTTATTTAGGAATTCGAAACGAATTGAACATGGATGTAAAACCGTTGAAATTGATTTTCTGGGCAGAATATAACTAGGGGCTTCTCCCCCGATGGATAGAAAGGACGTGGACGGGGTGACGGTTCCTGCAGCTGTAGCTGCCGACTGAACTGGTTTGCCTTCTGTTGATTTGCATAGGGGACACGTTCCATGGACTATGCAGGCTTCTAGTTCTGCCAAGAACCAGGGTAAGCAATTGCTTTCCATTACATAACGCTGCTGTGGAGTACACACACTAAATACTCGCTACAGGCAGCCGTTACAGAACGAGATCTGCGTATGCAGACTCTGTAAGTTGAGCAGAACAAGCTCCGTCTGGTGAAACCGACCGTGCCTCTTATGAGCAGCTAATTCCACGAGGGATGAGGTTCTTCGCATATGAAGAACGAGCACCTACGCGTAGACGGTGTTCAGAAGGACGTAGGTTATATCCCCGGTCTGTGCCTCCAGATTTCTGTTTTACTTTGTTTTACGCGATATCTCCAAGTGAATTTCGAGATGGAGCCTTCAAAAGGCCATGACTCAATTCCTAACCGTTCCTTACCCTCCTCCCCCTCCCCCTCAAATCCTCTGCCGCTCCTAATAACGTTGACGTCGACGAAGCGTAAAGCCATAAAGGGGAAAAATCTTGTATACAGCTTACGTTGTTCTTGACGTGGTATTTGTTAACAGGGTTTGCTAACCTCTTAAGGGTCTTGAGAAACCGTTTTGTTTCCTCACATAATTCCGTGTTAACACCACTCGGCTCTTTTACTTTCTGTCATTCTTAATTTTATTATTTTTCCTAGTTGCCGTTTTTAAACCTTGGCTGATTTCTTTATCGTCATTCTATCATTAGGTTTGAAGCCACTGGCGGCTTCTTTTATAACTGATTTTCTTGATTTGTTGTCCATTTAAGTCTGCCCCTACGGATCAGTCCCAAAGGACCACGAACACCGGTCACCTATTACACAGGCGTCCAGTGTGAAATCATGAGGGAGGCAGGTCCTTTAGAGCCGTATTTGTGAGATCCGGAGCACTGACCCCACTGAAGGAAAGTTTGCACTGCACCAGCCTGCGAGTCGTGTAATTGTGTTTGTTTGGTAAGTGCTTTTTTTGTGTGTGAATTGTATAGTTTATGAGGCGGATATCGGGGGCTGTTCCAGCATCAGCGCAGGTGATTGCGGAAAACCTTGAACAGGACGTCCGGTACGGTCCAGGACTCGAGCCTCGCCCACGTGTGCCTCTCCGGTCCACTGTGGACCTTAAACGTACACAGCCACCGGTCCACTGTGTAACAGGCTTTGGAAGGGTGAGACCTAAAAATAAAAAGATCTCAAAAGGTTTCCAGGGCGATTTTTTCAAGGGGGGGGGGTCCGAAAATTCGGAAAAACACCTCATGTAATTTATGGATGCCCCCTAACCGCCTTGGGAAGCAGGAGAGCTTTTTTATATATATAAAAGGCTCTCAAAAAAACTACGAGGTCGTTCAGCAGGGAGGAGGGTTCCGTCAAAATCTCACGTATCATAGGGAGGGGGGTCCAGATTTCCGGAAAAACACCCACGTAATTAACGGACGCCCCTTAACCCCTGTAGCCGCAAAAACAACATTAATAGTGGGACGCGTCTGGCGAATAGAAAGACGAAGTTGAGGAAACGTGATCGATAGTAATGGCATACAGCGCAGAAATGTTGCAAAAATATGTTCCATGTAAATAGTAAAACCTAATCACCGTCATCCTGGACAGTGTCCTATTCCTCTTCCAGTTTGCTCCTCTCTCGTGCAGCCTCTTTTCTATTTCTTTAATTCATGCGCCCCGTGGTCGTCTCCCAGGCATCTTCTGTTCCGCACGTGCATGGTGGATGAGCTGTGGCCTCGCATTCGGGAGAACGCAGCTTCAAATTCACATCCGGCCATTCAGACTTCGGTTTTAAATAGTTTCCTGAAATCACTCCAGGCTAATGCCCGGTTGGTTCGTTTAAAAAGGCCATGGCCGTATTCGTTCCCGTTTCAAAGATACGTGAGCTGGTTTTTCATTTACTGTGACACTTCGTTGTGTTGCTCTGTGCTTTGTTCGGGCACGACTGGGCGGTGTCTTTATGGTAGAGGCCGGAATCCACTTTCTCCCTCAGTGCACGCACAGAACAAAGCCGACCGCTAGACTGCAGCTGCCGGGGAAGGCAGGTGGGTCAGGACGAGGGTTGCCAACCACTCCGAAAAAAATATAGTATTCTGCCGGACAAAGAAGAAATACATGTAATATCAAAGCTTATGCTTTATTTGTCTTTCAAAAATGTATTTTTTTTTAGATTTTTGTGTGTGTGTGTGTGTGTGTGTGTTTTTTTTTTTTTTTTTTAGATTTTTTTTTTTTTTTTTTTTTAAACAGTTGAATGTCATTCAAAAAATATTAATCTTCATTTATTCGATTCAAATCTAAATTGTTTTTCAAGTTTCAGTTTCTCATTCGGCGTGTCCATAGATCACTATTTACACTCATTTCAACTTGCCAATTTACAATAGTTCTTGCATAATTTGACAAAATAAAATATCAACAATAAGAAACTATAAAAGATCATATGACTAGTACCAAAATTTAACCTCTATTTTCATTGCCGCTGGCGCCTAATATGGTTTGACGTTTGTGATGTGATGTAAGGGTCGTTTCAGTACCATTGGCAGTTTTGTCTATTACATTTTTAAAATTACAATTTTATTAAGTGTTGTTATTTAATTAAATACTCGCAAATGTTTTTTCCTTAGTCAGCCGAAACAATGCATTTTCATATATTTTAGGGTTTTCTAACAATATAGAGTACACGGAACGAAAATATTGTACAATAGCAGATGATATAGCGCGTTTGACAACTCTAAGTGAGATCCAACACGCAGCTTGCTTCGGGCTAGAAAAGAAATCGGATACCTCGCTGTATGCGCCATCATGCCGAGAGAAAGGTCGGCCGCGGTGAGGTAACTAACGCGGCCGAGTCGTTTGTTTTCTCCACGGCGAAGACGCAGACAGTGTGTGTGCTAGCTGACAAGCGGAAATAGCCTCAGAAGCAATAGAGCTGGTGTAATCTGACGAACAATGATATGCAATGAAGTGACTGATTCACCGTACCACAAAGAGCGTGAAACGAAAATACAAGAAAGGTATCTTCGATGGTGAATTAAGAAAGGGGTGCATACAATCTCTGGATGTGAGCGATAGAGGGAAAAGAAGTATCTCTGGTGACCATTGTTAGATCTTTGGTGGCTTATTGTTGGGACTAGCTTCAAATAATTTGTTGAAGGAAATTGTGAGAGTACAGATTTGTTATAAATATATTAACTGTTGGTACAGCCTTTTATACGATCGGTAATTGTGAACTAGAGTTGTCTATATTAAAAAGAAAATAAATGAAGCTGAATCAAAAGGAAATTTACTTCTTAATAATAAAGAGCGAAGTGTATTAAAATTAACTAAGAAATTTCTATCCACTTAAATAATTATAAACGGTAACATTTAATTTGTCAAAAGGATATCTTGTGTGTCTTGATTTCAGAGGAAAAATAAAGAGGAAGCGGTGGAAGACAGGCTGAAAGATTTAAACTCTACAGTAAAAATAAAACTAACTTGTATAAAACGGAATCGCAGAAGAATTAGAGACGAAACCGCAATCAGATGTTTTTTTCCTGCTTGTTCGTGGAAATACTGCTTTAGAAAGAAGTTTTCAACCGAATGGCGTCTTGGCAGGCCTCTTACCAGATTAGACATGCATGTTTGATGCCGCTGGGAGTGATGAATGGTACTCGGGAAATGGGTTGGGAAGTTACGGGCCCATTTGCCTTTTGGTGAAAATAAATTACATTCGTTCCTAGTTTGAATTTTTGTTTTGCAGTTGAAGTTTATTAATATAGTTTTGCCGCGGAATGAGAGCAACTGGGTAGTCGGCGAATCAGACCCTGCGATGTCCAAATCTCTGTACAGACGTTGGAACCGTTTGCAGAATATTGATGTTTTCATCAAGTGATGTTAATGTTTGGTTAAGTTTTATTCATGAAAACGTTTTTGTAGAGCAGTGACGTTGATTCGCCAAAAAGTAAGACATGTTGATCATTATTTCAAGTACCGATAGACGATATAAAACTTGATAAGTGTAGAGCAGCCGTTTGTCTGCGGGTTAGGCACATCCTCTTTCCGAGACTATCCTTAGTTCAAAGCAAGGTTCTATCTGCTAGACGTGTAGCTTTGATGGCGAGATGCGGATGTTATTGGGGGATGACGATGTTCCGGCGAAACATCACCAGGAGGTCCACATAAATCTCGCGTCACTTTTTTAATTGCTTGAAGAACAGGTCTACAAACCACTACGTCGATTCCAACGTTTGGGGAAGGGGTGGGGACATACCGCCCTTGATAGCACGAAATCTAAAAAAAGCCTCAGAAAATCACGAGGTGATCAGCGGAGGGAAGGGCAGTCCCAAGAGATCTTACGTCACCGCAAGGGGCGGGGTCCCACCTAGTGTTGCAAACTGAAAAAAAAACAAAATGTTTTCTTTTCAGCTTTATGAAAAAAAACATGAAACAAAACTTGGGACCCTTGTATTTATTAATTTATTTTTTCAGAAAACAATATATTTGATAAATTATAGTTTTATTTACAGAACTTACATTTTACTTGTGTGTTTGAAATCTTACTGAATCATATAATGCCTTACATAATGATTCATAAATGTATCTATATTTTTTTTTTGCTGTCGTCAGTCTTTAGACTGGTTTGATGCAATCCTCCATCCCTTCCTATCTTGTGCTAACCTTTTCGTTTCTACATACCCCTTACAACCCCAAGGGCAAGAGGGTGCCCTGAACCACTCCCCGCTCTTCCGCCCTCCTTTCGGAGGCCATTGGCAAGCAGTGGGTGACTCCTTATACCGGGAATCTTTCAGTCGCCAGAGCCTCGTCCGTGCAAACAGGGTGCACCACGTGAAGGAGAGGTTGACATTTGGTTGGAAAAGACTAGTATTGTCTCTCCCAAACCCTTACACCCCGTATCTATATAGGTAACATAATTTTATTCATCCACTATGTCAGTACCACATTCACTAGTATCAGCACTACCAACACTAGTTCGGTCGGAGTCGGAATTTTCTGTTTCTTCTTCTGGCTTCTCTAGATCCATAACTTCAGAAATAGTTACATTTTCTTTTGCTGGTTTTTCTTGTATTGTACGCAAAAAATTTTAAGATTACAATTTTAAATTGTGAGCAAAGTACACACTATGCATAGAGACTGCGCCGATAATTCTGTATTACGGTCTTTTAAGTTTGAATTTAAATCTATTATCATACAAAATAGAAGCTTTATTTGTTTTCAATCGTTGGTTTACCCCAACGGTTGCAAGGAAACGATTCATAATTACTGACAATTTAATAACTCAGTATCACTATAGGCTGAGAGTTAAATAAGTATACGAATGTAAGGAAAGCACAATAAGTAATGAAAAGAGGAAAGAGATAAATTTAAAATACTTATTTTTTTTTTTTTGAAAACATCGCTAGGTCTACAGATAAATTCGTAAGGCCTGGCAGCGCTAGTTCAAATAGCGAGTATCAAACCAAAAAACTGGGAACGGGGATTACTTCCCTCGCAACCTACCCTCTTTGGGAAGTCCCCGTTCGTAAAAGAAAACTTCAATCAATGTTGCCAACATTTTCGTAATTTTCTTTTTAACTGAACCAGAAAAATATAGTAGATTTAAAAGTTAAGACGAGTACTTAGTCTAAAACAGTCATATTAAACGAAATGCCTTACAAATTTGAGATTTTGTAGTTGTGAAGAAAAACGTGTCCCAGAAAAAAAACTTTTTTTTTTCATAGTTTATTTCATTTGTTTATTTTTTTTTTTTTTCCCAAGTCAGAAAAAAACTTTTTTTTACAACACTAATCGATCCCCATTCTGCTCTTAAATGAGATTTTGCCGGAGCCTACTTCGATCGGGTAGTTAATGGACGTCCCCTTCCATTCCTGAGCTTTGCGACCCCACTGAAGATTTCACAACACTATTGGCAGTATGTGTTGAATCTGTCGCGTTTTCTGATTGGGTGATCTGCTCCCGTTATATTAACCACTGCCTGTCAGGAATTTTACGGCGAATCGCGACGTGGTGTCCAGTCTTTCTTAGAGAGCGAACGCACTGTGGAGATAGTAGAAACCAGAGATTTTCCACTGGTTGGTGCTGCACAGCAGGAAGTTGCTTGCGGTGCTGCTGGGAGAAAGCGGAGATACGTTCGGCAGCTCTGGGACGCACGTGGCTTGTATGCTCCATTCTAAGTTGACAGTTAAACGACTTTACACTACGATAACCACTGGTGGTACAACTATAGCCATAACAAAACGGTAGACATGACTCTTAAAGAGACGGACCGTATCATCACTCGTTGTGTATAACCTCCTTCCCTGGTAAAGCTGCACTGTCTTCCTGGTAAGACCTTCTGACATCCGCTATGAGGTCGCTGCCAGGGAAGAGAAGACCAAGGCGTCAACATCTGATGCCCATCGTTTCTATGGCTTCCAGCCAGCGCGAGCATCCTCAGAATAATCCGAGAACTGAGAGAGACTCAGATGTGGCGCGCGAGGAGTGATTAAGACGTGTTGGAGGACTTCCCCTTGGCCACTGTAATGATTTCGTTTGGTCGGACGCTATCCAGGGTGTTGTTTTTTTAAATAAAATAACTGACCTTCATTTCTTTTAAATGGCTCCGATCCGTCTGCGGTATAAATGGAAAATTGAGCTTGAGGGAAAACCGGAATAGGCTCGAATCGGACTCCAATAAATACGCGACTTCGTATTTATACAACTACTTCTCGTTTATTCACAAATCATTAAACATTGCTGTACGTTATTATACACCCACAAACCTCACAAAGTACTTCTCGATTTAACATCCACAGCATCAAAATCTACATCCACAGTTTACGATTTGCACAGTCTTTATAATCACTCCTTAACGACATTAGTATACATTTATACCGCTCAAAAATGTTTCTTTTTCGTACAACTTATTAATTCAGAAAAAACATCTCACGTAATTAATGAAAGGCCCCTTTCCATGCCTCATCACCAGTATACGCCCTGTACACTCCCATGACCCTCTTCACCCTCCTCCTGTCTTCCAGTGAATCCCACTCCAGCTCCTTTATCACATTAGCTACCGATTGTGTTCTCCCTTAAGTTCCGAAGAAAAATCCGGCAACCCTTCTCTGCACCCCCTCCAACTCCTGTATTTGATACTCAAAATGTGAGTTCCGTACTACACCACCATATTCAAGCAATGGTCTGACCAACGTTTCATAACCCAGTCCCCTTACTTCTCTAGTACATCCTCCCATCACTCTTTCCAACAGGTGAAGGATTTTCCTTTGCTTCTGACATAAATAACGACTAGCTGATGATCACGGATTACTGTACAGATGTCGTATAGCAACACTGTTGCGGTTCTGTGAAATGAAGGGCGCCTACATACTTGCGTTGGGATTTCCTATCTCCCAGTTTAACGTACAGAGAGACGAGGACGCATACAAGTCAACAGTCGCACTCCCCGTTATCGGGAGTCAGGCGCGGGTAAAACAGTGTCGCAATCGTCGTAAATATGCGGGCAGTGTTTGCAAAAGACATAATTAAATCGCAGTGCGAAAAATAACTCTTAGCTGCTGCTCGAGGATTCGTATTTCGATAAAACACGCCTCTCTACATTTTTGTGGGTGTACCCAAATGTTGCGTAACATTAGAAAATTCTGGAAAGGAAACTGAGTAGTAATTTAAAATTCCGAAATGTGTTTTGTCACAGTGGGGGTGACAGGGTAGTGGGCTGAAAATCATCAAATTTGTGCGACCTAATTTATGGAGCTACGTGGTTTATGGATGCTCCCCAAGGGGGGGGGGGGACAGGAATCTCCCGTTCACGAAGAGCAGTACAGCTACAAACAAAGGAATACGAAGTGGGCGACTCCAACGTTTGGGGGTAGGGGGGGGGGTGTAAACGGGAGAGCTGAAAAAGATCTCCAAAAATTACGTGGTCGTCAGCAGGGGGGTAATTGATATTCATATTGTTTTTTTATTCACAAAGAACAATGATGCAATTTTAATATGGTCTAGAGTATTATAAGGGTATATTGTGAATCACACATAAGGTTAAATTTGTGTGTGGGCTTCAAGTTGTAACTAGGTTGACTCTTATATTATGAATATTTACAGTAACTTAAAATCTATGGGACAATCTATTATGATTGTGTGTAAACAATAATCAGTAGAGTATAGAGCAGTGTTTCCCAACGTGGGGCCCACACCCCACAGGGGGGCAATTTGGTTTTTTTAGGGGGGCAATTTAGAAATTGACTTGATACGACTTTACCGCTTTCTCTTCGCGTTATTTAAATGCAATGCTAGATATAGGTACAAAATATAGCAAAAAAGCAAATTCTTAAAAGGATCACACTAAATTGCCATAATAAATCTTTATTAAAAATCTTTTGAATTTGAATTCTAGTATTTCATTATATGTTTTTTTAATTTTACTTACTGTGTTTTATGACAATATTAAAGTGTTTTCTTTCAAAAACTATCCTATATGAGTTTCTTTAATAACAAATAATTTTTTTATTAAAAATTATGTATGGGGGGCAAAAAAATGTTAAAAGTGGGACATGACCCAAAAAAGGTTGGGAAACACTGGTATAGAGGATTATAAAATCGCAAGGGATACAACCATTATAAAGATTAATGAAATATTCCACTTACTTTTTCGGGATTCGCGCGGCTTTTTTTCGATGTATTACTACCGACGTTTCGGCGCCCAACCTGGGGCCTTCATCAGGGCTGTATACAAGTATGACTTGTGACGGTTTTCACACCACTCCATCGTTGATCTCGCTAATTGTAACCAATACAAAGAAACTCACTGTTACCTCGTTATTCTTCTTGAAAAGGTGTGAGCGGTACGTCTGCTGTCTGTATATAGTCCCATGCGCCATAAACTAAAAAGTTCAACGTTCAGTGTCCTGCTCTACACTACAGATTTTTAGTCGGACACTAAGTGTCCAAACCGTGAAACCGCGTCAAAATATGTTAAATAGTTTTTGCATTATGTGAACTAAACGAAAAATCTAAAAATATTCGGTGTTGTCTTCAGCGACGTCCAAATAGTCGATTCCAGTTCTTCTGGAATCGCGATAATTGGAACAGATGGAGGTGGCATTGATTCTTCAGTTCAATAAATTCTGTGAAAACTGTTACTGAAATATTTTATTTGAGTGATTTCTGTCGCCGCCCACTGTTGATTTCAACGAGTTATGGTGACCGTACGTAAATATGCATGTGGATGTGACTACCAGCTTAACGTCGCGCGATTCATTCCCCACAGTCCTCCTTCAGCGCTGATGACATCGAGTCGTAATGTCCCAACTGAAAATAACTTTGATGCGCACATTTCCTACGACTATCAACTGCACTTTTATTGCGCCACTGTGTTAATTAAATTTTTTCTGTGTTTTTCAGGTAAGGTGAAGCTAAAGAATTGCAGCCTAGAGTAGACTCGCTGTGGTAAGTCTTAAGGAGAATACAACGCTTTGCTAAATGATGTCGCGCGGAAGCTGGTCTGTTGCTGTACGGGTTCACCTTGGTTTGTGAGGCCCACCTTCTCGTTAACCTTAACGGGCATAAACACCTGCACCGCAAGTTTACCAACTTTCCGGCTTTGTTATCTCTATACATGCTTGTATTACCATGCGACGTTGTGAAACTGGCCGTGCTCGGTCAAGGTGGGGAGGCGTTACTTGGAGGGGGGGGGGTTTCCCAAAGAAGCTACGTAGCTTTTCTCATTTTTTTTAAACTCCTTAAGGTCTCTTAACAGCGAGGTCTTCAGAGACGGGAAAGGATGGGGGGCAAGGAATGTGAAGGAATTCGGCCATGGCCTTTTTAAGGAAGCATCCCGGCATTTGCCTGGAGTGATTTGGGAAACCATGGAAAACCCAAATCTGGGTGCCCGGAGGGGGATTCGAACCGGCGTCCTACCGAATGCGAGGCGAGAACGCTAACCGTTACACCACCACGCTCGGTAATTTTATTTGTCATAGTTAAAATAGGATACAGAATGCACAACAGCATGTCGGTACTTTTTTCCACCATTATATCCTTGTTTCAAAAACCCTATATACTGACAGGTGAATTTCGGTGCATCTTTAATTATTATTCTCACTCGAGAGATATTTAAAGTTCAAAGTATTCCTTTACGAGGCTTATGGGAAATTATTTTATAGAGTTTTCAATGTGCACAACGACGTAAATGAGCTGTGGAAGCCTTTTAAGCAGGACAAACAATTATTCCCTCGCAATGTACAAAGAAAGGTGACAAAACTGCAGCAAAAGAAAACAAAAAATGCGGCTCTTTTTGCTAGCACCTTAAACAAAAAAGCTGTGCCTGAGATTACCTTGTAATTGATCATTTGTAGTAGTGGCGAGTGTCAACATTTTATTAATAATTTTAGAAAATCATATAAAGCAAATACGATATTGTTCATAATATACGTAATAATTTTAACGAATGTCTGTTAAGAGAAAACAGCACAAAATGTCTTTTGGAATTAGTAGGAAAAAAAAAACCTACGTTCCACTGGGGGTAAGGTACAAGGCAGAAGCGACGTCAGGGTACGGGGGAAGAGAGGGAGGGGGGGGGGGGTTTCGAAAGAGGCAGAAATGGAGCTACGTCACTTAAGGACGCTGTCTATACAGTTTCGTTGGGGCTCGCTTTGTCCGCTGCCGTTACTAACCTCCAGTGTAGTTATTGGTCCAAGATGTTACTACAAATTCGAGGTTATAAACGCAATTTAATAATTAGCTAAGTAACTGTAGAGGAATAAATTTTCAAAATACTTTAAGTATGCTTTTCGTAGCGTTTCATTTTAAATTAAACAAGTAAAACTACGTGTGGAATAACGTGGGCGGTTTTTTTTTAACCACAGTGAATGTAATATGTTTTTTAGTTCCCTATTTTAGCCGCGTGAGATGAACCTTCGACACTAAAAACGGGAACTATTCCAGACCCGCTACTATGCCGAAACAGTGCACACAGTGTAACCGAGCGTGGTGGTGTAACGGATAGCGTTCTGGCCTCGCATTCGGGAGGACGGCGGTTCGAATCCGCGTCCGGGCATCCAGATTTGGGTTTTCCATGGTTTCCCAAATCACTCCAGGCAAATGCCGGAATACTTCCTTAAAAAGGCCATGGCCGAATTCCTTACAATTCCTTGCCCCCATCCTTTCCCGTGTCTAAAGACTTCGCTGTTAGAGAGACGTAAAGCAGTTACAAAAAAAAAAAAAAAAAAATTGTAACGAATGAAAATCTTTATTGTTAACAGTAGGTGGCAATCGTGACTCGTGTATTTTTCTTTCTCTTATTCTTCTTTCTTTTGTCTCTCTCTTTTTTTGCTTATGGGTTTACGCCACATCGACATCAGGGTCGTTAGAGGCGGGAACGGACTGGGGGCATGGAACGAGAAGGAATTTGATCATGGATTTTTTGAAGCGACAGTCCCGACATTCTGCTTCAGTGATATGCGGAAATTGAGGAAAACCCGGGCGGGCGGGGATTTGACCCCGCGTCCTGCTGAATGTAAGCCGAGAGCGTTGCCGCTCACCCACCACGCCGCGCCGGGTTAATGTCTGTTCTGTTTAGGAGTGCTGTAGCCGGCGAGTGTTCCGAATACAGCGCGGCTATATGGCGGGAAGTCTAGCGCCTTTTTAGCGCCTCGACAAGTGGTTGCCGAAACAGGACACGGGCCTTCTTTGTACTCCCTCCTCAAGGCCGTCTGCCGCGCATGTTATCGCCTCAGCGAGTCTACCTACGAAGGCAGTGTTCGGTCGTGGAGGTCGCGCTTTCGATGCTCTGCCCCTCCATCGCGGAATGTGTTGTCTGGGTGTGTGAAAGCACCACCCTACCCGCTCGTCTGGCTTCGTAGCGTGACCTCCCGCGGAGTGAATGACCTTGAGGAGTGGCGTACTTGTGATTCCGTCAGTGGTGACTAACACAGTAGTCTGGCTCTCCGCCATGGAACCCGTTACCGCGGGGCTCTACATGCAGGATCACGCAAATCCAGCACGCATGCCGAACCACCTGTGTATATCAAGTCTTCATTTTCCTTACCAGGGGGAATAGCCGTTTCTAAGAATCGGCAGGTCTTAAGGTAAAGTTCCCCGCCGCGTTGGCTGTACCGTGATGGTGTCTGGCGCTGACACGGGGTCAGTTGGTTCCAGTCCTGGTGGTGGACTCTGCCGGCAGGTGGTGGTGGTGTACAGGTCCCAGTCAGCGGATTGTGCGCCAGAGCCGTGGGTTAAACCCCAAACCTCTCCGCAGTGCGTATGGAGTGAGGGCGTACAAAACAGTGGACGGTGATTCGCACGGGGGATAGGGACGTTAAGATTGCCGTCTTCCAAAAGCGGCTACACACGACACAATCTCGGTACCAATCTACAGGGCCAATTAATAGGGGGGGGGGGTTCCAGCGAAATCTCACCAGGGGGGAGGGGGTGGTCTACGGAAATCTCACGTGAGATTTTGCGAAAAATTTGGGGACAGTAGAGCCAAAAAAAAGGTCTACAATTTGCGCCAAAGTCGATTTTAGGAGGGTATTTCGTCAAAAAGTTAGGGTGTGACCTAAAAAAAAAAGTCCACAAAAGTTTCCAGGGCGATTTGTCGGGAGGGTTATCACGGACCAGATCTCACCAGAGGGGGGGGGGGGGGGGGGGGGGGGTCCGGCCAGATCTCACGAAATCTCACCAGGGGGAAGGGGGGGTCCAGAAATCCGGAAAACACCTCACGTAATTTGTGGATGCCCCCTTAGTATGCAAATAGGGTGTGCTGGTCCCGATATCGACAGATCGGCAGAGCCCGACAAACAGTTCATAGATTGTCCTTGCAGACGGGGAGCAAATTGCAGCGATTGTGACAATTTCGGCTTGAAGCAATTAGCCGTGTGTGTCGTTAAAAATGTCTAAAAGAGAAAGAGATATGGACGAATAATTTAGAAATTTGTAAGCGTATACCCCAATTGTGGGACAAACACAGCAAAAACTACATAAACCGCAAAATGCGAGAGAAGGATTTCAAGTTTTGCTCGAAACTTACGAGGAATTGCACCACAGAGTAACACTTCCAGTGTTTTTTTCTTCCTTAATGTAGTGTTTTAGACATTTTGAGACAACCAAATATGTTTCAGGAATGATGTCTGAAAGCATCTGTGGTGAAAACGGCGAACTAAATTTCATATCTTCATAGGTTTGTCTGCTTGCAAAAAAATTGCAAAGTAACGACTAATCGTTTTTTGGCGCTTATACTTTCACGCATTAAGGTATTTAGGGGGCATCCATAAATTACGTGAGATGTTTTTCCGCCCCCTCCCCCCCTCGAGTGAGACCTGGTCCGAGAGACCCCTCCCCCCCCCCCCTAGAAATCGACCTCGCAACTTTTTTTATATTTCACCCTTCCAAAGCCGGTTAAACCCCCGCTTTTCAACGAAATACCCTCCTAAAATCGAGTTTCGCGTCATTTGTAGTTTTTTGAAATCTATAGTGCGGGGGTCCCCAAACTTTTTACCTCGTCGACCCCTTGATACGATATTTGCCTTCTTACCGACCCCCACAAGTATTTAATAAAAGCTTTAAATTATTTTTGGCATTTCTGATGCTAAGCAATAAGGAGGCCTGCATAACAACTCAACGAAATAATTTATAAAATCCACCCAATAAAATTAACAGAAAAACGAGATACTTTCCACTATTATCTCAAAAAATAGGAACAAAATTATAGATAGATGGAATAAATTTCGAATAAAGACCTGCCAAAAAGAGCATATGGTTGTTGTACTGTTTTAACTTGTCACACAGCGATGAATCCACCTTCCTAAGGAACTCTTCGACTCTCAAAACTGCAACTATCACCTCTTGACAACCACCTTCCCTCAGTGAGCAAAAGTAATTTGTTGAAAGTTTCATCATTTACTTCACATGACTTCGCAAACAGACGAGAACTGAGAGGATGAGCTTTACTTTTATTTATTGACCTGATTGTTAGTAGAACATTCCTATTTTTTCCTGTACAGTTTAATTGATCCACTTTAGTATTAATCGACCCCCTTTCGACCCCTCTGTATTAATCGACCCCTGGAGATCTCTTATCGACCCCAACGGGTCGGTATCGACCACTTTGGAGACCCCTGCTATAGTGCAACAGAAATTTCCAAAACCTCACGTGAGATTTCTGTTGACCCCCACTCACTCCCGCTTGGTGAGATTTCACCGGACCCCCCCTCCCCCATTTCATCTCACGTATTTTATGGACGCCCTCTTATGTATAAGGAGTCATTAAGCGCAGTATCTCTGCAAAACTTTCAGAATCTACTCTCAGAATATTTTTAAAATCTGGCTTTAGCCTTCTCAAAATGTTCATGTAAGATAAGTTTATTTCTTAATAAAATCCATGTCTACAACCAGTATCTTAATTTTCTCTCAGTACAAACTGTAGTACAGGTTATTGTAAAAGCGATGGCTAAATCTTGTTACTTTGATATGAAAGGGGCCATTGTTAACCGCTTGCAACTGGCAGTCATACGATCACAGCGCAAACCAAAATTGGGAGCGAAATTCTGATGTTTGGAGGGAAGCCTCATATGATTGCCCTGCTGATTGTGCCTGTAGATTGCGACCAACATTGTCTCGTGTGTAGAGTGGTTGAAACCAGCTTTCAGCGTCTCGCTTCTTTCGTCTGTTATTCACCACACAAGAATGCATTATCACAGTCATCCACATTTACAACAACGCTTAGGAACACTACCATTCTGCAAAGTGACTTGAGGTGAAATGGGGGGGGGGGGAGGGTTCGGTGAAATCTCACGAAACTTCACCAAGGGAGAGGGGATGGTCAACGGAAATCTCACGGGAGGTTCTGAAATTCTTAAAGACGCGAAAGTATTTTGGGCCAAAAACCGACTTTAGGGGGTATATCCGCTCTTTGGACCATGAGACCTAAAAAAAGGTCTCCTAAAGTTGCTGACGGAGCATCCATAAACCACGTGGCTACATTTTGGCCTCCTGTGAACCCCCTCCCCCCACGTAGCTCTACGTGGCTTTTGCTTCTACCCCCCCCCCCCACGTAGCACGTAGTTTTTTCCCTTTTGATTCCAGAAGACATTTTCTACTGTTTTCTCCTGTCAGACTATTGTAAATTACATACGGAGATAATTAACTGAGGGAAATAAATATTCACATGCTGTTGTGAGTTCTGTTCCTCAGTTTAACTGTGAAAAATGTTATGAAAGGAAAGCTACGTGGCCTGGCTCGGAACCCCCCCCCCCCTCCCACGTAGCCGAGCGTAGCCTTCCAGCCAACCCCTGCCGCCCCTGGATCGAGCCACGTAGTTTGTGCGCGCTCCGTATGCTGTAGGTTCTCTGTAGCAGATACGAGAAAGGCAGATTGCGCAGCCAACGAGAAACTGTGCGTAGGCCTTCGGGACGAGCATTCCCGTGCTTTCCGAAGTAGGTAACTGGTTTGAGTGAGGAACCGCCAGTGGAGCCCGCAACATTCCAGCCAGGTGCGCGGAGTTCCTATTCCTGCCCGTGACGGCGCCACGCTCGCGTCACCACCAAACAACGATACCGCCACCACTGCGTGCGTTATGGAGCTCAGCACACAGCATAAAGCACACTATAGAGAAAGATTAAAAAGACTATTGTGCCTATTTGTATTGTTCTATCTTGTAGTTTAGTGCTCTCTCTGTTTGATTGCTACCTGTACCAAAACAGTGTGCCACTCTTTGCCTGCTCGGTCAGAGTTTTTAACACTCGCGTTAGACAGTCCAAATCGTCAATTTCATCCTCTGTGTCGTCTTACCTTTCTCTCCCTATAGGTTAAGGATGGGCCATTTGAGTGCTGATGTTCTTTTTTGTTCAAAATAAACAAATTGTTCTTTGCGCCTGTTTTATGTGCAGCCCGGATGTCGGTTGCAGTGTTGTAACTTGGGTGTGACGATACAGAAGTAAACACACGAGTTGAGTAAATATCTTCAACTATTCGAATCTCACACGAAATATATTTGAAACAGCTGCAGTAAATGTTGCCTGTATAGACACTACGATGGTGTCGTTTGCAGTGCCTGGAATTTAAGATCTGGTGTGTTTTTTGTATGTATTATGGTCCACTAAGCCCGCTTAGCAGTTCTACATGACTGCCTCCGGCGTTTTTTACTCTGTAACGGAACTGTTAAAAGATGGCGGCCTACTCTCACGTGAATTACTCGAACCACTTTTGATGGGGCAATCGAATATTAATTTGGTTTCGTTTATTTTGTAATTTATTTTATTTTCGAGATCTACACAGAGTCAATTCAAGATTTTTGAATGATTCTCAGTGATAAGGAAATATAGAAATTAAGAACGGGAGAAAAGAAAAAAAAACTCAAGCAGAAATTAGTGCACTTAATGGTCATTTAGATACCAGGGCGGCTGCATCGAATTTCAACGAACCACATACAACTCTTGTGTACAGAGTTCAAGAAGCTGATACAGACTTCGTGAATTATCCCAACAGTGTCCAGATCTCTATGATTTTGTCTCCACAGCAAGAAACTGATCTGGTCGACAAGCTTGCGAGTCTTTGAAGTATTTGAATGCATGGGTATTCACCATTTCAATCAAGGTGAAATATGTCCAGAAAAGTTGATCCCTTCAGACATTTTCCACAGTAAAATTCTTAGTAACTATGACACTGAACGTGAAGTACCGAATGGAGAATCGTCAAAAATGGCAACGTCATCAAACAGTAGATCTGTACACCAAGAGTCTTATAACTGAACATCTCGTCCTTGGATGCTGTGATACCATCACCCGAAAAAGAGAGAAGCGAGAGTAGAGAGATCAGCTTGTCTCCTGACACCTCCGGAACACATTGAAAAATCAGAGGCAGCAGTGGCAAGAAAGAAGCGAACAAGAAGTCACCATGTTGAGCAAGATAAGAAATGGAAGCTTCAGCGCAGAGTGATGGAATACAGTCCATTGAATACGTGAGGAGGTTTTTCCCGAATTCCGGACCCCCCCCCCCCCGTCCCTTCTAGTGAGACTTCGTGAGATCTGGTGGGACCCCCCATCCCTCTAAAATGACGCGAGATTTTGACAGAGAACCCCCCCCCCCTTTTTCGCGTCATTTGTAGACTTGTTTTTAGCTCTACGATGCCACAAGAATTTCAAAACCTCACGCGAGATTTCCGTTGACCCCCCTCCTCTCCCCTTTCGTGAGGTTCCGTGAGATTTCGCCCCCCCTCCCCCCCATTTCACTTCACGTTATTAATGGACTCCCCCTTACTACGAGTTCGCGACTTCTAGCGATGAGCATTCGGAATGCATGCGAATTTGGGAGAAAAGTCATTAAGTGAAGGGACTGGATAATTGTGTAAGCGTAATATATGCGTAAGGAATAGCAAATTATGTGACCCAAACAGCCACTTTTTTAAATTTCTTTCTGATATAGTCTTCTGGTATTTTTTTTTTATATATAAATGTGTGTGCTATTAATCTTTATCGAGGTTTAATTACTTGCACAACTCTCTGAGCTAACTGTCATATCTGATAGCATGCAATGCTGAGTCACTATAAGGCTTTAATTTTGATATGGTCCAAATAGCCCTACCTTACTCTATGGTTCTTTCGTTCTACTCTCCGTCCAGCAACAAATCAAATCCACTATTCCGTCACTTCTATCTGACGCTCTTCTACAATTTTCTTTCCTGCTGCATTATTCCCAAAACTTTAATATCGTTCGTGATTAGTTCGACACGACAGGGAGAGAGAGCGCTAGCTGCAGGTAGAATTTTGATTACGTTTTGAACAGTGCAGCCCATGGTCATGAGACTAGAGTTTTATTTTGAAGTGAAATGTAGAAGCTGACCAATTAATATCCACTAAAGGTAAGATTTTTCACTGTCGCTTCAGCAGCATTGTATTATTGCGAGTGTTACAGTCCCCCACCCCCCTCCCCTTCCTCTCGTAGCCGATGTGTCGAGTGTGAGATAATGAGTTTCGGAGAGCGGTCAACAGCTGGTTTCTCAGTGTCCACAGTGGAGCCTCGTAGTCAGTCTTAACCGAAACCCGGTGATCCTACTGCATAAAGGGGACCTACAGTTTAACGAGCACTTCATAGTACAAAACCATCTTTGCCAGCGCAGCGGTGAAGGTCGCGTTAAGGGCTTATGAAAATCCCCGTCTCCAGTCCGACGCCTTAACCACTGAACTAGCAGACCGCTCTCCACAGGATAGTAGCGGAATGATGATTTGTCGTTAACAATTCCGCCAGATTCGAATGTTTCTGTTATTTTCTTCTCTGCTTCGTCTGCAAGCTAAGTGAATATTTGAAAGGATGATTGTCTTACGGTTATCTGCCAAAAAATCTTTGTATGTCAATCAAATGACCCAGCAGAACACTCCAGAAGCATAAAAAACATGGAGAATTATTCCCGCGGAGGGTCACCTGTCTGAACTTGGCAGCTCTGCCGGTTCTGCGGTGGCTGACGCTTTAGGACCAAACTGGACGCGAACTTTCACACTCTATATAGACTCTTGGTTTTCGCTGTGCTTGATTCACACACACACACATGGCGGAACCCGGAGACTGAAGGGACGAGAAAGATGATGAAAAGTAACCGATTTAACCTCGAAAAGGCTGATGTGGAGAAAGCTGGAGTGGTGTTACTATCACGTTGGCCTTACTGCGTGGTGCGACATTACTAGCGGAGGGCCTGCTTCACTGAGCGTCATTCCCTTTTCATTTTAATAATCTTTTAAAGGCTTCAGATCTTTACCAACAACCTCCTTGAAATAATTACATGGATTATCCTGTGGTAAAGATACTTTTAAAGTGGTTGGACACTTGTCTCATGCCGCAAATAAAAACTGATGTTTTTTGGTCCGTGCTAATAAACTGAAAAGTTTGGCCCTGCGGCGCTTTGTAGACCGGAATAGCAAACGATTAGCTGAAAGTGTCGAAGACTTTTGTGTAGTTATTTTCAATTAAAAATATAGATGCTGGTTTTTCATTTTAAAAAATAGAAACGTAATTAAGGCCTGAAAATGAGTATTTCCGAACATGAGAACCTGACAGATCGATTCCTAGACCCAAAAAAATTTCTAATGCAAGATTTACATTGAAAACATGAGAGCAGTTTCCGAGAAAGCCTGAGGGTGTGCGTATAGGTGGCGATGGTTTGTTGCTGTGCAGACGTCGCTTGGAGGGTGGGGAGCGGGCTACTGTCTCCTGTTGCAGCTGGCTAGACCCTCCACACACACACACACACACACACACACACACACACACACTGTTTTTTTTACTTTGGTGTATTGCAGGGATGGAGAACATTTATTGATATATGCGCCATTTTTTCTAAAGCAATGTTGATTGAAGCGATGAGGTGCCATCAAACAGTCATGAGTTAGTAACTAATGCGAAAAGAAATAAAACTAGGTACTGATTTGCAACCAGAAATATACATTTTTTTACACTAAGCAATAATAAGATCAGCTATTTTGTGTTTATTTAAGTACATGAAACTAGTGCAAATTCTGTCCTTGCAATTTAGATGCGAAATAACATATATTAGTTTCATAACTTTTAGCAGCGTGCAAGCTGAAGTCAAGTCATCTAACAGATGTCTTCGAAGCGAGTCTTTAATATTATTCTCATTTGCTTTTTTGACCAAGAGGTGCGCGATTTGTTTCTTAGTGCTGTTTTACAGATTATGTCTACATATCACTGTTCCAGAACATAAAGCACATACCGCTTTATCATCTTTATTAATAATCCCATATTTCTCAGTCCACCAAGGTCGAAAATCCCTATTGCAGTTCTCTAGGTTCTTTTTTTTTTTAAATTTTATTTAACCAAATTATCCATGTTAAATATTTGTACATGTAACTCAAACAATAGACAATAAGTTGTGTTAACGAAATTAATTTAAAAAATGCAAAAACTATGCGTAATTGGTAAAAGTAATCAACGACGTTAAGAAAAACAAGTGAATAAGTTGATTAAGGACCCCTCCAGCCGCCATGACGCCTACGTTTGCTCAGTCAGTCCTTTCGGTCAGATTCGCTAGGAATCCACCTGTTTATCGCAATCTGTAGTCGTTCCCGCACCAGTAGTTTCGTTCATGATGAAATTTGTTATTATGATCTTAAATTATGTTGACGAAAAAATAAATTACTTTTCTCGATTGGATACCTACTAAGTTAATGCCGTGCCCAAATTATTTGGCTGCGTGCCATCATCGGCACGCGTGCCATTGGTTCGCCATCGCTGCTGCATTGCATTGCCAGACGTAAGCTGGTCTGCAGTTTTGTCCCCGACCCTTTCTTTCGGAGAATGAAAAAAGAAAGCTGATTTTCCCTACGTGACTTTTGGTATTGGGTAAACATGCGCTGTAGTCTAGAATGTCGTACTGCTTCGTTAAGTGGACGGAAACAAAAAGCGACGGACAGACTAGTCGGCAGCAGGCGGATGACAACAAGCAGTGATCATTTCAGTCGAAGGATTGAATGAAAGACTTTCAATAGACCTGATCTGTAACAGGGTGTGGGAACAGAAGCGTAAACGGATAAAGTTACGTAGGAGTAGTTTTGGTGGAAGCAGATTAGACAAGTTGCGGAATGAGGATGTGGGGAGAGAAGTTAAGGAGGAATCTGCAATGAGGATGTGGGGAGAGAAGTTAAGGAGGAATCTGCACTAGATAGATTTGAAAAAGTAAGGACCCATTAGTACCGACACATGAAGAGAGATAGTGATGAAAGGATGCCAGTTAATTTGAAATTGGAGGGGAAGAGACGTTGAGGGAAAACACGGGGTAGATGGAACAGGAGGGGAAGAGCAGAACGGTGGAAGGATGGGTGAAACTACAGATCGGGTCACCGGATGGAAACTGACAATGAGAATGATGATGACTTTGTTCAGCGCCTGTTTATGGCAGTACAAACTGGAAGAAGAATTGGCTGTGCAGTATTCGAGTTATTGTTTTGTTTGCGGCGGTACCTTTGTGCTACCTGTGTCTTTCAGTGCATTATGACGGACGTCAATATGGCTGGGGGTTGTATTCGACCCCATGTCACCGCCACGAGGTTCCCCGTGGGCACCCTCAAGGATGGCTAAATACGTTTCTATCGAGAGTCCGTACCTTCCCTCTAACGGATATGGCGGAGGGGGGGGGAGTGATTCATTGAAGTCCCAATCCCGCGGCGGGGGCGTAGTGAGTGATGTGGTTGGGTATGTGCAGTCTGATTCCTGAGGAGGGGGGGGGATGACGGATTCTAGCGCCTGTTAAGCTGCTGCTGGAGAGGCCTTGTGTCTGTGGTGTGTGGGAGTTATTAATTCAGAGCTGTGCTGTGGTATACTTGCAGCCGTCCTCGCGGTGGCCTCGCTGCCCGCTGGGCGGTACCGACGGTACGCACCTGCTCCACAGGGCAGACTACATGGACGAGGCGTCGCCACACAGTGATCACCACTTCGCCCACGACCAGGTTTACACTGCTAATTCACCCGTAAGGGGACATCCCACAAATTTCATACTACCCATCCTCCTCTGTCACTGTGCCAATTTTAAATTAAGGACTTAATTGAAACAGCACGTCCAACACGATGGCATGTAGGTTGTGATTCCTTGTCACGCCATATCGATTCGATCCAGATTTGGGTTTTCCGTGGTTTCCCCAAATCACTCCAGGAGAATGTAGGGATGCTTTGTTCACAACGCCATGGCCGACTCCCCTCCCGTTCGTTGCCTCCGTCCACTGCCTCTAATAACATCGACATCGACGTCGACGAGGCGTAAAGCTACAAGCAAAAATAAAAAAGGCCATGTCAGACGTTGTCGTCGCCTCTCCCTCCCATCCAACTTGTGACTTAATTTACTGTTTTATTGTGTGTAGACATTACCAGATAAAATACCTTATTGTATCGCAAAATCAGTCTGTGTTTTGACTGAATTACTTGAATGCACAGTTATTCCGTATATGGTATGAGTTTAATCGTATCTTCTGTTCACAGCGAAGTGAACTATTTCGGTATATCTCGGTGTAACTATATTAAGTACATACATAGTATGAGATAAAAGAAGCCACAACTTTTTTTCTTTTATTGCATAGCTTTTATGATGATTAGTGTGGGAACTGGTAAGTTCGAATGATAAATAAATTACCACTTTGACATCTGTCATTAAATCCTATACAAGGAAACCAACAAAAAGTATAATATATTTTAGGCAATGACAAAGCTATCAGTGTGTGTAAATTTTGTTGTAATCCGTTCTTCGTTGAATTTTGTCGGTGTGTCAGCTAGTTTACGTTGGGACCCGGCTTTCGCGAGAACGCGGGCTCAATCCTGCATCCACTATCACGAAATCACTAGCAACAAATACCACCATCAGCGAGAACGTTACTTCGCTCTCCTTGATCTCGCACCGTCCCCTCGTCTTCCCACTCTAATGAACCTTCATTCAATGATACACAATTCAATGTCTATATTATAATGTTACCCTGTCGCCACATTCTAATATGCATTTTTTATTATATAAATCATAATGTTAGAGTAATTTACATAAATCTTGGGCGACCACCTAAATAGTTTTTTTTTTTTTTTTTAGTAATTTCCTAAAGTACGCAAGATTCCAAGTGAGGATTGTAATGCAATGATGAACATTCAGTGTATCTTGTTGCAAAGAATATTAAAGAATTATTGAGCTGTGTAGGCTTGAAGCTAATCCTGGTCTTCCCGAGCCACGCAGGCAGGAAGTCGGGGATAAAGAGGTTTGCCGGCTTTCACCTTGGGGTGGGGAGTTCACAACAGGCCGCTGACCTGATGTAAAAATCCGCCACCCGAATACGTTCTGACCCCGACGAATTTAGCCGAATATGTCCGACCTCTGTGAAATAGGCGGGGCAAATAAGGTATCGGGGATATCACGTGACATTAGGTGCCAACCTGAAGATCCAATCCAAATCAGCATATAACTTAAAATCCTGGGAATTTTCTGTTAAATGTGATCTTCGAGACTGCAAGTGGAGGAGCCAGAATTTCCCTTGGAGACAGAGGAGCGACGAGCTTCAGTCTATTCTAGTCTAGTCTGTGGAGGACTCCGAAAGTTGGCTGTTCTCGCTAATTGCTGCAGTCCGACTCCTGGCTGCCGGCTTGCCTTGCTGGAGCAGGATTATCACGGCGACACCGCCAGTAATGCGATGATGCGCATTACCACTAGGACGTGCCTGTATCCGCATCGTGAGACAAGTCTCACATACCGTGGGTCATCTCCGAACACCGCAGACATCAGACGCAGAACTACAATGGTAACTTATTACGACCAAGCCATCTGATTGTGCATTCCGTCAAACTGACCCTTAAGCGTCTTTGAGAGGATAGATCCATGTTCTAACTTTGTAACAAAAAAAAAAAAAACCCTGAGCTAGCGGCGTAATTTTCCAGAACTAGTTATTTTCGAATGGCGTATTGTTCATTGGTGGCGCCCATGATTTTTTTTGAAATGTGAAGTCACAGTATTATGATATCTATGTCTGAGGTCGTCATAACTTGTATTGCACATTGTTTCAAAATATCATTATTTCTTGCATTTTAATTCTGAGATGGATTTAAAAGTAAATACACAATTGTTTGCTTGCTCATGACGGCTAATTGTACCTCTGAGCGTTGCTTTTATGATTTTGCCAATTTGTGTTAATGTTAACGGTAAATTCGCTCAGACTTGTAATCGCCAATGCTAAGAAAATAAATGTCATATTGTGACAGTTTTCATATATTCCAAGTAACGTCAAGATTCTTGCAAAAATCCATATTTTCACTCCTTCATAAAACAAAATTGAAATCCCCATTTATTTATATTAATAATTAATTTATAAATGTTAACCATAACCACCAAGGCCCCTACTACAATATACGGATCCACAGTTTTTATCTGATCTCGAAGTGTTTGTGCTCACAAGGAGTATTTAGTTTACAAAGCTGTACCCATGTAACTTTAGGACTTTAACGTCCAGCCCCCCACTAATGCAGGGTAGTAGTAAGTAACGTGGAACTAATGCTGAGCCGTGTCGTCTCGCTTGCAGCTGTTCGCTCGCGTGTCGCCGCCCGTCGCTGCCGTGTCACACGCTTCGCTGCTAATTTCCTAGGAACGTAATTACAATAACACACCCGTCCTGTCTGTGTCACTTGCAAGTAGGGCGACGTAAGGCAACCCAACATACTGCGCGTTTCAACAAATTCTATTTCCTCTCTTTCTTCATACAAGTGGGCTTCAGCCATTGGTGAACAGAGTGCAGGTTTTTCGTGTTCCGTGAAAGAGGTGACTCGCTGGAAGATGGCTGACTTCGGCTGCTGACCCTTTTGCGCCGCGTGCGTTCCTCTATTTTTTGTAACTAAGCGAGTAGTGGATTGCAAGAAATTATCAAGAGAAGTGACTGCCGAATACTCTGGAAGTGCTTAAAATTAAAATTCGGTAAGGGCAAAAGTAGACGGCACGAGAAATTTCACACAAAGCGTTTAAGATGGAAAGCAAGAAATGGGAAAATAGGTGTGTCGGGAAATTGCCACCAGAGCATAAGCTTCATAGTAACTCAATCAAAAAAAAAAAAAAACTGGTACACGTTCGGAAGTGATTCAGTCAACGGCCTGCAGTAACGCAGTTCGGAAGCGATGCTTTTGAGTTTCGGTGTGATATACAGTTAACAATGCTTACGTATTTAATTTAAAAACACTGATTAGCACGCTCAAGAGACAAGCTGGTTGGCAATTGGCGACCCTACTTTGCGGATTCCCCACAATGTTATACATCTATACTATTATAACTCTGTAAGAGAGCTTCGTCTGTCTGTCCAGGCATCACGCACAAACTGCCGAACCAATTTCGCGGGGATTTTCGCAGTTTAAAACCTTATGGAGTAACTTAAAATCGACTGCGTGTGTTAAGATTCTACGTGACCGGGGAACGGAGCAACAAACTACCATTCGTCCACACTACACTAAACATAAACTCTCACAAAAGATCACGCTACAACACAGGCTAACAGTATATATACCCTTTGGATTCTGCTAACATTTTTTTTAAAATTACTTAACTTGGGTTAATTATTTCTTCGGTTTTCGGAGACAAAGTATGTTGCAGTGGAAAAGTTAATCCAAGCAATACATCAGAGACAAACACACTAACAAGCCAAACTAAATTGCGGAGTTTAATTTACGATAAAAATCGCCGAATTTTTTTTTTTTTTTTTGCTGTCGTCAGTCTTTAGACTGGTTTGATGCAATCCTCCATCCCTTCCTATCCTGTGCTAACCTCTTCATTTCTACATACCCCTTACAACCCACGTCCTCAATTATCTGCTTCATATATTCTAATCTCTGTCTACCTCTACAGTTCTTACCTTCGACTGTTCCCTCCACTAACAAATTAACCAATCCAGCATGTCTCAAAATATGACCTACCAGCCTGTCTCTTCTTCCTGTAAGCTTCTTCCATAAACTTCTTTTCTCACCCATCATTTCCAAAACTCGTTCATTTCTTACTTTGTCTGTCCACCTAATTTTCAGCATTCTTCTGTAGCACCACATTTCAAATGCTTCAAGTTTCTTTCTTTCCGGTATTCCTAAAGTCCATGTTTCGCTACCGTAAAGTGCTGTGCTCCACACATAGAGTTTTAAGAAGTTCTTTCTAATTCCTAGATCAATATTTGAAACTAAAAGGTTTCTCTTTTTCATGAAGGCTCTTTTTGCTAGTGCTATTCTGCTTTTAACATCATTCCTGCTTCGGCCATCGGTTGTAATTTTGCTTCCCAAGTAACAGAACTCACTCACTTCTCCTATTGCATCCGATCCTATTTTTATATTTAATCTGCTAGTATTGGTATCATTTCTGCTACATTTCATCACTTTTGTCTTACTTTGATTTATATTCAGTCCAAAATCTTCCTTCAGTATTTTGTTCATGCCATTCAATAACTTCTCAATATCCTCAGCCCTCTCTGCTAACAAGACAATGTCATCAGCAAATCGTAGCATACTGATTTTTTCTCCCTGAAAACTTATGCCACATGGAAATTTTTCTTTGACTTTCTTCATTGCTTCTTCTACATACAAGTTGAATATTAACGGGGATAGACTACAACCTTGTCTCACACCCTTTTTAACTGATGCATGTCTCTCGTGATTCTCTACTTTTATTACAGCCACTTGATTCTTATATAGTTTATAGAGTATTCTTCTATCTCGATACTTTAGACCTGACTTCTTTAAAATTTTGAACATCTTGTCCCACCTAACATTATCAAAAGCTTTTTCTAAATCAACAAATGCCATAAAAGTATCTTTGTTTTTCTTGATCCGCCCTTCAAGTATTAATCTTAAAGACAGAATTGCTTCCCTTGTACCGCGATTTTTCCTAAACCCAAACTGATCTTCACCTACTATCTCTTCTACTACCCTTTCCATCCTTCTGTATATTATTCTGGTCAGTAATTTTGAAGCATGTGATGTTAGACTAATGGTGCGATAATTCTCACATTTGTCGGCTTGTGCTTTCTTTGGAAGTGTGAAGATGATATTTTTATTAAAATCAGTTGGAATTTCTCCTGTTTCATAACTTTTTGATATCAGCTTGAATAATCTTTCGATTCCTTCCTCTCCTAGAGATTTAAGAAGTTCTGCAGGGATCTCATCAATTCCAACTGCCTTATTTGCTTTCAAGTCATTCAGAGCTTTATTAAATTCTGTCCTCAAAACAGGATCTCCTAAGTCATCAATGTCGACATCGCCTTCCTTTTCCAATACACTATTGTTCAAGTCGTCCCCATCATACAGTTTCTCAATGTATTCCTTCCATCGGTTAGCTCTATCTTCTGAGCTTAAAAGAGGTTTCCCATCGGCAGCTTTAATGTTCATACCTCTTTTCTTCATTTCTCCAAAATTCTGTTTGATCTTTCTATATGCAACATCTACTTTTCCTACGACCATTTCCTTTTCTACTTCTTCACACTTTTCTTGTAGCCATTTTTCTTTTGCTATTTTGCATTTCCTATTTATTTGATTTCTAAATTGCCTGTACTGCTCTCTTCCTGCTTCATCCTGAGCATTTTTGTACCTTCTCCTCTGATCCATCAGCTGCCAAAATTTCTTCTGTGATCCAAGGTTTTCGGGCAGCTTGTTCCCTAAAGCCTAATGTTTCTTTGCCAGCTTTCATTATTTCGGTCTTTAATGCATTCCATTCGTCCTCGGTTGAGCTCCTTTCACAGTTACTTCTTAGACCTAAGTCTACCATTTCTGCAAATTTTTCTCTTGTGCTAGATTGTTTCAGTTTATTCACTTCCAGTCTGTTCTGCTTATGCTGCTTCCTTATTCGCTTGAATTTCAGCCTGCACTTCATTACTATCAAATTATGGTCCGAGTCTATGTCTGCTCCTGGGTACGCTTTACAGTCTAGAACTTGATTCCTGAATCTCTGTTTGACCATGATATAATCTAGCTGATATCTGCCTGTATCCCCAGGACGTTTCCAGGTGTATATTCTTCTTGCATGGTTCTTAAACAGTGTGTTCGCCACTACTAGCTTATATCTTTCACAAAATTCTAGCAACCTGCTTCCTCGCTCATTTCTTTCTCCTAGACCAAAACTTCCTACAGTATTCCCCTCTTTTCCTTCTCCCACTATTGCATTCCAATCACCCATGATTATTAGATTTTCCTCCCCTTTCACATATTGGATTAATTCTTCAATTTCAGCGTATATTTTTTCTATTTCTTCGTCATCTTCCTGTGACGTTGGCATATATACTTGTACTAATGTGGTTGGGACGGGCTTAGTTTCTAACCTCATCAAAATAATCCTGTCACTAAACTGTTCATAATAACTCACCCGTTTCCCTACTTTCTTGTTCATTACAAATCCTACACCAGTGACTCCATTGACAGCTTGTGTGCTAATTATCCTGTGTTCCCCAGACCAGAAATCCTGTGCGTCCTTCCATTTAATCTCACTAATCCCAACAACATCTAACTTAAGTTGTTCCATCTCCCTTTTTAAGTTTTCTAACCTACCTGCCCTATTCAGACTTCTAACATTCCACGCTCCGACTCGTAGAATGTTTCTATCCATTCTGATGACTCCTCCCTGAGCAGTCCCCACCCGGAGATCCGATTGGGGGACTATTTTACCTCCGGAATATTTTACCCAGGAAGAAGCCATCATGATATATGTAATTTGAGAGGATTACATGTCCTCGGGATACCCTTTGGGTCTTTAATGCAGTGGTTTCCCGTTGCCTTCTGCATCCCCATGCCGTTGATCATTTCTGATTCATCCGCCTTTAGGGGCCGTTTCCAACCCCAAGGGCAAGAGGGTGCCCTGAACCGCTCCCCGCTCTTCCGCCCTCCTTTCGGAGGCCGTTGGCAAGCAGTGGGTGACTCCTTATACCGGGAATCTTTCAGTCGCCAGAGCCTCGTCCGTGCAAACAGGGTGCACCACGTGAAGGAGAGGTTGACATTTGGTTGGAAAAGACTAGTATAGTCTCTCCCAAACCCTTACACCCCACACAATGCCATACAAAACACTACAAGAAACAGTAGGAAAGTCATCACACAAGGAGGAAATCGAAAAGCGTCTGTTTTCTCTCACCTTATTGTCCACTTTCTGCACCAAACTTTCATTAACGACCGAAGGACGACTACTCCGTTGTTCATCATGCACATTTGTGTGGCCATCTTTAAATGCTCTCACCCACTTTCTCACCATTCCATCACTCATAATGTTTTGTCCGTAAACTGCACAGATCTCACGATGAATATCGATCTGTTTTAGGCCTTTAGCACAAAGAAATCTTATAACAGCCTGTACTTGACAGTCGGCGGGACTCACGGTTATCAGAGCCATCTTAAACACTCAGTGAACAACGTAAACGAGGAAGAATTAGACTGTAATGGCATCAGTGCGTGGGCAAGAGATGCAGGTACCCAATGCGCTTGCGCGGAACGCCGACCATAGCGCTGCAGCCACGGTGTGACAAACGGTACTTACTTAAAAAATACGCCTCATAGATACCCGTCACTTACCACAGATGAGGGCGAGACGAACACGTAAAAACATAAATAAATTGCACAATATTTCGACATGAGTCTTAATCATGTGAGAGGCGAGACTAGTGTTGTAAAAAAAACGGTTTTTTTTCTGGCTTGAAAAAAAACATGAAAAAAAAACATGTTTTTTTTTCTGGAACACGTTTTTTTTCACAACTACTAAATCTCAAATTTGTAAGGCAGTTATCGTTTAAAATGACTGTTTTAGAGTTTATTCTAAGTACTTATCTTAGTTTAAAATCTACTATATTTTTCTGGTTCAGTAGGGAAAAAAATTACGAAAATATTGGCAAAATTGACTGAAATTTTCTTTATGAACGGGGATTTCCCGAAGAGACTAGGTTGCGTGAGAAGGAATCCCCATTCCCCATTGTTTGGATTGATACTTGCTATTTGAAATAGTGCTGCCAGCCCTACAAAATTACCTACAGATCTTTTAAAAAAATTAGGAATTTAAAATTTATCCACGGTTTTTTGCCTTATTCGGCTTTCCTTATATTCGTATACTTGTTAACTCTCAGAGTATAGTGGTACTGACTCATTAAATTGTCAGTAAGGGAGCGTGCATAGCTCCATTTTGGCCTCCTGTGAACTCCCCCCCCCCCCCCCCCCCCCCCTGTAGCCCTACGTGGCTTTTGCCTCCCCCCCCCCCCCCCCTCCATCCACTCACGAAGCACGTAGCTTTCTTCCGTTTTGATTCCAGAAGACATTTTGTACTGTTTTCCTTGTCAGAATATTGTAAATTACATACGGATATAATTAACTGAGGGAAATAAATACTCACATGCTGTTGTGAGTTCAGTTCCTCATTTTAACTGTGAAAAATGTTACGAAAGGAAAGTTACGTGGCCGGGCTCGGAATACCCCCCCCCCTCCCCCCTCGTAGCCCAGCGTAGCCTTCCAGCTAACCCCTCCTCCCTCTGGACCGAGCCACGTAGTTTGTGCACGGTCCCTAATTATGAATTGTTTCCTTGCAACCGTTGGTGTAAACAAACGATTGAAAAGAAATAAAGCTCCTATTTTGTATGATAATAGATTTTAATTCAAACTTAAAAGACCGTAATACAGAACTATCGGCGCAGTCTTTATGCACAGTGTGTACTTTGCTCACAATTTAAAATTGCAATCTCAAAATCTGTTGCGTACAATACAAACAACCAGTAAAAGAAAATTTAACTATTTCTGAAGTTATGGATGTAGAGGAGACAGAAGAAGAGACAGAAAATTCCGACACCAACCGAACTAGTGTTGGTAGTGCTGATACTAGTGAATGTGGTACTGACATAGAGGATGAATGAAATTATGTTACCTATATGGATACACTTTTGAATCATTATGTGAGACATTATATGATTCAGTAAGACTTAAAACACACTTGAAAATGGAAGTTCCTTAAATAAAACTATAATTTATCAAATGTTTTGCTTTCTGAAAAAAAACAAAATTTAGAAAAAAAAACACGGGTGCTAGGTTTTTTTTTCATGTTTTTTTCACAAAGCTGAAAAAAAACATTTTGTTTTTTTTCAGTTTGCAACACTAGGCGAGACATATGGCAGGGGGAAAGATGTGGTCACATCCCAACCTACCACATGTGGGATGTGACCACATCTTTCCCCCTGCCTTATGTCTTGCCTCTCACATGAGTAAGACTCATGTTGAAATATTGTGCAATTTGTTTATGTTTTTGTGTTTTTACATGTTCATCTCGCCCTCTTGCCTTCATCTGTAGTAAGTAACGATTATCTATTTATTTTTCCAAATCCTATCTTATGTATAGTCTCTCTGTTTGATTATTTGTAAAATACAGTGAAAATCTACCGACAACATCTAGGACAAGTTAAATAACCAAAACCAATATCTTTTCAAGAATGGTTCAAGTTTTGAAAATTGTACTGTGAGTATTTGGCAATAACTGCTGAACCAGTTAATATTTGTCTAATTTTTTTAATCTAATTCTGTGATGTTTTACAGTGGTAATTTGTTAGTAGTTATATAACTTCTGCACAATTGCTTCCAGTAACTTAATTTAATTTAATTGCAATGGAGTGCACACTCCAGTGGCTATTTCCCTACACACCCATTTTCCCCCTTTCATGCACCCATCAACATTTGCCTTCTACAAATTTCAAGTTTAAATTCTTTCAAAGTTTATGGTAAATTATTCATCATTTCTCTTGATAACTTATTCCGATCCATGTCGCCCTTACCTAAAAAAGAGAATCTTCCTACACCCTTGTCCCTGAAATCGAGTGCCAGCTTGTGGTCACCGTCATCTTTTCCCTTCAATGCCCTTCCATGCATTACTTTTAATTTTTACACCAATATCTTTCCATGCCTCATCAGTATGCTAAGTAAGTTATGTATCTTTTTTATTAGAAATAGTCAATAACCAAGTAGAAGATTCAATTTTTGCACGAGTTACATTTCTGCTTTTAATTAATCAACTAATGTAGCAATTAAAATTATGTGGTAAACTGTATTAATGTCATTTAGTTAAAATGTAGGAGTTTCTTTGCATATCCGTAAGCTGATAATAACAGTAATAAAATTTTGAATATGATGTAACGGAATTAGTTGGAGTAACTAGTTGAGATGTTTTCTTTATAGAAGTAACATTAAATTAAGACTGCATTAAATTCTCTGGATATGTAGGAAATAGTTTTCATCAAATTTACTTTTTTTTGGGTGATGAGGTGGGGGTGGGAGGGAGAAAATCTACTAATTTTAGTCTTTCTACAGAAAATTAAATTTTAATTTTATGTTGTAATTTGTGTACTGCTTAGGAGAAATATATCTAATGTTGTGAAAATTTTCATGAATATTGTAGTTATATATCATTAGGTGAATACCTTATTTGCAGTATGAAAACTTGAATTTTACATGTTTATTATTTTTTATGTTAATGTATTACTTAAGAGTGGCATTTTTCTGATGGTTCCTTCCAATACATTGATAGCAACATTCTGGCTACATCCTCTGAACATCTTTGCTAAGAACTATCTCAGTTCTCACTTATTTTAAATTTCAGTTTCTGTGCTTAATGAGTTCTACTTTCTGACAATGTTCTGAGTCAGTATATATGTATCATGAGATGAGATGTGGGTAAAAAATGCATGCAGTAACTAACACATACTCGGACTCAACTCTGGACTCTCATTGCTCTTCTGTCATTTTCCTCTTATTTACATGTTTCTAAGTAAAATCATCTATAGTTAAAACTTAGATCCCTACTAATTTGGAAATTTTAGGTTTATGATCCTGTATAAAGTTTTACAACAGTTTCTTCTCATATTCTACTTCACCAGAATTGGAATAAATGGAGGAAGTATTTTGATTTTTCTGAACATTTTCTTACTACATGCCCATTGATTTCAGTTTCCAGCTAGAGATTTTACTTGCCTGACACTAAACTCTATTTCAGTTACCTAATTTGTCTTTCTGTCAGATGCTGTTCAACTCCTTTTTAACACAAAAACAAAATGATAAAGTGACACGTCTCAATTATTTAAACTTAAACAAACCCATTTATATATTTTCACCACATGTAAAGATTGTTAACTTTTGAGTACAACAATTTACTGTGTAATTATGATTGTTGATTGATTTCTTTGCTGATTTTAAGGTCTGTATAATCTCTTTCACTGAAGTACATGTCATAATAATATCAGTGTAACATTATTTTCAGTAAATGTTGCCTCCCATCCGCTACAACCACTTTTCACCATTGTGGCTCAGCAACATCCCTGAACCTTCTATATATAGTATTGCATAGCATAAAAACCTCTCAAGAAAGTAAATTTATAAAGCCCTTCAGGCATTAAAAGATGTATATTCAATTCACAGGGTGAACCAGGAGAACCAGGACCCCCAGGTCCACCTGGACCCCAGGGTCCAGAAGGTCTTCCAGGCCATGATGGTCGGCAAGGTATACCTGGAGAACCAGGACCACCAGGAGAGAGGGGTCCACCAGGTGTTGCTGGACCTCCTGGCATTGCCGGCAGTCCTGGAGTAGCGGGTCCTCCGTGAGTATATGCATCTTTTACTACCTCCCCCCTCATGATTCGGGAGGACGCCAGTTCGAATTCCCATCCTGGCATCCAGATTGGGTGTTCCATGGTTTCCCCAAATCACTCCAGGCAAAATGCCAGGATGCTTCCTTCAAAAGGTCATGCAGAATTCATTCCCATTCCTTGTCCCCAATCCTATCTGGCCCCTAATGACCTTGGCAAGGCGTAATGCCATAAGTTAAAAAATAAAAAATCTTCATTGTAAATATGATTCCTAGTTCATCTGTTGGTATTTTAAGTTTTTTTGCTGCATAAAATTTTGGATTGAAAAGTCTGATAGAGAGAATAGTATTTAAGATACGATGTACTAAAGCTATATGCAGATTGGAAAACATTTGTTATCGATGAAACATCTCTAAACTTGTCTGAAAATAGAAGCAGTAATGATTTACAATTTATCAGGTGATATCTTAATTATGTGAGATAGTAAATTTCACATTTTGAAAATCTCTTGTGGATTTTACCAGCAATGATATGATATGTTAAATTTCCTGCCTCACAGGATTAAGGGGTCACTCAAAATTATGCAAATTTTAACTTTCCTATTGTTACGTTGCTGAACCATTCAGTATGTTAAGTATTTGGTTCATTATCTGTAATCTTGCTTTAATTCCTGTTTCCATGCAACATTGTTTCATATTATATAATAACTGTTTTAAAAATTTGTTAACTGTGTGTTTTAGGAAGGGGACACAATTTATTTATGGATTGTTTCAGGTAGATTTGCCTAATATACTTTTACAAGTGACTGAGTTGGCATATGTGATAATTCTATTTGCTCACTGCATAAGTGTTGATTATGATAGGGTTTTTAAAATGTCCAACAGAAAAATATATTACTAAGCATATTAATTCTGTTATTTTTATTTTTTATTCTATATATATACATATATGGTACACTGAAGTGCCAAAAGTCGTGGGATAGGAAGATGCAGGTATTCACATGGTGGTAGCAGAAGCATTGTATAAATAAGCTGTGTAGTTTTGGGGTGTTTAATTTGTAAGTTATGTAACTTATGTGAGTTATGTGACTTTGAATGTAGAATGGTTTGGCACTAGATGCATGGTGCATTCGATTTTGTAAATTGTTCATGAATTCTATATACTGTGATCCACAGTGTCAAGAGTGAGCCATGGATTTGTAGTTTTCAGCATTACTTCCCACCATAGACAGCACAGTGGCAGTGCAGGATCTAGTGAGTCAAACTTGAGCGCTTGCCCAGGGCAGCAATTTCAAGAGGGCAGCAAAATGTTTGAAGGTCAGCAAAATTGTGTTTGAAGGGCAGCAAATTTAAGTCATGGCCCTTTTTTTAGCTCCACTACTGGCAATACTCAGTGATAATAGGGACAGTGCCAACAATGGGGGCAGTAATCTTACCACGGTCAGAAAATTTCTAGATTCACCACCGTGCAGTGGCCAACCATGTCTACTTAATGACCAGCGATGTCTCCATTGAGATGTCACTGTTGACAGATAGGCAACACTATGTCAAAGAACAACAACACTCGATATGGGACGTATAACAGATGTGTCCTGGGCTCATGAACATATTGGTTGGACCCTATTTAACTGGAAAAAAGTAGCATGGTCAGACAAGTCACTATTCCAGTTGGTAAGAGCTGATGACAGGATTCGAGTGCAGAGCAGACACCACGAGGCCATGAACACAGGCTGTCAAGAGGCACTGCGCAAGCTTGTGGTTGCTCAGTCCTGGTATCGGCTGTATTTACATGGCAAAAATTGGGATCTCTGGCTAAGCTGAACCACTGATTGGAAATGGTTATATTCAGCTGCTTGGAAACCATTTTCATCCATTCACAGCCTTCATGTTCTCAAACAGTAATAGGCTTTTCCAGGATTACACTGTACCTTTTCACAGGGCTAAAATCACTCCCAATTTCTTTGAGGAATATTCTGGACAATACCATTGAATGATTTTGGCCAGCTACATCGCAGATATGAATCCAATCAAACATATCCGGAACATAATCGAAAGGACAGTTTGTGCACAAAGTCCTCCTCTAGCAACACTTTTGCAGTTATGGATGGTTGAAGAACTATGAGTGAATATTTGTTCAGGACACTTCCAACAACTTGTTGAGTCTGTGCCATGTCGGATTGGTTCTTTATGCCAGGCATAAAGGAGTCTCACAGGACTTGATGAGGTATTCCATGACTTTTGACATTTCAGTATATACACAAACATGCACACACATATATGTATAGTGACAGTGAAACTGCTGTTAGGCAATGAAAGTTGAGGGCAGGAGGATCACCGTGAACATGAACACATTTTACAGTATTTCAATATGAACCATAATCATAATTATAGGAGGACATGTATCAATAGGATCTGATGTGTATATACCAAGACTCACCAACACATGGTAAGTATTAGTGTGAATACATCCATTCCTCTTGTCATATCTCCTCTGATCATCATTAAGGTTTATATCAAAATGCTGTAAGTATTTTTGTATTAACCTGCTTATCATGGCTCTCTTTCTTTCATCTGTGGTGAGCATAGGTTATTTTCATAGCATCTTGGTCCACCTTCAGAACACAATACAGCAATAGCATAGTTTCAACAAGTGTTTGGTAGCTTTATGTACATATATGACACCAGATATCTAAGTACAGGTCATGCAGTTCCCTTAAATTATGGGCGAGCAAATTGTGGGAATGGAGCTGGTGCCCTTCAGTATCCAAGATTTATTATACTTGGTTGAGATCAGGTGAATTTGGTGTTAATGTTAGTTCATTATAATGCTTCTCTAACCACTGTTGCATGATTCTGGTCTTGTGACACCGACATTTATCCTGCTGGAAGATGCCATGAAAGGATGCAGGTGAACTTAACATGATTTTTATGTAGCCCACAGCTGTCATATTGCCTTTGATCTCTATCACAGGTCCCTAGGAAGCCCATATAAATGTCCCCAATTGCCTCCAAGTATCTGCATGCAGGTTTCAGGTAGCCTTTCATCCGGAATATTCAAAGATAACCATTGACCTTGTGTAACAAGAAATATGATTCAGATGGAAAGGATAGATAAAATACACCTAACACTCACCAAAGTTGAAGGGAGGAGGGCAGCAGCAACACAAAACAAAATGCAAACACAGAAAATACAATATTATGGGTTAAACCCTTTGTCAAGTTAAAAGAAGTAAGTGGCTGAACTCTCGCAAGGCTTGCTGTTACCACAGCCACTGATAGAATGAAATTGACCATTGGAGGTGGTGGGGGAGCAACGATAATATAACTGACAGTATAATTCACAAGAAAGATTAAAATGGGAGATAATAATAATAATTATTGAAAAAATAATAAATAAGTAAAAAAATCTAAAATTTTTGCAATAAGGTCTCTAAATATATATGAATCTCTTGTGCTGGTCACTGATGGGTATACAGGGTGAGGATAGAAGATATTATCAGAAATTAAGGCCTGGGGATGTCTAATCTCCAGGATGCATTGATATGCCAATTCCCACCTGTGGAGTTCAGATTGAGAGGTAGTATCTGGAAGTACCCTAATGGCTCTTACTGTGAAGCAGTTATTAAGGTTGTGAGTGTTGGCATGGTCAGCAACAGGGAGCTGTAGGTTTTGGGAGTAAACTGTTTTGTGACCATTTATTCTGATGGATAATGAGTTTGTGGTAAGGCCAATAAAGGAACTTCGACAGTGGAGGCAGGTGAACTGGTATACAAGATGGGTTGTTGTGCAAGTGTCATGGCCTATTATTTCACCAGTAGTAGGGTTGCAATAGGTAGTGGTAGGTTGATGCATACTGCACATTTTTAAACGGGGTCTCTTACAAGTGAAGGATCCAAATTGGGGTTTAGGAGCATCAGAGGGTTGATATTTATGTACAAGTATATTTTTTAGTTTAGGCGGTCTGCTGAAGGTGACACGGGGTGTGGTGTGAAGGATAGTGGGAAGAATGTGGTGCATTTCAGGAAAGGATCTGAGGAAGTCATAGCCCAAACGAAGAATTTGGTTTAGCGATTCCAGGCCAGGGAAGAACTAGGTGAGAAAAACAGGATTCTAGTTGGTTTTGGGTTGTTTGTGTTGGTCTGCTGGATAGTTCTTGACTCTTGATAGCTGTTTTTGGACTAATTCTGGAGGATAATTGCAGTTTATGAGTGCCTGGGTCAGGTTTTTGGAGTAGAGAGTAAAGTTTTCATGATCACAGCAGATGCGTTTGCCTTGAAAGGCTAGGCTATATGGGATGGAATGTTTTGTATGATATGGATCGCAGCTATCAAAATGGAGATATTGTTGCAGGTTAGTGGGCTTTATGTGGACAGAGGTGTGTAAGTGGCCATTCTGAATAGAGATGTCCACATCCAGAAATGTGATATCCGTCTGCGAGTGGGACCAGGTGAAGTTTAGGGAGGAGATGTTATTCAGTGAGTTCAAGAAGTCAAGAAGGAGGTTTTCACCATGGGTCCAGATCATAAATATGTCATCTATATAGCTGAACCACAACCTTTTGAAGAAAACATTCCTATAGTCTGCCCATGAAAAGGCTGGCGTAGGAAGGTGCCACGCAAGTGCCCATAGCAGTATCTGATGGTAAACCTGAGATTGGAAGGAAAAGAAATTTTTGGTAAGGATGAATTGAGCCAAACTTTAAAAAATGAGGGTGTGTCTTTGACATAAGATGGAAGGACCTGGATGAAAGGTTGTAGGTACTGGTCAATGGATGCAGAAATGCGTTCTGTGGGAGACCCAAAGGCAGCAACTATAGGGCGTCTTGTGAATTATACTTGCGGTTATATTATTGTTGCTCCCCATACGACCTCCGATGGTCAATTTCATTCTATGAGTGGCTGCAGTGACCGCAAGCCATGCGCAAGCTCAGCCACTAACTTCTTTTAACTTCACAATGGGTTTAACTCGAAATATTGTATTTTCTGTGTTGTGTTTCTGCTGCCCTCCTCCCTTCAACTTTGGTGAGTGTTGGGTGAATTTTATCTATCCTTTCCATATAAATATTGCTTCACGGCAGTTCTTTCCTTCCATTTTTACAGAAATATGATTCATCTGACCAAGCAACAGAATTTCATTAATCCATGAACCAGTTTTGAAGAACTTGAGCCTGCTTCAATTTTAATTGACAATATCGTTAGGTCAACATGAAAACACTTAGTAGCAGTCTGCTGCAGAGACTCATTTTTAACAATGTGAACTAAACAGTATGCTCTGAAGCACTTTTGACTGCACCAGCATCGTACTCTGTGGTCGGATCTGCTACAGATTGCGCTCTGTCCTTCCGTGTTCCATGATGACGCATGGATGTCCATCATCTTGTTGCTTGCTCATGATTTCACTGACCAACCAGTTACAATACATGCTGACTGTGGTAGCTCTGTCCTTCCGTGTTCCATGATGAGGCATGGATGTCCATCATCTTGTTGCTTGCTCATGATTTCACTGACCAACCAGTTACAATACATGCTGACTGTGGTAGCAATCAAACAGCAAGCCAGTTTCACTGTTTCCAAGATGCTCATGCCGAGGTGTTGGGCTATAAAAATCTGCCCTTTGACAAAGTCATTTATGTCAGGTTGATTACCACATTGGCCATGTGTATCTTCACTAGAATGGCTCGTCACATCCCTCTGCTCCACTTTCCTTATGGCATGATATACACGCAACTTCATCAGACGGCATTCAGTTTCCCAATGGAAGGGGGCAATGAGCAGTGGTCATAATATTTATCATAAGTCAGATTTTGACTATTATATTTTCTTTTTTTATTAATTTGAAGAAGTTGTCCTCATTGCTTTCTGTAACTTCATTTCCTCCCGATAATCTCCCCATATAGGACAATTTGTAGATATACCTCTGATGACTGAACCATTCTATCATTGATGATAAAATGTTTTGTATAAATCTTCAAGTAGAGGCAGTAAACTATAATCTGACAAATATTAGATAAATCTTATTAGCGACATTTAATGTACATACTGGGCATGAAATTTAAAAGTGAGTTAATATATCACTGACCATAGTGAACAAATAACTTGGGTTTATTTGATTTTCATGAAATTGGAAGTACTCCTTTTTTCACATGAGAAATGATCTGGCAAGTTTGAAAAAGAAATAAAAAAAGAAAGTTACCATTAGTTAGTTCCCAGAGGCAATGTAGTTTTACTATTACTATTACTATTACTCCGCGATTCACTAAAAGTGTGTGGCGGAGGGTGCATTGCACCTATCCAGGAAGGTAATGGTTTGGAAGGGATATACGGGATATGGCAGGAGGCGCCCATGGGCTATTGTGAGGAACCATCCCAGCATTCGCATGGAGTGATCTGGGGAAACCATGGAAAACCTAGATCAGGATGGCCGGAGTACTTTATCGAAAGCTACTCCTGTCGGATTTTGTTTTAGTCGCCCGGTAAATCCTTTCTATTCCTCTCTCTAATCGCTCGTGGAAAAAATGAGTACAGAAATGAATCGGCCCTGGCCCTGATTTCTCTTATCTTATTTTCATTCCGGGATATGAATGTTGCTGGTAGCAATATTTGTTTACTGTCATTCCGAAATACGTCAGTCGAGAATTTTTCAATTAGCTTCTGTCGAGAGCAACACCTTCGGTGCTCCAGGTCTTCCCAACCTAACTCCTTCAACATCGCACTTATGCCTTCCCTCCAACTATATATACCTGTAACGAATCGGGCGGCTCTTCTTTGGACCATCTCCAATGCCTCCATTAATCCCTTTTGATGGGGACCCCATACAGAGCAACAATATTCTAAGTGAGGCTGCACTAGTGACTTGTATGCAATCGATTTAACTTCCGGAGTGCATTGTTTTAAATTACGACCTAGAAATCGAAGCATATGATTTGCTTTCCCAATTACATTCTCAATATGCTCATTCCATGCCAAATTATTACGAATTGTTACCCCTAGGTATTTAACGGAATCTACTGTTCTAAGGACAGTGCCATTAATAGTACATTCAAAGCTAAATGGTGTCACCTTTTTACTTACAAGCATGAGTTGGCACTTTTTAGTGTTTAAGTCAAACTGCCAATCTTTACACCACGCAATTATTTTCATAATATCGTCTTGTAACAAAGCGCAGTCATCCTGGGTTGTGATTTCACGATAAATAATAGCATCATCGGCAAATAATCTTTTCATCCCCCTTATTATGTCGCACAATTCATTAATGTATATGAGAAACAACAGAGGCCCTATCACGCTTCCCTGAGGAACCCTGGACCTCACTTCAGTAAGTGATGAATGCTCACCGTCGAGAACTACACACTGTATTCTGCCCTCCAGAAAGTCTGCAACCCAGTCGCATATTTGTCTAGATATGCCGTAGCCACGAAGTTTCCTAAGTAACCTAGTGTGAGGCACAGTGTCGAATGCTTTTTTAAAGTCTAATAGAACGAAATCAACCTGGGATTGCTCATCTATAATATGGCTCAAGTCGTGAATTAAAAGAGCAAGTTGTGTTTTGCAGCATCAGCCTTTTCTGAATCCATGTTGATTTTTGTTTAAAAGCTCACCTTCATCCAAAAACCGCATGACATTTGAATAGATCATGTGTTCTAAAATCCTGCAAATTATTGAGGTTAACGAGATCGGCCTATAATTTTGAGGATCATTAACATTCCCATTTTGGAACACTGGACTTACAATGGCGGTCTTCTGTTCGGCTGGTATTTTTCCTTGATCCAAGGAGGCGGTATATAATTTCATCAAATACGGCGCAATTTCCTTTGCGTACCTAGAGTAGAATCTTGTAGGAATACTGTCTGGTCCGGGAGCCTTATTGGGATTTACATTCATAAGGAGTTTAGTTATTCCGTCGACATCGAGAACGAGATCATCCATAATTTTGTTGGTACGATTGTTTTCTGTCGTGAAAGCTTTTTTTAAATACATTATTCAAAATTTCTGCTTTCTCGACGCTAGTTTCTGATAATTCCCCATTTTCAGTAATCTGCGACGGCATGACCTTACGAGAGCCTCTTATTAATTTGACATATGACCAGAACTTTTTTGGATTAGTAATCAGATCTTCGGATAAATTTCTGACTTGGAATTCTTTAAACGCATCACGCATTGCCTTACGCACTTCCGCTCGCAACTGGAATAATTTAGCGCGATTAGACGAGTCACCCGACAACTTTACCGTGGCATGTAAACGCCTTTGCTTCCTGAGCAACTGTTTCACTTCCCTATTGAACCACAGGAAGTTCTTACTAACCTTAATAAACTTCGTGGGAACAAATTGATTTACTGAGGTGTAAAATGAAGACTACACTGCATCACCTGTTCTTACATCCAAGGAGTTTGTGCAATCAGTCAACTGTTTTAAGAGTGTATGATCTTTTGTCATAATTAATGCTAAACAACAAAGTTACATTTCAGCTCTACCCTTCCAATGTTTAACATCATCATCACAAGTATACTACTGAAGCATGTAGGCCACTTTTCCTACCCTCAGTGAAGAATACAGTTGAGAAAGGCTGTAGACAAGCAATTTGGTGCTGCCCGTACAGTGTTTGATCAAATGTTACAACAAATATTCAAAAAAAAAATAACAGTGCATACATCACACCGATACTTCATAAACGTCAATTGGAAGCACAATGTCATCAAAGGTGTAGTCCTTGAGAAACCAGGTGTCAGAAGCATTGATGCCTTAATTGTAAGTTGTCGGATGGATTGGAGTTGTCCGTTGTATGAGTGATACCAGGCTATCTTGCCAAATCTTCTATGATGAACTTTGCTCCAGAACAAGATCTCAGGATGCTCCTTTTAAGCAGTATAAAGATCAGTTTAAACAAAGATTCAGGTATAGTCAATGAGCTTGGGATCAATTCGCTGAAGATCATACACTTAGGCACAGCACAATCCATGCCTCTATTGATCACTTTGATCAAGAATGGTGAAGACATGGAGACGCCAAATGACCAACATGGGAGATGTGACAATCTTCACCATTTTGTGGCCACATGTATCATCACTAGAATGGTTCCCCATATGCCTCTGCTCCACTTACACTGCATGATATACCTGCAACTTCTTCAGATGGCATTCATTCCCCCAGCAGGAAGGGAGCAATGATGAGTGGTCATAATATTTTATCATAAGTGCAGATTTTGAGTAATATATCTTCTTTCTCCCCTCAATTTTAAGAAGTTGTCCTTGTCACTTTCTGTAACTTGGTTTTTCCCAACAGTCTGTCAGGACAGTTTGTGGTTATACTTCTGAAGGCTGAACTGTCCAATCATTGATGAAACATGTGGCCACAAAATGGTGATGATTGTCACATATTCCATGTTGGTCGTTTGGCGTCTCCATGTCTTCACCATTCTTGATCAAAGTGATCAATAGAGGCATGGATTGTGCTGTACCTAAGTGTATGATCTTCAGCAAATTAATCCCAAGCTCATTGATCTATACCTGAATCTTTGTTTAATCTGATCTTTATATTGCTCGCTTACAATGGACAACTCCACTCCATCCAATGACTTAACAATTAAGGCTTCAATGCTACTGACCCAGTTTCTCGAGGACTACACTTTCGGTGACATTGTGCTTCCAATTGATATTTACGATGTATCGAAGTTTCTGCTGTGAAAGCATTCCAATTTTTTAGATAACAGTGGTACAGGTCCATGTTTCACAGCCATAAGACGGTGTTGAAATGATAATTACTTCATACACCACAAATTTAGAATGCACTGTTATTTTTTTCCGAAAATATTCGTTGTAACAGTTGATCAGAAACTATATGGGCGGTACCAAATTGCTTGTCCACAGCCTTTCATAACTGCATTGTTCATTGAGAGTAGGACATGCTCTAGTGGTATACTTGTGATGGTGATGTTGTACTCTGGAAGGATAGTCTCAGAGTAGAGTTGAGCATGCTACTCTGTTGGTTAGCATTGATGCTGAGGACAAAAAATCATATACACTCTTAAAACGGTTTATTTATTGCTGCAACTCTTTGGGTGTAAGAACAGGTGATGTGGTATCATCTTCATGTTATTCTTCAGTAAAGCTTTTAAAACTACATTGTCTTTCGGGACTAACTAGAAACTAGCATTTCTTTTTTTCTTACTATTTCAAATTGGTCAGATCATTGCCTATGTTGAAAAAAATAGTACTTCCAATTTCACGAAAACCAAAAGAACCAAAATTATTTCTTTACTGTGGTCAGTGATGTATTAACTCACTTTAAATTTCATGTTCAGTATGTGCATTAAATGTCGCTAATAAGATTTTCTAATATTTGTCAGATTATAGTTTATTGCTGCTACTTGCAGATTTATACGAAACATTTTATTGTTCAGTTTTAATTGGCAAAGCTTCTTTCAGTTATTTCAGACTTCTTAACCATAGCAAAACCATGACCCATACACAAACTAAGAAGTGACAATATTTTGCACCATCACATATAAGATAAATACACAAAAGTTTGTCATTAATACTAAATCTCTTGTATCAGCAATTAAACAGAAAGAAGCCATCATAAAGCTTACAAGAAAATTCCCACTCTGAAATTCTCAGTGCTGTTATATTTTAAAACTATATTACACTCGACACATACTTACATGCCAATAGTCATCAAAGAGCAGGACACAAAATGTACAGGTAGCACCTACTAGCTTCAAAAGTGTATAAACACCTAGCTGTGTGCAGTGTCTGTAGGAGTGTCTTGTGAAATGCTTCCCACTACTAAGCATTAATTGAGTTTCTGTTTGAAATTATAACTGGAAGCAAATGCATTCAGAAGTGGTTGTGAAATTTAGGATTCCACATCCCACAGTGCCATAGTTGTATGGTGAGTACCTCAGAGGTGGTAGAATATCACACATGGGACATTTCAGTGAGTGATGACATGTCATCACATGATTAAGACTTGTGATGGATGAGCAGAATTTATGTGCCAGCAGACAGAATACACTGCACAATCTACCAACAGGTGAAAGATACTGCATTAAATTAGATGGGATATGAGAGCAGAAGTCTGACTCATGTGGCTTTACTCATAGCATTGCTGTTAATTCATTTTCTGCAGTCATGAACACTTACCTTTGGTCTAGATGACTGGGAGAAGGTAACTGGTTCTGGTGGGTTACGTTTCTAGATGTTTATGAGACCATACATTCAGATTTTCAACAATGCACTATGTAACGTGTTGGTAATTCCATTAAGGTTTTGGGCATGATTGCCTCACACTGAATGGTTCATCTGGTCAGTCTGAAACATCTCTTGACAAGAAATCACAATGCTCAGCTGCTTGGTGGCCATTTGCAATTCTTTATGCACTTCACGTATCCCAATAATAATGGAATGTTCTAGGATGATAATGGATGTCACCAGGATCAAATTGTGTATGATTAGTTTGAGGGAGCCTGAATATGAATTAAGACAGGTTCTTCTCCAAAGAAACAGTTTCTGGATGCTAAAGTTTCTACTTTCTTAAACTGTCAGGATTAGTGAATATGCTCTCCAGTATCCCATTACTTTTAGTATTTTAGTGTATTCTCATTATTTCATCCATATAGAATATAGGTTCCCAAAGTAAGGGGTACTATGTCTCTATCGCTGCCTTTTAGAGTGAAAACCTTTTTTCTAACCTCACATACATAGTGCGTTTCCTTTGAGAAATGTCATTGTTAGTATTGAGAAGTAGGCATTTACCTTTTTACTAATAAATTGTGGCAGGGGGAAGTGGGGGCATGGGAAAGTATCTTTTGATGGTAGTTTGGAGTGGTAACAAAACTTTGGGAAGCCCTATTCTAGAGGCTTCTTTTACAGTGATGTGCTACCCTATTGTTGAATCTCTTAGTGTCAATGGTTAATTATAAGTAGGGAATCTATTAATGTTGCCTTTGACTTTTGGAAGAGAAAGTAGTCAAATTGGATAAGATCAGGATTGACTATTGTCTTAAGCATGGCCTAGAAATATCTAAGTGTGAATGTTGTGTGCATGGATGCAGTAGCAATCATAAAGAATCAATTTGTTTACCTTCTAATAAACAAGACTTTTTTCCTCCATGAAAACTAATGAAGTTTTATGAATTTAAGCTGATGATAGATTTTTCCATCTTGAACTGCAGTTAAATGTTTAAAATTATGATCACAAATTATAATGTAATTGAGCTTGTGAGGAAACTTGTCAGTACAGATTATCAAAAAATATTTAAAATTATAATGTCATATATTTTTTGTTCATCCTGATCTTTGAAAGATTATATGATGTACAAAAGCAAAGACCACTAGCAAAAAGTAGACTTGAAAGTTTGCAATGAGTTCTGGAAAAGCAGTTGTAGAATGTATTGTATCTTGGATGGATTTGAAAGTATTCAATTAAATCTGCTCTTTAGTGGGAAAGCTATTTGTACATTCAAGTGAAATTTCAAAAGCTGATTTTGCACTTGGAGGACATAAAAATAATCTGCTTTAGGACTGATCAAAAAATATGTTCTAATACTATAGTAAAATCGATATTGTTTAAGTTGGTAGATGTGGGATTCTGACTCGAAAGCTTCTGGAAAAGGTAGGATTTTTACCATAATATATTATAGATAATGTTTTATTATTCAGCTGAATTAATGAAGGTTAAAGAATTTACTCACCATTAATTAATTATTAATGGCCACCTTCACTAACTGTCATTGCTTTAAAATACAATGATGGAATATATTATGGATACTGTTATGTAACTTAAATTAATTAATGATGGTGAAAGAATATACTCATTAGTAATTAATTATTCATGTCCACCACCACCAACTGTTATTGCTTGAAAACAAAATGTTGGAATCAAAATGTTTCATGTCTTTGGTGATAACATGTATGTGCCCAAGGTTGTTAGGTTACTGTTGTGTGGCAGGGTCTTCCAGGCAAGCCAGGACCAATGGGAGAACCAGGAATACCCGGGTGGCCAGTAAGTGCCTAGCAAAAAAATGTCTAGTCTGCTCACATTTATGGTTTTCAGCAGAATATTTTACACTATCTCAATTACTAAATTTCTGATTTATTGTAACACTGCTATTTTTCAATTGGTCCTTGCCTTTAACTAAATTGTAAGTCCCAGCTAGATTTAAAAGAAATAGGGCAAACCAGTGTACCAGTTATGCTGCAAGAAGATTTTATGTAATTGTTTGTGGTAACTTAGTTGAATGTGGAAGTGCTCAGTTTTGTTTTCATTTCCCTTATTGATAGAAAACCACACAATAGGAAATGCTCCAAAGGAATAAACAAATAAACATGTGATTCAGTCATTATTGCAGCTATTATCACACCAAAGATCTCTTCAGAAGAGCTTCATAATACATGCACACTGACCATGAGAACTGAGTATGGTGTGAAGTCACCATCAGTTGCAATCAGAGCCTCTAGACATTATGGCACTGAATTAAAGAGGGCCTGGATATACTGCTGGAGAAAACACTGCCATGTGGTTTGTGGATGTGTCCATAAAGCATTGGCAGTGGTTGTATGAGAACCAGAAAGAATTAATTGCCGACTGACTATATCCCAGGCTAACATGCAGACAAGAGAAGCATTGGTATCCACCATTCTTAGAAGTAGGCTTACACATTCATCGTTACATATGGCCAGGTATTGTCATTGTGAAATAGGGCATGTGGAGTTTACTGCAGAAGGGGCAGTGTGGATGAAGTTGTGCTGTCAGGTACGGCCATAGAAACAAGGTGGTGGTCATACCACGTTAAGGTTAGATTGTATGGTTTAGGGTCTTCTTGTCACTGTGTGTGACCCTCTTCCATCCACTGGTTTCACACTTGTATTACTCTCTTAGCAGCCTACCTTGTATGAGCTTTAGTGTCATGGAATGATAACCGTATATCCCGGAAACCTATCAATCTGTCACATTCGAACTCTCACATGCTGATATTTCACCCTTTGATATTGAAGGGCCATACCAGCTTTACTGGCATATTTCCACTTAGTTTGAAGGCTCTGCACTGACTTATTGTGACATACGTTGACCACTCTAGTCACAAAACAGGGTGCTGCTGGGTCTACATGCACACCATTTCTCTGAAATCCTAATTACTTACTTATGATTCCACTATTCTACACATCCTTCGATTCTGGAGTGATTCAACCTGTTCCACTTGGGTGTTGCAATTTTTCACAAATAGTAGGGTAGAATAACGCAGAAGCAAACAATGAAATGGGTCATTTGTTACATCTTTGTTATAGACCTTTGTAATAGATGTCAAAATGCACAGTTATTTTTGGGAGCTTTTGAACTTGTTACCAACTTGTGTCAAGAATGTTTAGAACATACTACTTACATTCTTACAACATGTCACATGTATTTTTTGTTTTTACACTGTACCTTCAGTATGAAATCTCATTCAAATATAAAGAAATGTCAGTTTATCAAACATTTACTCCTCATACATTTTCAAAATAAATTCTGCCATAGCGTGGGTCAGTTATTCATCATGTTGATCTATTAAATTCAAAAGAAATGCTTTTGAGCCTTAAATTCAGGAGCAGTGAAGAGTCTAAAATCGAATTAATGATACTGGAAATTTTCAAAATGTGTGCCCTTATTTAAAAAGTTCTGCTCTTAATTTTCAAAGAAACTTAGATGCCATTAAATGAAACTATGTGGCACATCCAGGACTGAGGCATGTCACATGTAACCAAAGGGATAAAATAATCTACTCTCTTACTTATTTATGGTGTTTATTATTATCCCCTTATATAAAACGCTAACGTGGAGTCTGGATGCGTCATCTATAGCTGCTTCTGCTATTGGCTAGAGAACGGCCAATCATCAACCACCATATTACATTCGTACCATCATCTTGCTTTTCGTTTATTTACAGCTAGATGCAGACATTCATATAAGGAGAAGGAGATTCAATATTTACGCTATTTTATCTGTATCAGTTAGACGCAGAAATTCATGTAAGGAGAAGGGGATTCAATATTTACGCTATTTTATCTGTATCAGTTATCAAAACTAGGTTAAACCATAACCTAAGATTTTTTTTTTTTGCAGACGATAAGACACAATGAAGTTTATTAAAAACTAAGAGAAACGTACGTAATCGCGCAATGTATCGGTCAAATAAATAACAGTTATCCGTTTTCGAAATTATAAAAATGCATTTATTTAAATAAAATATACCCAATATTCTGATAATCTAACCAGAATAGGTACTCGTATCACGAAAGATATAATTAAAAATGATTTCAATGATAATTCGCAATTCAACAACGATATTCTTGCAGCCATATAGCGGCAAGCAGGGACAGAAAATTAATGCGAGGCAATCATACGTTACAAAGTTACAATTGGTACGTTCGTTTAAATTTACATGTTTCTTTTTGTTTATTTATGACAACTAGATGCAAAAATTAATGCAAGGAGAAGAGTATTCCATGTTTGCGTATTTTATCTGTACCAGTTATAAGAAAGTGGTTTAAAACATAATCTAAGAATGTTTTTGGCAGCAGATAAGAAACAGTGCAGTTAATTAAAAACTCAGAGAAAGTTTACACCAAATTTACGAATCGCGAAGTGTATCACCCAGATAAATGACAGTTGTTTGATATTATACTTTCCATCATTAAAGTAAAAATCATTTATCAAAATAAATCATAGTCAAATACTCCGATAATCTAACCACAGTACGGTACTCATATCGCGAAGATATCATTAAAAATAGTCGATATTCGCTTTTCCATACAAGCTTTTCCAAAATAAATTCAGACTACCACCATAGGTGCTACCTGTCGTTATTCATATGAGGGTAATAAAAGCTATGATTTTCGAATGCAATGTTAATGGATGGTTGGGGCTAAGTTGATCAGAATCGCAACTGACACATTTTGTTGCAGGCATAATTCGCTCTGGAAATGAGTTTACAAACCATTTAAACTGCTTTCATAAACGCCATGTTACTGGAAGTATTATTTATTGCGGGGGGGAAAGAAGTTCAATATTTATCGTGCTGAATTGTGCCTGGACCAGGAATAAAACTGATATTACATTGACAGCAAAAGTTTTTGTGGGATTCCTAATTTGTTTTTAATTTTATTGGTTCTATACTTCCATCGTCATTAATTCAATACAATTTACTACTCTATCGCTATGTGAACTTTAAATGATATATATAAAACATTACAAAATCCAGGCCCTTAGCATATATAATAACAATTCATATAATAAAACCAATTGAAAAAAAATGAACTGCCAGGATATTGCATTCAAACCGTCATTTTTGATGGGCTCGAAGCTATTAATTATAATTAGAAAGGATGGAAAAATTAACCCCATTACTTATTATTGGTTTGTTCAAGTTATAACTATAAAGAAGTCAGTCCGTTATATTTCAAACAGTTTTAAAAATTTTACTAGTGTGCTTCAGTTTTCTCCTCAAGGAACTACATTGAAATTATCTCGTACCTGAAGATGCAAGGTTCTTCTTTTCGCAATATCTAGTATTCGTAGTAACCGATCTATGCCTTACTAAACCTCCATTAGCTTCTCTGTTGATCTATCACCATAGTAACCTACACTTTCTTTTTCTTTTCTCTAAGAGCAAACATTATCGAATTTTGTTCATGCTCAAGGAACAAAATATAATTCCCTTATAAAAATATTTCTGTTGTTTCACAAGATGAAGAAGGAAGACCGGGACAAACACAAACACTTTATTATACTTCAGTAAAAAATCCTTAGTCATCTTAGAGGTGAGATACATGGCAAGGGGAATGATGTATACATATCGAGACCTATATGTATTAGCCAAAGATTAGACAAAAGAGAAGTGTGGAGAAGGTAATGATGATGGTTGGAGAAAGTTGACCATCAGTAATAATGGGAAAGTATAATCTCTGTAATAACCAGTCAAAGTAAAATAAATTTTCTAAAAGCATATTTTGGATTTGTTTAAAAACAACTAACTGTATATTTGTAATAGTATATGTGACAGGTTTACTGGTATGGCCTTAACCTAGGTTAAGCCAAGGCGATGTCTAGTGACTAGATGTGTTGGAAGGCCAGTTCCCATCTACATAGCTTCAGAAGGTAGTATTGTTACACTTGGATATGTATAAATCCTTCCAATTGCCGTATGTCTCACTTGTAACGTGACTAAGAATTAGATAGGATAGCAAAAAAATACCCATCACTTACTACAGATGAAGACAGGAGAGTGAGAAGAACACATAAAAAACACACACAAAAAAACAAATTGCACAATATTTCAGCATGAGCCTTAATCATGTGAGAGGCAAGACATATGGCAGGGGGAAAGATGTGGTCACATCCCGACCCGCCACATGAATCTACATCTACATCTACATATATACTCTGCAAATCACAAAACTGTGGGTGGCAGAGGGTGCTCAGCACCAAACCTAATCTCTTTGTTGTGCATTCCAATCCTAATGGTACGAGGAAAAAAGGAATTCATATAAGAATCAGTGCGGCACCTTATTTCTCTAATTTTATCTTTCCTGTCATGCCGACCCAAATAGGTTGGTGGACGAAGTATTTCACTACACTCGTAAGTGAAAGTGGGAGTACGCATGTTTACCAATAAGTTTATACGAAACGTGTGTCGTCTATCTACCAGAGACTCCCAGCCTAGTTTACTAATCAGTTCCGTAACGCTTTCATAAGGACTGTAGCAAGCGGTCACGAATCTAGCGGCTCTTCTCTGTACTTTCTCTGTACTCTCAATCAGCCCCTTACGAAACGGATCCCAAATGGCACAACAATAGTCCAAATGTGGACGTACAAGAGATTTGTACGCTATCTCCTTTGTTTGTTCATTACAATTTTTCAAAATTCGACCTAGGAACCGCAGCCTAGAATTAGCTCTACCTACCAACGTATTAATATGTAAGTCCCATTTCATGTTCCTTTGTACTGTTACTCCCAAATATTTCATAGAATCGACCACATCAATAACTGAACTGTTTACCTCGTATTTCTGAACAATTGGATTCTTTTTGTTAGTTATGCTCATTATCTTACACTTTTTACAATTTAGTGTGAGTTGCCACTCAGCGCACCATGCCAAAATAACATCCAGATCACGCTGAATTGCTAAACAATCGGCCAAATTCCTTGAATAAAACAAAAGTGGGAACATGGGCTGGGGATGGCATTGCAGAGGGTGGGAGGTTAAGGTTGACCAATGGAACAAAGTAATCTTTGTATAGCATAATTCAAAAAGTTATTTTTATAATTTTATTTAGATCAGTTATAGGCAGAAATAAATGGAGGTATATATAATATATATACTGTATATATATGAGGGTGAGTCAAATGAAAACCTTAAATATTTTTTAAAAATATTATTTACTGTGCAGAAGTGGTACAAAGCTATATCACTTTTCAACATAATCTCCCCCACACTCAATGCAAGTCTTCCAGCACTTACAAAGTGCATAAATTCCTTTAGAAAAAAATTCTTTGGTAGTCGCGCAACCACTCATGCACCGCATGGCGTACCTCTTCATCAGAACGGAACTTCTTTCCTCCCATTGCTTCTTTGAGTGGTCCAAACATATGGAAATCACTTGGGGCAAGATCTGGTGAGTATGGTGGAGGAAGACATTCAAAATGCAGGTATGTGATTGTTGCAACTGTTGTACGGGCAGTGTGGACCCTTGCATTGTCATGTTGCAAAAGGACACCTGATGACAGCAATCCACGTCGCTTTGATTTGATTGCAGTCCGAAGATGATTTTTAGGAGATCTGTGCATGATGCACTGGTGACAGTGGTCCCTCTAGGCATTTAATGCTCCAAAATGACACTCAAAATGCAGGTATGTGATTGTTGCAACTGTTGTACGGGCAGTGTCGGCCCTTGCATTGTCATGTTGCAAAAGGACACCTGATGACAGCAATCCACGTCGCTTTGATTTGATTGCAGGCTGAAGATGATTTTTAGGAGATCTGTGTATGATGCACTGGTGACAGTGGTCCCTCTAGGCATGTAATTCTCCAAAATGACACCTTTTTCGTCCCAAAAGCGAGTCAGCACAATCTTCCCTGCTGATGGTTCTGTTCGAAACTTCTTTGGTTTTGGTGATGAGGAATGGCGCCATTCCTTGCTTGCTCTCTTCGTTTCCGGTTGGTGGAAGTGAACCCAGGTTTCGTCCCAGTAATGATTCTTGCAAGGATGCCATCACCTCCTCGTTCAAAGCGCCGAAGAAGTTCTTCACAAGCATCAACACGTCATTCTCTCATTTCAGGAGTCAGCTGCCATCTTGCAGACACTTTGGTGAAACTGGAGCACATCATGCACAATGTGGTGTGCTGAACCATGACTAACCTTTAAACATGCTGCAATGTCATTCAGTATCACTCAGCAGTTTTCATCACTATGGCTTCAACTGCTGCAAGGTTCTGTGGAGTCTCAACTCGTTGTGCCTGAACTGGATGAGGAGCATCTTCACTGAAGTCACACCATTTGCGAACTTCCTACTCCATTTGTAGACTTGCTGCTGTGCAAACATGGATCACCGTACTGAACCTTCGTTCTTCAATGAATTTCAATAGGTTTCACACCTTCACTACTCAAAAACCGAATAACAGAACGCTGTTCTTCCCTGGTGCAAGTCTCAAGTGGGGCAGCCATATTTATACTGATACTGTGACAGTATTTGTGCATCTGCACTATGCTGCCACCTACAGGCCGTTCTGCACGCTGCTTGTAGCACGCTTACCAACTTACAGGATAACGGCGCGAAATTTCTATTTTTTATTACAAATTTAAGTTTTTCATTTGACTCACCCTCGTAAAAACCTACCAACATATCCTTGACACCAGACACACCCCTGACCTAAACCTATGCTAAACCTGTCACTTACTATCTTTCATTTCATTTTACAACTCTTTATGATATTAGCTTACGAGGGGGAGGGAGGCCTGCACATAAACAGCCTACACCAGTGATGGGCAAACTTTTTAAGGGAGAGCCACATATAAAAAATTATCTAGGTGGGCCGAAAATTTTTTTTTTTTTTTTTGTAAGTGATAAACTTTATTTTTGATTTTTACATCACACACAACTTATATTATTTGCTACAATGGTAAAAAAAACCTTAGAAAAAAGTTACAAAAATTGATTATTCTTTAGAAGAGTAGGAAGGTGCATGTGACAGATGAAACTGTGACTGAGCTTCTAAAAGTTGTTCATAATCTGGTAGAAACTGGATTAGCTGATTCGCAGTAGTAAGAGCTAAATGGTGATCAGTCAATCGGTTTCTAACGCTGTTTCTGCGAAGCTTCATAGTAGAAAACACCTGTTCACAGATGTAGGAAGATGCAAACATCGCAATTATCTTCTGAGCGTGAGATTTCAGGTTTGGGAAACTTGATTTTGACAGAGCCTTGTAGAGAAACTAGTTGCTTCAATTCAGTATTACATTGCAACTCAATCAGTTCGAGCTGCAATTCTGGTTTGACTGATTCACAATCCAGATTAAAATGGCATCTAAAAATGTCCAAGGTCATGTTCGATAACTTTGAAGTCTTGGAATCTTCGTTCAAATTCTTCATGAAGACATTTCAAGCTTTTCTCATAGCTCCTAAGTTTGTCTTCCCTAACTGGAAAATGAGTAAAGTCTTTCTTGACTAGTTGTTTGGAGAATAGATTCAATTGCATTTTGAAACCCTTGATATGACTCCAACTATCATGGATTAATTGATTTCTTCCCTGGAGTTTAAGGTTCATGGTGTGAGAAGATCTGTAAAAAATGCAAAGTCCGAAAGCCATACAATATCTTTCAAATGTTCACACTCGTCCATTCCTTTTTCTTCCATGAAAGAGATTATTTCGTCTTTTAGAGCCCAAACTCGTTCGAAAACCCGTCCTGCACTGAGCCACCTTACTTTAGTGTAGTAAAGTACATCAGAATATTCAGATTGCAATGAGTCAAGAAACTCTCGAAATTGTCTATGATTGAGTGCTCGAGAACGAATGCTATTAACAAGCTTAACAACAGCATCAAGCACATGTTTCATGTCTAGAGCAGATTTACACAGAGCTTCTTGATGTATGACACAATGAAAAAACACAACTTCGTTCCCAGGAAATGATTCGTTAAATATGCCTACAAAACCAGATTTCGTCCCTATCATATTCGGTGCTCCATCAGTAGTAATGTTACAAATATTGATCAAAGGTACTTTCAAAGACGTGATAGTTTCTTGAAATTCTTGAAAAATGTCTGATCCTTTTGTCGTTCCCTTTAATGAACGCATGCAAGCTAATTCTTCAGTAACACAAAAGTTGTCATCAATACCTCTTATAAATATCAGTAACTGAGCTGTGTCAGTTATGTCCGTACTTTCATCCAACAAAAGAACAGAATTTAAACTCTTTGACTCTAGTTGTGAGACAAACTGCTTATCAATTACTTCAATTCTAGAAGTAATTGTTGTTCGAGACAAACTTACTGTCTCAAAATCCTTTGTTTTGTCAGGACACAAAATGTCACATACTTGGAGCATACAAGTTTTAACAAATTCGCCGTCAGACAATGCTTTGTTACTTTTTGCAATATTGTATGCTACAACGTAACTAGCATGTGTAGCTAGCTTTTGAGAACAGCTTAATATTTTGCTGACCTGACAGTTTTTTACGTAGGCTTTTTGCTTCCGATCTTCTTCGGTCATAGTTTCATAAGTGGCGTTGTTATGTTTTGTCATAAAGTGTCGTGAGAGGTTGAATTCCTTGAATACGGCTACAGCTTCATTGCAAATGAGGCACACAGGTTTATCCTTAATTGAAAAAGTATTTCCAAGTCCACTCAGATTTAAAAACACGGCATTCTGAATCAACTTTACCTTTTTATTGCCATTGTAATGATCAAAAATGTAAAAAAACACTAGCAACAAAGGAAAACTATAGAAACACAAGCCAAACACACAGCCGCAGAGATGACTTGACACAGGGCCGGATTAAGACAGCGTGGGGCCCATAGCAAACATGAAGAAGGGGCCCTTGATTTTTGCAGTCCGGGGAAAAATTATAGAGCCAAAAAAAAGAAGAAGAAGGTCGCCCATCTAGCCTAGGTGCGGGCCCCCCCTAGGAGGCGCAGGCCCCCTAGCAGGCACAGACCCCCTAGCAGGCGCACGTGGTTAATCTGGTACTGACTTGACACTGACCAGAGACAGACACTGACTACACTGTCTGAACTGCACTGACCTTGAGAACAGACTAAACGACAATGGTAGCGCCCGAGTCATTCCGAACTTAGCCCAGCAACACGCGCATTGCACTCCACATCCCCATGCTACCGATCTACAGACACATACTACATCACTACGCAAACTCAGTTAATATTAGATGCGATAATACCATACTGAAAACGCAATAAGAAGGAAACATTCTATTCTAGCTATGCAGAAAATACATTTTGTCCTATGTGTAATTGTAGGGTTATTCGAAACCATGTCGCGGGGCGGATTGACTACCCGAAGTGCCGGACTTGGCCCGTGGGCCGTACTTTCCCCATCACTGGCCTACACGAATGTAGTTGTGGGCAGCAGCTGGTAAAGATATGAACTATATGTATAATAACAGACTCTTTGTGGTATTATCTTATCTATCCACCTAGATGTCCTTTCCAGATATCTTTGTAGTACTTCACAATCATAACTTGTTTTAATCCTATAATGTGATGTTATGTTATATACAAAAAAACTTAATTTTGTCTATAATCCACCAAATCAACTATTCATTAGAATAATGAACATCAGTGGTCTCCATTACATTAATTTGTTAACTTCCAACTCTTTTGACAATGTGTTTTCTTCTGTAACCGTTTGTTCCCCTCTTCAGACCATCTTCACTTAGTAATTCACTTTTTCAGCGAAAAAAATGATGTATTCTCATTTATCACCATTCTCTGGCCCACTCTGTCAATTGTCTTGGCGAAATCTAGTGATACACTATTAACTTGATCTCTATTATCCATTTCACCCTCCAACAAATATTTACATAAATAATTCACCTAAACCTATTTTATTGATCTCTGAATCACTTTATTTTCTCATATAGATATCTGTTGTGTTTCTACATCAAGCTCCCTTTCATGATCTTACCACTGAGGCCAAAATTCAACCCTATTAATCCCCCCCATTTTTTTGACTTTTCAAGTTGTTTTGTATTTAACAAGTCTCCACAGTTGCCATATTTAAGCCCTACCAACAATGACCATGCCTCTGAACTCCTTCTCTGTTCTTGTAGTACACTTTATCACCCTTAGGAAAACATCACTGCCAAGTAGTCCCTCTTTTAATCAAGATGTTTCTTTTTTCTTTTTTTTAATCATCCAAACTAAGTTAAAAAATTATGTTAATTTATTCAATTCAATCTGATAACTGACTTTGATATTTTCTCACCATCACCCCCAAACCTCCTTATTGCAACTTCTTCCTTACTGTTTCATTAACTTCATTTACTTCTTTTTTAACTACAGAGTGGAAGAAATACCATAAGGTGATATTTATATCGAAAGGATAGGCGAAGTATACGCACCTCTCACCAAAGGTTAATGGAGGAGGGCAGGGGGGGGGGTGAAATTTCCACAGATACAACAAACACAATATTTGGGCCATATCCTTTAAGAAAAAGAATCTTGCGACCGATCTCTCACAGCCAACCCAACCATAGGAATGAAGGTTTTCACTGTTACGATTGGACTTGGGGTGATATGGATGGTTGGGCAACAACAATATCAATGGAGATGTTAATCATTGAAAGAAATTACTCAAAATAAAATAAAAAGGGGTCAGGGAAAGAGGTGAAAAATTATATATATATATAAATGTAAAAGGGAGTAGTAGTGATATAAACTATGAAAATAAGGAAGGATAGCGAAAATAACCAATACTAGTCGAGTGTGGGATTGCTTCACACACACATCTTGGGATGTAAGTGGCAACCGGTTTCACCAGAGATTATACCAGCATGCCACCAGGAAGCAGCACTATGTCAGGTCCATCTCCTACCTGCCCACCACTCCTCCTCATTTTACCCCACAGGGGTGGTGGACGGGCAGGTCAGGCTGGCTCTCCTGGTGGAGGGGAGCACCCAGAGCCAAAGCCCAGTGCCGCGGTGCAAAACCAGGGTGCACTGCTGGAGTGAGTAGTGCTCCCAGCAGGGGCCAGCACTGGGACTGAGTCGCCTTCGCGCAACAACAGCGAGTGAACGTCAGCAGTCCGCAATGTGGTCTTGTTGACCTGCCACCAGGGTGCAGCCATAATGCAGTCACGCCCCCATTCAAGCACAGAAGCTAGTCTACTTCTACATCTATTGCCGCAAGCAGATAAATCTTTGCTAAACGGCATGACAACTGAGCAACTTGGCAAGCTAAGTTTCACCAAGGAAAACATTGAAGCCTTCCTTGCACAAGAGCATGTTACAGGCAGTGCATGGAATCCACCACATCACAAGGCCACTCTCCAAAAGCGCCTTCTGTCACCAGGAAACTGATGCTCCTGAGGACGAGCAATGGCCAATCTACTTCATAATATGAACCACCGAAGGGGTGCGTGATTGGCACGATGAAGATATACTGAAAAATGGTGGATCACTTTATCTCAAAGGCCACAGTGCACCACAAGAGATGGAGCTACACATTGAAGTCTATTACAAGTGTGTCAGGTAGAGACTACCAACTGAATTTGGGATTTTGTATGCAGCCTTAAGTGGCAGTGATGAGGAGGCACAACACATGGTGCGAATACACAAAAATTTTACGGAGGACTGATACAGAAAAATCCCATTTCCATGTGTTTTGATGCATATTTCAACCAAGAAAAGTATCTGCATGACTCTGTATTTCCTCTACTGACACCTACTCACTTCGCTCAACCAATAGGGCATCGCCAAGAGGAGAGACACCAATGCAAGACACAACCCGGCAAGGAAGACACATCACAGACCACACCAATTCCAAATGCAAGCTCCTCATCATGTCAGGACACACCGGAGGCACCACACACTTACTCCTTCAAGTTGGTGGACCTATCAAAAATCAGCAACAGCCTAGAAGTCTCGAGCAGCCTAGCTGAACCTGACAATCAAGAAGAGTGGCAAACCATAAACGAAACCCAAGAAAGCACTCCGATGACTATATCACAGAGGTCACAAACCAAGATGCTGGTAGATGCCACCGGGTCGAAAACCTGGAAGGGGACACGCTCAAGAACTTCCAAGTAGTTATTCAGCCATGGAAGAAGGTGAAAAGTGGGGAGCACTTTACCTAAAAATGTGTTACATGGCAGTAGAGGTGGGCGCCGCTTACCAAAATCTCGGCGGCGGCGCGCCGAACATTTTCAGCCGGCGGCGGCGTAGCGCCGGCGGTGTGACTACTTTATATATGATACTAGACGACCCATGCTAAAATTTCGCTAGTAAAATACGATGAATAGTGAGGTTGAATGCTTGTAGTATAATGAAGAGTAGAACAGCACTTTTGTAGCAAATATTTATTTATTTAGTGTAATAGGTACGCATCAAAACATATTATGAAACAGTTTGGAAAATTTAAAACACACTGTATGTACGACAAACTGCACACAGCATATCAACATCTCTATGATATGTGTTGCTGTGCGAATAAAATGTTTACATTGAAATAGTATAGCAAAATAAAAATGCTTTCCGTAACAGAAAAAAAAAATCCGGAAAGCTACTTATTGTATATAAAAAAGTTTATTGACATCTCTGTGATATCTGCTGTTGCAATCTAGGGACTTGGCTCTGAACTGTCTCATATGGGCGACCACTTTAAGCATCAAATTCCGAAAAATTCTTTCTTAATTTACAATTTTACCTAATTTGACACCTTAAACTTTAAAACAATATGTCATTTATCGATTTCGGTTAGATATCGAAGGAGATAAATGGCTCCTAATTTTTTTAAAAAGTTGTAGAAATAATATTGATACTTTTGCCCTTTAAGGGTCGAATTCCAAAAAATTACTTTCATAAAAAATGGTGACAAAGCGCACACCTTGGTCTTTAAAATGATACCTCATTTCTCCATTTCGGTTACGACAAAAAAAGTTTTAGAAATGGTGATTTTTTTGCCCCTTGAGGGTTGAACTTGTAGAAAGTTCGTTCTTAAAATATGATGTGACCAAAGCGGATACTTTAATATTTTAAACGATGCATTTATTGATTTCGGTTTGGTATCAAGGAGATGTGTTGTAGAAATATTAATACTTTGTCCTTTAAAAGGTCGAATTTTGAAAAATTTCTTTCTTAAAATATGGTGTAACCAACCGAAGACCTCAGTCTTTAAAATGATACCTCGTTTATCAATTTTTTTTAATTATCAAGGGAGATAAATGACTAGACACAAAAAAGCATTTGAGAAATATTGACATTTTGGCCCTTTAAGGATCAAATTACGAAAAATTGTTTCTTAAAATATAATGTGACCACGGCAGAGACTTTAATCTTTAATATGATACTTCATTTATCTATATTGGTTAGATATGAAGGGAGATAAATGGCTCGTGACACAAAAACGCATTGCAGAAATATTGATATTTTTGCCCTTTAAGAGTCGAATTCAGAAAAATCCTGTCTTAATATGTGATGTCACCAAACCAAAGATCTTAATCTTTAAAATGATACTTCATTAAACGATTTCAGATAGGTATCCAGGAGATAAATGACTCGTAACACAAAAAACAGCATTTTAGAAGTATTGACATTTTTGCTCTTTAAGGA
>JARYHS010011408.1:7145070-7340958 GCA_031002005.1 Vandiemenella viatica | reverse complement strand
CCAGAACATAAAGCACATACGCTTTATCATCTTTATTAATAATCCCATATTTCTCAGTCACCAAGGTCGAAAATCCCTATTGCAGTTCTCTAGGTTCTTTTTTTTTTTAAATTTTATTTAACAAATTATCCATTTAAATATTTGTACATGTAACTCAAACAATAGACAATAAGTTGTGTTAACGAAATTAATTTAAAAAATGCAAAACTATGCGTAATTGGTAAAAGTAATCAACGACGTTAAGAAAAACAAGTGAATAAGTTGATTAAGGACCCCTCCAGCCGCCATGACGCTACGTTTGCTCAGTCAGTCCTTTCGGTCAGATTCGCTAGGAATCCACCTGTTTATCGCAATCTGTAGTCGTTCCCGCACCAGTAGTTTCGTTCATGATGAAATTTGTTATTATGATCTTAAATTATGTTACGAAAAATAAATTACTTTTCTCGATGGATACCTACTAAGTTAATGCCGTGCCCAAATTATTTGGCTGCGTGCCATCACGGCACGCGTGCCATTGGTTCGCCATCGCTGCTGCATTGCATTGCCAGACGTAAGCTGGTCTGCAGTTTTGTCCCCGACCCTTTCTTTCGGAGAATGAAAAAAGAAAGCTGATTTTCCCTACGTGACTTTTGGTATTGGGTAAACATGCGCTGTAGTCTAGAATGTCGTACTGCTTCGTTAAGTGGACGGAAACAAAAAGCGACGGACAGACTAGTCGGCAGCAGGCGGATGACAACAAGCAGTGATCATTTCAGTCGAAGGATTGAATGAAAGACTTTCAATAGACCTGATCTGTAACAGGGTGTGGGAACAGAAGCGTAAACGGATAAAGTAGTAGGAGTATTTTGTGGAAGCAGATTAGACAAGTTGCGGAATGAGGATGTGGGGAGAGAAGTTAAGGAGGAATCTGCAATGAGGAGTGGGGAGAGAGTTAAGGAGGAATCTGCACTAGATAGATTTGAAAAAGTAAGGACCCATTAGTACCGACACATGAAGAGAGATAGTGATGAAAGGATGCCAGTTAATTTGAAATTGGAGGGGAAGAGACGTTGAGGAAAACACGGGGTAGATGGAACAGGAGGGAAGAGCATGAACGGTGGAAGGATGGGTGAAACTACAGATCGGGTCACCCTCAATGAGAATGATGATGACTTTGCAGCGCCTGTTTATGGCAGTACAACTGGAAGAAGATTGGCTGTGCAGTATTCGAGTTATTGTCAGTGTCTTTGTGCTGTTTGCGGCGGTACCTTTGTGCTACCTGTGTCTTTCAGTGCATTATGACGGACGTCAATATGGCTGGGGGTTTATTCGACCATCCCGTGTCATGACAGCGTCACCGCCACGAGGTTCCCCGTGGGCACCCTCAAGGATGGCTAAATACGTTTCTATCGAGAGTCCGTACCTTCCCTCTAACGGATATGGCGGCAGGGGGGGGGAGTGATTCATTGAAGTCCCAATCCGCGGCGGGGGCGTAGTGAGTGATGTGGTTGGGTATGTGCAGTCTGATTCCTGAGGGGGGGGGGGGGGGGATGACGGATTCTAGCGCCTGTTAAGCTGCTGCTGGAGAGGCCTTGTGTTGTGGTGTGTGGGAGTTATTAATTCAGAGCTGTGCTGTGGTATACTTGCAGCCGTCCTCGCGGTGGCCTCGCTGCCCGCTGGGCGGTACCGACGGTACGCACCTGCTCCACAGGGCAGACTACATGGACGAGGCGTCGCCACACAGTGATCACCACTTCGCCCACGACCAGGTTTACACTGCTAATTCCGCCGTAAGGGTACCATCCCCAAATTTCATACTACCCATCCTCCTCTGTCAACTGTGCCAATTTTAAATTAAGGACTTAATTGAAACAGCACGTCCAACACGATGTCATGTAGGTTGTGACTCCTTATCACGCCATATCGATTCGATTCTCCTTCCGGGCATCCAGATTTGGGTTTTCCATGGTTTCCCCAAATCACTTCCAGGCGAATATTCGAATGCTTTGTTCAACAACGCCATGGATGACTTCCCTCCCGTCTCGTTGCCTCCGTCCACTGCCTATAATAACATCGACAAGAAAAAAAAAAAAAAAGGCCATGTCAGACTTTGTCGTCGCCTCTCCCTCCCATTCAACTTGTGACTTAATTTACTGTTTTATTGTGTGTAGACATTACCAGATAAAATCCCTAATTGTATTGCATAATCAGTCTGTTTTTTACTGAATTACTTGAATGCACCATTATTCCGTATATGGTATGAGTTTAATCGTATCTTCTGTTTACAGCGAAGTGAACTATTTCGGTATATCTCGGAGTAATTATATTAAGTACATACATAGTATGAGATAAAATAAACCACAACTTTTTTTCTTTTATTGCATAACTTTTATGATGATTAGTGTGGGAACTGATAAGTTCGAATGATATATAAATTACCACTTTGACATATGTCAATTAAATCCCAAACAACGAAAGCAACAAAAAGTAGAATATATTATAGGCAATGACAAAGCTATCAGTGTGTGTAGATTTTGTTGTAACCCGTTCTCCGTTAAATGGTGTTCGTGTGGGGCTAGTTTACGTCGGGACCCGGCATTCAGGAGAACGCGGGTTCAATCCTGCATCCGCTATCACGAAACCACTAGCAACAAATACCACCATCAGCGAGAACGTCACTGCGCTCTCCTTGATCTCACACCGTCCCCTCGTCTTCCCGCTCTAATGAACCTTTATTCAGTGATACGCAATAATGTTACGCTGTCGCCACATTCTAATGTGCATTTTTTATTATCATAATGTTAGAGTAATTTACATAAATCTTGGGCGACCACCTAAATATTTTTTTTTTTTTGTAATTTCCTAAAGTACGCAAGATTCCAAGTGAGGACTGTAATGCAATGATGGAGATTCAGTGTATCTTGTTGCAACGAATGTTAAAGAATTATTGAGCTGTGTAGGCTTGAAGCTAATCGTGGTCTTCCAGAGCCACGCAGGCAGGAAGTCAGGGATAAAGGGTTTTGCCGGCTTTCACCTTGGGGTGGGGGAGTCCACAACAGGCCGTTGACCTGATGCAAAAACCTGCCACCCGAATACGTTTTCACCCCGGCGAACTTAGCCGATTATGTCCGACCTCTGTGATATACGCGGGGCAAATAAGATATCGGGTATATCACGTGACATTAGGTGCCAATCTGAAGATCCAATCCAAATGAGCATATAACTTAAAATCCTGAGAATTTTCTTTTAAATGTGATCTTCGAGACTGCAAGGGGAGGAGCCAGAATTTTCCTCGCAGACAGAGGAGCGAGGAGCTTTATTCTAGGCTACTCTGGTCTGTGGAGGACTCCGGAAAGTTGGCTGTTCTCGCTAATTGCGGCAGTCCGACTCCTGGTGTCGGCAAACTGACGCTGCCGGTTTGCATAGCGATGCGATGGCTGGAGCAGATCTCGCACGGCGACATCGCAGTAAATGCGATGATGCGCATTACCAGGACGGATGTGCCTGTATCCGCATTGTGAGACAAGTCTCACATACCGTGGGTCATCTCCGAACACCCCCAGACATCAGACGCACATATACAATGGTAAATTATTACGACCAAGCCATCTGATTGTGCACTCCGTGAAACAGAACCCTTAAGGGTCTTTGAGAGGATAGATCCATGTTCTAACTTTGTAACTGAAAAACCCCTGAGCTAGCGGCGTAATTTTCCAGAACTAGTTATTTTCGAATGGCGTATTGTTCATTGGTGCGCCCATGATTTTTTTTGAAATGTGAAGTCACAGTATTATGATATCTATGTCTGAGGTCGTCATAACTTGTATTGTGCATTGTTTCAAAATATCATTATTTCTTGCATATTAATTCTGAGATGGATTTAAAAGTAAATACACAATTGTTTGCCTGCTTGACGGCTAATTGTACCTCTGAGCGTTGCTTTTATGATTTTGCCAATTTGTTGTTAATGTTAACGGTAAATTCGCTCAGACTTGTAATGGCCAATGATAAGAAAATAAATATCATATTGTGACAGTTTTCATATATTCCAAGTAACGTCGAGATTCTTGCAAAAATCCATATTTTCACTCCTTCATAAAACAAAATTAAAATCCCCATTTATTTATATTAATAATTAATTTATAAATATTAACCATGATCACCAAGGCCCCTACTACAATATGTACATTCCTTATACAGATCCACAGTTTTTATCTGATCTCGAAGTGTTTGTGGTGACAAGGAGTATTTGGTTTACAAAGCTGAACCCAAGTAACGTTAGGACTTTAACGTCCAGCCCCCCACAAACGCAGGGTAGTAGTAAGTGGAACTAATGCTGAGCCGTGTCGTCTCGCTTGCAGCTGTTCGCTCGCGTGTCGCCGCCAGTCGCTGCCGTGTCACACGCTTCGCTGCTAATTTCCTAGGAACGTAATTACAATAACACACCCGTCCTGTCTGTGTCACTTGCAAGTAGGGCGACGTAAGGCAACCCAACATACTGCGCGTTTCAACAAATTCTATTTCCTCTCTTTCTTCATACAAGTGGGCTTCAGCCACTGGTGAACAGAGTGCAGGTTTTTCGTGTTCCGTGAAAGAGGAAACTCGCTGGAAGATCGCTAACTTCGCCAGCTGACCCTTTTGCGCCCGTCTAGCGTATAAAGGATTCGAAAAATATTTTTTGTAACTAAGCGAGTAGTAGATTGCAAGAAATTACCAAGAGAAGTGACTGCCAAAAACTCTGGAAGTGCTTAAATTAAAATTCGAAAAGGGCAAAAGTAGACGCCACGAGAAATTTCACACAAAGCGTTTAAGATGGAAAGCATGAAATGGGAAAATAGGTGTGTCGGGAAATTGCCACCAGAGCATAAGCTTCATAATAATTAAATTTTTTAAAAAACTTGATACACGTTCGGAAGTGCTTCGGTGAACGGCCTGCAGTAATGCAGTTTGGTAGCGATGCTTTTGAGTTTCGGTGTGACGTATTTAATTTAAGGAGACTGATTAGCACGCTCAAGAGACAAGCTGGTTGGCAATTGGCGACCCTACTTTGCGGATTCCCCACAAGGGAATGGCAGATATTATGTTATACACATTTCCTATCTATCTATACTATTATAAATCTGTTCGTCTGTCCAGGCATCACGCACAAACTGTCGAACCAATTTCGTGGGGATTTTCACACTTTAAAAGCTAATGGAGTAACTTAAAATCGACTGAGTGTGTTAAGATTCTACGTGACCGGGGAACGTAGCAAGAAACTACCATTCGTCCACACTGCACTAAACATAAACTCTCACCAAAGATCACGCTACAACACAGGCAAACAGTACATCCTTTGGATTCTGTTAACATTTTTTTTTTTTTAATTACTTAACTTGGGTTAATTATTTCTTCGGTTTTCCGAGATAAAGTATGTTGCAGGAGAAAACGTTAATCGAAGCAATACATCAGAGACAAACACACCAACAAGCCAAACTAAATTGCGGAGTTTAATTTACGATAAAAATCGCCGAATTTTTTTTTTTGCTGTCGTCAGTCTTTAGACTGGTTTGATGCAATCCTCCATCCCTTCCTATCCTGTGCTAACCTCTTCATTTCTACATACCCCTTACAACCCACGTCCTCAATTATCTGCTTCATATATTCTAATCTCTGTCTACCTCTACAGTTCTTACCTTCACTGTTCCCTCCACTAACAAATTAACCAATCCAGCATGTCTCAAAATATGACCTACCAGCCTGTCTCTTCTTCCTGTAAGCTTCTTCCATAAACTTCTTTTCTCACCCATCATTTCCAAAACTCGTTCATTTGTCTGTCCACCTAATTTTCAGCATTCTTCTGTAGCACCACATTTCAAATGCTTCAAGTTTCTTTCTTTCCGGTATTCCTAAAGTCCATGTTTCGCTACCGTAAAGTGCTGTGCTCCACACATAGAGTTTTAAAAGTTCTTTCTAATTCCTAGATCAATATTTGAAACTAAAAGGTTTCTCTTTTTCATGAAGGCTCTTTTTGCTAGTGCTATTCTGCTTTTAACATCATTCCTGCTTCGGCCATCGGTTGTAATTTTGCTTCCCAAGTAACAGAACTCACTCACTTCTCCTATTGCATCAGATCCTATTTTTATATTTAATCTGCTAGTATTGGTATCATTTCTGCTACATTTCATCACTTTTGTTTTACTTTGATTTATATTCAGTCCAAAATCTTCCTTCAGTATTTTGTTCATGCCATTCAATAACTTCTCAATATCCTCAGCCCTCTCTGCTAACAAGACAATGTCATCAGCAAATCGTAGCATACTGATTTTTTCTCCCTGAAAACTTATGCCACATGGAAATTTTTCTTTGACTTTCTTCATTGCTTCTTCTACATACAAGTTGAATATTAACGGGGATAGACTACAACCTTGTCTCACACCCTTTTTAACTGATGCATGTCTCTCGTGATTCTCTACTTTTATTACAGCCACTTGATTCTTATATAGTTTATAGAGTATTCTTCTATCTCGATACTTTAGACCTGACTTCTTTAAAATTTTGAACATCTTGTCCCACCTAACATTATCAAAAGCTTTTTCTAAATCAACAAATGCCATAAAAGTATCTTTGTTTTTCTTGATCCGCCCTTCAAGTATTAATCTTAAAGACAGAATTGCTTCCCTTGTACCGCGATTTTTCCTAAACCCAAACTGATCTTCACCTACTATCTCTTCTACTACCCTTTCCATCCTTCTGTATATTATTCTGGTCAGTAATTTTGAAGCATGTGATGTTAGACTAATGGTGCGATAATTCTCACATTTGTCGGCTTGTGCTTTCTTTGGAAGTGTGAAGATGATATTTTTTTAAAATCAGTTGGAATTTCTCCTGTTTCATAACTTTTTGATATCAGCTTGAATAATCTTTCGATTCCTTCCTCTCCTAGAGATTTAAGAAGTTCTGCAGGGATCTCATCAATTCCAACTGCCTTATTTGCTTTCAAGTCATTCAGAGCTTTATTAAATTCTGTCCTCAAAACAGGATCTCCTAAGTCATCATGTCGACATCGCCTTCCTTTTCCAATACACTATTGTTCAAGTCGTCCCCATCATACAGTTTCTCAATGTATTCCTTCCATCGTTAGCTCTATCTTCTGAGCTTAAAAGAGGTTTCCCATCGGCAGCTTTAATGTTCATACCTCTTTTCTTCATTTCTCCAAAATTCTGTTTGATCTTTCTATATGCAACATCTACTTTTCCTACGACCATTTCCTTTTCTACTTCTTCACACTTTTCTTGTAGCCATTTTTCTTTTGCTATTTTGCATTTCCTATTTATTTGATTTCTAAATTGCCTGTACTGCTCTCTTCCTGCTTCATCCTGAGCATTTTTGTACCTTCTCCTCTGATCCATCAGCTGCAAAATTTCTTCTGTGATCCAAGGTTTTCGGGCAGCTTGTTCCCTAAAGCCTAAGTTTCTTTGCCAGCTTTCATTATTTCGGTCTTTAATGCATTCCATTCGTCCTCGGTTGAGCTCCTTTCACAGTTACTTCTTAGACCTAAGTCTACCATTTCTGCAAATTTTTCTCTTGTGCTAGATTGTTTCAGTTTATTCACTTCCAGTCTGTTCTGCTTATGCTGCTTCCTTATTCGCTTGAATTTCAGCCTGCACTTCATTACTATCAAATTATGGTCCGAGTCTATGTCTGCTCCTGGGTACGCTTTACAGTCTAGAACTTGATTCCTGAATCTCTGTTTGACCATGATATAATCTAGCTGATATCTGCCTGTATCCCCAGGACGTTTCCAGGTGTATATTCTTCTTGCATGGTTCTTAAACAGTGTGTTCGCCACTACTAGCTTATATCTTTCACAAAATTCTAGCAACCTGCTTCCTCGCTCATTTCTTTCTCCTAGACCAAAACTTCCTACAGTATTCCCCTCTTTTCCTTCTCCCACTATTGCATTCCAATCACCCATGATTATTAGATTTTCCTCCCCTTTCACATATTGGATTAATTCTTCAATTTCAGCGTATATTTTTTCTATTTCTTCGTCATCTTCCTGTGACGTTGGCATATATACTTGTACTAATGTGGTTGGGACGGGCTTAGTTTCTAACCTCATCAAAATAATCCTGTCACTAAATGTTCATAATAACTCACCCGTTTCCCTACTTTCTTGTTCATTACAAATCCTACACCAGTGACTCCATTGACAGCTTGTGTGCTAATTATCCTGTGTTCCCCAGACCAGAAATCCTGTGCGTCCTTCCATTTAATCTCACTAATCCCAACAACATCTAACTTAAGTTGTTCCATCTCCCTTTTTAAGTTTTCTAACCTACCTGCCCTATTCAGACTTCTAACATTCCACGCTCCGACTCGTAGAATGTTTCTATCCATTCTGATGACTCCTCCCTGAGCAGTCCCCACCCGGAGATCCGATTGGGGGACTATTTTACCTCCGGAATATTTTACCCAGGAAGAAGCCATCATGATATATGTAATTTGAGAGGATTACATGTCCTCGGGATACCCTTTGGGTCTTTAATGCAGTGGTTTCCCGTTGCCTTCTGCATCCCCATGCCGTTGATCATTTCTGATTCATCCGCCTTTAGGGGCCGTTTCCAACCCCAAGGGCAAGAGGGTGCCCTGAACCGCTCCCGCTCTTCCGCCCTCCTTTCGGAGGCCGTTGGCAAGCAGTGGGTGACTCCTTATACCGGGAATCTTTCAGTCGCCAGAGCCTCGTCCGTGCAAACAGGGTGCACCACGTGAAGGAGAGGTTGACATTTGGTTGGAAAAGACTAGTATAGTCTCTCCCAAACCCTTACACCCCACTGTTCCACATCCCGAGATTATTCTCACATGGGATCAAAGTGACATCTATCTATCTATTCTCTGGGTGAGTTCTACATCACAGACTAATGATCCCAAAGTTTGCTACCAGAAGGAAAACAAGAGACTAACGCATTACTACGCACAGTAAGAGCGGTGAGCGAGAAAATGGTATTGTGGGATACATTTATACTATGGAGAATTAGTTCATAAAACATCTTCACAGTACGAAAACGTTTATTGTCAAAGCTGAGGACAGAGAAGACTCTTCCACCAACTTCTTTCCTCGCCCTTCATTTCGTACATTATCTTTGCACTTAATTTTCAGCATTCTTATTATATAAATCACATTTCAAATGCTTCAATTTTACTTCTTTCTGCTATTCGCTCCACACATTGAACATTAAAAAGTTCTTTCCGAGTCTTCTATCAATATTTGAAACTGAAAGATTTATCTTTTTCATGAAAGTTCTTTTCGCTAGTGTTATTCTGCTCTTTAAGATCATTCCTGCTTAGACCATAAAATATAGCAATTTTGCTTCCGAAGTAGCTGAATTCACTTACTTCTCCTATTTCATCCGATCCGGTTTTCATATTTAATCTACTATAATTTCTATCATTTCTGCTACGTTTCATCACTTTTGTCTTAGTTTGGTTTGTATTTGGTCTAAATGTTATGTTTTATTGTATGAACTACAGAGAACATCTGTAACTTTACAAAGACACTAAAATTAATAGATCAATGAATTATAAATATTCCAATTTCACAACGTTTTAGCTGCTATTTCACAAAAATCTTCAATTTTATATATACAATTATTTATAAGTAATGTTCCTTCAGTATTTTTTAATGACATTCAGTAACTTCTCAAGATCCTCATCCCTTTCTGCTAACAAGACAATGTCATCAACAAATCGTAACGTACTGATTCTTTCTCCTTGAACACATTAAAGTTATTATTTCACTTTCTTTATTACTTCCTCTACGTACATGTTGAATATCAATGACAACAGATTACAACTTTGTCTCACGCCATTCTTAAATGATGCTTGTCGCTCTTGATCGTCTACTTTTATTGTAGGCCTCTGGTTCTTATATCTGCAGTAAGCTACTGTTCTATCTAAATTTTTTAGATTTGATTGAAATTGTAAATATCTCGTCCCATTTCATCTTGCTTTTTTTATATCGACAGACGGCATAAGAGTATCCTTGTTTTTGTTGTTTCGCCCTTCCAGTATTAAGGGAGCGTCCATAAACCACGTAGGTCCGTTTTGGCTTTCTGTGAATCCCTCTCTTCCCCTTCACACATGTGGCTTTTGTTGCAACCCCCCCCTCCCCCCTCCCACGTAGCACATAGGTTTTACCCTATTGATTCCAGAAGACATTTTGCACCGTTATTTCTTGCAAGTTACATAAGGAGATAATTAAAGGAATGAAATAAATATTCACATGCTGTTTTGTGTTCTGTACCTCATTTTAACTGTGAAAAATAATATGAATGGAAAGCTACGCGGGCTGGATCAGAACACTCTCTCCCCCCCCCCCTCCCCACGTACCGCAGAGTAGCTTTGCTGCCAACCCCTCACCCCCCTTTTTTATATTTACACCGGTCCACGTAGTTTATGGACGCTCCCTAATCTTAGTAAGAATTTCCTGTATTGTATTCGACTTTTTGCTAAAGTTCTTGAAAAGACAGTGAAGGTGGTGGAGGTGTGGGAACTGCTGTATTCCTCGACGCCCTCACGCTGAAACCTTACAGTAATCCCACGCACATACCACACGCTCAATAGAACGAATACAAATGTCGGAAGTGCAGTTGACCGTTCACCTTGTAGGAGGAAACGTTGAAAATGGTGACCACGGCGCCAGTAAAATTAAGATCGGTTTTGTCCGTCTGTCGACATCATTTCTTACCCCCTTAGTATTGCTCCTTCATGGCGCATCGATGGCTAGGGCCCCTATAGGGTTCAGTAATCATTTAGCCGTATCTGAAGGGCGGCAAATTTAAAGTGACTACAGACGACCCAATTTTGGTCCCAATGTGCAGGGGCAATCCGCCAGGGACCCTGTAGATTGCCATGTAAATCGCCTAATTGTATCTGTTACTCCCGATATCGTGAGATTGGCAGCAGAGCCCGACAAACAATTTACAGACTCTCCCTGCAGTCTGGAACCAAATTGAGACGTGCGTAGTGCGATTGCAACGATAGAGACAACTTTGGCTGAGTCGGCTTGGAGCAGGGAGCGAGTGCGTTTCGTGCCATTAGTCGTGTGTGTCGTTAAAAATGTCTAAAGAGAAAGAAGTGTGGACGAATATTTTCGAAATTTATAAGACTATACCACAATTGAGGGATAAACTCAACTAAAACTACATAAACCGCAAGATGAAGGATTTCAAGTTTTGCTCCAAATTTACAATGAATTGGACCAGGATGTAATATTGCAGTGTTTTTTTTTTTTTCTTCCTTAATGTAGAGTTTAAGACATTTGTAGATAGCACAACATGTTTCAGGAATGATGTCTGAAAGCATTTGTGGTGAAATCGACGAACTAAACTTCATAGGTTTGTCGCGGGTGCCGGGAGGGGAGTGCAAGGGGGTGTACTTATGCAGAAAAAGATTAAGAAACAAAATTTTTATTATTAAGTTCACTGCTTGAATAATAACTTAAGGCGCCTAGGTTGTTGCCTAAATTTGTTCACACTGTTAATAAATTAAGTAGCCTCAGTTAATAAGTGTTGTATATAATGTATAAAAAAAGATACAGATGCACCCTCCATTAAAGTAATGCTGTCGGCGCCCATGAGGTTTGTCTACTTGCCATAAATTGCAAAGTAACGACTAATTGTTCTCTTATACTTTCACGCGTTAGGATATTTATACATATACAAGGGGTCACTAGTGTGCAGTATCTCTGCAAAACTTTCAGAATATATTCCCAGAAAATTTCTAGCTCTATGCTTCTCAGAAATGTTCATGTACGACAACTTTTTTCTTAATAAAATCCTTTTTTTTTCATCGAATGTCTACTTTTTTTTCCTTTGACATAAAAGGAGCCATTGCTAAGCGCTTGTAACTAGCAGTTATGCGATCGCATTGTAAACTAAAATTGGGAGCGAAATTGTGATGTGTGGAGGAAAGCCCCAAATGATTGCTCTGCTTATTGCCCCTGCAGATTGGGACCGAAATTGGCTGGTGTACAATCACCTTTACTTTGCGGAGAATTTTTTTTAGCTTCACTACTGGTGACAACAGGGAAGGTGGCGACACACGGGGTGACAAAATAATGTTCAAAAAAGGCGGCAATCCCTCAGTTTTGGCCCTCGGAAAATTCGTGGATCTGCCATGGTTGTGAGTTGGTCTTATTTTCTTCAGCGATGTTTGCGTCGCGGTGGCGTGTCGGTTGTGTTGGTGCTGAATGCAGCGTGACGCCTCTGTTCTCCCGTAGGTGGCCCCACAGAGCAGGTACCTCGTCAAGGCTGGACCTCACGCGAAACAAACACCGCGTAAGAAACAACACAGCCAATTAAACGACAAAAGATCAAAACATCTAAAGCATATTAAAACACATAAAAGAGAGAAATTACAATCGGAAACACCCATTTTGAACAGAAAACAGATATATAAAACATTGAGAAAAAAGAAGGTAAAGTTATAAGGAAGATTGTGGGCCGGAAACTCACAGGAATCCAATACAGAATAAGAAGTAATTACTAAATCTTGCAGTAAACAGACGTTCACAACGATATTACAAAACGAAGGCTAAATTTTACGGACACATCAAAAGAATTAACACATACACACACTCACGAGACAAGTAGGTGTATTCTACGAAAACCGAAGTAAAGCAGTATCAGATACAATTAAACGGACTGGCGAAATCAGAAAAGACCTCAAATTAGCAGCAATCATTCCAGAACACAACGAAAATCCATTTTTTTAAACTGCTTTACGCCTCGTCGACGGCTAAGGTCTTTAGAGGCGGGATGGGAATGGGGATAAGGAATGGGAAGGAATTCGGCCATGGCCTTTTTGAAGGAAGCATCCCGGCATTCGCCTGGAGTGATTTGGGTAAACCATGGAGAACCCAAATCTGGATGCCCGGATCCGGATTCGAACCGGCCTGCTCCCGAATGTGAGGCCATAGTTTTAACCACTCACCCACCACGCTCGGTGGAAAATCCACAAGTTTCATGTTGATCGGAAGGAAAGACCGAAGAAAAGAACCGGAACATCGTGGTCTGAAGCCGATAGCAAGCGTATGAAGGAAATGTGGCCACAAATTAAAGCAAACAGTCGCTTCTAACTAGCTTGTGTAGTAATAATTATACATGACGTTGGTCTGATACATCAGTGCATAAGGAACTCACTTTCTAAATACAATGTCCTAGGTTGAATCCCATTGTGGTCCCTAATTGTGTCGTTTTCGTTATCTGCTCCCATCTTGCACATTGGTATTCTCTCGGGTCGTTTTCCTACACCCTGCCATCCCCCATTTGCCAGCGTTGCAAGTGTTGGTGGGTGTGGTGGTAGTATACTATGAAAGTGCCTCTGTCAGTCACCATCATTCAGATTCAGTATTTCAGTTGCCGTTGAAGTAAAGTAGGGGAGACTGGGTACGCTAGTGACAGTCGTCATATTAGCCAAACTATAAGGAATACCGGGATGGGAGCGCCTGTTTAAACGCGTTTCACGGTATCGCGTGACATTAACAATCGTAGAGGCCTACATCACTTTTTAAGTCAAAATTAAAGTATTTTTATTAGATATCCTTTAATAATTCTTATTGTATGTGTACAAATAGAGTAATGGGCGTTTTTCCTAGTTATAAGTTAAACATTAGTAGTTAAATAGCAGTGATTACTTTGCAGGTAGTTTATTTTGTATTGTCATGGCGGTTGTTGTTTTGCGAAGGAGTGCGTTGGGTACGGTTGTGACAAGTAATTTTTTGTTTTTGTTGCGCAGTAAACGCTTGAGGAAGACCGACAGCTGTACGAGGCACATTAGTCACTGTTACTTTTGCAGCAAATGCCTTGGGAAATACTATCCCTCCTTTATTTATATTACCACGGGTTAGTTATCACGATCATTTTATTAGGAGTCGATTGGGACTGAAAATTTTTCAGGCTGAGTGCAAGGTGCATTGCTCCTAGGATTTCTCGTACATTTTAAGAAATTTTCGAATGCTTCTCCAACGCATAGAGTTTTGCTAGTGCTGGATAACCATTCCTCGCATATCCACACTAATACATTAGATTTTTGTAAAGAAAATGGAATCACTTTGCTTTCGTTTCCTCCACACTTCTCGTACAACCTGCAGCCCTTGGATCGACCTGTCTTCGGACCCTTAATAAAATCTGAAAATACTACTTGTGATCGATAGATGCGGAGTCACAGTGACGATTTACGATATACCAGGTATTATCAAAATGATCTATATCAAGACTTTTATAATAACTATTGATGCTATAATGACTTATTAGTTATAAGCATTAAGGTGTTCCCAGATTAATTTCTATTGTTACATAAAAAATTAAATTTACCCAGAAGAAGATTATGTTACATTATTCTTGACATTATTTAGACCATTTTGTTGTATTTTTTAACCTGTCACTACCGACCCCAAGCACTGTCACAACCGCCCCTGGGGTGTGGTCGGTTGCGACATTTTTTCTTTTTTTTAAAAAAGAATTGTTGCTATGACTTAACCATTGTACTTAGGTACAAAACTTTAGTATTTATACGTAGGAAAAATAACATTTTACTATAAAAATCACCTTTCTTCCAGGTAACTGGCATACTAAGAAAATTATGAGCGATCAAATGAAAATTGTCACAGTCGTACCCACTACCGTAACAGGCAAAAATGATTTGTGGGACGTCGAATAGACTCGCTAGTCTGTGGGGACGATATAGTACCAAAAAATAAAAGTAAACGATCTCAAAACTATCCTCGACGAAATACCAGTACAAATCCCCTTAACTGACCGAGACGTTCCTCTTCACGTATCTCGCAATGTAGCCTACAGTTTCCTCCTCAACTGCTTTCCTCACATGCTTATTCCAGTCTGGTTGTTCCAATCACACTCCTCTCAAACTTCACGTCATTCTCGTACTGTTCGTTTCTTTCAACAACCAAAATAGGGAACGGTGAACCCCCTACTCCGCGAGACGGCCGGTAGGGCCGAAGGCACACGGAGCAATAACGGGGAACCACTTTCATCAAATGAGCTTGACGATGCAGTGAGCGTCGCTGCACGAGGCCAATGTTGGCACCTTAGCGATTTTGTCGCTAGATTTAGTGAATTTCGAAGCTCGAAAGCGATATTCTTAAATATGTTATCGCTAAACAAATATTTGGTGATTTTTAGTGATATTCAACCTTGCAGAGTTTAGAAAAATTTTATTGGAATTGGGGTAGGTAATGCCTCTGTCATGACTCGGATGAATAATGGCGTACATAATATATTGAAAACGGAATATGGCTTACCCAATACAAGAATGCTGCTGGAATAAATACCTTTTTGGAGTTATCTGATTTAGCCATATCCTATCACTTTCTCACTCGAATGCCGCAGTAGAGAGGATTTTCAGTACAATGAACATTCTTAAAAACAATTTGACAAACAAGATAGCTGAAAATAGCTAATTCTTTTATAAGGAATCAGTTAAAAATTGTGAAAAAAAAGTTAGTTACAATTACGAGCTTCCGCATGATGCGATTCCTGCAGATGGTAAAGTTGCTAAATACTCTTTTAAATCTAGGACTGACGATTCATCTAATCCTTCCACATCTGCAAGTTCCGCAACTCCAACGATAGACCAAGATGATGATGAAGAAATTTTATGTTGATTTTTAATACAATGTTATGTTTAATTGAATGAAAATACTAATTATTAAAATATTTTTATATTAGTTACCTCACAACTTTCCTTTATTTTATTTAGCGATCTCTTGCGAATCTTTTAGTTCTAAATATCCCGCAATCTGGTGAGTTTTGAGACCAGGTCTAGCGACTTTTGTTTCCGTAAGGTGGCAATACTGCACGTGGGACAGTGACAAAACACGGCATATGTGACAGTATGTGGTCCCCCTAGTGGACACTGGCGGAAATACCGAGCGTGACCCCTGGCTAAAAGTAAAGCGCACTGCCACGCTACGCCAGCGGTCGCCAAAGTAAGCCTCGGATTCCTTTATTCACACAAATTTATATTCCAATGCTTGATTTTATTTAAGTATCAGCAACAAGTGTAGAAATATTGTATATTGCTAATAAAAATTATTATTTTTTGTTTGTTTTTGCTCTGTGAGTATACCTACCTATTAATAAATATACCTTTACAAGATGGTCCTTAGATTTTTTTTTTTTTTCAAATAGAAATTGGCCGATCTTTGCTCTAAGCAAATACCGGGATGGTTCCGTTAAAAAAAGGCCATTGCCGAATTCCTTCCCGCTCCTTGTTGCCGTAATATCCCGACGCTAATGGCTTCGACGTCGACGTGTCGAAATGCCTGCTCCCTTCCCATTCTCGTAAAAACCATCGCGCTACTGTTTCTGCGACGTCACTGGAAGCACCGTTCCATGTCGGCGAAATGCTGTCTCCGCCCGCCATTCATCCATTGTTCAGTTCACTATACTATATTCACTCTCAAGTGGCGCGTCAAGGTCATATTCCCCTCGTCCCGCGCCTCACCTCATCACCCCCTCCAGAAGCCTTCCCCTCCGAGCAGACCGCTGCCTACAGGCATTGTCGTTTGTCGCAGTATTGTCGTGTTTATTACGATACACCGTTATAGAAATGAAATGGCATCAGATAGTTGTTACATTAGGCGACATTATTTTTTATGTGTATAGTTTTTTAAGACGTTAGAAAACTCTGAAGAGAAAGTTAATATACTTTTTAGGGAACCGCTAAAAATGACGGCCGTATCGTTACGAACCGTGCAGCGTGTACGTAGCGCAGCCCAGCTGAGCCAAAGAAAAACATTCACCGAGAAAAACTGGTCACGGAGATGGATGACTTTCAGAAAGATGTCATTCGACGTTCCGTTCTAGAATTTTATGACCGAGGTCAATACCCTACCTTACGAAAATTGAGGGAGGTACTGAAAGAGAAAATTAACTACACTGGAGGCGTATAAATTATTAAAAGCACTCGATTTCATATACAGAAAATGTAATGACGGTAGACGTTTTCTAATGGAAAGGACAGACATTATAGCAGCAAGGGCCTCATTTTTAAGAAAAATGCACGATTTAAGGAAGGAACATCCTCTTTGACCTGTCATCTACCTTGACGAGACGTGGGTAAATCAAAATCACGCAAGGAAGTTTATTTGGCGACACACTAAACGCAATTGTGGTCTCATCAACGATTTCTGTAAACAGAAACTATCGCTTCGAGTAAATATCTCTTTCATTTCGAAATTTAAACGACGTGTTTAGAGAATTAACTTCCACTGGGAAAGGCATCTAAAAATTGGATTTAATCGTCGAAATGTCTTGCGCAACTTTTAAAACTAAAAATAATGATTGGAAGCAGTAAGTTTTATTCATTGATATGTAAATAATTTTATATTTATTAATATATGAAATTGTAATTGGTAAACACGAAATTTCTATGACATACGATTCACTCATTTTCGTCACGACAAATAGTTAAAATGTTGGATTTTCTGAAGAAATCATCAAATTAGATGCAACATATTGTACCACATACGTCGTGATGACGTTTGCGCATGCGCGGCAGCTGTTTCCCCTTCGCCTGTAGGGGCTGGGGTAGCGAGGTGGGGATAGAGCGGAGTGACCTTGACCCGCCCTTCCTGGCTGAACATAGTATAGCTGACTTTACCGTCACGACTTGCGATAATGTCAGCAGGACCCACTAGCTCTGAACGTATGCAGCGTATGTGGGACAGGGTCAGCGTGGGTGGAGCCCACACACAGTAGGGCCGACCGACTCAGTACGTTAGTGCAGCGGACACGGCATCTGGCCTCCGAGTTGTATCGGGATGAAGCAACAGTTTTTTTATAGGGATAATCGTGACGTCACTCCGCGCATGACGTCAGGTAGGTGCGTGAGTCAAGGTTGTCTGCGAGCCGGTTGCGGGCCGCTGCACAGAACACGTCCGAATCAATCGTGTACCGAGGAGGCTCTTCCTTTATACTCGTTTCCCTGGTTTTTCCTCCGCTTACTCACCTGACTGGAATGCTGTCCGAGTTGTGTACCTACTACCTTTCCGTATAGCCAGCTGACCTGATCTCAATTTCCGCAAACTGACCTCGTCGTGAGGTGCATCAGTGTGAGGTTGTGTATGTGGTCTGAAAACACCGTTACAAAATGCAGATGAGGCGATCATGTGATGCAACACCTGAGTCGTCGCTCTCCGATTCATACCTTTGTTTCTCGCTCACGATATGATCGATATTGGGGCGTCCACAAACTACGTAGCTCCATTTTGGCCTCCTATGAACCCACCCATCTCCGCTACGTATCCTGGCTTGGCTTTTGCATTTCCTTCCCCCCCGCGTGGCACTTAGCTTTTTCCTTATTGGTTTCAGAGTACATTTTGTACTGCTTTCTCTTTCGTAAATTACATACGAAGATAATTAAATGATGGAAATAAATATTCACACGTTGTTGTATGTTCTGTACCATATTTTAACTGTGACAAATGCCGGCCTAGATAGCGTAGGGGCTAGAGTGCTAGGTGCCGAAGGTCGCCGGTTCGAGTCCGGCCGAGGGCACGGGTGTTTAAGTGTTTTGAGTGAGTTAATGTCGTTTCCGTCCTGTAGCGTCCATAGTTAGAAGTTACTAAAACGCACTGGAGAACTTGCACATTGAATTGGCTGTATGCCATCAAATAAAAACTGTGACAAATAATATGAATGAAAAGCTACGTGGCTTGGCTCGGAACCTTCCAGCCAACCCTTCCCCCCCACCTCCCTAGACAGAACCGTGTAGTTTATGGACACTTCCTGTGAGTGCGATATATCGTAATAGAGACAGAAAGTTGGTTAAAACCGGATATAAGTTCCTCTGAACTCTTTTAATAGCAGCATGACCGTTTTCCGTAAGGATAGGTTGCATTCCCGTGGAGGTGGTGTATTTATAGCTGTTAGTAAGTACCTCCCATGTAACGAAATAGATGTCGATACTGTCTGCGAAATCTTATGGATTTAGCTCAACGTATCTAGGACAAAAACTTGTGATCGGCTCCTTCTATCGTCCACCAGATGCAGGCGTAACTATTGCCGAGGCCTTAAGGAATAATGTAAATAATGTAGCTCGTCAATTTCCGGATCATGCTAGGTGGTTACTTCAACTTGCCATATATCGACTGGACTAATTACGTTCAGGTTACTGGTGGCACGGATAAAACAGCTTGCGAAATCGTTCTAGATCTTTTATCAAATCACAATCTTGAAGAGCTCGTATCTGAACCAACGCAATGCATCAACGGCAACGAAAATATTTTAGATATTCTCGTTACAAATAGGCCTGAATTATTCATGGACATTTCTACTACCACGTGAATAAGTGATCACAAAGCTGTAATTGCGACAGTAAAATTAACAACCAAGTGCAAATTGAAAAAAGAAAGGATCGTTTACACATTCGAGAAGGCTTCAAAAGAGTGTTTTAGAGCGTTTTTGAGGCATAATTACCTTACTTACCTTCATCGTAGAAGAGATGTGGCATCGATTCATACGTATAGTCAGGGAAGTTATGGACTTGCATATACCGAAACGGCAATCAGGGCAGGGAATGATTTCCTATGGTATATACGTGACGTTAAAAGCTTACTCAAAAAGCAAAGGAGGATACATGCAGGCTCAAGAAGGACGATGCATCGGACTGATTTAGATAAGTTAGATGAGATAAGGGTACATGTTAAGAATGCGATGCGTGAGGCCTTTAATGACTTTCGTTGCAATACTCTAAGAACCTCACCGAAAACCCTAAGAAATTTTGGTCGAATGTAAAAAAAGTTGTAGTGGCAACAATAAACCAGTTCTAAGGGAGTGTGCATAAACCACGTAGCTCCATTTTGGCCTCCTGTGAATCCCCCCCCTCTCCCCCACTGTAGCCCTACGTGGCTTTTGCGTCTACCCCCCCCCCCCCCCCACGTAGCACGTAGATCTTTTCCCTTTTGATTCCAGAAGACATTTTGTACTGTTTTCTCTTGCCAGACTATTGTAAATTACATACGGAGATAATTAACTGAGGGAAATAAATATTCACATGCTGTTGTGAGTTCTGTTCCTCACTTTAACTGTGAAAAATGGTATGAAAGGAAAGCTACGTGGCCTGGCCGGGAACCCCCCCCCCCCCACCACGTAGCCTTTCAGCCAACCCCTCCCCCCCTGGACTGAGCCACGTAGTTTGTGCACGGTCCCTAATTAAAGACAGTAGGTCTTCAGCAACGTCACGCCAGGAAGTGCTCTCTGTGTTTAGTTTAATTTAAAGTGTGTAGATAGCTTTTGTTTAATCTTTGCTTATTTAACAGCGCCAGTTGACAGTTGTGCTTTCTGTGGTGATATAATTTAAAGTATTTAGTTTTCTTTTGTTTCATCTTTGAATATTTGTTTAGTAACCCCAGTAGTCAGTCGTTCTTCGGCAGCCGTTACGTGAGGCAGTGCTTTCTGTAGTGATATAATTTAAAGTGTTTAGTTTTCTTTTGTTTCATCTTTGCGTATTTGTTTAGCAGCCCCAGTAGTCAGACGTTCTTCGGCAGCAGTTACGTGAGGCAGTGCTCTCTGTGTGATATAATTTAAATTGTTTAGTTTTCTTTTGTTTCATCTTTGCGTATTTGTTTAGCAGCCCCAGTAGTCAGACGTTCTTCGGCAGCCGTTACGGGGAATAGTGCCTTCTGTGATAGTTTTAATTCAAAGTGTGTGGTTAGCTTCGTCTCTGTATAGTTGTTAGTCAGTAGCAGCAGCCATCGTCGGAACCGTTACGTGACGTAGTACCTCTAGTGATAATTTAATTAAAAGTGTGTAGTTAGTTGTAGCTTCGTCCTTGCATATTAGTTTGTCAGTAGCAGCAGCTGCAGGCGTTGGTCGGAATAGTTACGTGAAATAGTACCTCCAGTCAAATTTAATTTAAAGTGCGTAGTTAGCGTAAGCTTCGTCTTTGTACGAGTATATTTGGTTATTGACAAAAGGCCTCCTACTGAGAACGCATAGTGAGTCCGTTTTTCTCGTGTACTCCTTAGTTTTTCTTTCTGTAAGGTAGTATGTGTGGGTACTGTGGTTGTTGTATGCAGACGCAGGCTGAGGTGACTGACCTGCGCACCCAGCTTGCAGCTTTGGTAACAAGAGTTACACAGCTGGAAGCTGCCGTAAGTGAGTGCAGTAGATGCGGTATTGGTGACCCTGTAGACGCTGATCGGCTCGCAGGTTCTCCCATACCAGTCATCGAACCTGCAGTCCAGGCCGAGATGTCGGAATCTATGCGGCCGTCGCCTAGTGGTGGCTGGCGTGTGGTGTCTGGACGTCGACGGCGCATGCGGGGGCAGTCGTGCAAGCTTGATTCCCAAGAAGGCGAGCTTGTACCTCTGTCCAATCGGTTTGACGCATTGTCTGGATCTGATTCAGTCCTGCAATCGTCGGCCTGTGAGTTGGCAGCCCCACAGCCCGCTAAGTCTGGACAACTGCAGAAGGGGGTTTTAGTGGTCGGTAGCTCCAACGTTAGGCGCTTTATCGAACCCCTTAGGGAAATGGCGAAGAGGTCGGGGATGAATTCCGGTATCCATTCATTGTGTATTCCGGGGGGTCTGATCCGAGATGTGGAACACGCCATCCCGGATGCCATTGAACGGACTGGGTGCAGCCAGCTGCGGATTGTAGGTCATGTCGGCACCAATGATGCTTGCCGCCTAGGGTCGGAGGTTATCCTCTCGTCCTTTGGGCTACTTGCAGACAGGGTGAACTCTGTGGCCATTGGCCGCAAGATTTCGGCTGAGCTATCCATCTGCAGCATTGTCGATAGGACTGACAGTGGACCTCTGGTTCAGAGCCGTGTTGAGGGGCTGAACCAGAGATTACGGCGCTTCTGTGATAGTCATGGCTGCAGATTCCTTGATCTTCGTCCTGGGGTTGAGTCTTGTAGGAATCCTTTGGATAGATCAGGGGTGCACTACACACGGGAATCGGCTACACGGGTGGCAGGGGCCGTGTGGAGTGCATTGGGGGTTTTTTTTCGGCTGAGGGAGGATGACCCTGAGGAGGAAATTCAGTTGCGGACAGCCAAGATAAATTCAGCACCGCGTGTTAGGGGTAGCTTAAAAGAATCCCGAACATTAAAAGTTCTAGTAGTTAACTGCAGAAGTGTTTGCAATAAACAGCCTGAACTCGAAAACGTTATTCGTAGTACAGATGCTGATATCGTAATAGGCACAGAAAGTTGGTTAAAACCGGATATAAGTTGCGGCGAAATTTTTAATAGTAACATGAACATTTTCTGTAAGGATAGGTTGCATTCCCAAGGAGGTGGTGTATTTATAGCTGTTAGTAAGTACCTCCCATGTAGCGAAATAGATGTCCATATTGTCTGCGAAATCATATGGATCAAGCTCAACGTAGCTAGGACAAAACTTGTGATAGGCTCGTTCTATCGTCCACCCGATGCAAGCGTAAATATTGCCGAGGCCTTGAGAAATAATGTAAACAATATAGCACGGCAATTTCCGGACCATACAATAATGCTAGGAGGTGACTTTAACTTGCCAGATATCGACTGGACTAATTACGTTCACGTTACTGGGGGCAGTGATAAAGCAGCTTGCGAAATCGTTCTAGACCTATTCTCAGATCACCATCTTGAACAGCTCGTAACTGAACCAACGCGATGCCTCAACGGCAACGAAAATATTTTAGATATAGTTGTTACAAAAAAAAGAGTGTTTTAGAGCGTATTTGAGGCATAATTACCACACCTTCTCAGTAGCAGGAGGCACCGTTGAAGAGAGGTGGCATCGATTCCTACATATACTCGGGGAAGGTATGAACTTGCATATACCGAAACGGACAATCAGGGAAGAGAACGATCCCCCATGGTACACACGGAAGGTTAAAAGGTTACTCAAGAAGCAAAGGAAGATACATGCACGATCAAAAAGGACGATGCATTGGACTGATTTAGATAAGTTAGAGGAGATAAGGGGACGTGTTAAGAATGCGATGCGTGAGGCATTTAATAACTTTCGCGAAAATTCTCTCTCTAAGAGCCTCACTGAAAACCCTAAGAAATTTTGGTCGTATGTAAAAAAAGTTAGTTGTAGTGGGAACAATAAGCCAGTTCTAATAAAAGACGGACGGGAGGTTGAAGACAGTCGCGGCAAGGCTACCTTATTTAACACCGAATTCAAAAATTCATTAACGCAAGAAAACATGGAGAACATCCCCACTTTACCACATCGTGTGGAATTAGAGATGGATCCGATAGAAATTGATAGCGTAGGAATTGTAAAGCAATTAAAACTCCTGAAGTGGGGTAAAGCGCCGGGTCCTGATGGTATACCGGTAAAAGTATTTTCTGAATACGCGGAGGACATTGAACCATTTCTGTCAAATATATTCCGTAAATCACTAGAAGAGAGAAAAGTACCTTCTAGCTGGAAAATAGCCCAGGTAATTCCCGTTTTTAAGAAAGGAGATCGGTGTGATCCTAGGAATTATCGACCCATATCTCTAACATCGGTATGCAGCAGAATTCTGGAACATGTCATATGCTCGAACATAATGAAGTTTCTAGATGAGAACGAGTTACTTACACCATGTCAACACGGATTTCGGAAGAAGAGATCGTGTGAAACACAATTGGCCCTATTTTCCCACTACATAATGAAAGTTATCGATGCAGGTTCGCAAGTTGATGCGGTTTTTTTGGATTTTCAGAAAGCTTTTGATTCTGTGCCACACAACCGACTTTTAGGGAAGATTCGATCTTACGGTATTTCGGCTCAGATTTGCGAGTGGATACGTGATTTTCTAACTGGTCGATCACAATATGTCGTTGTTGACGGGGAAGCCTCTTCTAAGATAAATGTTACTTCGGGCGTTCCTTAAGGAAGTGTAATAGGTCCACTTCTTTTCTTAATATTTATAAACGATCTAGGTGACAACGTCAAATGCTGGTTGCGATTGTTTGCCGACGATGCGGTTATCTATAGGGAAATAAGGTGCTCCGACGATTGCTTAGAAATTCAGCGTGATTTGGATGCTATTTTCGATTGGTGCCGTAAATGGCAGCTTACACTTAATTGCAAAAAGTGCAAGGCAATGCGGATAAGTAACAAGAAGAATCGGGTTGTTCACGAGTACAAAATAAACAATTCACCTGTTGACACGGTTGATTCCGTGAAGTATCTGGGGGTGATAGTACAAAGCAACATGAAATGGGACATGCACATAACTTCCGTCGTAGGCAAGGCAAATTCTAAATTACGATTCATAGGTCGTATTTTGAGGACTTGTAATGCTCAAACAAAGGAGATAGCGTATAAAACACTAGTGCGTCCGCATCTGGATTACTGTTGTGGGGTTTGGGATCCGTATCGCAAGGTTCTGATTGACTCAGTTGAGAGGGTGCAGAGGAGAGCCGCTAGATTCGTGACTTGTTGTTACAGCCCTTATGAAAGCGTCACAGAATTGATACATAGATTGGGCTGGGATAGTTTGGAAGACAGACGACGTAGCTTGCGTTCGAATTTATTGGTGAATATGCGAAAAAATTTAAATTTCGAGTGCAATGAAATACTTCTTCCACCAACCTATTTAGGTCGCAATGACCGGATGGATAAGATTAGAGAAATAAGATGCCGTACTGATACTTATATGTATTCCTTCTTTCCTCGCACTATTCGGGATTGGAATGGGCGGGTTTAGGATTGGTGCTTAGCACCCTCTGCCACCCTCAATGTTTGTGATTTGCAGAGTATGGATGTAGATGTAGATGTAGACAGCCGTGACAAGGCCACCGTATTTAACACCGAATTTGAAAATTCACTCATGCGCGAAAATATCGAAAACATTCCCACTTTACCACGTCGTGTAGAATTATAGGTGGATCCGGTTGAAATTGATAGCGTAGGTATTGTAAAGCAATTAAAGCTCCTGAAGTTGGTTAAATCTCCGGGTCCAGATGGTATACCGGTAAGAATACGCGGAGGAAATTGAACCATTTCTGTCAGATATATTCCGTAAAACTTTAGAAGAGAAAGTACCTTCTAAATGGAAAATAGCCCAGGTAATTCCCGTTTTTAAGAAAGGAGATCGGCGTGATCCTAGGAATTATCGACCCATATCTCTAACATCTGTATGCAGTAGGACTCTGGAGCATGTCATATGCTCTAACATTATGAAGTTTCTAGATGAAAACGAGTTACTTACACCGTGTCAACATGGATTTCGGATCGTGTGAAACTCAATTGCCACTATTTTCTCAGACGTAATGAAAGTTATCGATGCAGGTTCACAAGTTGATGCAATATTCTTGGATTTTCGGAAAGCTTTTGATCTGTACCACACAACCGACTTCAAACGAACATTCGAACATACGGTATGCCGGATCAGATTTGCGAATGGATACGTGATTTTCTAACTGGTCGATCACAGTATGTCGTTGTTGTCGGGGAAGCCTCTTCTAAACTAGATGTTACTTCGGGCTTTCTTCAAGGAATGACCACTTCTTTTTTTAATTTTTATAAATGATCAGGTTACAACATTAAATGCGATTTTTTGCCGGCGATGCAGTTATCTATGAGGAAGTAAGGTCCTCTGACGATTGCTTAGAAATTCAGCGCGATTTGGATGCTATTTCCGAATGGTGCCGTTAATGGCAGCTTACACTTAATTGCAAAAAGTGCAAGGCAATGCGAATAAGTAACAAAGAGAATCAGTTTGCTCACGAGTACAAAGTAAACAATTCAGTTGTTGACACGGTTGATTCCCTGAAGTATCTGGGGGTAATAGTACAAGGCAACATGAAATGGGACATGCACATAACTTCCGTTGTAGGCAAAGCTAATTCTAAATTACAATTCATAGGTCGTATTTTGACGAATTATAATGCTCATACAAAGGAAATAGCGTATAAAACACTAGTGCGTCCGCATTTGGATTACTGTTGTGGAGTTTGGGATCCGTTTCTCAAAGGCCTGATTGACTCAGTGGAGAGGGTGCAGAGGAGAGCCGCTCGATTCGTGACTGTTTGCTACAGCCCTTATGAAAGCGTCACAGAATTGATAGATCAATTGAGCTGGGATCATTTGGAAGACAGACGACGTCGTTTGCGTTTGAATTTATGGGAGAATATGCGAAATTCTCTGATTTACGAGTGCAATGATATACTTCTTCCGCCAACCTATTTAGGTCGCAATGACAGCAGGGATAAGATTCGAGAAATAAGATGCCGTATTGATGCTCTTATGTATTCTTTCTTTCCTCGTGCTATTCGGGATTGGAATGCGCAGAATTAAGATTGGTGCTTAGCACCCTCTGTTACCCACAATATTTGTGAAGTGCAGAGTATGGATGTAGATGTACATGTAACTGTGCTTGGCCAGACTTACCTTATTAGAAGTTTCTTAGCCCAGTATTGAGCTATGTTAAATGCTTATTTCTCGTAGATCCATAGGTCATCGAGGGTACAGGTGGCAGGGCGATTTGGGAAGATCAGCAGGTGTTCCGTAGTTTGTGCTGTTCCGCAGTCGCAGTCTGTATCGTCTTCTTTCATAAGACCTCACCTTGACAGGCTGGTTTGTACTGGGGCCGTCCCTGTCGTAATGCGGGTCAGTCTAGTGGTGAGCCACTGGTAACCTCTGCCGTAGTTTGGTGGAGGAGCATCCAGCGAGGTATTCACAAACCGTCTTTGCGATCTGATTCGCACGCCATGAAGGAGTTAGTAGCGTTCGTCAAACACCTGCGTGTATTGAATCGCATTTTTGTAGGAGACCGGCCTTGCGACCCCAGCTGCTCTGTAGAGATTATCCAGTGGAGTACGTGTCATACATTTTGTAATTAGCCTGCATGTCTCATTGAGGCCTATATACACCTTCCCAGCATTGGCTAACCTGGACCATACTGGGAGTGCAGAAACATAGCGCTTCAGCGGCTGTCTCGGGAACTATTGGTTTCGCACCCCGTTGCCTGATTGGATGCTATTTCTAGTCGCAACTTGTTCAGAAACCATTGTTTTCATAATGTCAACAAAGGGAACTTTGTCTTGTACTTGTACTGTTTGTCGAGGTTGTATACGCCATCATGCGAACGTTGGCGAATTGTGAAAACTAGTCGACCAACGCTTTCAGAGATTTTTGTTGAGTTCCTGTGAACCTTACGCAATCATTTGTCACGTCTGATTGGCCGTGGAGAATCAACTCCTTCCTGCTCTATGTGTTACGCGTTTCTGGTGAGTCTTCAGCTGTTAGATTGTTTTGTTAGAACAGTGTCTGTCGGCCATTGTGCAGGTACCGCGGGTGGACCGCAGTTTTACCTCGCACTGATTGGTCGGTTGTGAAGAAGTGTTTGAACGACGGCTTGGCGTCGGCTGTTATTACGTGTCCAGCTTTCACCAGACCCGCCTTAGTCACAGCCCTGCGGCGCTTCCTCTAACAGCCGCCATACCTCCGCAACGCTCCATAACACTACGTATCTGCATCCTCGTCGCTTATGCAGACTGGCTGTCGGCATTCGTAGTGCCGGGATGAAAAAGTATAAGACGTTGACGTGTTGTATTTGAGGTCCGTACAGCAACTACAAAGGCATCGAACACTAACGGCTTCAACCACATCGTTTTTGGTCTCGCGGTATGATTTGCTGATTTCCACAAGACATTTGCTGATTGACCTGTTGTAAGAATGTCTCTAAGTCATTTGACAGAGTGAGCCAGAGAATAGTTCTAAATAATCTAAAATCCGCTGGGATGAATGAAAAATGACTTGCTGGGTGAAGGAATCACTTAGAGCAGGGGTGGCCAACCCGCGGCCCGCCGTGAACATTTTTCCAGCCCGCGAGATTCATCACACTTTTACAAAATATTTTTTATATTTCATTTTTAGTGTTATACATTTCTTTACAATGTGCGTTTAGTATCATTGTTATTATATTATCTATGTTTAGATGTAAGAATAATAGTAAACACGAGAATAACTCATGTTTCAATTTTTCACTCCAAAAAAAATGTCTCCAGTGAGGATAAATAATTTTATATGCGGCCCGCGGAATTATGATGTACTTCCAAAGTGGCCTGCAAGATCATTTGGGTTGGCCACCCTTGATTTAAAGTTATGAAGGAAATAGTAAGGGCATGAAATGCAGTTTCAAAAGAGGTGTATGAACGGTAGTGCCACAGGGCAGTGTATTGGGACCGTTGCTATCCATTACTCTAGTCAACGATTAGTGCTGACGGTTTACTATCAGATGTTACGTTGTATGCAGATAATATATAAGCTTTGTTATTTGTGTTGTGAACGTCTCTTTTTGTCAAGCAATATAAAGCGATAAATAAGGTTTCGGTGGGTATTCCCTTCTAACGCAGTGTCCTTTGTTTACGCTGAAACACATTGTTTGTCATAAGTAGGTCAGCCGGAGGCCGGGTCACAGTTTGTCTCACCGCAGCGCCTGCGAGACGGAACCCGCCGTACACTACAGTCGCTCTGGTAGCGAGGTCTTCAGGGGTTACCGAAAGTGACAAACCCGTGAAGAATTTATACAGGGTGTCCAGAAAAGGACTCCCTGATTTCAAAATTAAATATCTCGAAAACAAAGATCGATAGAGGAATGCAGTAAACGGTATGTTTATTGTGACAGCTGTAAGAAGTGTATACAGCAGTGTGAAATAATAGTTACAAAAGCTGCTAACAGATGGCGCTGTAATCGCCATACTTAATGCCTAAATAGTGATCCGAAGCTCAGGGTAGCGCCAATGGTGAACATTTTGAAAACATTGTGATGTGATTGTTTGCAAAGATTGTTTTCATACGATTATTTCACTTATGTATGCTGATATGAGCTGTACAGCGTACAGCGCCATCTGTTAGCAGCTTTTGTAACTATTATTTCACACTGCTGTATACACTTCTTACAGCTTACATACCGTTTACTGCATTCCTCTATCGATCTTTGTTTTCGAGATATTTAATTTTGAAATCAGGGAGTCCTTTTCTGGACACCCTGTATCAAAGATACGCCGGGAAAGACTTATCTCTCATATAGAAACTTCAAGCTAATTGCATTATGACATGGAACAGATTTTGTAAAAATGTAAATTGGTTCACGTGAATGAACTCTGCTATTTTGTGTGTGCACTTCGCTCGGTATTTAAAGTCAACAGCCCTGCAAATACAGTAATTCCTCCGTAAGATGCGATGCCGTTCGTGCACCGCAATCACGATATCATTACCAGTTCGACTCCGACAATTAAACTAAATCCAACCTGTCGTTTTTGCTTGATCGCGTTCAACAAAAGGAGATACCAGTTTGTGAACACTTTTATCTTGAATTTCTCAGCTTTTCTTGCTTCACATCAAAATGAAACATACCCTGTTTTACCCGCTGTACGTTACCCATCAAGACCAGTGTTTTCTCCATCAGTCCCGTTCATTAAGAAATTGATACTCATTGTTTATCCTTTTATCTTAAATTTCCTAGCTTTTCTATTTCACGTCAAAATGAATCATTCATTATGTTACTCCAAAATCCGGGTGCTGCGGGTTGTTTTGGCTGAATCCGGTTCGTACAAACAAATCTTAAAAGCAGTTGATTCCTTTTCTTAACAGTGAAATATATTATTCCTGGTTTCAGTCTCATTATGTGTGGTATGGAGTGTCCTTTAATTACTCGAGCAGTTTTTTCGTAAGTCCCGATACCTCTCCCCTCCCCATTGTGAGGTCAACCTCGTAATTTTGGAGACCTTTTTTTGTCTCTGCTGTTCTTTGAAGGCGGCAGTCTGAAATAAAATGTCGACGTGAGATTTATGTCGATCCCCCTCCCACCTTGGCGGGATTTCGCCGAATCGCCCCCCCCCCTTTAATTGTGCTGCCCCTTATATATATATATACATACAACACTATTGATTTTTCCTTTGTTACCAGTGCAGGTCTGCCCGACGGTGGAATGCTTGAGCGTTTTTCTTAATTGTTCTTATTAATCCAACTCTTCGTTATGCTCTGAGAGAATTCTGTTGTTTCCGGTACTGATTGTTCACGTCGTGTAAGCAGGAGGAAGACCAATTAAAGTGTCAGAACAAGACAAGACAGGCGTCCCTATCGACAGCGTGCTCTGCGGACCCGTGGTGCTCACCTAGCACGTGTTGCGTAACGTGGACGTTAACCCTCGGTGTGTGATACCAATACGTGTAACGCGAGTCGCCACTGTAATACGGACTCTCTGCGAACACTCCCACACGGCTCCAGTCCGCACTCTCGTCTCAACTTCGCCAGACACGGAAAACACACTTCAATACGCTTCGTACGCGTCGAGCTGGAATTACGTAACAGATGTCCCAAAAAGCACAGATTCGGCGTAATACGACGGGGAATCCATCACCGTGACATTAAACCATTGAACCTGTCTCATGAAGAGGACCACTTTGAAACATGTTCAGAAATAGCAGCAAACTAAAACTGTGCGAGACTAACTCCAACATTTCCGCCGGTGGATTTTTGTTTTTATGTTATAATGTTTATGTTTTGTTGTTATGTCATGTCAGGAGTTTTGTACACAATGTTTTTGCTGTCTTATGCTAAGATTCCATGGTTCGGATTCCACGTAAAACTTTAGGTTACAGAGGAACTGTCCATCCTATCTCTGACAAAATGGCTTAGTATGCCTCCTTTGGGAGGATCTAACCAAACTTCGAACTTCGAAGTTGTGAAATAAGTTACGTTTATGGTAAGATATGTAGCCTTTGGGGGTTGCAATCCGACAAGATAGCTACATATAAACATAAAATAATAGTATGATGCAGCGCAAATTCACATCAGTACTATGTGATAAATTGTCTCTACATGAAACTTATGAACAGATCACACACAAACTTGACTGCGAGTGAAACAAAGCCTGAGTGACTCATATAACATTACAGAGACTAACACGCGCTATCCGTCTCTCGGTCTACGTTTGTTTTCAAAATTTCATGACAAAATATTTATCCAGAAAAAAGGTCCTGAGGCCTTTCTAACGATGTATACAACTTCTTTGTCAAATTTCGTCAACATCGGTTTAGCAGTTTAGTCGGGAAGCGTAACAGACTCAGAGGTACTCTCGCTTTGTAATATTAATGTAGTTGACGCAGATTTCGAGCCCCCCTCGTGGACGAATGTTAAGACTCTGAAACGTTGATTATCTCTCGACGAGTGGTTAGCTGATACCGGTGGTGGAAAAAATTGTCCAGCACGGTACAAAAAGCGTGGGTTGAATCCCAAACTTCGTCGTCGACGAGGCGTAAAGCCCTAAGCAAAGAAAGATTAAGTCTTGTAGAATAATACGGTGCAATGTAGTTGAAGTTCTCCTTAGATTTCCGGGTGGAGTAGGCAATATTGTTGCACAGTCATTTAGCCTGGTCAGAAATGTTGGATAACACACACACACACACACGCCCACACACACACACTCACACGCATCACTTTCTTATTATTTTCCTTAATTCCTATTGCTTCATTTCGGTACTTGCTTGTCAAAGAATAGAACTTTTTTGAGGCTGCCTTCCTTGTGAGAGTGGGATTTTTCCTCTAGGGATACTTTTTATGATAGTAAATTGGCGGATTGAAATACAATGCACCGAATATATATATATATATTTTTTTTAACCATTATTCTTCTGCTCATATGCTTTTACGATCGTCAAGCTGGTAACGTCTCGTAAAATTCTGTGCTTTCTGTGATCAAGGCTCTTTCGACAAGTTTCTGCAGTCTTTTCTGAACATGAGCTAAGTGAATATCAAAGTGAAAGGTTATGTAAACAAAACGAAGAACGTGGAAACAATGCGTTCATCGGTGTCTTGTGGGCATCTGGCGAGATGTTGCGCAATATTACCTTCAGACTCCATATGTTTCACACTATTTAGATTCACTCAGTGATGGATATAGGAGTAGTAGTAGTACACTGCAGCGAAGAGATGACCTTGAACTCAAGCTGGCACAAGGGAGCGTCCCTTAATTACGTGAGGTGTTTTATACTTGAAATTCGTAACCCCCCCCCTCCCCCCACTGTGACGTGAGATCTGAGGAACCTACCCTTCCGACGAATTCGTAGATTTTAGAGGATTTTTTTTTTTTAGTTTTCAAGGGCGGTTTTTTTAGCTCCGCTGTTCTTTAAGGAATTAAAAAAATGGCGTGAGATTATTGTGGACCCCTCCTCCCTCTTGGTGAGATTTCGTCGGATCCCTCCTCCCCCCCTTATTTCACCTCACGTAGTTAATGACGCCCCCCTGAGGATGTGAGGAACTGGAATAAGTTAGCAAACAAGCAATTTAGGAAATGGACTGAAAGAATTTAAAGTTTGCAAAGGGGGAAAAGTAGATCGGTGGGAAATTGTACTCATACAATTTCAAGAAAAAACCTTGAAATGGGAAGCAGGTGTGTAGGAAAGTTGCCACCCGCATGCTTGGTTGCAAATACATTTAAACTGAATTTAATAATAACAACCTCTCAGGTTAGCCTACACACATTCAATATCATTGAAAGACAATAAATATCTATACTTGTAATAATATTGTAACCAAGAAAAAATGTGTATATTTGAGACAAATAAAAAAAAAAATTAGTTGTGGTAGGCTACTGTTAAAAAGTTGCAGAAAAGGAACCAAATTTTTAAATTTGTGTCGCCCGTCTTTGTGAGTTTCAGTGGACGGGATTCATGCAAAAAGTACTTGTCGCATTCTAAGGGGGTTTCCATTAATGTTTAGCCAGTTTTCCCGTGCATTATGTACTGTTCTCCTTTTCGATGTGATGTAAAACTGATACATTTAAGAAGATTTTTCCGTGAAAGCGATTTGTAATAAAACTACTAGTCAGGTTTTGATTGGGTTTTGATTAATGTGAAGCCAGTGGTTCCGCGGCTGTTTCACTTTGAAGTGTCGTCGAAAAGCTGAGGAATTAAAAGAATCTTCACACTACACTCACGCAAATTATGGAATTTTAGGAAACTTTGTTGATATATCCAGGGCCATACGCGGAAGAAATGATAACAAATTCAACTACATCAGGCCAAGTTTATTACCTGTAGATACAGTTGTCAGTAAGAAGTTCGCCCACCTTGAGCACCTATACATTCGTGGATCCTTGCCGTCATTGAGCCAATAAGACTTCGGATGTCTTCTTGGGGTATGTGTCTTTACGCTTGATACCTTGTGTAGTCAGTAGCTGCACAGATTGTGCTGGGTGACCTTGTGATCTAATGTGTCTACTCCTGGCATCCCAGACATGCTCTATTGGGGACACATCTGATGATCGTAACCCCTCGCAAGGCTTGTGTTGTAATGGCTGCAGTATGAGAACGGGCATCATCCTATTGGAAGATACGATTTGGATGGTGGACATGAAGGATGCCACCTGTCACTGTGCCTTCAACAACAACCAACTCAGTCCTGCTGTTGAAACTGATTGTCCCCAAACTATGACACCAGTAGCTGCGCCTGTGTGACGTTCTGGCTCTCTCTGTAACCAGTGCTTAGATCTGGCCTGCAGTCACCCGTCCGACAGCAACAGCAACGCACAGAATATGACGGGTCATCACGTGCTTTTGTCGATCTATATGGATCTCTGCCTGCTCTAGGAGTACTAGAGCCTTCTTTCAGCCACCGCGAGAGAAGTCTGTATACTGACATTGCAGAACCGCCAATCCTTCGGGAGATTTCACGATATGATGCACCCATTTAAAACACGCCAATTCTCCGACCACACTCATAGTTATACAAGGGCCGTCACTCCTCGCCTTGGTCGGCAAGAAGTTGTGGACAAAGAAGTATCAGCTTACACCATACTGTTCACCCCTTATACGCTAAAAAAACCCAGCAATTTTCCATAGTAAATATCCCTGTAATTTTCATACTACAATATGTAAAACTTTCGATTTTTAATCATTTTATACTCTTGATGCTGGGATACGTGGGGCAAAATTTCATTTATTTATGACAACTCCGTGTGGGTGTTTTACTTACCGCCTGTGCAGTATGCGTTTAGAGGTAACTTGCCTTTTGCAGTCGAAATGTTAGTCGCGATTTTAGCGTAGGAGTGTCATAATACTATTGGAAGGAATGGAGTTACAGTTTGCTGTGGAGATCGTTCATGAAAAACGAATTTGCACTGAGTGATGTATAGGTGCCGCGAATCATGTGGTTGTCGGCACTGTTGGTTTGAGCTAGCTAGTCGCGTAGAGTCCGTGTAGGATGAGTTCCATTTCTGGGCTGAGCCCGCGGCGCTCAGGCTGCAGTCTCTTAAATGCTGTTTCTGAGTGGTACATTTAGCGTGGAGAAACTGTTTCCTCGACTTGTTGCTGTCCGGTTGGTCTCGCGGTAGCCGTGACCCCGCCGAGAAAGTCCGACGGGGAAAGCCCGCACTCCGACACCAGGCATCACAAGCACGCCAAGCAGATCCCTGGGAAGGCTGCTCCCGAAAGAAACTTCGTACCGACGACTGAGAAGGACGGACTCTTGCAATAAGAGTAGTGATGATGTTACTGCTCAACGACTAACATTGAACGCTCCAAGATGATGGATAATATATGTATATATATATATATATTTACTTATGGCTTTACGCCTCGTAAACGTCGAGGTCATTAGAGGCGGGAAAGGACTGGGGAGGAGGAACGGGAAAGAATTCGGTCACGGCATTTTTGAAGGCAGCATCCCGGCATTCGCGTTTAGTGATTTGGGGAATCCATGCAAAACCCAAATGTGGATGCCCGGACGGGAATACGAATATGTTGATGCAGTGGAGGATAAGTGCAGTGCAACTTGATGTGTCCCATACTCGGTCTCCCAAGTACGACGGACGTTTGCTCGTTCTTAGCAGCCTCCGGAGTTAATCTCAACTGGGTTACAGAAATGTAATTCACACACACACCGTTTGACTGTCTTAAAATATATTTTGGCGGTAGTAATGTTTGCGTAATGTTTTTTTTTTCAATTGTCTTATTGCATACCTCAGTCAAGAGAGAACCTCGCGTACCCCTGGAGGTACGCGTACCACTGGCGTATAGGATCTCACTCAGTCTAGTGGTTATGAATGTGCACCGTCTGCCGACTCTGCTATCCTCGATGATGAAAATTTCTACCATCACCGGGCGTGGAACAAGGTAAACCTGTGTGAAGGGCAGAAACCGTTGTAGCAGTATCGGCAGCATCTGAAAACCCCGAGTAATTACCATCAGACGGACGGAGTTCACACATCTAGAGAACATTCTATTATTTCAACTGGAATCTGTACGAATAAATCACGATCCAAGCGGAAGATTCAGTATCCCATCCGTATTTATATTTTCTGTGCTTTGCTGAAATCACTTCAGTACCGGAATGGTTCCTTGAAAAGGTGAAAAGGCTATTGCCGAATTGCTTCCCGCTCCTTCCAGCCAGTCGTTACTCTGATTCCAGTGTCCACGTCAACAAGGCGTATAGATAAAAATAAAATAAAAAAAACTCGGTTTGTGAAACTTTACCTACCTCTTTTTTAAAACTTCACAAATTATAACGTAGCACCGAAGTATAATCAGTCTTTTCAACTGATATTTTTGTCGTTCAACAGCTTGGGAAAGACATTATGGCGTTCACTGTTTGCAGACTGCGTGTTTATTGACGCCTCTCTCGCTACCTGGTTTGTACGGCAGTGGTCCGCCGCGTGTGTACTGTATGCTACATACTGGATGAGACGCAGTGCGGCCGACGTCGCGATGCCGTAGCCTCCCGCCGTACGACATGTCGATTTTCAATGGAACAGTGTCAGCACATTAAAATGACACCATTAACGTGTACGGCGTTTCTCTTCTTCACCGGGGTGGTTTCTTCTTGCCTTCCCCTGTTATTCAAGAATATTTACGTTTCTGTTGTGACTCTGGATGTTCAGTATGTTGTGAGTATGATGTGTTATTTGAGTCGTGAAAGAGTGAACAATTGAAGAGTGGAGAGGGTGCGACCCGATACAGGCCCATTGAGGCCAAGTCTCCCTACTTGCCAAGGTCAGCAAGAGGACCGCCAAGTTTAAGTTCCCCACCCAGCAGACTAATCGCAATCGACAGTGTGGTATCCAGTCACTACATGCGCACTGCAGAGTGGTCTGGGATCCAAGCCAGCACTTTGGCGCACAATCTGATGATTAGAAATTGTGCACCACCACCTCTGCTACTACTATTACTATTACTTCGCGATTCACTAAAAGTGTGTGGCGGAGGGTGCAAGGGTGATAGTTTGAAAGGAATATACGGGATGTGGCAGGAGGCGCCCTTGGGCTATTGTGAGGAACCATCCAAGCATTCGCATGGAGTGATCTGGGGAAACCATGGAAAAGAATGAACGGTAGTTCCACAGGGCAGTGTATTGGGACCGTTGCTATTCATTACTCTAGTCAACGATTGTGCTGAAGGTTTACTACCAGATGTTACGTTGTATGCAGATAATATATAGGCTTTGTTATTTCTGTTGTGAACGTCCCTTTTTGTCAAGTAATATAAAGTAATAAAAAATGTTTCGGTGGATATCATCTTCTAACGCAGGGTAATGTTTTGGAAGGGATATACGGGATATGGCAGGAGGCGCCCATGGGCTATTGTGAGGAACCATCCCACCATTCGCGTGGAGTGATCCGGGAAAACCATGGAAAACCCAGATCAGGATGGCCGGAGAGCTTTATCCAAAGCTACTCCTGTCGGATTTTAAATTTACTCGCTCGGTAAATCCTTCCTATTCCATTCCCTAATCGCTCGTGAAAAAAAAAAAATGAATACATAAATGAATCTGTTTTGGCCCTCATTTTTCTTATCTTATTTTCACGGCCATTCCGAGATACGAATGTTGCTGGTAGCAATATTTGTTTGCTGTCATTCTGAAATATGTCAGTCGTGAATTTTTCAATTAGCTTCCGTCGAGAGCAACGCCTTCGGTGTTCCAGGTCTTCCCAGCCTAACTCCTTCAACATCGCACTTACGCTTTCCCTCCAACTATATATACCTGTCACGAATCGGGCGGCTCTTCTTTAGACCATCTCTAATGCCTCCATTAATCCCTTTTGGTGGGGACCCCATACAGAGCAACAATATTCTAAGTGTGGCCGCACTAGTGTCTTGTATGCAATCGATTTAACGTCCGGAGTGCATTGTTTTAAATTACAACCTAGAAATCGAAGGATACGATTTGCTTTCCCAATTACATTCTCGATATGCTCATTCGATGACAAATTATTACGAATTGTTACCCCCAGTTATTTACCGGAATCTACCATTCTGAGGACAGTAGCATTTGTTGTATATTCAACCCTGTGTGTCGCGTCCTGAAGGGGCGCCCGTTAATTTAGGCTCAAAATAGGGGGGAGGAGGGTCCATGAAAATATCACGTCAACTTTCTGTTTCAGATTTCCGCCCTTCAAATAGAAGTAGCACTGGCCGGATTTGCGAAAACACTGCACTCCAGGAATCGACACGAACAGGTGGAGGAAGAAAGACGGCGGACACAGCGGTCCGCAGGGTGTGAGTGGAAGTGGTTTTTGTACCAGTGTTTTCGCAAATCCGGCCAGTCCGCCCCACCTGTGTTGCCATGCATCTGGGAAGCATCCCCTTCTTCTCCAAGGCCATTCCGCGTCGTCGTTGCATAAAAAGAAAATTGTGACAACCGTTTAATTATTTTGAAATATTAACTTATTTTTAACTGGCTGTCCAAGTCACATCCCACACGCATAAACAAGCTTTCAATTCACTAAACTGGTGTTCTTTTGTCATATATGCTCGCTGATTTGGGAGGGTGACGGCCTTACAGCTTTGGAATTCCAGGGATGCAACATTGTACACTCCCTGTCACCCCGTTCGGCGATATACACAATGTCTTTCACGCTGCCTCAAATAAAATGTAGTACACGCCACTGTGCGAGAATAAATTTTACTATACAATTTGTTAAAAAACAACATTAATGTACATTAAATAAAATTCAGATTTGCAAATATTTACTTAAATACTATTTTCCTTTGAACATGTTTTAAAAATGAAAACTTTCTTAAAATATTCTGATTTGTTAATGCAATGGGAAAGTATTGTTCACCATCAAAAACTTAACTCTAAAGTATATTCACAGAACAATGATGGGATGCAGGTCACTAAAGCCCACTGAAAGATTATAGAAGGGATCCGAGCTGACATTAAAAGAGAATTAAATGATATTAACAATTTAATTCTACGAAGACGATTTTGAAATTAATCCATTTTAAAGCTGTTATTTCCCCGCCTTGTTTACTTTTGTGGATTTGATTGAAAAAAAAATAGCGCAACCGCAAGCAGTATTCGACGGGGTTGGTAGCTCGGAGACGCCTGCTAACACGTGGCGTAGTGTTTGTTGGTGGCATTGTGCGTCGTCAGTTGGCTCTGTGTTGTTTCCGCGCTACGCTTCACGGCGCGTCAGCCATACAGACGCCCATCTCACAGTGCACGTGGGTGATAGCAATCAGGTAGCTGTCAGTCAGCAGCTCAGACAGTGACACTCGCATTAATGTCCTCAACCATTATCTTCTTCGCGATAAACTTATTTGCAGGGGAAAGGTTGATGTTTTGGAAACACGAGTGTATCTGTGTACCATACGCCCTCGCTTATCCTCGCCTTGACTTTATGGACTCGCCTTATGGATCCGCCTGTCGCATCATTATAACTTGCGGACCGTATAACGTAGAAATGTGTAAATGCGCACTGCTTTAGTTCTTAATCATCTCAACACAGTTATAAAGTTAAACTTTATGCTGATCCTTTTATATCATAGCTCTGTATATCGCCTCTAATCCGACAGCCGATACAGCAAGCCGCGGGCATCAGTAAATGGAAACAGTAAACTGAAGACGGGTCCTAAGTGGCAGGTAGGCTGTTCTTCCCCGCTCGCTGCCGCCATCGATCGCGCGCGCCACGTGCGACGGGTCGCCGACCTGCCCATCACCGATTAATGTGCACTCCACGAGGTACGAGACGACCACGGCTTCATTACAGACGTCACGGGAAGGACGACATTCTAAATAAATCCCCCCCCTCCCCTCCCCGTTACTCCTCCATCGACACGACTGTCTTGGCAGGTTCTGTCTGAGCAAACAAAATGTCAGACAAGACTTCCCTCCTGTCTTGCTGCGAAAAACCCCGAAACGTGGCAGCAAAAACTCGGTCGCCATTTGTCCTAGGAGCAACGAGCCGATATGCTGCTTCGGCTCTAGTTGACTGTGCGAAGACTGTTGCTACAACAGTAGTTATCCGCGAAAATAAATGTTTCGTGCTTGAAGCCGATCGCGTAAAAACAAGTCAAGGGATTCCATTTGCAGGCGTTCAGACGTTAGTATTAACAATGACATCTGAGAAGTTTTCACCGTTAAGTCCGTTTTCACACACACCTGCGAAAGCGGAGCCTGCTCCGGCGCCGGATACGTTGTCGTCGAATGACAGCTTTCACAGGTAGTCCGGTCCAGCGTCCGCCACCGGCGAATACAGCGGCCGTGAACTTGACAGCGGGAAAGCTGTTTAAGTGGTATAATCTCAGTCACGACACTGTTCATCATAATTTTTGTAAATACTCGCAGGATACTGTAACATGAATTGAGCTGTTAGATAGTAAACCCTGTTTGTGGGTTAAAGCAGCCGATTGTTTCTCGGAAGGCGTATCGAAATTTCTTTCCAGGTACCTCACAGTCAACAGAAGGCATAACCAGTACTTTCTATTTATATTAAATATTATCTTTACTTCATTCTAAGATCTAATAGTGCAATGAGATAAAGTTTGCTGAATGCTGGCTACACGTTTTCTTCCGCCAAAGCCAGAAATCTACTGCATTCAGTGTGGTTTTGTCTGTGCTTGTAAAAACCCCCTGTGGAGGCGGCGGCATAGTACTTGCGACGGTGTAGAGGTAGGGTGTCGTCCACACGAAGCTACTTCACATGTTATAGTGCTTCCTAAAAGGTGGCGGGCGTCCCACGGCGCGTGCATTTGCCGGCCGCGCCGGTCCAGCAGTCAGCAGCGGTCCGTGGGAAGGGACCCGCCTGTGCTGGCAGGGACGGCGCGCGTCTGTCGGTCGCCCAGCCGGTAAACATCAAACGCCCGGGTAGCGTGGTGGGGAGGTAGTAACTTTGTGGTTGGCCATGATCCACAGTTGTTGCATAATTGTTTATGAATTAAACTCCGTCTATCGACAGCTGTTTTTTTTAATTAATGTTTCTTTTACTAGAAACGTTTCGCCCCTTTGGAGTGGTGCATCATCAGTGGTAGCAATAAATATATACATATTGTTTTAATTATATCTGTATACATGATTAAATATTATATATGTATTAATCCTGCAATGTTGTAATGTCTGTACACTATTATCTTGGTTCCTTCTACTACTACTATTCTACATCATGTTTCCATACTATATGTACAACAAGTATAAACTTGTGTAAATTCACTTCATAGTATTAAGTTTTTGCATACTTACGAAAATTGTGGTGGGTATAACATATAGTCCGGGAAAATTCGTTTTTTGCGAATTATTTCGTTTTCCATCACTGTTTCATCTCAGTAATATCTGATCCTGTACCCCCGTTCAGTAATCGGATTGTAAGGTAGAGAGTGGGCTTTACCTCTCTTACATGTGCACCAGTAGAGTAGAGGACTTAGGAAGTCACTTGTTATCGCGAGGTAAGGAAGCGCGCAGACGTTGTCAGTCAAAGTTAATCGGACAGTGAGGGCTCAGCTTAAAAACTCCTGCATCATCATCAGACACACTCCAGCGATCTTGCGCAGGTCTGTCACATCGTTAGGATGGTCTTTATTCTAGCCTCACATGATCTCTTGCACGCAAACATCGTTTTTGTTCATCATGTCGATATTCAGGTCTTTTTCCTTAGCTGCTTTGCTAATAAAGGGTTTATGTTTTTTTTTTCCTATGTAGTGCAACTTTGGTTTTGGCGTACGGGTTTCGAATTATTAGATCATCATCAGTGGCAGTTTTTATTTGCTTACTAAATTTCAGTCGGGAAAAGTTGCATTGCTTTGTTTCACACACGCGCTGTAGTGTCTTTTTAAATACCAAAACCTGTTTTATTTGTGAGTGGAGACTTTCCCGGCGTACTGATGCAATGAAATCCTCTCGGATGTCCAGCTGGATAGTGTTGTATAAACACAACGTTTCGACAGCTAGCCCTGCTGACTTCATCAGGTGCCAGGTTCCTTCTAGCTGTCGCAAGCTGACTGTCGCCGCCTAGACTGACTAGAATAGACTTGGGAAGTTCGATAGGAGGCTAAGCCAGTGTAGGCAGTGACAGCTAGAAGGGACCTGACACCTGATGAAGTCAGCAGTGCTAGTTGTCGAAACGTCGTGTGTATAGAGCACTATCCGGCTGGACACCCGAGAGGATTACACTGTTTCATTTGGTTTCTCACCTGTCATGTTTTTTGTTTATCTTTTTCCGTGTTCTTTGTAACCTGACAAAATTTAACTACGGAATTGTTGATAAAATGAAGTATGATAAAGTTCTGAGCCAGGACTTCAGATAGCATAAAAGTCTTTGCAGTAGCTGGCTGGTTATTACTAGAACAACTTTTTCATCAGCTAGACTTACCCATAAGCAAATTATTAAGGCAGGCGTTTTATTGGCAGAAAAGGGACGAAGAAAGAGGGTTAAATAGGTCAGATGGTGAAATCGTCTCCTTGCAATTGCATTGATTATTGTATTAGGCTACATCGAAAGGCGAAGATTGGATGCTGTTAACGATGGATTTGGAAGCGGCTGCTTTTGACGGTCGAAATAATAACAAAAAAAAAGATGTAAAGTTAACGGCTTATGGACAAATCAGTGCGGGAGCATAACAGCCTCCTGGTGCCAGGAGCCAAGTGTTAGCCAGCAAGGTTTGTTTGTTTTTTGCTTTTTTTCCCCCTTTCGAATTTTCACGTCGTTTGTAGTCTTTGTTTGTAGTTGTTTTATTTCGTAAGTGTTCAGTAAATATACTCCGTGCACCGGGGAGAAGTTGCTGTTTCACTGACGGTAGCTTCAATCTATACTAGTCGCTACTTGATTGATTCGTTTGTGAATAATAGTTCTGTGAGGTCGATACCGCCAACAACGGTAGCAGCCGACCTGAGCCATTTGGTTTGTAATGTTGTTATTGTAGCATAGAGAACGCAGTGTGATGGCTACATTTATTGCGAGGCTAGTAATCGTTTGAGACTGGCGGTGTTAAGTGTGTAAGGCGCCTAGTGTCGCTTGTTAGCGGCGAGCTGGTAAATGACAGGCAGTTACCTGACCTGCAGCCGCATTAAGGCGCCAGGTCTGCAGTTTTTATTGCTCTCGGTTTTTTAATTTCCCTACGGGAAGCGGAAATGAGCGCTGTTAAGGAGGGTTCGTGTAATTAAATAGCCGAGGTAAGAGGCTAGTGGCTGTGCGAGCAAGGGCGAGTCGATAATACGACGCGACGGGGCGGCTGCACAAGGACCAGCCACGTCAAATAGGGGAGGGGGTCTCTGCGGAATATCTCGCGAGCTTTCGAAAGTCTGGAAGGATAGTAGAGCTAAAACAAAAGTCCACAAACGACGCGGATACGGCTGACCTTAGGGGGGAGAGGGTATAACTGCCCTAGAAATCAGGGGGGGTTAGAGAAAAAGGGCCTCGAAAACCAATGAGGTCGATTAGCAGGGGAGGGGGCATCCAACCAGGTGTCACCAGAGAGGGGGGGGGAGGGGGTCCGGAATTCCGGAAAAAACACCTCACGTGTCACGTGATTAATGGAGACCCCTCCACCACTCCTTGATTCAAGCAGTACTGTCGACGGCGTGATACACTTGATATTCTCTGTGTAAAAGAGTGGTCACTACGTCACGTCGCTACGTGGCTGTGCAGTGCAAGTGGCGACCACTACTGGCACAACACTACACACGAGTACACACACATGTGAAGATGTAATAGTGCGCGGCAACCTAGCAGCTGCACGCCTGTCAGCTGATTACTCTCAGCTTTGGCGATGTTGTGGTTTAAACGCATTGATGATTCGTTGGGGTGAGGCGCGTAGTTTCTGACTGATGACTGTTGGTTTCCCGTCGGGGACAGTCTGAGCCAGATGTCGCTCCTCTAAGGTTCCAAACAGGGTAACGATAATCCTGCAACGTACTGTATGACAAAATTTTATTTTACTAAAGGTATCAGCATTTTCGAGATACTGATTTTTTTTTTTCGTAACATATGACTTTGTTCAGTTTATTCCATGCAATTTCTAGAAATTAAGACTTTTTGAACTCTGTTTTTTTTTTTTTTTTAATTTACTCAAGGATGTTTGAGCCATCTAAAAAAATATTTTTTTTTCTTAAAACGTTAAAAAAATACCTTAAAATCTTATTAAAAAAAGTGTATACAGATTTATTCAAACGGCCGACTTTGAACTATCGTAAAACCATAAAGGAAGTATTTAAGATTTTTTTTTAATTTATATTTTTTTTCTTATTTTTGTAGTATTATTTCCGGAACAAACAATTGCCTTTCACCTAATTTCACTTTATTTTAACCATGTAAGTACAAATAAAATAAATTTCTATTATTTATTTGAAATTTACACTTCCTCTTATCAATATAAGCTCAGGTAAAATCAAATGCAGCTATTTATTTGAAATTTCCGGTCAGCCTAAGAGCGCTGTGGCGGCAGCCTGTGTAACTAACACTTCGGGCATTACCGAGACTCGCCGGAGGTTGCCGAGCTATCGGAGTGAGCGCAGTCTCCAGGCAACGCATTTTACTAAAGAGGATGGGTCATCATCGCGTTACATTGCGACATTTGCTCAGTGGTTGTAATTTTTCTTCTGATGTTTGATTTTTTGTTTTAATGTTTCGTGTTGAACTTTTTTTTTTCTTCTTCTTTTTCTTCTTTGTAAATAGGGCCCTTCAGTGCGCCACGGAGATTTGTGATTCAGCGTGGACCGTAGCAGAAGTCAGTCGCGTCACACTGCACACAGTTACAGCCCAGTCATTTTGTAGTTGTATAATATGCCGGCATTTGAAATTGTCAGTCAAAAATTTCAAATTGTCTGATGGCGTTTCTGCTTTTATGACGATATCAAATTGCAAACTTTTGCGTTCACAGTTCCGCAGGCTCCTGGTGGCGCGGCGATGCGTCCTCTTAAATAAGAAGCGTGTTTGGTGTGTACAGCTGCTCTCTCGTATCCTCACCACGCCACTATCGTCTAGTTCACTGGCTGTGTCGCCTCGTTCCCGTGGGAGGAGGCGGCCTCTCGCGTCTCATCAATACAATATACATCACTTAGTTCGCCAGATATACAGTATTACAAACTAATCGTAGCTTTAGTTCCTTTTGCTTTGGTGACGTTTTTCTTCTGGTCCAGACCGTATTTCATCCTGACAACATCAGCTAGAAAGAAAACAAAGACACTTATTGTGCATGTTTACCGTGTAGCTCTTAGTAGTGATGATTCGATACAAGTACTCGATATGAGTAAGTACTCGATACTTTGTTTCGATACCGAGTACTTTTTGTATTCGAATTAATTCATTCGATACTTACTCGGTATCGGAAGAAAAGTACTTGTATCGAATCGAAAGTATCGAAACGCACCCGCTGTTAAATTCTAAACGCATCAACCCTGCTACGCCACACAGCCAAATTATTTTCCCGCGACGTCAAGTTGGTAGCATTGAAAAATAAAACAAAATCAGTCTAAAAATAGGCAAACTAACTCAAAGAGTATGTTTTAGGTCCCTATTTCATTGTAATAAGGTTCTACTTGCCTCGTATTTCGCTATACCTGGCCAATGGTCACTCCCGCGCAGCCCCACACAAAAACTAAAAGGTATGGTTCATAAGCATCTAAGTAGGCCATGTGAATCGGAAGAAGAAGCTGCTTCCGCTAGCGTTTCACAGGAATATCACTTCTGGAAACATCACAAAGAAAAAGAAAACGCAACCGTAATGACAAAGTCTCTCGCTATTTGTAAAACACGTTAATGTATCTAAAAGACAATCCATTCACAGAATGGAAAGAAATGAAACTTATATTTCCTTGTCTGTGTAAATACGCACTACAGTGTCTTATTATTGTAGCAACGTCAATATTGAGTCAATGTTTGTTTTCTAATGCGGGTGAAACAATGACAAACAAAGAAACAAGCTGTCTTCGAAATATTTGGAACAATAGCTTTTTTGGGAAACCTCCCAAAAGCGTTTATCGTTTAAAAGTGTTAAAGCTATAATAAATAAATATTTAAAGATAAGAAAAAACATTCAAAGTATGCTTACAATGTGAGCTTTATTATAATTTTAATAAATAAATTAAAATTTTAACTGAGTGTTATTTGATTTTGTTAAACTAGGCAGATAAAATAAATAATTTAGCAACATGTGACGTATATTTAAAAAAGTATCGATATGAGTAAGTATCGATACTTTTGCAGTACTGATATGAGTAAGTATCGTAAGACAATTTGGGTACTACTCATTTGAGTAGGTATCGATACTTTGATGCTACCGGAACATCACTAGCTCTTAGTAGTTTCGGTGATTTTTTTTTTTTTTTCGGGTCCAGACACCGTCTCAGACTAAACACCTTAGCTTTGGGACACCATATCTCGAGAAATAAGCGAGGTATCAAAAAATGATATTCTTTACTTTCAATTTGCCTTGTCGAGACACTATATTGAAATAGGTCTTAAAATACATCAAATTTCTATGGTTCGGATATCGTAGTATCCCCAAAAACTGATTAATCGTGTATATCTATAAAACGAAAACCCGGTATATTCCTACCAGAAAAACTCAAAAACTACTGCGCAGATTTCGATGTGGTTTTCACCGTTTTAAAGATTAGAATCTCAATTGAATTGTTTTGTATGTCTTATAACGCCGGAGCGGTAAATGAAAATCTTGTTTGTCTGTCCGCGCGTCGTGTAAAAAAAAATAATGGACGCATTTCCACTGAACTACACACAGTTATCTGTTATGCCATTGCTTGTAACATACGGTATTTTTTTTATCCAAATTTGTAAGACATTTCTTGGTAACACAGGGGCCAAAACTATATATCTTGACACTTTTCACTTTCCGTCAACGTATCACGTAGAAACTAATGGGCGGATTTTAACGAGACCGCACGCAGTTACAGCTTATGGCATGAGGTGTGACAAATAGTTAAATCGTTACAGACCAAAACTAATTTTGAAATTTTGTTCTAATTTCCGTCTACGACTCGGTAAGAACTTTTCAAAATCTATGGTTATAAGTGCAGCATACGGCTGTGAAATATGGACTTCAGGTGTGCCACACGGGAAGAAAATTGAAGCATTTGAAATTCGGTGCTATAAAAGGATGCTGAAAATTAAGAAGACAGATAAAGTAACAAGTCAACATGTTTTGAAAATCGTGTTTGAGGAAAGAAGTTTGAAAAGTATCTGACAGAAAGAAGAGAGATTGGTAGGCTACATTTTAAGCCACGTAGGATTGATTAATTTGTTAGTGAAGGGGAGGAAAGAACTGTAGTGGTAGCCAAAGATTAGCATATGTGAAGCAGGTAGTTGAGTACGTAGGTTTGGGTATGTCGAGGATTACATGAATGCGGAGTGTTTCGTAGCTGTGTCAGGCCTCGTGCCGTGTTGTCCTCTTGGCCGGAAGTGGGTCGGCGGGAACGACACGGTTTTAGAATCTACTGCCGCCAGTATCCCGTGGAGCGGCTGGCTACTCCACTTCCTGGATAAATCGGATTCGGGTCGCAACAGCCAAGGCGGCGGCTGGAACAATGGCGAGAAAGTGGCAGGCGCCATTGTCTCATTTCCCGTGTACTATCTAGGGTTGCCAGATGGCCGGGAAATCCGGAATTTTGTGTCTGGTCCCGTGTCCAGGAATTAAGCCTTACTGTCCCGGAATTCCCGTATACCAGTTTTTATCTCAAACTTAAGATACCACGGTGGCCATGCCGCGCTCGCAGCGGGAGGTAGAGGAGCGCTCCACCTTACGAGAGACAATATATAAATAGACTGTTCAACTATGACGTATTTACTTATTTACTTTCAACCAAAGTTGAATTAGTAATCTTTATATATATATAAGATAGTTTTTACCTAAAATACAACTTTTTTAAAATTAATTTAACTATTTGTTCACTCCTTAAACATACCACTAAAATACCTTTTTAACCTCACAAATGTTCCGGAAATTATGATCCTGTATCTGGCAACCCTAGTACTAACCAAGGCACTAACTAGCTGTAAGGTATTGTCATTGGCAGTGGTTGGTTGGTGTGGCTATAGTCGCCGGTGTTTTTACTCGTCTTAATTTCTTAACGTTGCGTACAGTGTCGAGGACACCGCTTCGGTTTAATTTCCAGCGCCAGTTGGCACCTTCCGGGAGGGCGGGCTGGCAGCTGTGGTGGGCTGCCTCATCTCGCTTCCCGCAAGGTACATTTGATCTCCAGTGACGTCACCTTACACTTGCGCCGCACTATCATCCAACGCTAACATAGTCGTTGTAGATCGCTGGTTGGCTGAGTAACTGTAGAAGCATTTTCGTTCGCTAACAGCGTAATATTTTTTCGTGTTACTGTTGGTGTCGCATGTTTTATATGTTCACCGAAACTGGTGTTGCATATTAGTCTGAACTAATATTATAAATGCGAAGGTAACTCTGTTTCTCTGGCCCTCACGACTAAACAGATCTTGCTGAAATTTGACAAGAAAATACTATATCGATAGGAAGGAAGTAGTACACTTGTTTCCTGATATATAACATATTTTGTCATTAAATTTTGAAAATTACCGAACGGTGACAAACAGATGGATAGCGTGTGTGTCTCTAAGATTAATTGTTATTATTAATCATTTAATTGTGATGTAGCTAACGCTCAGGTGGCAATTCCCTGAGGTTGATTTAGTTCTATTAGCTTTTAAAAAAAGCTTTCGACACTGTGCCTCACACTAGGTTACTTAGGAAACTTCGTGGTTACGGCGCATCTAGACAAATATGCGACTGGGTTGCAGACTTTCTGAAGGGCAGAACACAGTGTGTAGTTCTCGACAGTGAGAGTATATCACGTACGGAAGTGAGGTCCGGGGTACCCCAGGGAAGCGTGATAGGGCCTCTGTTGTTTCTCATATACATTAATGATTTATGCGAAATAACAGGGTGGATGAAAAGATTATTTGCCGATGATGCTATTATTTATCGTGAAATCAAAACCCAGGACAACTGCACTTTGTTACAAGACGATATTATGAAAATAATTGCGTGATGTAAACATTGACAGTTGGAGTTAAACGCTAAAAAGTGCCAAGTCATGCGCGTAAGTAAAAAGGTGACACCATTAACTATGAATATACAATTAATGATATTGTCCGTAGAACAGTAGATACCGTTAAATACCTAGGGGTAACAATTCGTAATAATTTGTCATGCAATGAGCATATCGAGAATGTAATTGGGAAAGCAAATCGTATGCTTCAGTTTCTAGGTGGTACTCCGGAAGTTAAATCGAATGTATACAAGTCACTAGTACGTCCTCACTTAGAATACTGTTGTTCTGTATGGGGACCCCATCCAAAGGGCTAATTGAGGCATTAGAGAAGGTCCAAAGAATAGTCGCCCGATTCGTGACAGGTATATATAGTTGGAGGGAAAGCGTAAGTGCGATGTTGAAGGAGCTAGGTTGGGAAGACCTGGAACACCGAAGGCATTGCTCTCGACGGAAGCTAATTGAAAAATTCACGACAGATGTATTTCGGAATGACAGTCAGCAAATATTGCTACCAGCAACATTCATATCTCGAAATTACCTTGAAAATAAGATAAGAGAAATCAGGGCCAGAACAGATTCATTTCTGTACTCTTTTTTCCCACGAGCGATTAGGGAATGGAATAGAAATGATTTACCGGGCGAGTAAACTTAAAATCCGACAGGAGTAGCTTTCGATAAAGCACTCCGACCATCCTGATCTGGGTTTTCCATGGTTTTCCCGGATCACTCCAGGCGAATGCTGGGATGGTTCCTCACAATAGCCCATGGGTGCCTCCTGTCATATCCCGTATATCCCTTCCAAACTATCATTCTTTTGGATATGAGCAATGCACCCTCCGCTACACACTTTAAGTGAATCGCGGAGTACTAATAATAATAATTGCCCTTTTCAAACATCTATATAATTGGAGTGTTAGTTTCCTCCCCCACTTACTTTTCCAAATTACAAATTAATTCGGTCACTCAGGCGTTGTTTCTCTCGCTGTCCGTTTGTGTATGATTTCGTTCGTTTTGGGAAAACTTTTGCGTAACTTACAGCTTTGTATATCAAATTCTTGCAATCGAATTGGAAGTCCACGCGTAAGAAGTCGCGGGTAACAGCTACTTCAGATGTATTCGCTTTGATACCGTGTGAGAAATGTTAAGGAACCGTCGAACAGTACAAGTCGTCCGTAACGCAAATAATATTACCGACTGCGTCGCATTCGGGATGACGTGGGATCGTATCTGGCCATCCAGAATTCCATTTTCCTTTGTTTCTGTCAATTACAGACATGTAACATTATTGTTAATATATTTCATGGCAGTTTCGAGTACATCAGAACATAACTCCGCCCCATTTAGTCTTTGAAGAACATGCCCATTGGGACGGAGGAAAGACGATGCTTTAGATTCAGAACATGGCAGTATAGGGTGCCATGTTTATCACTCGCCGCATTTAATTTGCACGCGCAATCGATGAGGTTGTCTCTTTGACGATTCCGACACACGATGGAAAGTTTTAGGCGAAAATATTGTTTGATTAGCCGGTGTATGCAAAATCTACTTGATCAAGGAAAAGGTGTGTTGGTTGCAACAGGTACTGTGTCAAGTTGGGTGGGAGTGAACAGTAGATACGAAGCAGTCACCTGGGTGGTTTGCCTCTCCCTGCTCTGATGACCCCACGTGCAGCAGGCGTGAAGCTCTAATTATAGGAAAAATCGATCGCTGTTCGCGGAGCAGTGTCGCCAGTCAGCTGTTTCTTTCTAGAATGTTCCGTGATTCTCCTGTCGTTAATCTGATGTTGTTTGCTCCCTCCGTCGTGGACGGCTGGTGCAAGCCGTCGACCGCTGTTATGGCGCCCAATTCCCACCTCAAAAATACACAAACTAGCTTAACACGGTATTCAGGGTTTACGGACAACGACGTTCTCCCATTAGGTTAGAGGACTATGACAGAACCGGAAACGGCTGTCGTACAAAATGCGATGAACAGAAAAAGCCATTAATAGAGGAATCTGAAGCACAGAATAAAGATGCACTAAGATACTACGCGAATATCCTGTGCGAAGCGGCACGCTTATGACAAGGTTCCGTTGCTTCTCTATTACCCAGGGAGCTGTACACAGTAACTGCTGAAGTCACTGTAAAGGGAGCGTCCATAAACCACGTAGCTCCATTTTGACCCCATGTGAACCCCCCTTCCCCCACTTAGCCCGACGTGGACTTTGGCTCTATCTCTTTCCCCCCCTCCCCCACACTCCCGCGTGGGAAGTAGCTTTCCCCCCCTCCCCTTCTTGATTCCAGAAGACATCCTGTACAGTTTTCTCTTATCAGACTACCGTAAATTACATTCGGAGGTAATTAAATGAGGGGACATCCATAAATTACGTGAGGTGTTTTTCCGGATTTTCAGACCCCCCACCCCTCTGGTGAGATTTTGGTGAGATCTGCCCCTCCCCCCCCCTGTGGTGAGATCTGGTCCCATGAGACCCCCCCCCCTACAGATCCTCTTTGCAACATTTTGAAACTTTTTTTTTAAAGGTCTCACCCACACTTTTCAGCCAAATACCCCCCTAAAATCGACTTTCGCGTCAATTGTAGACCTTTTTTTTAGGCTCTACAGTCTGCCCAATTTTATAAAATCTCACGTGAGATTTCCGTTGACCCCCCCTCCCCCTTGGTGAGATTTCGCCGGACCCCCCCCCTATTTCACCTCACGTAATTTATGGATGCCCCCTGACAGAATTATATATTCACATGTTGTCGTGTGTTCTGTACCATATTTCAACTCAGACAAATATGAATGCAAAAAGGCTTGGCTTGGAAACAACGACTCTCCCGCCGTAGCCCAACGTAGCTTACCTGCCTACCCCTCCCCGTAGTTTATGGAGTGTTTGTAATTTGCGGAGATGCTGTTATTTAGCGTCGCGTTGTGTTGTGTTTGCAGGCGGAGCGAGACGGGCTGAGCCTGGCGCGGCAGGAACTGGAGCGCAAACTAGAGAGCCGCGAGCTGGAGCTGCACGAGAAGGAGGAGGAGCTGTTCCTCCAGCTGGAGCGCGTCGTGCGTCTCGAGGAGGACTGCGACAAGGTATCACCACAGAGGTCACTCAGGCTTTCTTACTCTCGCAGTCAGTTTTTCTTATGATCTATTCATAAATTTCAAGTACAAACGCTACCTATTATATAATACAGACGTGGATTTCCGCTGCTCAGAGTATTACTTTGTATTTACCTAAAAGTTTTTGGCGTCAGTACATTTTGTCTCTTTTTTTTTTTTATATCCCTCGCAAGCTTAAAGCATACCTAGGTTGTAGCTCCAGCAGATCTGCAGCAACTAAGATGATTAGAAACCAAGAATCTCATGCAGTAAATTCTGAGTCGCGGGGAGGAGCTAGTATTTCATAAAATAGGCGATAGATACTACAGACTGTAAGTTGCAAGGTGTAAAGATTGGAGGGAGACTTGTGGAGATGAAGAGGTACTCGGTATCCACAACACGAGGCCAGAATCTGCGTTGCAGGTTCAGTCTAAGATGCTGGAGCAGAAACAGAGATAAGGGAGCGTACATAAACCACGTAGCTCCATTTTGGCCTCCTGTGAACCCCCGCCCCCCTCACGTAGCCCTACGTGGCTTTTGCCTCTACACCCCCCCCCCCTCCACGTAGCTTCTTTCCCTTTTGATTCCAGAAGACATTTTGTACTGTTTTCTCTTGTCAGACTATTGTAAATTACATACGGAGTTGATTAACCGAGGGAAATAAATATTCACATGCTGTTGTGAGTTCTGTTCCTCATTTTAACTGTGAAAAATGTTATGAAAGGAAAGCTACGTGGCCTGGCTCGGCACACCCCCTCCGCCCACGTACCTCAGCGTAGCCACGTGGTTTTTGCACGCTCCCTAATAGAGAAAACACGGCCATCTACGGGGCAAAGTCATTTCGAGTACCCGTTTGACAGTTCACGGATCTGTGACAGTGCTCGGATGTGGTGTCAGAGCTCCGCGCGTCGGTCGATAGTCTGTCATAGTTTACAAACTTTCTTTCCCCACCGCCCCTTTTTTTGGGGGGGGGGAATTATCCACCGTCCCATTTTCAGACAAAAAGACTCCGAGCCTCATGGTAATAAATTGCGTAGTGCTCCAACTTTTTTCGCTTGTAACCCGTTTTTTGAAACAGTCGCCCCTGTTAGGTGAGCGTGCGATATCATATATGGAAACACAAGGACAGATATCTAAAATTACTTTATTAAAGGATATTGGTGTATTTTTCAAACTTCGACTTACAAATACATATTATGAAAAATGTATTATTAAATTGAGGGCTGAGGTTGTATTGACAGCAATTTTTGGACATTTGGTGCTTTGTCATCAGCAATCTCGAATCGCCACGTTCCACTATTGACAATGTGTTTGTTTTCTTACTTAATAACTTGCTGACTACACTAAATCCTCCACTGGCTACATATGATCATGGGAATTCAATTGCAAACTGCTTTGATGCAACCCTTACAACTTGTTAGGGGGTGTCCATAAATTACGTGAGGTGAAATAAAAGGGGGGGATCCGGCGAAATCTCACCGTGGGGGAGGTGGGGTCAACGGAAATCTCACGTTTAGTAAATTTTTGTTGGAGTGTAGAGCTAAAGAAAAAGGGTCTACAAATGTCGCGAAAGTCGGTTTAGGGGGGGTATTTCGCCGAAAAGTGTGGGTGATACCTAAAATAAAGGTCTCAGAAAGTTGCTAGGGTGATTTCTAGGGGGGGGTGGTTTCCAGGGACCAGATCTCACCAGAGAGGGGGGTGGGGGTTCGTACCAGATCTCACGAAATCTCACCAGAGGTGGGTGGGATCCGGAAAAACCTCACATAATTTATGGATACTCAAAATAGAGGGGAGGGATCCGGCAAAATCTCACCAAATCGCATTTAAAAGGGATTTTTTGGGGGAGGGGGCGGTCGATAAAAATCTTTCGTCAACTTTTTATTTCATATTCCCACTCTTCAAAGAACAGTAGATTAAAAGTTCACATTACGTGAATCTCATATTAGGGGGACGGGGGGGGGGAAGAAGAAACACCTCACGTGATTAGTGGATGCCCCCAAAGTGGGGGACGCCAGGTGGGAACCACTGGTCCGAAGAGGGCTGTGAAGCAGGAACAGTGAGTGTGTAAGCCTTCAGCAGCTGCGGGCTGTGCCAAATGGACCGAGCAGCGGCTAGCGGTACCTCGCCCCCTCACCATGACGTTCAGCTAGCTACCAGTAGCTGGCGCTAAACATACATCTCACATGTTATACTATCGTGACTGCTCCAACGCAGGAATATAAACAAACAGCTACTAATAATTAAAATGTGGGTTTAAACGAAATACATGCTCTTCTTTATGGCTGTTCTGCAATTTAAATAACGCAACTTCTTAGCTTGCTATAATAACAACATCTGTGGACACAGAGTGAAAAGATCTTTGGCAGATGTTTCTCCGCCAACTTAGGCCGGGCGCGTGACGTCATAGAGTGACACATGACACGGCGACCATCCTTGCCTTTTATTAGTATTGATTATTATTGGAATGTAGGAATAATCGTGTAATTTCCTGGGGGATATTTCAGTTCTGAGTAAAGTAAAAGTAAACACGTATGGCATTGTTGGACGGAAGACCCCGAAAGGTTGACCGACCCGCCTAGTGGAAGTTTCAATTTACCACGCAATCCGCTCCCCGCCCCTTTAATCCAACCTTTTTTGACGAATCCGAACCATGGAGCGTCGTAGCGTATTTCACGAAACGCTTGTTGGAGGTTTAAGCATCCGAGTGTAATCAGAAAGACTCGGCACATTCACCATTATTCTCTCCCGCTGACAGTTTTTGGGGCGCATGCTAAGGTTGTGTTTTGATAGGTTTCCTGTTAACACCGACAAGTTACTGAAGCGAAACAACCATGCTAGCTGTTTCACTTGATATAGTTACCTGATACTACATTCGCCATGAAATAGTGTTAATGGTGAAAACTTCACGTTCGAAGATTTGATGCTTCTCTTCTTGAACTGTCAGCAATTATTATCCACACCGAGCGTGGTGGGTGAGTGGTTAACGCTCTGGCCTCGCATTCGGGAGGACGCCTGTTCGAATCCCCGTCCGACCATCCAGACTTGAGTTTTGCATGGTTTCCCCAAATCACTCCAGGTGAATGCCGCGATGGTTCCTTCAAAAGACCATCGCCGAATTCCTTCCCATTCCTTAACCTCAGTCCCACGCGCCTCTAATGATCTCGACGTCGACGAGGCTAAAGCCATAAGTAAAAAAAGTTTATTATCCACCACAAACAACTGAGCGTGGTAGGTGAGTTGTAACGGAGCGTCCATAAATTGCGTGATGTGAAATAGGTGGGGGGGGGGGGGGGGGGCCGGCGAAATCTCACCAATCGGGAGAGGGTCACTGGAATTCTCACGCGAGGTTTTAAGAAATTTTTTGTTGTTACATGGTTTCCCGAAATCATTCCAAGGATCGTTGTTTCAAAACACATGGCCGTATTCCTTACTGTTACCTCACCCGCAGTCCTTCCTCGCCCCTGATAACCGCAGAGTTGACGAACCGTAAATCTCTAAGGGGGGGAAAAAAACAAAGAACTAACAAACATATTTCAAGATGGAAGACTGGAGGTTTTTCTCGGCATGGAATATGAATAAAATCTTCTGGGGTAACAAGCCAAGTTAGTCCATCGATAAAACACGACATCACTTGACAATGGCGGCGGAGTTATGACCACCGAAACGTCGTGGACTCACTCGGTTAGTTACCCCGGGAAGGTTTTATTCATGTTTCAAGATTACGCAATAAGACGGCTGGTACAACTGAAATACTACAATACTGACGATTTTATTCAGCCATGCTGTTTGGTCTGCAGGGCTTTAAAGCTATACGAAATGGCCGGCAAGATTGAGACCACATTCAGGATGGAACATTTTCGATGGAAATCGAATATACAGTGTTGAGAAGCGTAATAACCGTCCCGTGTTCACAAATATTAAATTAAACCAGTAAACTTTTGCATATTCAACCCTCCTCTAAAGACAGAGATTTTTGTTGAGTTGATGAAATTTAATATTGAGCCAAGTATACACATAAAATAGTACAGTTGAACGTATGTACAATACAGAGTGCAATCATCTAAAATTTGATTTACCTGTCATTTTCGGTGGTTGATACAACGACATTGTTTATATAGGAATTTAATGAGTTAGATTACACTATGTAACAAAAAAAAACTTTTTGTTTGTTTAAGTAAATTTTATGCTTGTTTCGGATGAATTGGGTCACAACTAAACTACACTGAACATTCATACTTTTATATAATCATTTATTTGCTTTTTATGCCCAATAATATGAAATTAATTGGTTAAAATTATATTAGCTATGAACACTTTATATATGAGATGATTGAACGATTCAGCTGTATGTAATCTGTTTCAGATTAACGTTATTGATTAATAATTGCATCTTCCCGTTGCTGTAAGCATAATCCAGACTGTTTTTGTTTGTGTGCGGCGTCTGCCTGGGCTCGAAAGCAGTAAAGCATAGAATAAAGGATACTAACAACTTCTGCTTAGCATACAGGTCTCATTTTGGCATGCCTGTGCGAGACCAAGACATGAACTGGGCACTACATGTTGTGTGTGGGTGTTGCAGATCCACTCTCGAGGCCTGGTATAGAGGAGAAAACAGAAAAATGAAATTTGGTGTACCTAGAATTTGGCGAGAACCAACAGATCACCTCTCCAACTGCTATTTCTGTGTTACGTACTTGTCTCATCATAAGAGGTTTAAAAAAACCAATGTTTTTGCATATCCAGACTTGCCATCATCTCTTAGGCCCATTCCACATGGTGAAGAGCTTCCCATTCCTCCTCCTCCTCCTCCTTCACTACTGAATGACTGTGAAGACAGTAGTGAACCAAATACCGACATTGACCACGAAGAAGACTTCTCAGAGGATGAAGATGCTACACCTCACTACCCCACATAATATTAGTTAATGACTAGATCAGGGATTTAGGACTTACAAAATCCAAAGCAGAAATTGTATCACCTAGACTAAAGCAGTGGAGTCTATTGAGTACGAGTTGCAAGATACCCCTTCTCGAAGAGAAAAAGATGCTAATGCCTCCCTTCCATATTAAGCTTGGACACATCAAGCAATCTGTAAAGGCCATAGATACAACATCAGATGCAATGAAGTACCTCCAGAATGTGTTCCACAAACTCTCAGAAGGTAAGATAAAGGGTGGATTTTTCGAGGGCCCCCAAGTGAAGAACTTACTTCGTGATGACACATTCATCAGCAAGCTTCTACCAGTTCAAAGAAAGGCCTGGAAGAGCTTCGGGGAAGTTGTGAATGGTTTCCTAGGTAATCACAGAATGGAAAATTACAGGGATGTGGTAGAGGGTCTTTTGAAGAACTACAAAGCAATGGGGTGCAGAATGTCTCTGAAGCTGCATGTACTCCACTCGCATCTAGATGTTTTCAAGTCTCATATGGGTGCATATTCAGAGGAACAAGGTGAAAGGTTCCATCAGGACTTACAATTGTTTGAAAGAAGGTACCAGGGACAGTATAATGAGCGAATGGTTGGTGATTATATCTGGGGACTGATCAGAGAGAGTGATGTAACGTATAACAGGAAATGTAGGAAGACAACACATTTTTAAGCACATTGTACATGACATGAAAACATTTTCATGTACTTTACAACTTTTGTAATTTATATTTACTGCATTTACATTTTTTCAAAAGTTGTATTTAAGAATTTCTTTTGTTTTGTTTCATGGGCATATGTAAACGAGCATTCATTGTTCTAAATAAATGCATTTTCCTAAAATTAAGAAAAATCGATGGCATTTCCGTAAAAACAATTTCCCACATGAAAAATTGTGTTTTCATAGTGTTTTGAAACACACTGCATCAGAAACAACAAAAAAATTCTTAAACAAAATTTTGTTACATAGTGTTATTGACAACACTTAAAACTGTCGCTGCCAAAGAGCTTTTTGCGGGGTGTTTCGCCCGCGCAGGCGCTGTGGTGGGGTGAAATGTGTCTCGGTCGACAGTGGACCCACAATCGATATATTTTAACGTAAACTGAGTATGTCAGAGGTCGATAAAAATCCTGTCCACTTTCCATTAGTCGAAAAGAAGGGATAGAGACAACCGAAATGTGTAATTTAGATGAGAGAATATCTAGTCCGTGGCTACAGCTTGAACCCGATATTCTATCGGTTAGACTGTATACAGCTCCGTAAACATCGAGCGCTGCTGTATCATTCGACCTGTTGATGTTTACTTCATGCGTGTCGAGGTTTACTGTTCCCTCCGTCGGGGTTATCACTGACTGCTTGTCCTGTGCAATAATGGTGATTTTCCTTCCGAGTTGTGTAGTGTCAGTGGGTAGGAATGGGCTTTATTGGATTATTCGCAGTTTGTGAACTGTTAGTGTTCTGTTGTCGCTTCATAAGCTAATGTCACCAAAAGAAACTAAAAATTCAAATAATTTTCTCTAGCTTCCTGACATTCACTTCTTGCCAAGTGTTGTGACATTTTAGAAGCCTAGGTTTTTCAAATTACTCTCTTCAGTGGAAGCTCCTTACAATGGGGGGTAACTACGACTACGTGCAAAGGTACGAAGAGAATGATGCAAGAATAGACACATTTAGGGAGGGAGTTGCTACAAACGATGCTTGAAGAAGAAACATTAAGCCAAAGGTTTGTTCAGGATAGACAGACCGAGCGTGGTAGGTGGGTGGTTAACGCTCTAGCCGCGCATTCGGGAGGACGTGGGTTCGAATCCCAGTCCGGGCATCCAGATTTGGTTTTACCATGGTTTCCAAAAATTACTACACGCGATTGCCAGGATGCTTACTTCAAAAGGCCATCGCCTAATTCATTCCCATTCCTTTCCCGCCTCTAATGACTTCGACGAGGCGTAACGTCATAAGCCAAAAAAAGGAGAGACAGTAGTGAAAACGCCTCAAGCAGATACGGTGCCGTACTAAGTACTATTATCAGAGTTTATTCCTTCATTAAATGTGTGTTCCTAAATTTATTTGACGTGTAAAGTAATTTAAAGAAAAATATCATATGATGGTTGTTTCGGCAGCAACTACATAAATTTCTTCGAGATCTGGTAAACATGTTTGGAACTTTATAAAACCACATCAACGTGTATACAGACAGCAGAAGTCACCTTCAAAGAGTTCCGGTTCCTGTGTTGAAAACTTTGGAAACGTTTCGTCACGAAAATTCACCGTTTGTTCTTCATGATTGCCTTTGAAGTATAGCAATCGATGCGAGATATGTTTAGTTGGTCTGGTTGTAGATTGCGGTGGTCGGTAGCTTTAGACGACGACCGCGAAAGATGACGGGTCGAAGGCAACACTAATAATAACTCGTCGATCGAAATGAAATCTGAGGAAGCCTCAAATATAGAGGATTTTTTTCATTACCTTGTTGATTACTTATTCTGTATTTTTCAATGTGTTTGTTTCATGCTTTATTGTATGCGGTTAACTTAACTTAGTCCACAACCCGAAGGTTCGTTGAATCCTCCCGAAGGAGGCATACTAAGCCATTTTGTCAGAGGTAGGATGGCCAGTTCCTTTCCTCTGGGTCCTACAGTTTAACGTGGAATCCAAACCACGGATTGTATGCGGTATATAAAAATAAAGAGTCGGATATGATAGAAGAAGTTAGTGAATTTTGCTATTTAGGGAGTAAAATTACAACCTATGGCCGAAGTAGGAATGATGTTAAAATGCAGAATAGCACTAGCGAAAAGATCCTTCATAAAAAGACAAATATTTTGGTTTGAAATATTGATCAAGGACTCGAAAAAAAACTTTCTAAAACTCTGTGTGTGGAGCACAGCACTTGTACATCTTAGCTTTTTCTGAAGCAACTCCTGTTCTTATATGCTTAATGGTTCCCATTTTACCCAGTCCAGTTTTATACCAGAAGGTTCTTCCTCCGAGATTGGATACCAGTTTTGGATGATCGACATTTGTGGCGATTTAGAAAAGAACCGAGCGCTGATCAACACAGCGTGACACATGATGTGAATTCCAGGTGCCAGAGGGTGAGCGGAAATGGTAACGCGATAAAATTCGTTTGTATCAGTAAATATGACATAGTTAGTTAAACGGCTTTACACGGGCTATTTTTTTAGGTGTCGAGAAGTGAGGAAAGCGCGGACGGATACTGGAGTCTATACAGGAAGTTGAGCAGTCTATTGGACACTGGCCAAATATCCCGCACAAGTCGCCGGTATTTCCGGACATCCAGCTCTTATCAAAAGACTAGCCGCCCCTGACTTGCTCCACGTGGCCGGGAGAAACTGTGGATCGTTTTTTCGTCAACTTGAAAATTATCGTCACCATTTTCTGACACATGCTACGAATTATGTGATGCATCGACAGCGTAAGAGCTGTTTAATTGTTTTTGCACCGGTAGTTTCCTCATTAAAGCGCATGGTATTGACCTAACAAAGAAAAAGTGACAGCTTGTTGTCTTTTTCCAGACATGCTCCTGTCGTGTTTGTAAGAGACATTCTTCCTAAGCTTTATCTGCTCTCGTTACTCAACTTGTGTCCATTGCTGCCAGCCACTTGGCTTTGAATATCCGGAGACGGCCACTAAAATTTCCGTAGATTGGATACAAAAATCCGGAGACTCGCTAAACTAAAGGACTAAAACAATAATTATTGAAGAGGGAGTCAAAAGTAATAATACTTTTATTTCAAGGTCTTTAAAATTTGAAATACAAAATAATATTCTACATTGAAAGTTAGAAATATCTCTGAACATGTTTTATACATCGTTACTTTCATTACTGCTGCTGCTGTGCCTACTACTTTTTTTTTTTTTTTTGGGGGGGGGGGGGGCTATACATTATCTATTTTCTTTGTTGAAATTCAATTTAGGACATCTTTGGTAACAGGAAATGTTAAATACTGCGACCCCTTTGACTCCCGGATATTGGTTAATCCTTCTCGGAAGGCACTGCTTTGTAAGCCGTGCCAACGAGCGTGTCACAGTGTATAAAGATTGCGCCGATAGTTCTGTATTACGGTCTTTTAAGATCTATAATCAAACAAAATATGAGCTTTATTTCAATCGTTCGTTCACAAGAGCGGTTGCAAGGAAACGATAACAATTATTGACAATTCTGTAATGCATTAACACTATACGCTCTAAGTTTAACAAAACACCAATATAAGGAAAAATCAACAAATAGTAAAAAATAGCAAAAATCCGTAGATATTTTAACAAAATCCGAAAATCCTAACTATTTTATAAAAATCCGTAGATATACGGTAAATCCGTAGAAATGGCAGCACTGCTTGTGTGGTACAATCTCTGGTGCAACGTTCTTTTTTTTCTGGATTGTAATTTTTAGCACTCACCAGACAGATAAAGCTACAGTGTAACAGGGACAACGAATATATTTACCTACAGGCAAATACCTCCTTGCTTAAAAACCCACAGGCAATAAACTGCACACAGTTATATCAAAACCATTTTTTTTTTTTTTTTTTTTTTTTTTGCTGTCGTCAGTCTTTAGACTGGTTTGATTGCAATCCTCCATCCCTTCCTATCCTGTGCTAACCTCTTCATTTCTACATACCCCTTACAATCCACGTCCTCAATTATCTGCTTCATATATTCTAATCTCTGTCTACCCTCTGCAGTTCTACCTTCAACTGTTCCCTCCACTAACAAATAACCAATCCAGCATGTCTCAAAATATGACCTACCAGCCTGTCTCTTCTTACCTGTAAGCTTCTTCCATAAACTTCTTTTCTCACCCATCATTTCTAAACTCGTTCATTTCTTACTTTGTCTGTCCACCTAATTTTCAGCATTCTTCTGTAGCACCACATTTCAAATGCTTCAAGTTTCTTTCTTTCCGGTATTCCTAAAGTCCATGTTCGCTACCGTAAAGTGCTGTGCTCCACACATAGAGTTTTAAGAAGTTCTTTCTAATTCCTAGATCAATATTTGAAACTAAAAGGTTTCTCTTTTTCATGAAGGCTCTTTTTGCTATAGCTATTCTGCTTTTAACATCATTCCTGCCTTCGGCCATCGGTTGTAATTTTGCTTCCCAAGTAACAGAACTCACTCACTTCCTCCTATTGCATCAGATCCTATTTTTATATTTAATCTGCTAGTATTGGTGTCCATTTCTGCTACATTCATCACTTTTCGTTTTACTTTGATTTATATTCAGTCCAAAATCTTCCTTCAGTATTTTGTTCATGCCATTCAATAACTTCTCAATATCCTCAGCCCTCTCTGCTAATAAGACAATGTCGTCAGCAAATCGTAGCATACTGATTTTTTCTCCCTGTAAAACTTATGCCACATGGAAATTTTTCTTTGACTTTCTTCATTGCTTCTTCTACATACAAGTTGAATATTAACGGGGATAGACTACAACCTTGTCTCACATCCCTTTTTAACTGATGCATGTCTCTCGTGATTCTCTACTTTTATTCACAGCCACTTGATTCTTATATAGTTTATAGAGTATTCTTCTATCTCGATACTTTTATTTAGACCTGATCTTCTTTAAATTTTGAACATCTTGTCCCACCTAACATTATCAAAAGCTTTTTCTAAATCAACAAATGCCATAAAAGTATCATTGTTTTTCTTGATCCGCCCTTCAAGTATTAATCTTAAAGACAGAATTAGCTTCCCTTGTACCGCGATTTTTCCTAAACCCAAACTGATCTTCACCTACTATCTCTTCTACTACCCTTTCCATCCTTCTGTATATTATTCTGGTCAGTAATTTTGAAGCATGTGATGTTAGACTAATGTGCGATAATTCTCACATTTGTCGGCTTGTGCTTTCTTTGGAAGTGTGAAGATGATATTTTTATTAAAATCAGTTGGAATTTCTCCTGTTTCATAACTTTTTGATATCAGCTTGAATAATCTTTCGATTCCTTCCTCTCCTAGAGATTTAAGAAGTTCTGCAGGGATCTCATCAATTCCAACTGCCTTATTTGCTTTCAAGTCATTCAGAGCTTTATTAAATTCTGTCCTCAAAACAGGATCTCCTAAGTCATCAATGTCGACATCGCCTTCCTTTTCCAATACACTATTGTTCAAGTCGTCCCCAACATACAGTTTCTCAATGTATTCCTTCCATCGTTAGCTCTATCTTCTGAGCTTAAAAGAGGTTTCCCATCGGCAGCTTTAATGTTCATACCTCTTTTCTTCATTTCTCCAAAATTCTGTTTGATCTTTCTATATGCAACATCTACTTTTCCTGCAACCATTTCCTTTTCTACTTCTTCACACTTTTCTTGTAGCCATTTTTCTTTTTGCTATTTTGCATTTCCTATTTATTTGATTTCTAAATTGCCTGTACTGCTCTTTTCCTGCTTCATCCTGAGCATTTTTGTACCTTCTCCTCTGATCGATCAGCTGCAAAATTTCTTCTGTGATCCAAGGTTTTCGGGCAGCTTGTTCCCTAAAGCCTAAGGTTTCTTTGCCAGCTTTCATTATTTCGGTATCAAAACCATATCCCGATGTAAACATTTTTTGCACAGTTTCGTGAAACGCTGCGGACTAATTCCATTCCGCTATCCTACCAGACGTCTGTCCGTTCATACATACAATTAACGGCAGTATTTTTTTTAAAAAAAAAAAATTAAAAAAAACTGGTAATTGTCGTTAGAATACCAACATAGCAACAGCCAGTGATATAAATATGCGTGCTACTACCTCATGGCGCAAGCATGCGTGCACGCACGTATGCTTTATTGTGTGTTGTCACTATCTCACGTCCCACTAATCATTTATGTGATTAAACTTGTGTATAGTGGTTATTTTAATGTAGCTATCATTTATTTACGTAATGATTCGAAAGTGTAGTAGTTGTCTTTGTTGTCGTATTCAGTTAGTTGTCTTTGGTTGCGCAGAGAGAGATAAAGACAGAGATAATTGTGTGTTATGGTGGCGTAGAAGAAACCGCTGGTGCAGTGCCGACAAGGTATGGCTGTGTGTAGGCCGGGATTTTAATTTGCGATTCATTAATAGATCGCCAGTGAATAAGTTGAAGGACTATGAGGAAGGGGTAGCATATTCTCCACCAGCGAAAAACTGTTACTGACCTGTTGAAATTTGGATTAACTGCTTCCTTATAATGCGCTCTACACGTTTTGCACTCTCCTTTTCCGGAAAAGTCGCCACCAATTATACTAAAAATGCCGAAATGTGAGGCGATCCGCAACGGCAAAATGCTGTCAGCACTGCAAAAATGACAAAAAAACTATCGGTACAGGGATCATATCAACCTAAACAGGTTCGTTTTGTCATATTGATCGTGGTTAGATTGAAATTCGGCCTGGACTAAGAAATATTACGGGAAATTCGTCCTGCGGCAGCCATCTAGAAAACTGCACATTTGTTTACAACGGAAGCAATCAGTTATCTCTGACTGCTTATATCGACTCGTAAGATGGCAAGCGTTGTTGTACTGCATTTCGGATAAATATTTTGTATCTGTTAATTTCATGGGACGTTTCACAACAGAATGAAGCTAAAACGGCAAGAAAACATTACAACAAAGGATTAAACCAACATTTCAAGAGATTATCATTGATTTCGCCTCGCCGGTGGCATCTATAAGCTACGCTGAAATGTCATATTTCAGAATTTTTAATTTAATTTAGTGGTGACATTTCCGGAAAAGGAGAGTGCAAAACGTGAAGAGGACATTATAAGGAAGTAGTTAATCCAAATTTCAGCAGGTCAGTAACAGTTTTTCGCTGGTGCAGAATGTCCTACCCCACCCGAGTATGTGGAATGTTGTGACTGTATGCGATTATCCATCGATTGTTGAAAATAATTTAAAGTTCTATACAATAATGATATTCATTACAATCAATGGTATCTTGAGCTTATTTCTTTTTTAATTGGCGAGATGGGATGGTAGCTTTTTTCCGTCCATAGAAGGATGGTTCAACATCGCTGATGTGTTGCAACAAGTCTTAATTAATAAATTATCTCCGATAACCAACTGGCTGACTCACGGCGTACGAGTTGCTTCAGCGAGTTCACGGCGCCACTTCATAAACGCCGGGCACCATCATCTCGCATCATCTTATTAAATCTTCTGTGAGAGTCTGTAAATGTTATGTCACTACACTGTTGAGTTTAAAGGCCGAATGTTTGATACTTTCAGAACGAACTCACAACTACTGTTCCCACCAGAGGATCCACTGGTCACGTATACAGTACTAGTTCCGACGTGGTTCAGCGACGTCAGCATACAGGGTACTGTATTAGATCAGTTTGTCAGGGTTGGATTTGCTCCGCTCGTTGCCCCATGCTCAACTGATTTTAGACCTGCATCTCACCAAACTTCCATGTTGAATTGCTTGATTTTAACCTGTTCCGAGTTTGGTTTGCGTTCTACTCTGCTTTAAAGCCTGTCGTATTCGGGAATGTGGGGGAGGTGTTTTAGAAAGTAGAGGTGGTCGACATTGTATGACGAGACAGGTGCGCGACTAAGACTGCAATTAACAAGGCCTGGCTGACCTCGCACCGAGTCGGCACCTTGTGACCTGGAGCTGATGCTTAACACCCAACCTCTGAACCCTGGACATTTGCGTTGTAGCTGTGGTCGAAGCAATTGGATTAAATGTATTGCGGGTGTTAAAAATTGTTTGCGCTCCAAACATCTGTGTCTCGTCCACCGATTTCAAAAAGTGGTTTCATTGTTTAGATTCTCGTTTCTTCTAATGCGGAACATGGAAAAAGAAAAAAAAAAGTTTGTTTAAAAGGGTCTTTACTTGTGCTCTACTGTTTTTATTCCCTCGCCAATATCTTGCGCGAGTGATGAGCAGATGCTCATCTCTGTCTGGAAAGTCCCTTCTCATTCAGCGTGCAGTAGAAACACGAGTATCAGAGATGCTATTCAGAGTTATTCTACTATCGTGATGAACAGTGTACCGAGCCTGGTCCATGAGCATTGCAGCATGGGCCTGGAGAATGTGGGTTCGAATCCTCTTTCGATATTTCAAATTTCTGTTTTCCATCGTTTTCGTAAATCACTCATTCCAATGCGGGAATGGTTCTTTTAAAGGCCCTACTCGAATGCGTTCTGTTTCTGTTTCTTGACCTCAATCTTATCTCGGCGTTAAAGAACTGTAACCATCCTCCCCACATTTTTCTTTTTTTTAAAAGGGAAGATAGAGGGAAAAGCAGACAAAAGAGTTATCCAACTTAGAAAAACCGTAGACGATACTTATTTTTTAAGAAAAGAATAAATGTTGGAACATAGTCTGCGTCCAATCCATCGACAGTTTCTGTTTCTTTAATTTGCAGAAGAGGAGCAAACAAAACCAGCAGCGATCTCTTCCAGTTACAGACATCATGTCATTTTCTCCTTTGAATCTTCCTCTCCATTAGGGCTTCGTCAACCCCAGCTGCCTGATCACTCTGGCAGCTTAGTGTAAACGCGAAAACGGGATGGGGTTAGGGCATTGCTGTAACCAGACTTGTTAGGTCTCAAGCATTCAACCCCAGGATATGATGCCATATGTTTGTGAAACGTCTAGCTGTGGTTATGTATGATAACTGTGTTTGTGTAGTTTCGCGTGGAGGATGGCGACCGTCTTGACATTCGCGTAGGTGATTGCGGGACAGCGGTGTCTGGGACGCGTACCTGGTCCCTTTGTACCTCCCAGATTCATTGTGGTGGCACCCTCACGCGCAGGTCCGAGATACTTCATTACTCTAATGCCAAGGAAACCATCCGGTGCTCTCCCTCCCCCCTCACGGATTGGAAGCGGCAGTGGCAGCGGAACGGAACAGACACCTGGTCACCGGATCCCACGCAGAAGCCACCTGGAACTGGCTGACCTACCTGGGAGATTCAGGACAGGTCACAGTCTGCTGCAGGGAGGGGACTGCAGGATATTTGCTCACGGCTTCATTGCTAAGATAACGCTGCCGTCTTTTCGATGTAGTATTATTTTTTCGCATACACATGCCCGCAACTCTTGCGATCTACCGAATTATTGCTTTTGTCCTGTTGTAGCGCCAATATCTTTTACCTATACTGCATTTATTATTTCATTTAATTTTTTCCCTCCTCGGCGCTTTCTTCTTTTTTTCGCCGTCCGGCCATCCAGATTTTGGTTTTCCATGGTTACCGAAATCACTCCTGACGAATGCCATGATGTTTACTTCAAAATTCCATGATCAATTTTTTTCTGTTCCTTGTCTCCTCTCCTACCTATAATGACCTCTATTTTGACTGTATAGGCATTATGCTAGGGAAAAAGTTCTTATTAATATTTTTCGTTTACGTTTTATTCGCTCTTTCTGTTTACCATGTAAGGTAGTATTTCTTGTTTTTTTTTTTCAGTTCTCTTTTCTTTATTTTTACATACTTAACGTTTATTTACTTTCCGTCGTAGTTTTATTTCTTGTATCTGAAATGAGTTGCTAGCATAATTTCTTTTGAATGAAAAAGATGTTCCCCCTGCTTCAGTCAATTCTTTCTTATTCAGTCGTAGCAAAATTATACTTTCCTTTCTGTGTAAGTTACCCGAAATGAGCATAATTCATCACGACTGAGTTTGATTTTCCTTTTACAAAACGGCGCTTCGTTTCTGTTTTGCTATATTCAGCATATTCACTTAGTGCATGACAATAGGTTAAATTTTTTCAGTGACCCTACTCTGATATTCATGCATTTAAACATATTACATTAGTTCCCTTTTATAAATTCCTAAGGCGAGATATTTTGAACCTTCCAACAATCGAACCAGAGACAGTGAATCCAACTCCTCTATTTCTCCAGCGATGCTCTTGCTCGTCCACGGCCAAAGATGCTTCGTACCGATATCACTGTACCAATGTTTCAGTCTGTAAGAAATACTGGTGTTAATACCGTTGTTAATATAAATTAACCAGATTTTTCTCCGTAATCTCACATCCTAATTCGATGCGAGCTACTCTTTAATGCAAAATTCTTCTACTACGAAGAACTTATTTTAGGAATGTTGTTATAAACATCGCTATCAATATTTATCACCGTCAGATTTTTGGACGTTGCCAATAAATTGTTCTTTACAAGTTTTTGCAAATGCTTGTTGTGTTGAAGCTGTTAGTAGATGGTGTATAAAGCTGGATTGGATGTGGTGACGGAGCTTAGGGTCAAACCAGTGTAACTACGGATTTACATCCTGTTAAAGTAGTCTTCGCCAGCTGAACATTGTTCTTAATGCGCTAAGGCTCGATGATAATCCTCGAACACGCCCGCATTTGCATTAGGCGAATTTTTATTTTAGACTCTTTGATTGTTTTAGGTTAGCTTTTCGGCTCTCCCCTTTTAATAATTTATACCTGTCCTGTATTTGCTTCGAGGCCTGTTGGATCGGTTGCTTTGCTGACTGCTGAGATGAGGCCGTATCGCAGATGTCCAGCGAGGTTTTAGTTTGATGTCCTTTTCGTAGTTTGTAGCTGCAGCGGGAGCGATTTCTGTATGTAGTTGTTCTACTGAACAATTTGAGCCAGTGATGCAATAAAGCGGGAGTTGACTGGGCGATGTCAACATAGTTGAAAACATTTCCCCGTCTACACAAATATACATTCATCGGAGGCAACGAATGTGGAACAGGTAAAACGACTTGTCTTTATGAAACGGGAGTAGGTTCAGTTATTTCCAGCGGATGTGTTCCGTCTCGTGGCCCGACGCCAAAGCCTCCTTCCACATTCCTCCCTTCCCGCTTCGGTTACCACAATAATACCGTTTCCATGTGCCTTTTAATTTTTATAAAAAAACAATGGCGTACACTTCTTTTAAGTGAGCGACATTATCACAACCGCGGCGCCGCTATTTGATGATGAATTCTTATGTAACTCCACGAGACAAATCGAAAGTAAAAAATAAATTCTTTAGACTTCTTCCTCAGTCCTGGAGATATCGAATGTCAAAAACCAGTTATACATACAGTTCCTTCTGCTTGTGGTGAGGTTTTTCTTCTGGTCCAGACCTATTTAAAGCTAACCACAACAGTTAGGAAGAAAATAAAACACCTAAATATATTGGATATCTTTCCAATAAAACCTGATGAAAATCTTGTGGGATATCAAGTAGCAGAAGGAATAAGTGACCAGAGTGCAGTTCTGATCGATAGGATTTAGTAAACTAGTGGCCAAAATAGAAAGGGGAAAGAGGTATAACTATAAAAAGCCACAGACTTCAGATTAGGGAAAGGTTTAGCAAATAGAAAGTTGGCACAAGTACAGTGGAGGCAAAGTGGGCATGGGTGCCAGCAGGATTACTTTAAGGGAGGTGCATCTGTTTCTTTTTAATATACATTACGTATAACACTTATTAACTAAGGACGCTGAATTTATTGACAAGGTGTTGAATTCGGACAACAACCTAGGCACATTAAATTATTATTCAAACAATGAATTTAATAATAAAATTTTTCTTTCTTAATCTTTTTCTGTGTATTTCTTTCATACCCTTGCTCCGCCCTCCCGGCGCCCATGGAAGTGGGAAGAGTTTAAGGGGATAATAGAAATGAGGAAATGTTTATTCCAAAGCAGAAAATAAAGAGAAGTATAGAACCTACATACTACAATAGGGAGCTGAAAAAGTTAAAAGGGTTAATGAGACGGGAACACAACAGAGTTAAGAGACAGAAAGGCAGTAGGGAATACTTAAAACAACTAAACAAGTAATTAATAAGAGCGAATAGAGACGCAAAGGATGGGTTTACGAAGAAAATTATTGGTGCAGGGGAACCACTGAACGATGTGTCTAGAAATTTCTACGCCTTTCTTAAAAAACTGATGGGAAGAGAAGGCATTCATAAAATTTTAGATAAGAATGGAGAAATAGGAGGTATTGAGTAACTGGTTTAATTAAACTATTAGGGACTATCATCCTTGGATGGGATGGAATAAATCAGAAAAGCATCTCCATATAAGTACAAATGAGGAAACTAGAAAGTTCGAAATAGATCCTTTATGAAAGAATTGAGAATGCGCAAAGGGGTCAGTGTAGATAATATTACCACAGATGTATTAAAAGTAATGTGACACGATATTGTACCATACTTTGAATTTTATATAAAACAAGTCTCGAGTCTTGCTGCTTACCAGCGGACTGGAAAAGAGCTTTAGTAGTTTCAGTTCATGAAGGAGGGGCGACAAATAGGATTGATAATTATGAGTCTATTAATTTGATATCAGTGACAGGCAAAAAGATGCAGAGTTTGATATGAAACTACATCAGAAGTGTCTGTGAGGAAAGAAACAAGTTTACAAATTGACAGCATGGCTTTAGGCAGGGATATTCGTGTGAATCTTAGATGATGGGATATATGTAAAAGTAAAGATAAATGCGAAGAAGAATCGTCTTATTTGGTACACCGATAAAAAACTAAACTTTTTTTTTTTTTTTTAATTATAGGGTGGGAACAGAATTGCTTTTTGAAGGCTTGAAATGTATGGCATAACATTTGATAATAAATTCAACAGGGCAGGATACATTTGGCAGGTGGTAGGAAAAGGTTACAAAATCCTTCGTTTGCTTTGAAAGAGTACTGAGAGGACGTACCAGAGGTGTTAAGGAAGTGGATTACAAAATTTTGGTCAGATCATTGCTTGAATATGGTGTTATTGTTTGGGACTCACATTTTGATTATCAAGTACAGGAGTTGGAGAGTGTGCAGAGGAGATTAGTTAAATTTGTTTGTGGAAATCATTGCAGAACCCAGTCAGTAGCTGATGTGAGAAAGGAGCAGGATTGGGAGTCACTGGAGGAGGTTGAAGAGAGTGCTGGTAATGTACAAGGAGTGTCTTGTATGAGGCTTGGAAGGATAATAGTCAAAGGAAAATAGTCTGACTGCATTTTTATTTTCTATCTTTAAGGTAATGTTACGGATTCAATATAAACCACATTTTAGTAACACAAATGGTGAAATTCACTAATATGGGTCTTAGAAAATGTCTAATTTACATATCAATTACAAGGAAAGGGAAAATGACTCATCACTCACCAAAGTTGAAGGCAGCGACGGGAAAAGAACATATATCATGTACACAAGAATACACAATATTTCGGTTTTAAACCTTATTCATGCTAAAGAGAATGAGTCATGTGGCTCAGGAGGTGTGCACACACCAAAGTTTCCTATTAAAAGATATAATACCATGTCATTTGATAAATGAGTATATGAAAGAGATAAAGGCAATACAACAAACTACCACTCGAACTAAAATCCTTGACAGGTTGTATTTAAAACTGCAAATATGAATTATGTATGTAATAGAGCCTTATACAAGAATGGGTGCTTTACCAGTGTATAGATTGCATAAATTATCAGGATCTCTTGCGGGGGAAGTGCGTCAGTTTGAGTAGGTGACATTTTAAAGTTACTCTCTGACTTGATCCTGAGGCATCAAATTAATACGCTTCCCCACCCCAGTTGGAGGGCTGGTATTGTATTTATACAAAATCTACACTGTTTGAAACTCCAATTAACTGTGTATGATAAATCTGTTTTTGTATTCCACAAAGGAATTGTACAATATTGGGGGGAAAACTGAAAACAAATTATTAGTTGGCTCAAAAATGGTGAGAAGGTTAAATTTATAAACTTTAAAAACAATAAAGAGCAGTGTTTATAACATTTTATGCACCACTTCTCCTGTAGCTATTTTCTAACTTTTATGTCGTCATAAGGTTTGCAGTTAATTTCAATGCACCTGATCAAATTAATTGTATTGTTAATAATCAGAATAGAGTGAAAGACATTGTTAATTCCATATGTGAGAAGAATTTTGCATAGACCTTTTAAATTCCTTTTATGTATAATAATAAGAAATAAGTCTTTAGTCTTAAAAAGGAATAAGAATCAAATGGTTTCTCAAAACTATAATTATTGTGAGAAACTATAATTTAGCTGCACATTATTGCATTATTTACTTCAGTCATTGGTCCAAAATCACTACATTAATAATTCATGAATGCCTGTTAGTTGTAGGATGCCTGAACTGATTTAAAACTAATATCGGAGTTTATTATTTAAATACAGGTAAGTCGTGTCAGACTTGATGAAAAAAACCATGATGATGCAAAACTAATATTAGTTTTATTAGTACCTCTCCTGTCTTCAATTTTTGTGAATGATGGGCTTGCTGTCCATATCCTTGTTTGAATTTATGTAATATAAATTTTTAACTCTCTCTCTTTATTGTCATTTGAGATACAAAGATGAAATTGAAGGTTTTAGGGACATTTTGGCACTCGATTACAGGCACAAGGGTGTGGGAAGATTTTCTTTTTTAGGTAAGGGTGTCAGGGATTGGAATGAGTTACCAAGGGGAATGATGAATAACTTACCAAAAATGTTAAAAGTATTTAAAGTTAAAATTTGTAGAGGGCAAATGTAGGTGGGTGCAGGATAGGGAGAAGTTGGGTGTGTAGGGAAATTGCCACCGGAGTGTGTGCTCCATTGCAATTAAATAAATTAAATTTTAATAAAATCTTGGCAGTAGAGTGAATCAGAAAATGTAAAACTCATCACTGTGTTGTCAGGGTTGAGTGTTTATTATGTGCGATGTGGAATCTGTTTGGTTGTAGCTGTAGTATTCTGGAATCATTCTTACCTATTATCTCAATTTATTCTGTTTCAGTTGAAAGCAGAGAAGGAAAAATTTGAACAGTGGAAGGATCAGTTGGAAAGGGAGAAAAATGAAGCTTATAAACAGGTAAGACCTAAAATAAACGATAGAGAGAAAATAAAGTAGGTGACATATATTGAAGAAGAGAGGTGAGTGCGTGGTACCATCCAGCACTGGATGAATCAAAGTGATTAAAACTGAGACCTAGTAATATTGTACGAATTTTATTAAGGAAGCATTTGGACGGTTTGCTAACACGGGCTTCGATGCCGTTATGTTTGTAGCTGAAGCGTCAGGCGATGGAGTCCGAAGCTACTCGCCGTGGCTTGGAGCGGGCGCGCCAAGAGGTGGTGCGTCAGGTGACCGCTATAGCTGCCGAGAAGGACTCGCTCGAGAAGGAGGTAACAGTCTGATCATTTACCGTAGTGTGATAGGTCTATGACTGTCTCATCTGCTATATTCAGTGGCATTGTGATAAGAGTCCACGTCTTATCTGATTGTACAGAACCTAGCAACATTTATACTGTCTGGCCATTATTCTGATAGAAATTCATCTCTTTCCCTCCTCACATAGAAAATATAGTATTTGTTTTATTATTTTTAGTATAATATCATTGTTACAGTCATTAGAATTAATTAAATTTTGTTAACCATACGGGGCTGCAAAATTGACTGCAGCTTGTGTTTGAAAACAATTTTTTCTTCCTGGTTAATGGTTAAATTTTCAACTACAGGATGGTTCTGAAAGCATTCGTGCACTGTGAAGTTAGTAATAGTTTATTTTTAATTTTGTCTGAAGCCAAGCTAGATAGATTTGTATAGAGCCCAAAGCTCATAAATTAACCAGGTAAATTGTATGAAGGATTCATTTAAATTGCCAAACTTTAGATTGCAATGTAGTTTCAGGAGATGATTTGGCAGTCATTAATGTCGCACCCTGTATTCCAGCCAACATACCCTCCTTGATGATTAATGGCTTCTATTGCAGAATGAGAAGCTAAAAGAAACTTTGAAAGAAGAAAGGAAAGGCGTCGGACATTATTTGGTCGACCTCTCTCAGCAGAAGAAGAGGATCAGCCAGAACGTTGTTGGACTTGAGAAAGAAGTAAGTGTAAATTTTCATTTATTTGCTCTTATACCTTTACGGTGTTGTACAATACTAGCCACAAGAAAGCATAGAGATTCTGTTGATTCAGGTTATTATATTTTAATTGAAATTGAATAAAAGCTGTGAATCTGATTTATAAGACAAGTCAGTCTCTATTGCTGCAGACCTGTTGTTTATTGTTGAAGGTATCTGAACTGAAGTTTATTGCCCGCCAAAGTGCATCCTTGAACAATCAGTTCAAGAAAGGAATGAAGCACCTGGCCACCTGCAAGAGGAAAAAGTGCTCCGTCTGTGCTTACACCAAAGCAACATTTGGCGAATACGCCGACAGAGATAAGTAAGTTTACTAACTACATAGCATTTAGTTTGTAATTATGGAGGTGGTGACAGTAATAAGATCTCATAATTCATTTAGTCTTGTTTCCAAATTGCTGATTTACTTCATTATTCCAATCTGTGAGATCAATTTTGTCATGCTGTCAGTCATTGGGAATTGGACATTCCCTGCATGTGAATGCCTTGTACATTCCCAGCACTCTCTTCACCCTCCTATTTTCTTCCAGTGAGTCCCAACCCAGCTCCCTTATCATATCAGTTACTGACTGGGTCCTCCGATAATTTCCACAAACAAATCTAGCTGCTCTTCTTTGCACACCCTCCAACTCCTGTATTTGATAACCAGACTACACTACCATATTCAACCAATGGTCTGACCAAAGTTTTGTAACCCAACTCCCTAACTTCTCTAGTACATCCTCTCATCACCCTCTCCAGTAAATGAAAGATTTTGTAACCTTTTCCTACCACCTGCCCAATTGAGTTTGGTATCAAATGTTATGCCAAGATAGTTACACTTCAAGCTTTCAACAAGCAACTCTGACCCCACCCTATAATCATAGTTAACCTTTTGTTTTTTATTTGTGTACCTAATAAGCTGAATTTTCTTTGCATATATCTTCATCCATGCGTACCAACCCATTTGGATATTCTATCCAGGTCACCTTGAAGTTGTTCATAGTCTTAATCCGTTTTGATCCTATTGTATACCATTATATCATCTGAAAAATACCTAGACTCTGACTGTAACCAATCAACACAATCATTCATTAGAATTATGAACAGCAATGGTCCCAATACACTACCCTGTAGCGCTCCCATATTTACTTTGACATCTTTTGATAATGTATTTCCTACACTAATACTTTGCTTTCTGGCTTTTAATAATTCCTCTACCCAACAAGTAACTTTTTCATCCAGGCCAATAGATTTCAGTTTATTTAAAACAATTTTATGGCTCACTCTGTCAAACACCTTAGAAAGATCTAGTGCCACACAATCAACTTGGCCTCCCTCCTCAAATTCATCTGAAATATCTTGCATATAGCCCACTAGTAATTTGATTCTCATAACCAGTTCAAAGAAGATTTATTCTGTGACACAAGAAAACCAAATGGGTACCTTAACTCCAGGATTCCACTCTAAACTTAAAGTTGAGGTTGCTGGAACCAAGTAAGCTTCTGTCGAACAAGAAAGACCGGCTGGAGTAAATTGCATGCAACCATTAACCTTTTAACAATGGAACCCATAGTGTTGACAACCATACAAATGGTGGAATAGAGTTCTCACAGAGGAGTCTAAATGCACTGAATAGGAAATTGTCATTGGCAGTGGATTGTCCAGGTCCTGCCCTTCCCTCGCATTTTATTTATTAGTCATGGAGTAAAATTCAGTTTGTGCAACCCTCCCTTACCTTATCTCTCAATCCCTCCTGCATGGATAAGAGTTTAAACTGATATATTGTATGTTTGCATTAGTCTCTTGTGTTGTACGCTCGTCACAGCTTTCAACTTTGGTGAGTGATGGGTTATCTTCCCTATACTTTGTTATTTAGATAGATTTATCGTGAATTGATGAGTTATTTTGAAAATTGTTTCCTTTTATTTTTACTTTAAGAAAATAATGTATTCAAATGAGAATAAGCGTCTTGAACATTCGTGACCTTGTTGCCATAATACCAAAATTATAGTATAAATTACAAGGAAAGGGAAAATGACTCATCACTCACCAAAGTTGAAGGCAGCGACAGGAGAACAACAATTATCACTAACACAAAAATACACGATATTTCAGTCTTAAGCCTTATTCATGCTAAAGAGAATGAGTCATGTGGCTCGGGAGCTGTGCACACGCCGAAGTTTCTTGCATGACTGGGTGGATTATCGATATGGCGGTGGGACTGAGATGTTATTTATAAATATGTATGTCACAGAAGGTGAGAGAAATAGTAATATACCAAAACGGTACGGAATGTAGAGATGAAAACAAAAATTAGGGAAATAAATATAGATAGATAAATTTTGAAAAATAAAAAAAATGCAATTAGTTAAATGACAATAATGCTAATACTGATAATAATGAGTGATGCATCAAAGAAAGGTATTTTATCGGTGGTTGAGGCCGGGTGGGTGTCTGGTATCTATGATATTTTGGTGTGCAAGTTCCCATTTCTGAAATTCTGAGGCAGCGGTGGTTTCAGGGAAAAAAACTGATTGCTCTCATGGTGAAAACAGTCATTGAAGCTGTTGGAATTGTGGTAGCTAGCATGTTCTGGTATTGGAAGATATAAATTGTGGGTGTGGACTGTTCATTCTGGTTGAAAGTTGTTGTGTAGTCAGGCCTATATAGGAACTTGTGCAATGGCGACAAGTTACCTGGTATATGATGTGCATAGTGGAGCATGTGGCATGTCCAGTGATGGGGAAGGTTTCGCCTGTGAAAGAGTTGCAATATGTAGTAGTGGGAGGATGCATGCTGCAGGTTTTGCAGTGAGGTCTATTGCACGGAAAAGATCCATAAGGTGTTTTGGGAGAGTCAGATGGAGGGTATTTGTGAACCAAGATGTTTTTTGAGGTACCGAGCGTGGTGGTGTAACGGTTAGCGTTCTGGCCTCGCATTCGGAAGGACGGCGGTTCGAATCCCCGTCCGGGCATCCAGATTTGGGTTTTCCATGGTTTCCCAAATCACTCCAGGCAAATGCGGGGATGCTTCCTTCAAAAGGCCATGGCCGAATTCCTTCCCATTCCTTGTCCCTGATCCTTTCCCGTCTCTAAAGACCTCGCTGTTAGAGAGACGTTAGGCAGATAAAAGTTTTTGAGGTTAGGTGGTCTGCTGGAACAAGTACGGGGGATAGTTGGCAGAATTTTCGACAAGACTGTGTGCATTTCTGGAAAGGAGCGAAGGAAGTCATGTCCCTGTTGTAGGATTCGAGGCCAGGCGAGAACTGGGTGACAAAGACAGGGCTATGGTCGGATTCTAGAGGTGACGGGTGGGAGTGGTTACATGCAGGGTGGGTGATTGCACGTGTGATTTGTTTATGTACAAGGCCTGCTGGGTAGGAGTGGGAAATAAGGGCTTGGGATAGGTTCTGGGAGAGGGATTCAGAATCAGAACAGATACGTTTGCCACGGATAGCAAGGCAGCTGTCAAAATGTAGATATTGCTGTAGATTAGTTGGTTTGATGTGGACGCAGGTGTGAAGGGCACCCTGCCTGAGTGTGATGTCCACGTAGAGGAACGTGATGTGTGTACGGGAGTAGGTCCAGGGGAAATTAATGGAATGGCTATTGTTAAGGGAATGGAGGAATTCTAGGAGTTGATTTTCACTGTACAATGTTCTGGTAGCACTTTTCTGTTCCAGATTTTCACCATTATTTGGTGTAATGATATCTTTGTTGATTCTACAGCATATTTCCAGAGCTGCACAAATTTTGGATCTTCTCCACTTGCCTTGTAGGTCTTGAGCTCTCTTAAAGCTTTGTAAACTTGATGTATTATTGGTGGGTTTATATTTTCTGTTGGTGTTTTTATTAGGGTTTCTGTGTTTATTTGAAGAAGTTCTGGAGGATTCCCACAATTCAGTAGTCTGTTAAATACTTCTGCTAGAATTTCCGTATTTTCTTTATTGCCATGGGCCATCTTATTATTTTTAACTTTAGCATTAGTGTTGGAGGATCATATCTTTGAATTTGCCTGCTAAATATTTTGTAGTAATCTCCTGAGTTTGTTTTCTTGCTGTTTGTTTCTATCCTTAAAAGTATATCTTTTTGGTATTGGCGCTTAACTCTCTTTATTACTTTTTTGGTTAGTTTCCTTTGCTTTGCGAGTTCCAAGTGTGATTCTTCGGTATTTGTGTTAATCGTTTACCATCAGAAAGTAGATTGTTTGCAGATGACATAGTGTTATATAAAAGGATCAAAACAGTAGAGGACTTTAAACAGTTGCAGGGTGATCTGGACAGGATATCTATTTGGGTTAGTAAACATGGGATGAAGGTAAATGCAAAGAACATTTTAATATTCTCAACTGCGTTTTTAAGAAATGAACAGTTTGTCAAATGGAAAAATGTTAGCAACCAATGTAAACTTTGAAATGGTTGAACTCAAAGTTGCCTGAGTAACTTTCACCATCAAGGCCGGTCTACATGTAACGTCTTGATTGATCAGGTAAAATGTATCAGACAAAACATTGTTTGCGGATAGCAAAACGGACGTTTTACCTGAACTGAATGACGGACGACTCCCAGAAAACAGTTTTGTGGGAGAATTGTTTTTGGTCTTGACTGACATTTTCTCTTCAGTCTTTAATCATCTCTCAGCTTGAACGGGGCTAAAATAACTATTATTTTGTTTTATGAGTGGCTGCTTTGAACACAGGGCTTGCGCAAGCTCAGCCATATACTTCTTCTAACTTGAAAAAGGGTGTTTACCCGAAATAGTGTTTTTTCTGTGTTTGTGTGTTGTTTTGTGTTGCTGCTGCCCTCCTCTCTTCAGCTTTGGTGAGTGTTGGGTGTATTTTATCTGTCCTGTCCATATAAATATTGCTTCACGGCAGTTCTTTACTTCCATTGTTACCAATATTATTTGTTTTTGTTTTCAAAAAGATTTTATACGGGGGCCTTCTCGAATATACGACACTAGTCACATGGTTTGATTACAGAATTCATTGAGTTATACCCTTGTGTACGGCTGGATAAAGTCAAATGGCGACAGTGATGAGACAAGGAAATCAAGGATATGCTTTGGTTGATAAATGTAAGGAAGTGTTTTATGGAGATACAAAGGAAACGGATAAGAAAAAAATAATCAATTTGTTCAGTGTTTCGTATAAAGTTGCTAAAAATTAAGAAGTTAGCATGTTCTTGTGCTGGTGCCAATGATATTTACAAACCTTCTCTGTGGAATTTTGATGTTCTTTTATTCTTAAATTATAAACAAACCATAAGAGAAACAATTGGCAATAGAATATAGAGAATGATTCAGAAATTGAAGTAAATTGTTAACCACTGCAAATTAACAGAACTGTACATATAAAAATAAAGTAGGTTTATTTAATATCTAGACAGTAGTAGTGCGAAATATAAATGAAAGAAATAATTATTGTCTTTAAAATTATTTATTCTATCAAATACTCCTCAAAGAGTTATGGCATTGTCCTGCCAACGTACTGATCCTTGGTTATTAAAGTGCATCTAGAATATATCCTTTACACATTTCCAGAACAAGTCCACGTATTCTTATTTGAATGTTGTGTATATTTCATGTATAACTCGACAAGTTTCTGGTATAAGGCGGCTACGAGATTGTTACGACGTTACAGCAGTTTCTATGTTACTAGCATAGCAATCAGTCTCTCAAGGGGTGTCTTGTTTTTTTGGATTATTAATGTTAGCAATTTCGAATAATGACATCAGTCTTCAGGTTCGTGATATAACTCCCAAAGAAAATTCATATGAATGACCATTCTCTCCCTAACAACCATGTTCTAAACCATTTTTACTTTTTAATCACGTCAGACATAATAAAATAACCACTAAAAGTAATGCTTCATCCACGCTTTTATTAAAACTGAATCAAAGACGAAAGTTACAAACGTAAGAGTGTGGACACGAGTTTTTGGTGAGTTTTACCCAACGTCTTGCCCTATCGAGTAAAACGTCAGTCGAGACGTTACCTGTAGACCAGCACCGTTACTACTATCTGTCGAATCTCAAAGGTTGTATGAACTACTTTGTTTGCCGCAAATGAATGCTGGGATGCTTCCTTCAAAATGGGCACGAGTGAATTCTTTCCCATTCCTCGTCGCCAGTCCTTTGTGGCCCCGTTGACTTCAACTTAGACAAGGTGTAAAGCCGTAAGGGCACGTCCATAAACCACGTAGCTCCATTTTGGCCTCCTGTGAACCCCTTCCCCCCACATAGCATAACGTGGCTTTTGCCTCCAACCCCCCTTCCCCCCTCCCACGTAACTTCTTTTCCGTATTGATTCCAGAAGACATTTTGTACTGTTTTCTCTTGTCTGACTATCGTAAATTACATATGGAGGTAATTAAATGACGGATATAAATATCTGCATGCTGTTGTATGTTCTGTACCTCATTTTAAGTATGACAAATAATATAAATGAAAAACTATTGAAATGCTCTGTCTACTCTCGTCTCTTAATGAGCTCTGTTTAATGAGAATATTTTGACTTTTGAGTTTAACTTATTTAATTAATTACTATGAAAATAATTCCAAGGGCCCCATTCCAAAAGAGGAAGATTAAAGCAACAGAGTTCTACCTTACATTTTAATGTTAGAATGAAGAATTTATTGAAAACCATCGAATTTTATTGTAGGATAAACTATTGAAACATATTTAAATATGAAGTTTTACAAAATTGAGATACATGATATTTAAGGATGGATTCTGGAGTTCTGTACCAGAAGGACTAACATTCATTTATCAATAATTCAACAAGTCCCACGGCTAGCTCACTGAAGTCAAATATATGTTGGGAGATGCAATTAGCAATTTTCACTGCTCTCGGGGTCGTACTCGGCTTTTAAATCACTATGGCAGCGAAATGTCAACACTTTTCAGTCAGAAGGGATGGTACATTACCATGCGAAGCCCTCTTTGGTGCTGCAGCATCCTCACATACAAATAAAGACTATTGCAGAGGATTAAGCCGTGCTTGTAGTGGTCTTTCACTTTGTGGGCGTTTTATGATATTATTACATGGAGCAACTATCAAGTGGGCGGATTAATATAGAATTACATGGAATTGCCAGTCTGACACCAGGCGAGTTTAGTGAAGCAGGTTCGCCAACTGCGTTAATTAGTAATCAGTGAATTTAACATTACTCTTAGCAATAGATAAACATGCACTTCTTACCTTGTGGACATATTACTCACATTATACCTGAAACAACTGGGTATCTTACTCTAACGACTGATTAATGATTTGGGAACACCAGAAGAGTGGATTGAATGCGAGTATTTATTCTTTAGATACCAAACATAATACACACGTCCGCATTTCCAACCAAGTTATGATGGGAGGAATAACACGCACAGTAGCTCCCAGATTCACCAATATGGTATCGACAGTAATGGAACTAAGTCTCCTTCAGACGTATGATAATGATTTAACTATGGCACGACTTGGAACCAATGATAACTGTTAAGATTATGAATATGCAACATTGATGCACGAGACTCAAGTTATAAGTTAAACTATGAATTTAGGAATGCATGATGATACTGGAACTTAAGACAGACGAGCTATATAACAGAATGAAATACTAATACTACAAGAAGACTAGAACAGACTAAGTCTAACTGCCATGCGGCAGCAGACCGACTCGCAACTATTACCTTGCTACATCGTGCCAGTCTCGTTGGTCAACTGAACTGCAGAGAGCGAGACAAGATGGCGTCTCCATTTAAAAACTATCAAGTCACTGATACTAACCAGGGCAATGCTCTGCAGCACGCGCGTGGAATTCGCGACTCAACAGCTGAGACCGCTACGGCTGTGCTAAGTGGAGCAGCTCTCTCGAACATTCACGAATTAATCTTACAACATTTATTCTCATACCCATAATAATATTTCAACCTTTACACTGTATTCGCAGCAAACAGCACTGCTTGGCACCTGCCACGTTCTGCAGCAATGTCCGCTCTCCTGGAAGCATGAGCCTGAACGGACAATCTTCAAAGTCTTACAATTGTGTGTTCCGCCAACCGACAAGCCGGCACCAACCATAAGGAGTCTTTTGTCACTAAATTCGATGGCTGTAATCATATTCACTAAATGTAGATCTTTGCATTTTTAATTGTCCCTTCTAATAAGACATGTGGGGACTTTCTGAGATCACCACACTATGTAGCCTGGCTCTGACCCCCCCCCCTTTACATACAAGGTGTATACCAAAAGTAGTAGGACTGATTTTTTTTAAAAAAAAAAAATAATTATTAAATATATGTTTACAATTCCTTAATCCTCTTCGAAATAGCACCCTTAGGCAGCTACACAGTTAGAATTACACTACTGCCATTGGCCGTACGCCTTATGGAAGTCAGATTCGGGGACGCTGTTGAGAGCCCTCGTCGATGTTGCTTGAACGTCCGGAATCGAGTCAAACCAGAAGGCGTACGGCCAATGGCAGCAGCGTAATTCTAACTGTGTAGCTGCCCATAGGTGCTATTTCGAAGAGGATTAAGGAGTTGTAAACATATCTTCAAGATTATTTTTTTTTTTTTTAAATCAGTCCTACTACTTTTGGTATACACCATGTAGCTCATCGTAGCTTTCCAGCCAACCCCTCCCCCCCCTACACCGAGGCACGTAGTTTATGGACGTTCCGTAAGAAGGAAACGATGAGCTTGTGACCTTGTGAACTGGTGGTGTTGCAGCAAGAAGCTGCTGTCGTGCTTCCAAGCGCCGCTGCAGGACCTGCGGCACTGGCTGCGGCCGGTGCCGCTTTCTGCGAGCTGCTCCGAGGACGAGGCGGGCTCGCCGCCCGAGCGCGCCGCCGCCCGCCCGCCCTCGCCGCTGCCCTCCACGCGCTCCGAGTACTGCTTCCGGCGCGCCTACCGCCCGACACGGGCAGCTCGCCCTCGCCCACGCCGTCGCTGCCCGCCGGGGCGGAGGAGGCGGCGGCGGCGGCCACTCCGTCCGGCTACATCTCCTACATCGACGAGGCCAGCTCCGAGGACGACTCGGGCAGCGACTTCTTCGACGGCGCGCCGCGCGTGCGCCGCTGCGCCGTGCACCGCCACCGCCGCCGCTGCTCCGCCTCCGCGCCCGCCGACGTCTCGCTCACCTCCGCCTCCTCCGCAGACCCCAGGGCCTTCTCCTCCGACTCCGGCTTCTCCTCCGAGCTGTTCGAGGCCAGCGGCCACAGCGCGGGCGCGCTCTCCGTGGGCAGGAGGTCGCTGCGTGCCGTCCACTCGGGCGAGGCCTGCGGCGGGGGCGACGGCCGGGCACCCGCCCTGCACCGCTCAAAGTGGACCTCCTCCTTCAGAAAGCTCATAGGCAGGGTCTCCAAGAGGTAGAGGCTCCGTCGAATCTCAGAGATTCTACCGAGTACTTATTCCGCCTGCAAACGTCTTTAGAACGGTGTTTCGCCGTGCTCTCAGCAGGAGAGTCTCTGTAAACAACTGTGTGGCATGTTACCACACAATTTTTTTAACGCGCTCACTAACTTCAAAATCGTACTTTCTGCTGTACGATAACCGAAGACTGGGTTACAATTAGCTGTTGCCATACATTCCACATTTCTTACACCGTAACCTAACCCGATAGTCGTGTGACCTGAAGAGAGGATCTAGTGTTAAAAGTTTTAATTGAACTGCCAAGTTCGTTAGACCCACAGTTAGCAGTCTTCAGATAAAACTATTCTCTTTTTAACCTATATGTTCTGATTAATAATAAAGAATTTATCTGACTCTTTTGACTTCACGTCTTCGTTTATGCTCTGGTATCTTATAAATTAGACGCTTGTCTTATTGGAGAATGCTTTTCATATTTGCTATTATCTCTGTCTATGACCCGTAGTTCATAATTTGCTACCATCAAAACTTCTGTGGTTTACTGTAATAACAACTTCATTCAGTATTTGTAAACACTCTTCAAAGATTACTGGTTTATTATTATTATTATTCTGTGACAATAATTGCAGCTCTGGTTTTATGTCACAGTAATAGGAATTTTTTTCCTTTGATGTTTAAAATCGTTTGACTGTTTGTTTGCATTGGTGTCTTCCTGTTTTTGACAACCACTTTCGAGAATCTGCAGCAGTGTTTGCTCATTATTAATGGTAAAAATTAATAGTAAGATGCTGTTGGAAGAACATAAACACCAAAGAAGTAGATTCATCACAAATTTACCATTACAGTGTTGTTGATTTCTGAGCTGAAGGTAAGACATCAACACTCAAAATATTCACGAACACAATTTACGTAATTCAGGACTGATGTGAAACAAATGGTGGTTGTTTCTAATGTGTAGCTATCAAGGTGCATCATCTTGCCATGATGTGCAGCAAGTAATGTTTTCTTTTTACTTTCTTAACTCTTATTTCCACAAGAGGAACCCTGAAAGTGCTACATTGTGTCTTCCTTCCTATCTGTAGACTTTTTTTTTCATGTTTTGTGTATCTGTTGAGATCTTTGGTTACATAGCAAATAATGGTTTAAACCTTTAACTTTCCTAAAGCAACTTTGTTATACACTATTTCTTCTTTTTGAGACTGAGAAATAGTAACAGTTCTTTACAAGCAATGCAAATAATCCGTTTGAGAAGGGTTATGATTGTCGTGATGGCATGTGTGATGCACTGTATGCACCTTAAATAGGAACACACGCACACACACAACAAAAAAGGCTTATTGCTTATCTGCTATCCACTATAAAAATTTGAAAACTTAAGACTGCAAGAGTTCCTCAATAAAAAGAAATTGATTGTAAAATGTTGATAATCGTGCAGTTTAGCATTGATATAAATCTCGGTTCCTTGATACTGGTGTTTCTGATTATCAGTGGATTTGAAATGGACTCTCAAAAACAACTATGTGTATTCTATACATCCAGATCAGCGTGTTTATTTTTTTATTTAATTAGCATCTCCGTAGTCTTCTCTATATAATACAAACTATGCTAAATAGCATGACGAAATAAAGTACGGGATATGTTTCCAGGAAAATAAACCAAACTCTATATTATACCTAATTCTGTGTTTGTGTTACTATAATTGCAGGTATGGAGAGTGATATCAGAAATTTTGTTTTGTTCATATCTTCGATTATGCTACATGGTTATCCATTTCAGTTTAAAATACTCACAAATTTATAAGCAGGTCATATTTATTGGTAAATTATATTTCGGACATGGTTTCAGGTACAGTAACGTATGTTTACTTCACTTGTATCATTTATATGACTATATTCGTCTTTAGAAAATAATATAAAAAGTGGGTAAAAACATATTTTAAGGAAAGGTGAAATGGATTATTCTTTGAGTGATTTCTAAAAGTGATAGTACAGGATCTGTCCAAAAAGTAGTATTAGTCTTCAACATTTCCTACAGAATGAAATGCAATGTAGGAGAAGTAAAGGATCATTTTCTGTGTGCATGGATTTTTTTCCATTTGCATAACTGTTATAATCACTTGTTACCTTCAGTATTTCCACAAGGCGTCTCCCATATTGTTATTGCATTCTTACTCGACTTTACCTGTAACCTTAATTTACAATATTTCCCCAATGTTTCCATTTCTTTCGTTTATGGTGTTGTATCAAATCATCTCTTCATGACAATAGTTTGTTTCAAAGCGCAGCCACTTGTTTTATAGTTGTACTCATATGGTATGGCAGCTCTACCAGAGACCTTTTTAAATTTTGGTGTTTTGAAACCTAAAATCATCTGAAAGAGATTGTGTGCAGCTTGCGACCTTGACTGGTGAATATGTAATTTACAGGTGGCAGAAAAGAAACTGAGGAAATATGTAAATTGTTACCAAGGATATTCTTTGAGTTTTGGAAGGGGCTGTGGTACCCACGTGGATAGAGCAGGATTAACATCGAGGTTAGAGCTATTACTGGCATTAAAAGATATACTGTGACGGATTCGAGACAAAATTGTATATTTTACGTCTTGAGACGTAGATAACTTGTTCTCAATGGACACGAGACCATTAACCTGATTCTGTTGCCTCGCCTGTGAAGAATTCCCTCTATCTTGGAGGTGAATTATTTATTTATTCCATTAGCATGTGGACTTGCGGAAGTGGGTTTATGTTAACTTATTTTTGAACGACTGCAGTGTGGCCATTGTTGCTGCATTTGGGGACCAATCAACTTGAGAGAAAGCTTCTGTCCTTAAATACAGGAGACACTATCTGTGAGATCCATCTTTGTTATTTACTTTGTTAGACTATTCAGTCCAGGAAGCACTTATTTTGGTATTTCTGCCAATCGGCATGTGATGACAATCTGCCTTGCTCCATTAAAGAAAGGTCAGTTGTGTGACTCTAGCTAATTGTTTGGTTCATAATTGGATTTTTTGATCCACTTTGAACATGTGGCTATATAAGATACCTAAATTGGAAGATATGTCTCTTATTTTAGGGACATAAAAGTGGAAAAATAGGTTAATACAATTGAGATTGTATATTTGTAGTCTATGAACTGGTTTTTGGACATTATGTGTGTTGATGTATATTTTGTTTTGAGTTTGATGAAGTGAGTTACTCCAATGTGGATGGTGTGAATAGTAGTTGTGCAGCAAAAAGTTATATAAGTTTAGGAAAAAGTATTTGTAGTTTTTAAGAATAGTTTAAGAGTTTTAGTTGGAGACAGTATTTACGAATGTTGCAGCAATTGTACTTAAGACATAATGATTCTGTACTTATTCCTTTTTTATTTTTTAAATGTAGTTTCACATTTAAAGAGATCACTTTGTTGTTTGTGGTATTTGTCTACTGAGCTAAATGTGTAGTATACATAAAATACATTTTTGTACTACACATTTTACCTATGAAAATTTTAACCTGATGCAACTGACAGATGTATCTTTATAAAAATTTTAGCTGGCGTAATAAAGTCTCGGTAAATCTTGTAATATCCCTCCATAATTTTCAGTCCTCCTATACCTACATCATTAACCTGCAGTTCCACATCTTGTACAATTGTGTCAGATCTCCATTTGTTTATTTCAGTCCAAAGGAATAATAAAGATGTCAGTGTGACATTTTACTGGTCTTAACCATTAACTATTTTATCTTTGGAAACTGAATTCATCTTTCACTGCTGTCAAAGTTATATGTGAGTGATAAGATGTGACCACTAAGCCTGTGTATACTGACAGCACCTTTTTCGTTGTTTCTTTGCAAGGTGAATAACACCAAAGAGTTTTTTATTACTCTATTTTTTGCACATTATTGCTATATCCATTGGTTTGATATTTTCATTTCATATCTTGAAGTTTATAGGTTGATGTCACTCTGTAGTGGTTATGCCAAAATATTTCAGAGTATGCTATTTCAAGAAATAAAATGTTTGCAATAGTTCAAGGGGACTGGATTTTTCTTATTAGTTATGATTTGTTCTATAGAATCCTGTAACTGACAACCTTAAAATGCCATTTCTTTACAAGGTGAAGTTTGGTGTTGAATCATCTGTCCAGTTGAGTCTCACATTTGTCCCAGCTTAAACTTTTGTCTTTAATGTGAAATCACTCAAGATGAATGAACAAAAATAAGGTGTAATAGAAGCTTGCATTAGATGTATAACAAGTACAAAGTGTAAAGTTTCAATTTTTCAAACCACCACTTTTCCAACTAGTGTGGCTGAGGGTCAGTTACATATGGGAGTGACTGTACTTCCCATCCTTATTTATACCTCTTTAGCTTTATTAGTAACAATTGACCTTAACTGTATCATGTGAATGGCTCTTCAGGGTTTAAACATTTTTTTTTTCCTGATCTTTGTAAGTACCTTAATTGAAAGTGTCCAACATTGTTAATGAACATTGAGTTCCTAAGTAGGAACACTGTGGTAATATATTATTAAGTAATTAAATTTGATGGAGAATGTTCTGTGGCAATTTCCCTGGACGCCTACTTTCACATTACACATGCGTTTTGGAACTGCTCCTCTTGCACAGCAATAAATATGTGTAAAAGTTATATTTGTTGGCTAAAAGCTGTAATCATTATTTTTTTCATAAGTAGGTTTTGTTACAGTAATTCACTGCAGGTAATTTTATAAAAAACCTTCTCATATATATACATAAATAGAATAAAACAAAGTGATCTTTTTAAAGTACTGGTAGATAATTAGTTTCATTTTTATCTTGCCATTCCATAATTTGTTGAGTTTACAGTATTATGAGCATTTGAGGTTTACATAAGTTTTTCTACAGAGGAAACAATAAAGACTGGGTGGCAATGCAATAAACAAATAGAAGAATTACAAAACGTCATTGGGACGTTGTAGTTTAGAGCATACATTACCTAATATAAATAACGTGTGGTGGATGAATTAACATTATCATTCATAAGTTAAGACATAAGTGCATTATGTCAGAAATGAATTTTTCCAAATGTGTACTTGTCTAATAATTTAGGTATGTTAGATTTGTTTTTAGTAATGTTCAACATTAAATTATGATAAAAATTTCTGTGTAATTTTTTATAATATCAGACACAAAAATTTCAAAACTGTACTGTTACTATGCTACAGTATTTATTAATTTACACAATATAAAAAGAAGAAAAGATTATTGCCTTTTGCTTCAAGGTGTGGCACATTTCCTAATGATCATAATCATCATTATGGATAATGGTCATTTTCACATGCAGTACTGTTTTTTGGTCGCTTATTAATGCACTGTCTGGTCACATAGGTCGTTGTGGAATAAAGATAAACTACTCATTGCATATTATCTGTCTGTCAAGACTGGTAATTAAACTAACTACTGAATGTTTTGAATATTAGGCAACTGCACAAAGTTGTCAGTGGCGTGATTTTGAAAAACGATTGAGAGGGGAATTTGTGGACAGTTTTGCAGATAGATGATGCAGAAATTTGTGGATAAATTTGATGCCAGAAGACAATATCATTCCGACTATGTATGTGTAGTATGAGATTGGTATAACTTAAGTTAAAAACAAGAACGTCGTAATTGTGATTATCAACTTGAAATCATTTAGATATGATGAAAACTGAAGGTACTGTTTTGTTTTAATAGAGAAGGGAACAATCATTTGCAATGTCCTTTAATCTCATTGAATAATTTGAGAGTTGTGCCAGCTCTTTGATTAAAATTATTTTGTTTTCCAATTAAGAAGCCAAAGATATGAACCCCAAAAGTAAGGTATTTTCACATATTCAAATGGCTATAAATAAATGATCAAAATGAGATCTAAAGTTATCACCTGAAACTAAAGAAGAAACAACTGAAATGTGTTTTTCACAAGTTGACAATTAACATCTGGGGAACCATTTTATCTGGAAAATTTCTGAACTAACACAATGCACTTTATCTTTATTCCACAATATACTATTAACATTTCATCTCTGTTTTCTCAACTGGTTGAGAGCTCCAGAGCTTCCTTTAACAGTGCTTTCTTCTGAATAACGTTCAATAAGTGACTCCCAGAACAAGAGTTTGCAATAAGATAACTGCATGTACATTCCATACTGACTTATTGTATCCTAAATATGGTATTCACTGTCAGCTTCTAACAGAAACTTAATTGGCACTAGCTCTTTTTTTGTGATTGGAAGGAAATTTCTGTTGGTTTCCCTTTGGTTCAGAAATGGCTCGCTTGTTTTCATTATATCAGTTTTGTGTATTTTTAAGACCTTTTTCCCCCTTGCAATTGAAAACTAAACAGGACTGACAAGAAGTCAGTATGAATTCAGTAAGGCATAATGGTTTTTTTTTTCCCCTTTAACTTATTTATGAATATTGTGACAAGAGTAAATAAACATGTTTAATTTGATACTACCAGTCACGATTTCAGTCGTTGCCAATTTGTGGACTTAAATATAATAAAATGGTGAAAGTTTATTTTGAATTAAATGATTCAAATCATCAGTGAATTGTTGCTGTATTTGTGAACGAAGATAGTGGTTTAAATAGAATATGACCTATACTGTGTATAAACATTAACTATATAGAAGGTTCCTTTGTCTGGATTTGGGTTTGATTTACGTAGAAAACATTTTATTTTTTATTATATTATTATTTTGTGGTACAACATAGTGATTACATTAAGTGGCATAATGTGACATGTTTTAATGTATTAAAAATTAAATATATATCAGTCTTTGGTAAGTACACAGCTTTCACAACTTTTTTTCATCTTCTGTAATACCTAACAATGTTGTCTTGAACCCCCAAAGTTATAAATAACAATATATTTTTAAGTGAAATGGAAACACAGAATCTATATCATATATTATGGGAATAAACATCTTAGGGCCCCAGTTTCCATAGAAGAATGAAGAGAAAGATATCTTGAAAGCCATCTTATTCCTGAGTTCATTCTCTTAAAGTGACAGCTAAATTTGACAAAAAATTATTTTATTTCAAGATAGACATATCCCAAATGTTGCATAAAAGGTGTATTAATACCTATTCAGCTGGTAGCTTTGCTTCTGTGATAAAATACTGAATAAAAAAAGACAACTCTATTTCTAAAATTATACACAATCTAAACATATTAGTAACTAAAACTGCAAGAAATACGATGTTGTCTGACAGAATTGAGGGTGTTACAATGGCCTTGCCATGTTTTCCATTTCCTTTTAAAATATTGTGATTATGTGCAGTTTTTGTCTTTTAGGTTTAGTAAACACTGCCGTTTTTTTTTTTCTCTCCAGCTTTTTAGTATTAGATACAACACTCATTCTAGCTTCTGCTCAATATTTTTTATCTACTATACAAAGTAATTTTTAAAAGATGTGAAGAATAAAACTTTTCTAAGGTATTCTATAGTAGAATCACTTTTAGTGGACATGAAGCCACGTTACATAGTTTCTCTAGGAGGCAGTATCGATGAAAAATTTTTCTGTGAGGGTGGGACATAGCACCACTGAACACGTTTCAAAAAGTTGTGCCCGAAATTTTGCAGCAGTACATTCCCATTTGAACACAGTATATCAGAACTAAAGAATACTTTCTTTGTTCATGAGAAACTAAAATTTTTCCAAATTTGTCTCATACAGACAGCTATTAAGTTCCATATAATGTCCTAGACTTAACCCCTTCAAAGTAAATAAAACTTCTGATGAACATCTCAGTATACAGAACTGTCATCGAGTTCTCATGAACCCTGACAGGGGCGGATCCAGGATTTTGGTTTGGGAGGGGGGCTTGAGCGGACTTTGGTTTTAGGGGGGGGGGGCTTGGCTTGAATGGATTTTGGTTTGGGGGAGGAGTGCTTGCCTTAAGTGGATTTTGGCTTGGGGGGGGGGGGCTTGAGTCGGGCAAAAGATAGTATTTATAGTCTCCTCGGACCTCAAATCTGTTGAGCTAAAAAAAAAGTCTCCAAAATTACAATATCGGAGATGGACCTAGATACTTTTGGGGGGGGGGGGGATCCGCCCCTGAACCCCGACAATTTTGAGAGAAATATTCTTAGTATTTGTCAAACAACTATGTGTTTCAGTAACAGGCAATTGCAGTGCTATTTGACATTAGCTGTGACATGATAGTGAAAGCAAGGAAGGCTAGGAAAATATATGAACAAACGACAAGAAAGCATGGAGACAAACCAAGAAAATGGTGTAAAGAAAAAGACAAACATTGAGATAGGGACAAAAACGGAAAGAAAGCATTTTCACTATTGCCCATTTGTTGCCTAACATTTTTCCCTCTGTTTTTACCCTTTTTGCTTCCATCTTTTTCTGTACTTTCTTGCTGCTTGTTCGTATTTCCCTGTTCTTCCTTATTTTCTATAATGCACATAGAATTTCACTCATCTGACGAGTAGGACCGGCACCAAACAGACTAAATGAGCACTAATTACAGACCACAGGTGGGCACAGTTAATCCAAACGTTAACTTCGTTAATCATTATTCCGCTACTTAAAAAGTTAACTTCGATAATCGTTAAATGTTTATAAATTTAACGCAAGTTAAAGTTATCCGTTAAAAGTTAACTAGTCAAAAGTTGTACTGATGTATTAGTATTATAGTACGGTAGGTATGACTGCTCTCTATCTCAAGGTGTTATGTACCATGATGCAAGTGTGGATTTATTTATAAAAATTAACAAATTGTGGTTACGCTATCACCACAACACCAGGAAGTGGTATTCCTGTCTGTTTTTATCTTTGTTGAGACTGTGATCAACATAACACTTGCAAATTGTTTTACGAGAGACAATTAAGGTACTCGTGACTTTATAAAAAAAAAGTAGTAAAAAACAAAAAAAAAAACATGAATGCAGAATGGAAAGCAACAATATTATTGAAAACAAGTTGGACTGGGACACCTGAATATGTGAAAACTGTGACCAGTGAAATTTGCGGCCAACCTAAAATCTACGACCAATGCCTGTGACCTGTGACCTAAAGGCCCCTTTAGACGACCCAGCCTGGTTTCACTAAATAATGGCCTGCATGTTTTTACTAGCTTCTACTTTTTTTTTTTTTTTTTTTTTTTAAAAAAAAAAAAAAACACACAAATGTTTCGAATTAAAATTGCGCATCACCTTTTTCGTAACTTACGTATTATTTCTTTAAATTTTTTCGCACTGGTTACTGAAAGTTGAGTTTTTTGCTGATCTGCAACACTGTTTGCAGACTCCAGTGCGATACTAACTATCGATCAGGCGGCCGGCCATCCACTGCCACAGAATTTCGTCCGAGTAATGCCCGATTTGACGGCCGAACAGTTTGTCCGATTAACCTCTTACGACACACACTGCCGATCCGTCACTGTTGCTTCAACACCAACTGAACGCGATGTTTTTACTAAACGTATAATAACGACATACATTTTGTAATAATAAAAAAAACCTTTGTAGATCCTTGGGCCGGACCTTAGATGCGCACCCTCCCTTGCAAATAATATGAAATTTCACCTTGCATTTTAGAGCAATTTTCTTACTAAAAACAAACATCTTAAATTTTTATTAGACTACAGAAAATATCGTATATGCAAATATATTGAACTGGAGAGATAAAAATGAAAAAAATGAAGGTTTTCAATACAATATATTAACAATTATGGTACAAACACATTGCCATTTTCTTAATATCCTTGTTATAAATCATGTAAATTCTTGTTCTGTTATGTTAACATATTTCCATGTTGTCATAGCACATTTTCTTTCATAACATAATGATCTCTTATGTATGGCAGGGGTGTTGTTTTGCAACTTTTAATTGTTAACGATGTTTACAAATTAATACACCTCATTACAGATAATAATGTTGATTTGTCAATACGATAGGTTATGACGCTTTTAGTTTATTTACGTTTGCAGAATTCACAATATAAAATAGTCACGCCGCCGGCGTTATGCCGCCGCCTGCTGAAAATGCTCGGCGCGCCGCAGCCAAGATTTTAGCAGGCGGCGCCCACTACTACACCGAACATACGAGCAGTGCTGCCCGTACAGCCAACTTATATTATACCGCTGTCTCTTTGAAATTATACAGAATGAAACCCAATTATACAAAGGGGTCATCCACTGATTACATACGTGAAAGTGCTGGGAGCAAAAAAAATCCACGAAAAGTAAACAATGTATACATTGATAAATTTTGAATAACAAAAAGGAAATAGATATGCAGGAATGATTGCCAACTCAATGAAACAAAGGGCAAACACTTTCAAAAAGGTGCTGGAATGTACTTTACTTTTAATTGTTCATTTTTGTATCCAATTATACAAGGCAATCTGTTATACAAACAGGATACAAGAGGTAATCAAATTATACAAGTTTTGTATACAATTATACAATCTGGCAGCCCTGCATACGAGTGGTGGCGTGGCGCACAGTTCAAACAAACTAAAAGACGTCAACAACCTATGTAACGGACTAAAGTTAACGGAAGTCCAATTTGACGGAAGTTAAGAAGACCGTTAATGATTTTTAGGTTAACTTAAAAGTTAAATTTTCGCAATTTTTTTAACTTCGTTAATTAACGATTACCGGATTAACTGTTTTGTGCCCAGCTGTGTTACAGACATACTGGCAGAGGAACCATTAATACTAAACAAGGGAGAGTCATGATAAGGATAATGATGAGAATGAGACTGATACTAGTGAACTGCAGAAGTTTAATCAACAAAGTAATTAAGTTTGGAAACATTGTGAAATCCTAAAGTAGCTGATGTGAGGAAGAAGTGGGGGAGAACAAGAGGTTCCAAAAAGGATTATAATTTGTACTCCAACTCTAGACTGGTGGATGGAGATGTCAATAGTAATGACTACTCCAGATAATATTCACGAAAAAGCAAGAATCTTACCTATACTGGAAGTACAGATGAGTAGGATGAGGCACTCTGTGAAATAGCAAATGCTTACTTTGAGTTCATAGAAGATAATGGGATTGCCATATCAGTTCTGGACGTAATTATAGTAGGGACCAGATATTTGCAAGGCTTTACACATGTGTGAAGGAGAAAGTTTGGTATAAATGAACATACTAACAGCAATGTTGAATATACTGACAATCCTGTTACAGCAAAAAAAAAAAAGGGGGGGGGGTGCCTGTGCACCAACACCAAACGGATTGCTCTGTTGAATGACAGAAAGAGTTTGGTCTGCTTGTGTTTTCAGATCTGAAATACTATTTCCTAAAACTGGAGAACTTGCAACTCTTGGAATAAGAGGAAATACAAATGAAACAGTTGTTCTATTTTGAATATCATTTAGGTGGTATTTTTGATGATCAGTACAACTCGTAACATCGAAAGGAGAATTGGTAAATTCGAGATATGTTCATACTGACACTTGTCGCATATGGTATATCCTGAGTGTGAACAACCTCAAAGGGTCGGTGTTCATAAAAAATTGGATGTGGAAGAAAAAGGAACTACTAATATTTAAAAAGGAGGCAGACTTAACATTATTGAAAGAATAGTTCTATTGGCAGTTAAATATTTTTTTTTTTTGGAAGACTTGCACAAGTGGCTGAACTAAATGTTGGTAGGTACTTTCCATTCTGTTGTTTCAGTAACAATGCTGACCTTTCAGATCACCAAAGTGGCCTTAACTGGTATGTAGCAATTTATTTTCAGGGAAATAATAAAAGAGTATCACATCTCTAATCGACTCTCAGTTCCATTGGGTCACATGTTACCAAAGTTTCATCTACAGCTTTTTTTGTGTAACTCTTGAAGGGTCTGTTTTAAGACTGGAATTTGAGATTAGGAATCGTCAAAATAACTTCAAAGATAACTTGTGTAACTCCTTTATTAACCATCTTTTCTCAGGATGCTATGAGTATTCATAAAGGACAGATTAAATCTTGAAGTCAATTAAAAATAAATGCAGACCACACTTGTGCCACTACTATTTTAATTTTGGCACACTACACACAAAACCTTCTCACTATTCTCATTAGTCAGAAGCACTTAAAAGCACAAAAAAGTGTGTAAACTTTGGTGGGCTAATGAGAACTTGTTAAAACAGATTCAATATAGTTCTTAAGCCATTTCCATTAAGAGAAGCAAGATATGATCTACAGATGCTATTCAGTAAGACACTGATACAAGCTAATATATCTCTACCAGTTAGTCAATGGAAAGAGCAATTGTTTTGAAAGATCAGTGCACTGATTTATGTTTTTAGAACAAAACAGTAAGACAATAGCTTGAAGAAAGATTGTCAATATACAGAACGAGTCTATTCCCAGTGCAGTATCCACCTCTACCACAATTTCAACACAAACTTGCATTCTCCTTTGAAAAGTTTCATAACAATTACTAAATTGGAATACAATAATTTGTCTAAGGTTCAAATTTTTTAAATGCTGCTTCTTAGCAACACGATGGTTCAAAGATCACAATGATTAAGTTTTCGCATGGCCTACTTGCAGCCCAAATCTTAATTGTATCAAGAACCTCTGGAATTCGATGGCAATGAAGACTAAAAGGTACAAAGACAAACATCCAGGGCTTATCTGTAGTTCCTCATCAGTAGAGGAGCTTGCAGAATGCAACAAAGCAAAGATAGCTGCAAACTGATTGACTTTACGAATGCAGAAGTGCTTCTGCTGAACCAATTTACTATTAAATAACCATACTACATGGTATAAAACACACTGAAATTGTATTCTGTTACCAATGGAGTGAAAGAATTGCCACGAGGCGATATTTATTTGGAAAGGAAGGATAAATGATACCCAATACTCACCAAAGTTGGAGGGAGGAAGGCAGCAGCAACACGAAATAATATACAAACACAAAAAATACAATATTTTGGGGCTAACCCTTTGTCAAGTAGAAAGAAACATGTGGCTGAGCTCACGCAAGCCGCACGGTCAACACAGAGTATTTCGTGTTGCTGCTGCCATCCTCCCTCCAACTTTGGTGAGTATTGGGCATAATTTATCTTTCCACATGAAAATGTATTTTATTTTTTAGTAACACAGATTGACAAGGAGAGTTCAATATATATTTTCTTCGTTTTTTCCTTTTCTAAGTGTCCATAAGCTGTTTAGCTCAAGATATGAAATTTTATAACTGAATAGTTTTCCAATTATGCGAGTTACCATTAGCAGGGTTTCCTAAACTCCAAATTGGTATCGTGGGAGGGAGTTAATCCAAGATGTAAAGACAGTCTCCAGTAAACAAAAATCTTATCATGGTAACACTCGGCATCTGATAAATGGAAGAAATAAATTAGAGATAAAAAAAAAAAAGAAAATACCACACAATTAAGTACTATCAGGAAATGAAGCATGGGAAAGACCGAAAAGTCTGTCGTAACTATAGCAGATTCAATCTTTGCCTTGCAAAGTAAAATGAAAGCTTTCATAGAGCTCACAGTATAATTAAAATATTGAAAAATCTATAAAGGAGCCAATCTGGCAATATTGGTCTTTGTTTGAAGTGAAGAAACTTTGGAAATCGAGGAGAAATACGGGAGAAGCTGAAATCACACTGAGAAAAGAAGCAGTTATCAGACATGTAAAGGGAGGGGAAAAAAGTCTAACCAAGAGCTGGGAGATAAGACAAAATCTGATAAATAAAATACCTGTGTACAACATCATAAACATGAATGCAAAGCTCATAATGTTAAGAAGACTGCAAGAGAAATGAAATCATATTTTGATAAATTGCTCAGCAAGAATAGAAACTCCAGCTGTGTTCAAATACAAGCTAGAAAATCAGGACGACTACAAGTGGAGTATAGAATACAAGCTGTTCTACATTAGCACTGTTGACGAAATAAAATTATAGGACAAAAACACTAACACAATGGTGTTAAGAGATTACATGATTTTGGGAAAAAGTGTAGAACAACTGCAACAAATGGCTATAGAAGTGTTTGATATGTTTGGATTTAAAACAAGCGAGACCAAATCTATTGCTAATGATAGCAGGAAAATCAAACCAGTCAAAATAAAATTAGAAGAGCATGACACTGGAATTGTTCAACACTTCAAATACGGTGGCAGTATTATGTCGGATGATTACTGGCTAATTCTAGGAATAAGTTATAGGATTAAAAGAGCTAAAAAGTTCTATTTCCCAAATACTTTGGCATCAAAGTTTCCCACAGGCAGCAAAAGTATCTTTATACAAAACCTTCCTATACCCCTTCCTAAAATGGAACTATCAGGGACGACAAATGGGTTAGCAACTAAAGAGAAATTTCTCGTCAAGTATTTACAACACGAGAGAGAATCAGAAATCAATCAGTCAGACTTCACCTAGGATTACAAAAAAGCATTCTAGACTTTTTAAGGGACTCAAGGCTGAAATATAAGACCGCAGGTTTTCTCGATGTTGACAATAAAATTTCCTCGGGTAATGATGGCGGCAGAGATTGTGACTGCCAAAACGTCGTGTTTTATCAGTGGACTAACTTGGCTAGTTATCCGAGAAAATTTTATTAGAGGCTAAAATAGTTTGGTCTTGTGATGAGAATGGCATCAAATAGACTATCTACAGCATATTTTGCAAAATTAGTAACCGGAAGATCACCAGGAGGCAGAACACGAGAGAGCTGGATGAAGCAAATACAAAAAGATCTCGGTAGTTGTAGTCTTAGAGTGGGAAAAGGTTCTGGAAGAGAGGTGGAGGGTAGGTAGGAGGTTATGGAAGACCACTAGCTGGCATTAAGAACTGCCATGATCAGCCAAATCATCCAATTATATGGCCATATAGAGTAATGAGCCCAAACAGTACTTTAACAGTTTTTTTTTTTTTTTTTTTTTTTTTTTTTTGGGCATCTTGGGTGATTTTTGAACAGCTACCTCCAGTGTCCCTCCACATGACTTCCACAAATCGGTCTGGAAGACTTGCTTTCAATCTCAACTGCCCTCTTGGACTCCACTCTATCACCAGTTTTGTTCATCTCTTCTGCAACAGCATGTCCAATCCACTCGCATTTTGAAGTGGCCGTTTTCTCCAAGGTGTCGCCAACAATTCTAACCGAAATGTCTTTCCTACAAAATACACTTGCACTGATCACTCCACTTACCAGTGTGCTATATTCAGTATGTCAGCAAGGTGTATATTTTCTTCAGATTTGTGGGCATATTTGATCTGAAGACTGCAGAATACTTTCCATGATGTTCCCAACACTGTTTGAAGGTAGAAGAAAGATGATAAATATTCTATTACACCATATTTATATCATGGTTAAGATATATGTACTCCATGACAGCATCTAAAAGTATGTTATTTAGCTGTCTGATCCCTACTGTGACTCCATAACTTTTGTTAAGAAGACATTGATACTGAAGGCAGCTGCTTGCATCCAGAGGCTAGATCAGTAACTATAAATGGCAGTTCTTCAGTGTCATTGACCAATAATGCAATCCATTGACAAATTTTCTGCCATTGTTTCCAATTTCCCCTTCTCCTTTGACAATACCATATACACTACAGCTTCACAAAAGGGGACCCCTTTAGTCTGTATTGGCCATGGCATGATGAACGAAATTCCTGATTTTATTTTCATTTGGCACATACTTTATATTGGGAAGTCCTAACAAGTTACATAAATTCAGAAAACGTTTATTATTGATGGCATACTTCAAAAGTGCTTACAGTCTGACAGAGCTAAACTTTATGATAAGGTATATTTGGCACCACCTATAATATTTCATAATGACACCTTGAGCATGTCGCAAGCTGGGCACAAGTACCAACTCTCATGGAGATACACATCGAAGCAATGGGTGTTGGCAATCGGCACCCTCCAGAACACACAAACTAGAAGTGGCCAACTGTGGAGGCCACATCTCGAGTGCAAGAAATGCACAGGCTTGTCGTTCTTATCGATGCAAAGCATTGTGTGCAATAGACAGGAAACTCAACATTTTGGTGAGTTAATAAAATGTGGAGAAGTATGAATTACAAGTCTAAACTTGGTTCAGATTCAACATTAAACTGCAGAAGCGGAACGTGGGTCAAATCCAAACACTGTCACTAGGTTGCAAGACTGTACAAATTTTCTTTCCTGCTTGACCGATGAGTCTACAGTGCAAAGGTACAACGAACTGTACTGACAACACCGACTGCTACAACTGAATGGATGAGAAAAGTATGGTTTTTAATTACAATTCTTGAGCATAATTTTACAGTCGTGTAATGTATTTTAATTTAAATCAAATTTCAATATTATCTCTGATACTGCTTTTTCCTTGAAGAAACAAATGCCTCTTTTTTTCTATTCTTCGCAACAAATGAAAACACTAAAGAATTACAATCCAAAAAATTGAATGTTTTCAAGCAATTTTGCTGCGATAAAAATGTTATTACACTTTAAGAAAGTAATATCTTCTACACAAGCAATCAACACAACTTTACTAAGGAACTTAAAGAAATTGTCACATATTTTAAATTCTTATTCAACTAAATGCTCAAACAAACAAGATATGCAAGACTGAATTGAAAAAAATTTACTTCTGAAACAGTGATTGTAAGATAACATTTCTTAGTTCTAAAAATAGCATTTTTGTTTTAATTTGAGCATTTAATTTAATACAATTTAATCATGAATACTATTTTATAAAAAACCCCTCACTAAACTGAATTAGCAGAATTCAGCAAACATTAGTTCAGAATACTTCTTCGTGTTAGTTTAAACTCTTTCCACGGTAAATGTGGTATTTGTTACATCATCTTTCCTGGTAATGTGTCTGAATAATACAATTGAGGAAATATGCACTGGAAGATATTAATTTTTTCCCAACAAAAAAACTTTTTATAAGTTTCAAAAGATGTAAAATTCTTCCAATTCTACAAATCACTTTAAATTAGAATATGTTCTACGCATACAGTAAGAAACTGCTCCATACAATTTTTAAATTCAAGGCAATTCCAGATCCGAGATAAGCACACGAGTCGTCCTCCCTTCGCGTCGTTCATCGCGCGGTTCTATTGCACACGCGTCAGTCGGCGGGAGGGTCCGGGCTGGGTTCGGGGGTCAGCACCGGGGGGATGGGCGCGAGTGTAGCGCCGCCCGTGCCGGCCGGCGGCAGCACCACGGTCAGGGGGTAGCTGCTGAGGATCACTTTGTGCTTGAGAGACTCCTCGTACGAAGGGGGAGAGGGGGCACCGGGGGCCGCGGATGCTCCGGGCAGGGTGCCCGCCGGCAGGAACAGTCCCATGCACGGGGCCGAGTGCAGCGGGAACGAAGAGCTCGGAGACAGCGCCGGGGACGGCCTCGCCTCGCCGTTGTTCAGGGGGCTGAAAACTGAGCACGGAGACTGCTGTCAGGTTCACATTACTGTAAGTGGCATATTTTGAAGGTAAACAGTAACTCTTGCATAATTTCGAGTATTATTTTGTTTGTATAGAACAGAGTCTGTATTTTAAAAAAATACTGACAAATTTTGCAAATTACTTTTTGGTATATCCATGAGCTTCGTGAAGTGTGAAGTGCACTGAGAAATCCGCACTATGCTTAAATTGAATCCACTAAAAAGTACTATTTTTAAATAGAGTTAATTATGCATTTTGTTAAATTGTTATTCAAATGCAGTAAAGATTTAAACTGAAAAAAAAATGTTCACAATATATTTACCTGATTCATGAAATTTTCAATAATATGAGATATATATATATTGTTAAAAATATTAAGAGAAGACGTATCGAATTTTTCAAAAATAATCTTTTATAAATTTTGCATAAACCATAAACTCTAAAAACACCATTATAGCTTTCATGTAAACTTTACTGGGCTGCTTATCACTGTAAATTTTTAAAGATTTTTTCTGATCAGTAGTTTTAGAAACAAAGGGGAAAGGAGAAAGTTAAAAAAAAAAAAAACAAGCTTGTACAAACTATGGAATAAAAAAAGAAAACCAAACATTTAGAGAGTCGACAGGTTGCCAGTTTTCATTTGACATTCCCAAAGATTATCTGAAGACAATATTACCTCCAGAATTTTTTCTAAGTGCCATGGTCAAAATAAATAATTAAAAAAACCAGAATTGCCCAACCAATACTGAAGGTCTACTTGGCAGCCTTCTAAGCAGGAAACATACGGTATACAAAAGCATCATCTCTATGTTCTAATTTTGTTTAAATGCTGTTAATAATATTTTAAAAATATTTTTTTAACCTGTCCAGCATGTTCTAGGAATGGCTGACCATCAGAATCTACTGTTGTAGTTAACTTTATAGCTGATGGTTAAAGGAATGCACAATAAAATTACACAAATTTGAAAATGTCTAAACCAACAAAAGTATAATTAACAATTTTGAAATATTTTTAACTATGCAATTTTTACTTTATTGCAATAAAATATAAAATTGTTTTGAAAAATGCAAATGCAATAAAGAAATTTATTTCACATTATTCAGAAATACAATCGCTGGTTTGCTCAGTTTAAAAGAAAGAACATTTTGAATACAAATTAAACATTTTAAATCATGTTAGGATAAACTTTGTAGTTGAAAGAAACATTATCTTTGATTCACATATAAAAATACGCTGACATGCTGGTTATTAAATTAATAACGGCTAAAAAACATTACCAACATTTTGAAGAACTACACAGCTACAAGCTGCCTCACAATTTTAAAACATATTGTAAGTTAACAATGGTTTATATTATGGAAATATTAGATGAGTTTTGACTTAATTTAGGATACAAAGCCAGGCGACCATGCCACAAGTGAGTGTGAAAATTTTCTTTTGTTGGTAATGGTGTCAGGGATTGGAACAAATTACCAAGTGTAGTGATGAATAATTTTCCAAAAAAACTTAAGGAATTTAAAATTAAAATTTGTAAATCGTAATACTAAATGGGGGAGAAATTTAACAGTCCAAATTACAAAAGATATTAAAAACACAAAAAAAGGGTAAATGGATGACTGGGGGAGATGCTAAATATCTCAGGCTTTTCCGAGAAGAACAGCTTACACAAAAAATATTTGCACAACTTGTCTCTGTAACAAAACAATTGGTGGAGTTAGGGAAAATGCTGATTAGAATTTAAAATTTGTTTGTGTGTGTGAAATAACTCTCAAAGTAACACAACTACCAAAATGCACCATTGCAATTTCTTTACAAAATCATTAATTGAATTCCAACAGAAATTGAAGTAACCCAGACAATTTATTGAAATATTATTTCTATATTGATGGCTGCTGTCAAACAATGATCAGCAAATTACCTCTGTACGATGCCACCCAAGTTGCCTGCTGGTGATGAGAATCATCTAAATCGTGAGACAGCTCCGGTCGTCTCCCGCGCCTTCTCCATAACTTGCCACTGGAAAGAGACCAAAGGAGGTGAGTGTGAATGAAGAGGGGGCCTGCAGAGCCGTAGGTAAGTGTTCCCGGATCCCCCGCCTCAATTTTATTTTACTCTTTGATTTTTTGGATAAAGTCAGAAAATTTTAATCCAAAAAAATCAAATAACATCTTTTTATGAAATTTTTTTGTTTAATTTCTACACATGCTGCACGGAGGGCCCCCTTCGGGGACCTGGGCCCCCTTCGGGGACCTGGGCCCCCTTCGGGGACCTGGGCCCCGGGTACTTTTGCCCCGCTTACCTCTCCCTAACGCCGGCCCTGCCATACCTAACTTATCTGAGAAAGTATCATGTTGCCTTCTACGAAATGTGTATTCTGTACGATAAGTGTATTATTATTATTATTTTGCTTGTAAAATCTATAGTATATGAGGCAGAGACTGTGGACCACCCCAGCATTCACCTATACGACTGGGAGAACTGCCTAAAAACTGCAGTCAGGATAGCCGGTATCGGGGACCTGGGCTCATGCCGTACCTCCCCAATACAACGTGCGGCACCTCGGCACAAGAATAAGGCTAGCTCCTTACTCACGGGGGATATGTTCTGTAAATATGGAATGGTAATTTGTATGGGATTATAGGAAATATGGTCCAAGTTTCAATTTTTTTAAATGAAAATCAACTTATTAAGAGATTTTAAGCAACATGTTTTAATTATTTTTGCCAGCCTTAGGCAATGATTTAAAGAATTTAGTAATTTTTTCTTGTTTTGCCATTTTTAAAAGGTTTTTAATTCGGATTGATATTAGCTGTGTCATTAACAATTTGTCTTTTAAAACAAGACTTCTTTCCACAGATGGACCAATATTCATGAAGAAATCACATAGCTCATTTGCCATCCGTAGACCTTCACGCAGGTTTTATTTAAATTAAATTTCACCATTTCAGTGCTCGTTGAAGCCTCTTCTTCAATGGGTTAGGGATTTAATATTTCCTCCAAGTCAATTTCAGTCAAATCTTCATCTTGCGATTCATTCAACTTTTGAATGTCACTTAACTCTATCTATTCAAAACCATTTCGTCCTATTCTATTCACAACTTGTGCAATGTTTGCGGTTAAAGTTTGAATTTGCACAGATTCTCCATAATTTACAACAGTGAGACCAGGCCACAGTTTTCAAAGCGTATGGCTTCAGTTCTTGCAATGATTCTTTTATTATAACAATGCATTTTGCTATGTCAAAATTTTTTCCAGCATTGCATAGCATTCATATCAGGATTGCATTCCTTGGTGTCCAGCATGATTTTGAAGGTTTGACTAATGTAATAGAGCTGAAAGGCCTGGATTATTTCTTGGTCCATAAGTTGAAGTAAAGATGTCGTATTAGGAAGCAAGAATATCACCTTTATATTTGGATGCGTAGTTTCAAACCCATGCCAGTTACCTGGTGCATTGTCCAAAACTAAAATGACCTTAAAGTCTAAATTATTTTTCTTTAAATAAGATTCAACTTCACGAACAAAACAATTCCAGAACCAGTCACAGAAAATAACACTTGTAACTCATGCTTTCTTATTTCCATGCCAAAACAGCAGCAGGTTGTCCTTGATTTGATTTTTCCAAGCACGGAGATTTAAAGATCTGTAAAGAATTAGTGGCTTAATAACACAATCACCTGATGTGTTAGTACACACCAGCAGTGTAGCTTTATCTTTTGCTGCCATGAAACCAGAGGTGCAATTTTCAGTTTTGGATATAAAGTTTTGTTTGTCATTCTTTTCCATAACAGGGCAGTTTCATTTGCATTAAACACTTCAGGTTTTTACCCACCATTACCAATTATGTTCAAAAATTCTTCTGGATATCTTTCTGCTGTGGCGGTGTCTGCAGATGCAGCTTCTCCAACAATTCTGATGCTATGCAATGATTGTCGAACCTGGAATTTATTGAACCAATCTTCTGATGCTTGAAATCCTCCACTTGTACATTCATCACCAGGTTTTTTAAAATGCGCGTAGAGATGCTTTGCCTTCTCGTGATCATAGGACCATTTTAAGGGCACTCTTTTCTGGTTACAGTCTTCAATCTGTAATGATAACACACCTTCCACTTTTTCAATGGCTGATCACAAACAATTTTTGCCGTGGTTGAAGCTATAAAATTCTGTATTTTTGTTTTCAGATTTCTAGATGATTAGTACAGTTGATTAGTTAACATTGAAAGAATGTGATATGGTACAAACGTCTCGCCAAGGTTTAAACAGTCAAGCATTTCTATTTTTACTGTAAGCGGCAACACAACTTGTTTCCACATAGGAAGTAATTTTTATTTGCTTTTGCTAGACATTATAAATTGCAAACAAAGCAGAGGAGACCCATGTTATTCACTCAGAATTATTATTACGACTGACTAGTTGGAGTAATAATAGATACAGAGCCAAACATAGTAGAGCGGCTTTTATCAAAGGTCATAGCAGAACGAGTAACACAGTGGCAGTGACGGCTTTTGACTATGAACTTTAGGTTTAGTGGTAATAAGATTTGCTTTTTTTTGTCGTTTTGGTTAGATAGAGTAACTCTCGGCACATGCCAGCAATAGTCAAATGATGCAGACACGTTAGTAAAGGATACCGAATACACTGAACGTACCAAATGGATCCGTAAATAATAAAAATTTCAATTGGCAAATACAGAAAGTTGTCTCAACGATTTTATCTGTTAATACTGAAAATGCTTTAAAGCAATAGAACTAAGGAAGTAAAGGGAAATATGACCCAACACTTACCACAGATGAATGTGGCTGGGAACGATGAACACAAGAAACGCGCAATATTTCGGTGTACCGCCTTATTCTTGCAGAAGTGAGACACGACGGCCCTCTGGTGAATGGCATGGTCGGCACAGATGGTAGTGAAGGAGGGGGAGAGAGGAAGCTCAAATACTGGATCGATACCGTTGAAGGTATATAATCATTGAAAGTGGTAGACCAACATAATAACTGAGTGACGATACACATATAAATCAAATTTGCAAAAACTTTAAGAATGAAAAATAAAATATAAGCAATATAAATAGTAGAGATATAAGTTCCCTTTTGTACGGTCTGCCAATCTGCTCCGATGAAGAATCTCTTTCCTGAAACACAAAACCTGTCTGGAGCTCTCATCCTCCATAGCTACTCCCCTGACGTAGTATACAAACAAATCTCTCGTGCTATAGCTCTTCCTGTGCATAGCCACTCCAAGGCTGTACCGCTTGAAACTAACCGCAGCCCCACTTTCATCACTCACTTCTTGCCTGGTCTCAAGTGTATTAACCTAATCCTTTGTCGTGGGCATGACTTCCTATGTTCCTTTCCCCGGTATGCGCACTATTCTCCATAAAATCCTACCCGCTGACCCATGCACATTTTAGCAGACCACTAAATCTAAAATATACCTTAGTTCACAAGTACTCACCCAGTAGTTCCCCCAAACTACTAAGTACAACAGACCCTGCTGTAAAACATACAGCATGCATCCAGCCACTACCACTTACTCCAATCCTACCACAGGTGAAACATTCCCCATCATTGGTCATGCTACTTCCATTACAACACACCTCATATATCAACTTACGTACCTCCATTGCTCCAGCTCATATATAGGCCTCACTACTAATCCATTTGCTATCAGAATGAATGGTCACAGGCAGACAGTATACACTAACATGAGGCTCATCTAGTGGCAAAACATGCCAGTTCCCACGAAACTGAATAATTTTAACAACTGTTTCTCAGTTAGGGCGATCCGAGTTTTCTCTGATAACACAACCTCCTCTGAACTATGTAGATAGGAACTAGCCTATCAGAATATCCTGGACACCAGACCCCCATCTCCAATAAATTCCTCCCACCAGACCCAGCACTTATTATATCTCTATTTATATTGTTTATATTTTATTTTTTGTACTTAAACGTTATTCAAAATTTGATTTATATGTTTATCGCCAATCAGTTATTATATTTACTTTCAATGATAATATACAGTAGAGTCCCACTAATTGGGACCAGGCCTTGTTTGGATTAGCCGGTATTACAGTGACCAGTTTCTAGAATGAAGTATACCAAGCATATAAATAGGTACACCATGGTAACAATTAGGGAACATGTGGGGGAACAATGGCTCACTCTCACTCCCTTCCTTTGTTGTTGAGGTGTTGGTAAGGAAACCATTTGTGATTGGAAGAAGAACCAAGTGAAGCTTGAACAGTCCTGTACATCTTTGGAAAAACACTTGAAATTCGGCAGACTTTGAAACAGTCCCAGTACGATAAAGTGGATGAAGCTCTTTTCTTTTAATTTAAACAGGAAAGAGAAAGGGGAACTCCTTTGAGTGGAGCAATAGTTCAGGAAAAGGCTATTTACCTGAGCAAGTTAATGAATGGTGACGAGTCTTTTAGTGCGAAGTACGAGTTAGGTTGGGCAAATTTAAAAAAAAAAAACATCATGGGATGCGTCAGCTAAAAATTACTGGAGAGAAGCTTTCTTCTGACCGTGATGCAGCGAAGGAATACTTGGGTGAGTTTGATAAATTGATAAGAGAGGGAAATTATTCTCGCCAACAAATTTATAATGCTGATGAGACAAGCCTTAATTTTAGGGCATTGCCAACAAAAAGCCTGGCATCAAAAGCAGAAGTCCAAGCTCCTGGCTTTAAAATGATCAAAGATCGTGTGACTTTATTAGCGTGCAGCAATGCTGCTGGTAATCACAAGCTGCCATTAATGATGATCACCAAATCTGTTAGCCCAAGAGCTTTTAAAAACTGCAACATCAAGTCCCTGCCCATATATTATCGCAACCAGAAAAAAGCATGGATGGATGGTAAGCTGTTGAAAGAATGGTTTCATGAGCAGTTTGTTCCCTCTGGCTGACGGTTTTCTAATGAAAATCATTTGCCTCCCTGTGCTATCATTTTGATTGATATTGCGCCGTCTCACCCCAGCACTGAGGAATTATGTGATGGAGAAATTGTGGTGAAGTTTTTGTTACACAACTTCTACAGCCGATGGACCAGAGTGTATTGCAAACATTAAAACTGACTTACAGAAAACAATTTTTAAGAATGCTGACCCAAGATAATAACATTCCTTCAGTTGACAAAAAACGAATGTGAAGGATGTTTGTTTATTGGGCTGCTGAGGCATGGCAGAATATTTCAGAAAACGCTCTGAGAAAATCTTGGATAAAAACTGTGGACATCTCTTGAATTTCAGGACACTCCAGTTGAAAATGAAGAGGAGAATCTCCTACAAATGGTACAGACAATCCCTGTGAAGCAGATGTAGATGAATGAATGGCAGCGGACGATACAAGTTTGGAGAACATTACTGACGTTGAATTTGTGGCTGCTGTGCCTCAAGACTAGGTAGAAGTGGACTGTTGTGATGTAAGTGACAATGAAGCATAATGTGACAAAGGAGAGCTGGTGCCACACAGTGATGTGCAGCAGCCATTGATCTTCGTGCTATGCTATTTAAAGCAACAGGCCACTGCTTACGCCTGCTGATTTATTGTTTATAAGATGCTAGTGCAACTTTGCATCATATAACAGACTGTCTTCACTACGGAAAAAAAAACAATGACCGAGTTTTTGTCTTCTGAAAGTAGGAATAAAATGGGCTGCTCGTAAGAATTGTAACTATTATCGTAAGTTTGACAGTTTTTCTTTCACTATTATGCACTGTTTAAACTTAATGTTTTCTTGTTAATTTTTCTAAATATGTGTGTACTGTACTGTGTAAATTAAAATTGTGCTGTATGAACAGCAGTTAACCGCGCAATTAAATAGGGTATGAACTGTATTTTCATGAACTGTGTTTCAATTCTTTTACTATGTTTCACAGTTAGACTAATTTTTTTGCCATGTTCGGATTAACTGAATGTTCAGATTACCGGGGTTCAAATTAGCAGGACTCTACTGTACCTTCAACAGTATCGATTATCTCCCCCTGGTGTCTCACTTCTGCAAGAAGAAGGCTGTACGCCAAAATATTGCGAGTTTGAGTTTTTTTTGTGTTCGATATATACATAAATATAAATGAGTGTGCCATAAAGTAGGCATACTAAAGATTAGGATAGGAGAATAACCACTGCTTACCAGAGCAGAAGATTGCTGTGGCGTGGAAACACGGGAAAGACAAGAGTAGGGTGAACAGAATGCTGGCAGGGAAGAAGACCTATATTGGTAATGAGGCTGGTACAGATTTTACTACAAGAATTAAGAGTAGTGCATGGAAGGGCATGAGAATGATCACTACCAGGCATAATAAAGTGAGAAAGGTTTCTTCTGCAGGCAAGAGTGTCAAAGGATTGGATTAAATTGCCAAGTTAAGGTATAAATAATCATCGAAAACCAAATACAGAATCAGTAGCAAAACAATAGGCTGGCAGAACAGGCAACATGGCCTGCTACCTATTGAAACAATATTGAAGGTTTATTTTTTTAATTTTTATATAAAAAAAGGAAATGCAGCTGGATATCTGGACGACTGTTTTGGAATACATACGTGCATTCGTAAATGCCAATTACAAGTACTTTTTCTGTTCAAAACAAATAATGAACAATATGGTTACAACAACAGGAATATAAAAACCAATTTCATAAGGATCTTAAACGATCAAGATTAACTTAGATACAGACAGGAGATAAAGGTAAATAGATTTTCAAGAATTTGCCATTAAATTTAAAATATTAAGTTGGAAGCCATAAGAATTATAAGGAAAGCAAAGACTTGCAAACTAATATTACACAAATGAATATTTCAAAGAGGCAAAATGAACTGCATTTGTGTAATACATTGAGTAATTTAATACGCTACCATTATTGACATGCAACTAATGTAGTAGATATAGTTAACAGCTCCTTTACCATTTGAAGTGTACTATATTATTTAAAATTGTACAAAATGTTTGTGTATGAAATTAATTTCAAAAAGAGTAATAGCAATGTGCATTACAGATGATACTGATACCAACACAGTAAAATTGGGAGCTTTTATTTTCAGACAAAAACTAATGTTAAGTCTATGTCACTGGGAGCATACTCTTTATCCAGGTTACTTTCCGATAATGCTGACGCCAAAACTGATCATTTTTATCTGTATGTCACTGCATCATATAGAAACTAATGAACGTTTTTCAATGAAACTTCACACAGTGATAGCTCATGTCATCAGTAGGGTTCGGATCTTTAAGACAAATCATTTTTTCCTGCTTTCTTCTTGAGCTGTAATGCTGAATTAAACAATGCTTGAACATTTCTAATTACATTTAAATGTATTTTATGCAGCATATAAATGCTAAATAATATTCAGGCCATTTTCCTAGTTTTTGTCATATTACTATAATATTTATGCCCATATGGTCATATTTTGAGGAAAAATCTAGTACCTGGAATTCACAAGAAGTTATAGATGAGAAGAAATTAAGATACTGTACTCCAGTCATACATTGGAGGAAAAACAAAACTAATTGTCGCTGAATTGGTTAGAATTCACCAGTCAAGAATTAAAGTTATACATTATTGTCACTCTCTAAATGTTAATGTTCCGTCCACCTTTTAATCTTGACAGTGCAGCGGCAGCATGCCTGTCAAGCCGTGCCAATACTTTTGAAAGTAATCTTCAGTCAGTGTTAAACAGACACATGGTTTTGAATCTGCAGTGGATCAGTGAGTAACAACATGCTGAAAACAAAATTTTCTGAAAGTGTGAACTTGCAGAATTATGTAAAGGAATTTGGAGAGGAGTATTTTATTACTGATGAAAGAGTTCTTTTCTGTAGACTTCAAGCGATTTCATGTGCAGCAGCATTACGACAAGAACAATGTATCACGGCATTAAGCTCAACAGACAGTCTTTTTTTTTTTTTTTTTGATAGGCTCATCATTTTCTAAGTTGTAAATTTTTTCTAAAGAACTCTGTGAAATGATGGTATCCACTAATAAATAAAGCGAACAATGAACAATTCAACACCTTCTTGGAGAAATGTTTGGTCATATTTGCATGCTTATTTTTCTTCTTTTTTTTGACAAAGATCCGAACCCCAGTCATCACTTAACAAACATGGAACTTTTTATTTAGTTTGATATAGTGTTTGATGATAGGGAGACCAAAACTGTAAATTCTCGCATCTTTGTCAGCAGGTGTACACCTTGTATAAAACTAATGAATTTATTTCCGCAAAACTACATGTTGCTTATATTATTAGTTGCATGTAGAATACTTTTTAAACAGATTATCATTATACTTCATCCATAATGAAGATGCAGAAAACGAATTTAATTTTGGATTTATCTGCTTGAATCAAGCAAAAACCAAACATTTCTACTAAACTTTAGTCAGTGATATGCCAAGTTTCTGTGAGAACCAAATGTGAGGAAATAAAAAAGATCAGCTAATTTAATTGTTCCGTAATAGAATCTATCTATTTCATGTTGTCTGGTAAAGTATGCAGTCGAAATGTTTACCACATGCACAGCAATGGCATGTGTTTAAATCATACAGACCATAGAGATGGACTTTGTAAATGATATTTTATGAAATAAAAATAAAGCACAAATGGTGTGCACAAACATGCTTAAGAGACTTGCATACAATATAAATTTAAAATGAGAGGAAATCCACTAAATAGAAAAAAAAAAAGCTGTTCCTCAGCTTTTTCCTATTTAGCCAACATTTTGTTGACACTTTATCTGTAAATTAACAGAACAAATCTCAAATTCTGCAAGAATGAAGTCGTGGGCACAATGCAAATATTTTTACATTTCTTAATCAACAGATTGTAGGGAAAATGCCAAAAGGAAGAGGGGTAAGAGGGAGTCGGGGACCAAACACTGTGAAATAAATAATACAAAAGAATTTTCAGTTTAATTCTAGACTGTGATATCAAACTACTTTTCACCACATGAAAAATAATGCAGCTATCAAAGAACACTATTCATACAACTACCAAAAAATCTTCTGGTCCAGGACTCATATTGGAATTACTGGAAATCACGATTCTGCCAAGAACTGACATAATAATACTGCAGGGGTCAAACGCAAATACTTTCGGAAGTACATTTTATGGTTTCATGCTGGCCCAGGCTGTATTACAACCTAATTTCTAACGGTCCTCACTGTATTAAAACAAAATTAATGCTAGCATTATTAAGATGTCATTACTGAATATTGTAGTAGTGGATCGCACTCTCCAGTAGACCACTCATATCTACCTAACCACAACTGCTATGAAGTAAGCAGAACAGTTTAGGAAGATATCATCTCCGTTCCACCAACAAATTAGCCGTTGTATCGCTTTCTAGAATTAAACCGAATTTTATGCAGTAAAACAAAAACAATTTCATGAGATAAAGTAAAACAAGCAGGAAAATAGTACTACATCAATAGCTATATATTCCGATTTATTAATCAGGAAAGTGCACACAAAATAATTTCCTCATGAATTTGTGAACAAATCAGAGAAAAAAAATGAATTTATTTGAAATCGCAATACCGCCACAGCTACTCTATTCCATAAGAGATAATGATGTCATAATCTTGCAATAGTGAATTAAAGGACATTTCATTTGAAATTACACCGTAATGCACCCTAATTTCTAACAGTGTTATGTAAATGGCAGTATTGTGATCTCAAGTAATGGACAAAAATTCACCAAAGCTTCATTGCCAATAAATAAATAATACAAAGCAACAAGTATTTGAAAAAGTCGGATAGTAGATTCATACAAATGCAGGTGCCTGTGCAGTTTCCATTTTAAATTTTTTTTGTTGTTGCTGCCACACTCCTTTCATTAACTTCGGCGAGTGGTAGATAAATTTCTTCGTTTCATTTAAAAAGGGGAAAAAAATCGCCTGATGTCATTTCTTGTATTTCATTCATTGTTGCTGAGATTATTCTCTTTTTTAATACTCTAAGCCTCAACAAAGTAATGAAATGTCATCAACTCAGAAGTAAACAAACTAAAATGATGTTTTATAAAAATAAATACAATACTCAATGGAAAGATACATTACACAAAAATTACTACACTGAAGAAAACTACTCTTTAATAACTTAAAATTTACAGTGTTATGTCTACAAATGGAACTAATTTTATTTTTCAGCTCGAGTGGAATGGATGTGGTAATTATTTTTCCCCCCATCCAGTCCACTGAAAATCAAAAATGATGAGTGTTATGTTTAATTATGTATCACCTCCATACCTACTTCAGTCTCAAAGCTTTTGAACAAAGATAATGTAGTAATACAATGCAATAGCCAACACTACAGGGTAAAAAAAAAAAAAGCATATAAAATAACATTCAGAGCTATAATAATATCAAGATTATTGCACCAGGTATCAAAGAACATTATCTGTATTTCTTCTGGCCACATAGTAACCTCAGGACAACTGTTATGAAGTAAACAGGATAGTTTAAGATGATACCAACAGTAAAGTTGCTTTCTAGAACGAAACTGGATTTTTTACAGTAAAATAAATATGTCTTTATGAGATTAAATAAATCATGATTTCCAGTAATTCCGAGTAGAGAAATAGAACTACATCAGTCAGGATTACCGGAGATCGCGATTCCACCTGAAGTTGGCATCATAATACTGCAGTGGTCAAACACAAGACTCCGCTAGAAATCTTTCCGAAGTACATTTAAAGGTTTCATGCTGGTCCAGGCTGCATAAAAATCTAATTTCTAGCTTAAAATAATGGTCCAGGCTATATTACAAGGGAATTACTGCTTGAAAATAATATGCCTTGCGACTGACTAGAGCAGTAGGCCTATTACAGCGATATTATTTAGTGTTTGTTGTAGCGGAATCGCGATCTCCAATAGACCCCATCAGTCATATATGCCAATTCATTAATCAAGAAAATGCATACAGAATAAGTTCTTTATGAATAAAATCAGAGAAAAAAAAATATGTTTACTTGAAACCACAATACTGCTACAGCTACTTTCTTCCATGTGAGGTAATGATTTCATAACTCTGCAATAGTCAACTGTAGGACATTCTGTTTTCAGTTACACTGTAATACATCCTTATTTATAACAGTGTTATGTAAGTAGCAGCATCATGATCTCAAGTAATGCCCAAAAATTCACCAACACTTCATTGCACATAAATAAGTATTTGAAAAAAGTCAAGTTTCGATACAATCTCTACAGGTGTACACTTAAGTCTGCACAAATATTGTGTTAAGTATGAGAAACACAATAGGATGTACCCTGGGCAATGTTTGCCAAAAGGCAGTGGCCAATCCTTCAATCACCAGAAAAAAGTAGACGTAACACGTTAATATGTCAGAACCTACAAAAATTGTCCTATCGGTTTGAAATTTAGTAAAAACATTCATTATATGTGATAATATTTGACTAAAAGTGTAGAAAGTAAGCTTTGAATATGTGGAAACAAAGTAAAATCACTCAAAATGTAAATAGGTGCATACATGTTATTACAAAAGTAATACATGTTATTTATTATCTATTAATATTTATTCCATGTGTTTCTTACTCTTAATTATTGGCCCAGGCTGCATTTCAACCTAATCCCAACTGCTAGTAGCAAAAAAATTAAACTAACTTAAATACTCTGTATCAACAATCAACAACGATAGAAATCATCTTTCATCCTGGAATGTAGTCTGCAGTGCAATGTCATAGCACGAAATCCAATATCAGCTACACATAGAGAAATTGTAAATGTTACTGATTTATCACTTTTTAAGTAACTCCAATTTGCATTACAAAAGCAGTTTTTATCCAACAATGAAGACTTAAAAACACTTTGAATATGCATGCATTTACATACATTTCAAATGATTTCACTTCATTTCCACATGTTCAAAGGTCACTTTCTATACTTTTAGTCAAATATTACCACCTAAGGAACACGTGTACCAATTTTCACACCGATAAGATAATTTTTGTAGGTTTCGATGCATTATTATATGAAATTAAATAGCACAAATGTTAGTATGAAATTACTTCTCTTTGTACTTATTTTGGAAATCAGAGCTGCTACAAAGAGAATATTTTACGTACTTTTTCCATTAGTCAGCATGCTTAAGAGAATTGTACTTCTGGTATCAAACTTTAAAAGCGCTAGGATTTCAACTCTCAGCATGATTAGAATACTGTCAGTATATGCAATTTGCATCAAATTAAACTTACTTCTAGGAATCAGTTTCGTCTATGTCTATATATTTCACTCCTTCAATAAGCAAGTGTGGATTGATGTCTTCCAACATGAGACATGTGAACTGAAATTCTTTTGATGTTGCAATGTTATAAACTTTGAGCACTTTCAATTTTTCAAGCCTGTATAAAGCTGTCAAACCTCTGTATGTAACTCCAAAGCAGTCACTCAGGTCCAAATACTCGAGCCCTCTCATTTCACCAGTGATTCTGTCCAAGCACCAATCATCTATATGTTTGCAGTTTCTAAGACCCAGCCACGTCAATTTTTTAAGGCCAACGAAATTTGACAGACCTTCATACCTCAACTCAGTGTTGGATGCATCTACTGCTTCTAAATACATATCAGAAACAAACTTATCAGGCAGAGAATATTCATCATTCTCATTTTTCTTAATCCATTCCGACTGACCACAAAACTTCACAGCTCCACCACGGTGAACAATAAAATGTGCCGTTGCTAAATCATTTCCAAGAATTGAATGACGTTCAGGTATAAACCTCTGTTGGTAGATTTCATAATTTCTTTCATACGATTATAAAACTCTTTAAATGATGCCGGACCGCGGAAAAAATTAATGAAATCTGGACCAACAGCTTTTCCCTCGTCAGGCGCAAAAACATTGAGTTTACTAGACTTCCATTCCATCTTTTTGTGCCATGGGACAAGTTTATATTTTTCTAGGTCGACATCATCAGAGAAGAACCTTTTAAAAATAAACAGTTCTTTTCGTGGTCTTAATGTTCTAAATGCGACAGCCATTTCGAAATGTTTCGTGTTATTACACTCCCAACAAATATACGCGACACTGAAATTTGTCATACACACATGTAGCGGAAATCAAAAAGTTTACTCTGTAAATAATCCACTAAATCCAACAACCCACAAAATCTCCATCAGATCACAAACATAAGTAAATCAGATATAGTTCAACACAAAAATGTCTTTAAGCAAAGATGGTTATAATTCCAAAGATAAGAGAATAGGATTCCAGAGAACAGAAATTAGTGTTACCTATCAGTGATATCTCTGGCATACTAAATAATTGTGGTTATGTTCTGTTAAATGGTTTTTACGTTTAATGCTAACCATAATGTGCAATAAATTTAAACGTACAAAATAAAATATTGTAACAAAATTCTTCGGGTCTACTGGAGATCGCGATTCCGCTACAACAACATACAGGAATATCGTTGGAATACTGCTGTAGTCAGTCGCAAGACGTATAATTCTCAAGCAGTAATCCGTTGTAATGCAGCCTGGACCATTATTTTTATGTACAAATTAGGTTGTAATACAGCCTGGACCAGCATGAAACCATTAAATGTACTTGGGGAAGAATTTATATCGGAGTCTTGCTTTTGACCACTGCAGTATTATGATGCCCACTCGTGGCGGAATCGCGATCTCCAGTAATCACAATTCTTCAATATACATTTAGACAGTTTAAGAAAATTAAAAAAGCCTAAAAAGACAGCATTACTACAGATTTCTTAAACACAGGACGCGACACAGTATCTTATTTTGAAATGTAATTTACATTAAATTTAAATGGGATGGAGCGCGCGCTCCGGTGGTAATCTCCGTACACACCGTTATTTCTGTTGTTTTTTCCCCCCCCACATACTTTGCCCTCAACAAATTTAAACTTTTAATTCTTTTAGCGTATTGGTAAATTATTCATTATTTCTCTTGGTAACTTATTCCAATCCCAAACCACACTTCCTAGGAAAGAAAATCTCCCCCTTCCCTTGGTCCTGAAATCTAGAGGCAGCTTTTGGTCATGGTCATCTTTCCCCTTCCATGCACCAAGCATAGAGTATGGAGATTAGATGCTTACCAGAGGACTAGAAGAGTGTGATAATAGTGCTGTTCCATAATAGAGTGATGGAAATAGTTTCTTTATATAAGGACTCTACAGTTCAGGAGATGTAGTGGGAGGAGCAGGAAACAGGGTTGATAATTGTAGTATTAGAGGTGATCTGGAGAAAATAGAAAAACAATGTGCCACTCTTGTTCAGTTCAATGTCAGTCCTGAGAAGCATTGATCAGATGAACTTTGCAGGTGAACTCTGCTGTTAGATAAGTGAATCTGGAGTGGGAACGGCTTCTTGTGTCAGATTGGTTCTGTTATGGTCCTGGAACCTGCAGATGCTATTGATAGATAGAGTTATAGTAGGCATGGCTAACACCTCAATAGTAGAGGGTTCTTTCAGATGTGGTTGCTGGACGTTTAATTCGAGCAGCCATTTCTAGTGACAGGATCCACGTGTTTTAAAATTAGTATCAAATATCATGCAGAGAGCTTTAACGGAAGTTTAAACAGTAATGAGCTTTCAGACACCAAAATTAAAAATTGTGTAGGGATTAATATATTACCGTACATCAAAATTTCAGAGGGTTATTGAATAAAGTGGATGAATTGCTACTGAATTAAATGTTATCAATAGAATTGATGTTTTATGCTTGTCTGAACACCATATAGGTACATCAAATATAAATGACTTTAATTTAGGTTCACATTACTGTAGGACTAACTTGGAGAAAGGAGGAGTTGTCACTTCCATTAGAAATGTTCATAGTTTCATTGATATAATGTTAGCAAGTATTGTCATGATCATATTTTGAAATCTGTGCCACAGGGGTAAATTTCAGTAATGAGAATTTCATAATAGTATCTGTATACAGAGCATACTCTGGAAACTTTTCTGTTTTTCTGAACCAGTTTGAACTGTTATTAACATTTTTAAACACAAAGGTAGCTAACTTAGCCTTGTGTGCTGATTATAAAATAGATTTTTTTTAAAAAATAACTTACCATGTAAAGTTGCGCTGGAATTATTAGTCAGTTCAAACAATCTAACACAGGTAGTGAATTTTCCCAGTAGAAAAATGAATAAAAGTTACTCAGCAATAGATAATGTTTTCTTAGATACCTTAAACTTTAGTTATACAATGAAGCCATTAAAGGACTTTACAATCATGATGACCAGAGCTTAATAACCATCAACACTAACTTCAAGAGTAATGCTTTTAAAGTTCAGTGAGTAATAAATGATGAATCGGTTAGGTATTTTAGAAATTGCCTTAATACTTCAAACTGCGAACATGTTACAGACCACAAGGTATGAATGAAAATTACAGAATTTTGAGTACCGGTAGCATTGTATTAAACTACATTAAAAGTTGCTTTCCCATGAAAAGGTGTTATGCTTCTCAAAAAGTACAGAAACCATGGATAAATGTGGGCATTAGTATACCAAGCATTTCTAAAAGGAAGTTTTATATTGCCTCTAGTAACAGACGCAATGCTAATATTAAAACACATTACAAGTGGTACTACAAAATACTGAAAAAAGGTTATTAAAGAATCCAAAGATCCATGACTCGGAAAATAAAATTATAATATAAGGTATTTGATAAAATTGCTATAGAGTGCATGCTCAAGTGGAAATCTCCACACAAACCCATCTTTCTCCTTTCCACCTACTTTTGCTCTCTGCTAATTTTTACCGTAAATTCTTTCAGTAATATGAGACATAGTAAAAAAGCAAATAGCGAAAAATAAATTTATGACATACATTCAATGACATTTGTATCAAACAGAATTCAATAGAATCCAATTTTTTTACTTGCTGATACATTTAGTGAACATTTTGTTATTTGTTGGCGATAAACTGACTACCAATAGCTCAGTGACACACAGTATGGATTTCGTCAATACGGGCTTCCAAGGAATATATATTTTTTTTTTTAAATCTGCTTAACATCTCTCTAACAACAAGGTCTTTAGAGACAGGAAAGGATGGGTGGCAAGGAATGGGCAGGAATTTGGCCATGGTCTTTTGAAGGAAGCATCCCGGCATTTGCCTTGAGTGATTTGGGAAACCATGGAAAACCCAAATCTGGATGCCCGGACGGGGATTCGAACCGCCGTCCTCCCGAATGCGAGGGAACATTTGACACTATGTCTGTAAATTTAGCTACTGAAGAAGAAATAGTAAAAGTTACCATGTTTCTTAAGAGCAAATACTTGAGTGGTTACGATGGGATTTCCAGCAGATTAATAAAACTGTTCTCCATGGAATTAAGTAAAGCTGTTTAGTTAAGTCTGGTAGGCAGGGATTAGGGAAAAAGAAAGTCTTGCTGCAAGGTCGTAGTAATGGACGATGTGTGGGTCCATTGGCGCAGGAAAAATTAGGATGAGACTTCCAGGTCTTGAGCTTATCAAACCTAGTGCTAGTCTTGCCCAAGTGGTAGATGGTATGGTTCTTTGTGTAAAGATTTCAAAGATCAGGATCATTTAGTGATAGTAGGAGGAGTGGAAATAGTTTGGGCAGGGATGTTAGTCATAGGAAAAAAATAGCAAAAGCAACGTGCCACACTTGGGTCAATGTGATGTCAGTCCTGAGACGCTATGATCAGCCACATATGAACTCTGCTGTGAGACAAGTGAATCTGGAACAGCTTCTTATGTCTGATATTGGCTCTGGCATGGGCTTGGTACGTGTAGAGTCTATTGATAGATGGGGTTATATTAGGCATGGCCTACACCTCAAGAGAGGGAAGGGGGTTCTTTCAGATATGATAGCAGGATGTTTAATTGGGGCCACAAATACTCGTGAAAAGATTTCTGTTATTAATGGTGTTAGGGCAGCTCCTTTTTTTTTTTAGATTAGGGTCAAGCATTAGGCAGAGAGTTTTAACAGAAAATAGTTTTAAAAAATAATGAGTTTTCAGATACCAAAATTAAAAATTGTGTAGGGATTAACTTATTACATCAGAATATCAGCAGGTTATCAAACAAAGTGGATATATTGCTAGTTTATATGAATGAATTAAATGCTGTCAATAAAATTGATGTTTGAAGATCTCTCGGGCGTGCAGCCGGGTCATTTGGCCGTAGATGTACGAATTTTCGATGGCGTACCGTACGCCATCGAAAATTCGTACATCTACGACCAAATGACCCGGCTGCACGCCCGAGAGATCTTCAAACATCAGATCCGCCGGGAAAACTTACGATTACAATAAAATAGATGTTTTATGCTTGTCGGAACACCATATAACAACAGGAATAGGTATGTAAAATGTAACTGACTTTAATTTAGCTTCTCATTACTGTAGAACAAACCTAGAGAAAGAAGGAGTTGTCACTTATATTAGAAATGGTTATAGTTTTCATGATATAAGTATTAGAAAGTATTGTTTTGATCAACATTTTGAAGCCTGTGTTACACAGCTAAATTTCAATAATGAAATTTTCGAAACAGTAAATATATACAGAGCACTCTCGTGAAAATTTTCTATTTTTCTGAACACTTATTAACATTTTTAAGCAGAAAAGAGGCTAACATAGTTGTATGTGGTGATTTTAATGTAGATTTTTTAAATAACTTACTCATGTTGGAATCATTAGTCAGTTCATTCAATTTAACTCAGATAGTTAATTTTCCAACTAGAATAATGAAAAATAGTCACTCAGCTATAGACAATGTTTTCCTAGATACCTCAAAATTCAGCTAAACAATCAAACCATCTATCAACGGACTTTCAGATCACAATGTCCAGTTGTTAACTATTAACACTTCAATAGGAACTAGCTCAAAGAGTAATGTTTTTAATGTTAGAATGTGTAATAAATGATGAGTCAGTTACTTGTTTTAGAAAATGCCTCAATACCACAAACTGGGAACATGTTTACAGTGCACAAAGTATAAATGAAAAATACAACATTTTCAGTAGCATGTTATTAAATTACTTTCAAAGTTCCTTCCCCTTGAAAGAGTGCCATGCTTCTCAAAAGGAACAAATACCATGGATAACTATGGTCATTGGAACATCATGCATTTGTAAAAGAAACTTATATATTGCCTCTAGCAACAGTCAGAATGCTAATGTTAAAACACGATACAAACAGTACTGCAAAATACTGAAAAAGGTTATTAAAGAATCCAGAAGTATGTACTATAAACATAAAATTCATGATTCTGAAATAAAATTAAGACAATATGGAACATTGCAAAAAATGAAATAGGAAAAATAATAAAATAAGTAAAGAAATTTTATCAAAGAAAATTCAGCAGAATCTATTTTTTCAATTGCAGATATATTTAATAAACATTTTTATCTGTTGCTGATAAATTGACTGCTAATAGCTCAGTGACACAAAATATGGATTTTGTCAAAACAGGCTTCCAAGAAAAATTTAACACCATGTCTGTGAATTTAGCTACTCTGGAAGAAATAAGAAAAATTATCAGGTCCTTTAAGAGCAAATACTCAAATGGTTATGATGGAATTTCCAGCAGATTAATTAAATTTTGCTCCACAGAAATAAGTAATATACTAATTTACCTGTTTAATATATCTTTACTTGAGTGTACTTTCCCAGAAAGGCTTAAACATGCTGTAGTTAAACCACTCTATAAAAAGGGAGATAAGGCAGCTGTATTGAATTACCACCCTATTTCATTACTAACGGCCTTCTCCAAAGTTTTTGAGAAAGCAATGTACAATAGAGTTTATGAACACCTTAAAAATAATAATATTCTAACTAAATCACAATTTGGTTTTCAAAAGGGCCATTCAACAGAATAAGCTATATTTGCATTCACTGACAATTTTTAGAAGGAATAAATGATAAATTAATTCCTGTGGGAATGTTTCATGACTTATCTAAGACATTTGACTGTGTAGATCATAAAATTCTGATACAGAAAATAAAATATTATGGTATAGATGGCATTGTTAATAAATCGCTTAGTTCTTACCTTCTGAATAGAAAACAGAAAGTGTCAATAGAGAATTTGAAGCCTGCCGTAAGTGGTCCACTGTTATCTGAATGGGAATCAATCTGATGTGGAGTACCTCAGGGTTATATATTGGGCTCACTATTATTTTTAATTTAATCTGGATGCCCGGACGGGGATTCGAACCGCCGTCCTCCCGAATGCGAGGCCAGAACGCTATCCGTTACACCACCACGCTCGGTCTTAACTTTTGAATAGAAAACAAGAATTACACTGGAACATTTATTTTGATGCTGCTTTATGAGGCCCCTGTGTTCTGAATGGTAATTTATCACATGTGGAGTACCTCAGGTTTTTTTGGGGGGGCTACTATTGTTTTTAATATATATAAATGTTCTATCCTTCGTTACGTCTAAGAACTCAAAATTTGTCCAATTTTCAGATGACTCTAGTGTAGGAATGAAAAATACTCCAGATCTCTAATGCTATAGTTTGTCTGTATACTGAGAACATTCCACATCCCACAGAGCCAGTCTTTTATATTGGAATCCATGGAAAATGATTGTATTGTATTATCTGTAAATTGATAACTTCTTATATACCACAAACCCAGTTTCGTACATTTTTGATTTATGGAAAATGAATTTATCATACAACTTTAGCTAACATAAAAGTGAGCTTCTCAAAACATATTACAAAGCTTACTCTAGAAACTTGAACCAGATATCTGGAGAACTTTAGAAATTAGCTATAAAAAGATTTTCATTTTTGTTGCTGTCATTAGTCTTCATCTGAACATACACTTACAACCTACAGCCTCAATTATTCGCTTCATACAGTATAATCTTTCTCTCTCTCTCTCAAACATTTTTTCTTTCAACTGTTACTTGCCATTAACAGGCAGATTTGTAGATCAGATACTAAAATAAAAAAAAGTGTTTGCAGCATCATTAAAAGATAAATCAGTGTATCGTCCCCTAAACATAAACCAATATCTTGAAACATGAACAACAAACCCATTTGCGACACCTCTTCCATATGATCTGCTTTCTACAATTACTTCTTTAAGCTGCTGAAAAGATAAAGTTATAAAAATATGTGAACATGAAATTAAGTTAGCTGTGTCATGCCTGACAAAATGTATGTCTAAAATTAAGGTATGATTTGGTAAATGACACAAATAAAAACAAGTGTAAACAAATTAACCAGAACTATATTATAACAGAAAAGGAATGAATAGGAGCAAACAGGAAATAAAACTGGTACTTCAAAACTTAATGTGTTCAAAACTGAAAAATAATGTGAAGAAAGTCAAAGGAGGTTCGTGCTAATATCTTAATTTCTCTTGATGAAGAAAATAGAGAGTGTAATGCTTCTGAAGTTATTGGACATGCAGCTATGGACTTAATGACACTTTAATAGTGACGGGGAGAACAAATTATTTAGTTTGAGGACATGGTAAAAATATTTTTAAGAATATAGCAAGAAAAATGTCAAAAATAAATTAAAAGACAAAATGGGTTTTTAAATCTTCTCCATATAGATTTGGCAAACCATAAACCAAAAATCTAATTATGGGCTTTATTGCCAAAAGTCGTTAGATGAGAAAAGGTTAAGATTAAACTTTGAAGTAGAAAGGTTGGAATGAGACCATTGCAGTAGTCATGGGATTTGTCTTAATTATAATGATAATTGAAAAATAAAAATCTGTGATAAAATAATTGATATAATAAAAGAAACACAGAAACTCAATGCAAAAAAGTATGCCCTTTCAAAAGAAGTTATATTTCATGGAAAAGTGGTTGTTTGACAATAGAATTGTTAGGAATGATAAAAAGGTAAATAAAATATGCAAAGAAACTAGCAGTACACTCACATTTCTGGTTAACAAAAAGTTACATATTAGAAACACGGAAATCATTAACAGAGTCAAAAATAATAATCTTAATAGGCATAGTAAGTCAGTATCAAACAGAAACACGGTGGAGGAGGAAAGAAAGGAGGATAAATACCAAAAGTACTTGAAAAATAAATATGAGATTAGGAGTAATGAAAACAGATATTATAAATTTTCACATCAAAACATACAGTACATCAGAAGGGGAAAAAAGTGAATTAGAAGTATTGACAGATGAAACAAATCCTCACATGTTTTTACATTCTAAAAAGGCAATAAAAATGATTTAATTCCAGATATGCACATAGGAGAATATGTTGTATCAAATAGTCCTGGCAGAATAAGGTGTGATTCTACTGCTAGCAGATAATGTATTAGATTTTAAAGTTCTAAAGTTAAACCAAAATAATGGTCTGACAAAATGTGCAGTTGAGTAGAATTTCAATCTGTATACAGAGCAAAGTAGTGGCTATATTTTAAATGTTTAGAGATAAATATCAATATGTATTTTGAGAATCGAGCAGCATGTTTGGAAGATAATTATCTTGTAATTAACTTAAATAAAGCTCAAACGGTGTCATTTCAGATGAAAAGAAGGAGATACTTTGTATGTATAAAACACAAGCATGAAAGCTGCTAACTTCCTGTGAATTCAGATTGAAAACTGCATGAATTACAAAATCAGGGGAATCAATGCTGTAAGAAGCTATCTGAGAATTCTGCACTAGGGATATTCTGATGATCATTTATCTTTCACTTTTTGAAAGTCTGCTGAGATACAGTATAGCAGTACGAGGAAGATCTGTAGCTTATAAGATGCAAGTGGATATTTTCATAGACTGCTAGCATTCTCTTCATCCTCCTCTGATCTTCCATTAAATTCTAACCCAGCTCTTTTATCATATCAGTTACTGAGACCCTTAACCCAACCTTCACCTCTGGCACAGCTTGCTGTGTAATGTGAAGTATGCCAGAACACTTCAGTGGTTCGGATTCTACGTTAAACTGTAGGTCCCCTATACCTGGTAGAATTTCAGGATTAGGTCAAGGCGGGCTATGATAGGGGAAAATCTAGCTGCCCTCTTTGCAACCCCTCCCACTATTATATTTGATACCAAAAAGGTAGTCCCTATGTCAAACCACCATACTCAACCAGAAAAAATATGAAGTCAGGCCATGTAGAAACATTTCTATCACTTTGTGCGAAAGTGTGTGTAGTATTATAACTCACCAGTTACAAAACAACTTGATTCCCAGATAAACCATGGCTCCTATAGTCATTACTATAATTCCTGGGATGATCAGGTCTCTCACAGTATCAAACTTGCTACCTGAAAAAGACGTAAACGTTAATGGAAATAAGAATTATTTTCATGGAACATCTTTATTAAATATTGAGTGCAAATGCAAAGTTAAGTTTGGTGGTAGAATTTTTGCTTTTTAACATAACATTCCAACAGACAGTCATAATGTATTAATATATTGGCAGTATAGAGCAATATAAGAATAAGTTTCATGCCTTTTAGAATGATGTTATGTACCTACTGCAAATAGAACAAAATCGTTGGGTAAGTAAATAAAATGTCATGTTAGTTCTAAAGATGCTAACATAATTATAAAGTTTTCAGTTTAAAAAAACAAAGGTGGTTAAAATCTTAAAAACTTTAAACTTATGTGAAAGTAGGTAACACTAACGCAAAGTATTCCTTAGCAAAAGTATACATCAAAAAAGTGTGATTTGGTGAGGAGATCAGGGCCTGATTAAGACAGCGCGGGGCCCGTAGCAAATCAAATTTGAAGAAGGGGCCCTTGGTTTTCGCCGTCCAGGGGAATTGTAGAGTTGTGTTTTTTAGTTTTTTTTTTTTTTTATTTTACAAAAAAAAATGTCTTCCATCCAGCCTGACGGGGAAGCTCCAGAGAGGCCTGTAGCAATTTGCTAATCCTGCTACGTGGCTAATCTGGTAAAGGATGAGATACAAAACTTGGGTCAGACTGTTGCTTGCATATGGCGGTGTAGTATTGGACTAACATTGTAGGTATCAAATACAGGAGTTGGAGGGGGAACAAAGAAGGGCTGAGAGATTTGTCTGCAGAAATTACCACATAACACAATCAGTAACTGATATGACAAAGAAGCTAAAATGGGGTCCACTGGAAGGTAAAGAGAGTCATGGGAGTGAACAAGACGTAAATTGGTCACAAGGCATGGAAAGATATTGGTAGAGGAATTAGGAACAGTGCATGGGAGGGAAGAGATGACCCCGACCACAAGCTGGCACCCGATTTCAAATAAATGGGAGTGGAAAAATTTTCTATTATAGGTAAGATGATATCAGAATCAGTGAGGGAATTTAAGAGAAAAATTTGGGGAACGTACAAGTGGTTTCACTGTGGCTTGTCTGCTCCATTTCATATGAATTAAACCTTTTCTTCTATGTATACTCACTACAATCTGTAACATTCCCTACGGCTGCATCCACTATTGTGCTGCTAACCAATATAAAATATGTCAAAATGGGACCTACCCATTCCAGTCGCTTGATTAATCAGCAGTCATTTGCAGCATGTTTTTATTTAGTAATTTATAGGTTACTTAAATAGTGTGCTGTAACACTTTATTGAAGATACTTCAATTTTTTTTCAGTCTTCAGAGTACACGCAATTCTACCACAAACTTCTACAAATATTGTGTTTTTGAAGAAGGGTCTTTCCTCTAGAGTTACTCTGCTTATAATATCATCCTAGATACTGTCACTGGCTGTAATTTTACTTCCTATATAACAGATTGTAAATACTTATTTTGTGGCATCTGCCTCCATTTTTGATATTGAATGTTCTGTCTGCCGAGCTTGATGAATTTTCTTTGTTTTATCCAAATTTTTTGTTTGAAATTTGCACTGCAGCTCTGTTAAACCGCCAACTTACACGGGGATTCTGTGCGTAAGTGCATTACTAACACACTGCTATTGGTTAGTCTAATGAATGATTGTATTAATGGTTTATTATCAGAAGTTAGGTTGTTTGCAGATGACATAAGAGGATCAAAACAGTAGAAGAATGTGAACAGCTGCAGGGTGATCTGGGCAGGATATGGAAAGACGAGTCAGCTTATTACATATACAGATAAAAAACTAAAGATTCATTATGATTGTAAGGTGGGGAAAGAAATGTTGGTTGAAGACTTGGCATTACATTTGGTAACAAGCTCAAATGGGTTGGACACGTTGAACAGGTAGTACGAAAGGTTTCAAAATCCTGCACTTGTTGCAGAGAGTGATGAGGGGATGTATGAGAGAAGTAAAGGAATTGGGTTACAAAATTTTGGTCAGACTATTGCTTGAATATGGAAGTGTAATATGGGACCCTCATTTTATGTATCAAATATAGGAGTTTGGGAGGGTGCAAAAAAGGGCTGCTAGATTTGTTTCTGGAAATTACCGTGGAATGCAATCACTAAAAGATATGTTAAAAGAGCTGGGATGGGATTCATTGGAAGCGAGGAGGAGGGTGAAGAGGGTCACGGGATTGTATAAGGTGTATATTGGTGATGAGATATTGGTGTAAGAATTAAAAGTAATGCATGGAAGGGAAAAGATAGCCATGACCACAAGCTGGCACTGTTTCAGACATGAAGGTGTGGGAAGATTTTCTTTCAAAGGTAAGGGGTCAGGAGTTGGAGTAAGTTCCGAAGAGAAATGATGACTAAATTACCAAAAATGCTGAAAGAATTTAAAGTTGAAATCTGTAGAGTGCAAAAGTAGGCAGGTGTAGGAAAACGAGAAGAGTGGGTATTTAGGGAAATTGCTACTGGAGTGTGTGATCCATTATTTTTTTTTGTTTTGCTTTAAGCCTCGTCGACGTCGAGGCCATTAGAGGGGGGAAAGGACTGGGGGCAAGGAACGGGAAGGAATTCAGCCTTGCCTTCTGAATGAAGCATCCTGGCATTCGCCTGAAGTGATTTGGGAAAGTCACGGAGAACCGAATCTGGATGCCCAACCCGGGATTTGGACCCGCGCCCTCCCGAAGGCGAGGCCAGAGCGTTACTCCTCACCTACCACACTGTGTGTGTGACCTGCATCGCAATTAATTTCAATTTAGCCCATCTCTAGGTGACTGTTACACATTTTGAGCAGCAGATTTCTGGCATGCACGTTTTTTTTTATATTTAATGGCATTTCAGTCGTTAAAGTGTCTTGATAATGTTTGATTAAGCACTTTTGTCACATTTGATATTCCATAATAATCTAATAGCTAAACTTAGAACCATTGTGTGAATGCAGAACCACTGCTCATAACAGTATTTCCATTGTATGATGTCTTTATCATGAAGTAGAAACGCAGTAGTATTTTTTGCCCTCTAAGTCATTAATCAGTAGTAAGCGTAGCGGATATTTGTTAATCGCAACATTTCTTTAAACCGAAGCTGATTGAAATTTTTTCCCTCCCCCAGGTCTTCAGTTTTCTGTGGAACCACCGAGTTCTTGCAGTTCGGAGAAGCGACAGATAACACTTGTGGTAATACGTTGGTGGACTCAGATAAACTGATTATACACGAGAGTACACCTGTACCAAGGACACCTCCCTGATGCAACTGTTTGAGTGTTTTAGGGTTGCTGTCGGACTCTGTTGTCGGAAGCAGTTAGTTGACGTATCCGCTGGGTCTTCCACGCCTGAGTCATGGGGGAGGGGGGGAGGATGATGCATCTACGCAGCCAGTTTCGATCATCTATTCCGTGCGTAAGTGAATTAAAGTCTAGGTACAAAGGTCGACGGGGAATTAGGGCTCCATGCCACCGCAATGAACCAGTGGGGCAGAACATCGACACTCAGTACCACGGATATTACTACATGCAACAAGCAAAATGGTGCTGGTAGCTCAGAAAAACAATATACCCTGCCGCAACATAATCTTCCTGGGTTCACAGCCGGATTGTGTTATAAAAAGACGACACCATTTGTACAACGTTCTCTGTTGTCTTCGTCAGGTACCTAGCTGTCTAGAAACTAGACATTCACTGTCAGTCATCAAACGAATGAACGAACTGAAGCTCGCGACAACACTGGATGCTATTTTGAGGCTCCATCTTTCTTCCTTATCTCTTAGGCTAACAAATTCATTCGTTGAAGTACTTGCCTTTTTAGCATTGCCTTCTTTAATTTGCTTGTATGGATATATATTGTTTATTTTTATTTTTGTCCTTTTTTGAGTTATATATATATAATTGTTTACTCATTTTCCCAAATGTGGTTTTCTGGGTTAGTAGTTGCAGTGGTCGCTTATGTGGCCCTTCATCCTTGTCGTATTGTCTTGTGTTTTTTTAAGAACTTTGTGGCCAGCTGCTCATATCTGTCACGTAGCCTTGGAGTTCTTGTGATGTCAAGGAGAACATCAGTCGGAAATTGTATGGGTAGGTGCAGAGCTCTCTTGGGGGTCCAGTTTTGTAGTTTCTGGAGACACTCTATGTGGATGCTGGCTGCGTTTGCCCACACAGGGCAGGCGTACTCCATTATAGGGCGCACCAGTGCCTTATAAATTTGCAGCCCACTTGTGGGGGACATTGTGCTGGTGGTGCTTTTGGTACTGGGTATAGTTCCTCCAGTCACTGGTGCACTCTGCGCCCAGCATCTTCAATGTGGTGTTTCCGCGCTAGTTTGGTGTCCAGGGTCACGCCGAGATATTTGGCCCTGTTCACCAATGGGATTCTGTCCCCGAACAGTCGAAGCACTGGTTGTGGTGGTGTCGCTTTTGTGTGAAAATGATTACCTGGCATTGATTTTAATTCGCCACTTGGTGGCCCATTCTTCAATGTCTGTCACCACAGCTCGAAGATGGCGTGCAACCAGGATCGGACAGCGGGAGGTGGCAAAGATCGCTGTGTCGTCTGCATGGAGTGCCAGTTTGGCTTCCCCCCGCATTACTATATCAATCACATATCTATACTAATATTAGAAATGCGTAAGTAACTCTTTCTGTCGCTCTGTCTGTCTGTTTGTCATGTTTTCACGACAGAACGGCCCTGGATAGACGCATAATATGTGCAAGTCTCTGTAGAACTTTCCGATATAGCTGTTAAGCTGCTTGCTCATTAATATTTCGAGCTTGGTCTCCGGTTCAAAGATTTTTAAGAATTGTTTTTGATCGTATGAAACGCCTGGACAGTCAGTTGTTCGGATTCCATGTTAAACTGTAGATATCACAAATTTAGGGGTGCAATACATGGCAAATCGTAGGCAGTCTAATGGGTACAGTTTTTTTACACTATATTGATCCCTCAGGGTTTGTTTCTCTCGCAGTCAGTCTGTGTGTGATCTGCGCTAGTAATAATATAAATACGAAAGTAAGTCTCCATCTCTCTGTTATGTTTTGCTGACTAAATGGCTATACCAATATTGATGGAATTTGACAAGGAAATACTTATTATCTGTAGGAAGGACACAGATCATTCTTTTTTCGGAATGAACAACAGTTTTAGTCATGAAAGTTTGAGAACTTATCGAATGGTGTCAGACAGAGGAATGCGTGTGTTAGTCTATAAAGTTACGTCGGTTGCTCAAGCTGTGCTTCTCGCGCAGTCTGTCAGTGTATGATTTGTTAGTAAATTTCGTTTAGAGACAAAACTTATTATTTAGTATAGATGTCGAGTTGCTCTGGTCTGCCTGAAAGTTCTGGCATCAATTTATTTTGACATGTCTTGCAGGAGTAAACCTGACCTAAGGTGTAGCTCTAGCAGAGCACGAGCAGCTAAAGTTATTAGAAGCCAAGAATCTGATGAAGAAAAGACCAAGCTGAAATAAAGCTGCCCTGAGTTTACCCTCCCCTCGCCATATCCCCGCACCTTCGTTTGTTTTTCTGTTTTTAAATATGTTGAAAACTGATTCTCTTCGTGAGACAGGTTCGACGGTGGATTGATATGGTGATGGCTTTCCAGTCATATTATGGTGACTCGATGTTGTTTGGGACAAATCTTACGTTACTTACAGCTTTCTATATCCAGTTCGCGGGTAACAGCGAAGTCGCGGGTAACAGCTAGTAGTGTATAATACACTACCCTGTGGGAACTCCAGTGGGGAGACTTTGAAGGTCCGTCTCTGGAGGTAGCTCTTTATGAGTTTCAGGAAGGATCCTGGCACCTCGAGTGTTGCCGTCTTGTATAGCAGCCCGCCATGCCAGGCTGAATCAAAGGTCTTCGCCACATCTAAGAGGACCACACCGCAGTCATCCTTCTGGTTGAAGGCTGCCGTTGCTGTTTCTACGACCCTCAGGAGTTGGTGTATCGTAGAGTGGCCAGGTCTGAATCCATGGTATTCAGTAAGATGCACCAGCACCGGTTTCAACAGTAGTCTCCCAAACAGTTTGCTGATGGATGGGGTTATATAACGTCATAACTAATAAGCCAGCAGCCAACCAATAGGCTTCGTGGCTCTGTAGGTGGGCCGCTCCGTCGAGATGCGCAGCCCTGTTCGTGCTGCCTTCGTTAATAGCGTCGGCCTCAAACCAGCTGCTCTCCTGTTTGAGGATTGGAAGCGCTAGTTTCCATGTGTCACTGTTATCTCTGTGAAAGATGTTTGGTATCATCTGGCGCTGGAAATTCATAACGTCATTTTTAACTGGAATACCGGGGAAGAAGGTCGGCAAGAAAGTATTGCCCCGATCACCAACACATACACGATACCGTGGCTTCCAGACTAATGACATTGTAAGGCCCTGAACACCTGCTGTCAATCAGATCATGTGTGTAACGGGATTTCTTAGACCCACGACAATCACTGCACTGCCGTATATCCGCTTTCAGACGTAGCATACTGTATAGATGGGGGGAGCGGGGATCTGTAGTCGCTGCTATGGCTGTTGAGGAGGGTGCTCTTTGTAATGGCGGTGGATTTGTGGTGGGCTTACCGTATATGGTGTCGCCGACGGCGTAGCACTTGCGACTGGGCTCGTCCCAGACGAGTCCTCTGGGACAGCGGCAGGTCCTGGACTCCGTCCTGGAGCACACCAGGTTCTCGTCCTGCGAGTCGCAGTCCTCGTCGTAGCGACACCGCTCGCCGTACTGGCTGCCTGGAACACACACACACACGCACACGAGATCTGCGGATGCTAAGCTGTTGAAACATACTGGAGCAGAGAGCAAAGCGGCGGTTACTCGCATACTGGCGTGCAAAGCGGAGAGATCGTAACAGAACAAAGGGACCATGCACAAACTACGTGGCTCGGTCCAGGGGGGTTAGCTGTAAGGCTACGCTGGGCTACGTGGGGGGAGGGGGGGTTTCCGAGCTAGGCCACGTAGCTTTCATTTCATAACATTTTTTCACAGTTAAAATGAGGAACAGAACTCACAATAGCATGTGAATATTTATTTCCCTTAGTTAATTATCTCCGTTTGTAATTTACAATAGTCTGACAAGAAAAAACAGTACAAAATGTCTTCTGGAATTAAAAAGGAAAAAAGCTACGTGGGGGGTGGGAGGGGGGTACAGGCAAAGGGCTACGTGGGGGGCGGGGGAGGGGCGGTTCACAGGAGCCAAAAATGGAGCTACGTGGTTTATGCACGCTCCCAAAGCGTAGCGTTCAAATTTGTTTGATTTCGCTGCTTTGCTCTTCGCTTGCATCGCTGGTTTGCTCGTGGTTTCTCGTTGTCAAAAATTAATGTAGACCAATTTATTAATTGTGTTTTTTCTGAAAGCTGTATTTGCGTTAAGAAAGAAGTTCAACATCACAATCATTTTATCTTAGCTAAGCTGTGGGATGAGGTCAACAAGTATTAAAACTTTATTTTTTTATTTACTTTGGGATTTAAGCATTTTATATACATAAGTTTTTTTTATTTTTTATTTGAAAGGTTACATGTTATTGCTGCATACAATAATCTTGTATGTTTCCCCAACAAAACTGACTGTATCAGTTGGCCTATTATTTTCTCTCGTTTCTTCAATGTTTTCAAAAGTATATTATGATAATTGTTGTTCCACATCAGATTAATATTTAAACGAATTGTTTCCATTAGATTAAACAGCGGAAGTACCTTAAAGTAACAGCTAGTTACTCTGTACGACTGATGGCGTTGCCATTACAATTTGTCCAATTCTCGATCAATCTGTTCCGTCCAAAATATGATCAAAGGTTGATATACTAAAATAAAAATGAACTTCCCAGGATGTTTACATAATTGTTCGCATAAATGATCAAATCCACTATGTAGAAGCCTGCTTTGATTTTTATCGTTTCAATTTTTAATTAAATGCCAAATTTTTAAAGATAAATATTCTAATAAAAATAAATCTATTTAGCGGAAACTACTGAATCCGCTGTTTGACACCCCAGTATGTGTAGGCCTATACAACTCTTTGCTCGCCACTCTTCTTTGCTCTTCGCTCTCTGCTCCAGTACGATTTCAGCATATGTAGGAACCAATCGAGACTAGAAGTGAACACCCGGTACAAGGTACAAGAAGTGATACGATATGTTAAAATAAAAACTGCAATTATTTTCAATTGTAATTAGTTATTAATTGCGATTGAACACATGTTCTGTTGGCAATTTCCATTAACTGTACACTAATTCTGTAATAAACAAAATTCTCACTTTAAAGCCTTTAGTTACTCTCAGATTGCTCACCACATCCGTTTATAATTTTAATTCCAGGTCCTAAATTCTTTAGCAAAACTTATCCTCTCCCCTTATTCTTGAATTAAGGAATTGGTTTATAGTGATGGCTATATCTACCGAAAGTACACTTCTTCCTGTATCCATCCACCCCTCATCGCCAAAGCATGCATTATGCACTCTCTTCATATCTGTGTGTACCCCAAAATACCTTATTATACAGGTCCCTCACTTACAAACTGCGCCTTCAGAATACAGCTGTCGGAACAATCTACTTCAGCGGCTTGGAGGAACTTCATGGGGAGCTGATGCGAATACATTAAGAACAACAAGCCCTAGCCTTGGTTTACTCCACAGCTGAATACTGCTCCAGCGTGTGGCTCAATAGCTCTCACGCACAGTTGATGTACGTTCAGCTTTGCTACACAATACACATCATAACTGGCACGTTTCTACCAACACCTATCCAGTGGCTGCTGGTGCTCAGCAACATCCCACCACCTAACATCAGAAGGAAAAACGTTCTAATCAAAATACGGTCATGAATTCTAAATAACGAGGCTCTTCCCATCCATGGAGACATTAGGGAATACAAAACACGGCTGAAGTCACGTCGCCCTGCCTGGAAGACTGCTGTCAGTCTAACATCTAACTCCTTCAGCCCTCCACATAGCTGGACAGCGGAATGGGCATCGTCAGCACCACAAAATATAGTGAAAATTAGCAATCCCTGCTAACAACTACCAGGATTCAATTTGGTGTAAATTAAATCGTATTAGATGTGGTACGGGAAGAACTGCTTCAACTCTCCACACCTGGGGCTGGGCAGATTCTCCCTACTGTGACTGCGGTGAGGTTTCACATTGTGCAGGACTGCCCACTGCGTGCCTTTCCTGGTAGTCTGGAAGATTTAAATTTGGCTACGCCGGAGGCGGTGGCTTGGTTGGAGCGCCTAGGTGTCATAGCATAGTGGTTACAGCTGGCGATCCTGTCATATGTCCTCATCACCTGCCGGCTGTAGGTCTTATCAGCTCAAATAGGTATATTTATTTTAGAAGAAAATGTCTCTTAATTACAGTATAATCGTTGTTGAGTTTTATAAATATCATGTAACATCAAACGCTAAACAAAATAAATAAAACACTTCTTTGTTCTAAGCTCAGCACCTTTGTTTCATAACTGTGTATCTATACTATCATAAATCTGCAAGCGAGTGGCTTCTGTCTGAGGCTTTGAGAAAGTATCACCCAAAAACTAAAGCATTAATTAGGATGGTGTTTTTACAGTTTCAAAGCGTATGGTCTGTCTTAAAATCCGCGGTGTGACTTATGAGCCTACGCGACCAGGGAACGAAGCAAGAAGTGACAAGTCCCACGTACCGAGGACAGATAGGCGCCACAGATCACAGTGCATCTCAGATGAATACCAATTTACGAGATACTACCCAACTATGATACTTCAACAGAGAAAAGCTCTACACCGTTTGGGTTTTGTTAACGATGCTTATTTCTTCAGTTTTATGAAATAGACCACTCTAAAGACCCTACACAACGCCGCGAAACCAAAGGAGGAACTACAATTTGAACCCAAAAATATCACTAAACCGAACTCTCTCCCACCAATCTTCTATACTCAAATCCAATAGAGCAGTAGGTGAATATGCTATCTTATCAGTATTTTGGAAACACGCCGATGTGGAGTCAATCCAAAGTACATATAAGATCGGATTCGAGATCTGGGTGACATAAACCCTACCTATTTATTGGACCGTTGCTATTATCCACCCACTTGACAAGAAGGGAGATAAGTCACATCTAAACAACTATAGAGGGATCTTCCTTCTATCGGTGTACTCTCTAAGGCACTACTCACGAGAGGCTCAATTAGATTCTTGAATAGGAGACTACCGAGTTGGGTTCCAGAAGACAAGGTCATGTGGTGAAGAGATCCTAAATATCAATACGATTTTCACTCACAAGAACCTCAATGGCTGAACCTACATGGCATCCTGTCGTTGACTTTCAGGACTTGTGGATAGGACAGCCCTCTTCTTAACGCTTACTGAACTGGGACTTGACAAAAAGACTTTGAACCTAGTGAATGCGACCCCAACTAACACTAAATCAAAAGTCGTGTTGAGAGGGAAACTATCGAATGCCTCGAAACCAGAACAAGTGTTAGACAATGGTACAGATTGTTGCCAATCCTCTCTAACTGTCTATTGGAAAAAGTCATTCGTGAATGGATTGGATGAGCGCATTAAGAGACTGCTCTGGGATTTTATTATTGTTCTCGTATCAAAAACATCAAAATACACAGATAAATACATTGTGCAAATCAATAACTTTAAACACACATAGCCCAGTACTTCGCAACCTCAATCGCATTGTGTGTTGCTTGAAACAGGTCTTCGTTGTTGCAGGATGATGGGCACATAGGGCACTCGAGCATATGATTCATAGTTTGGTCTTCACCACATTCGCACTTAATACTGGTAGTATCAGTATAACCCCATCTCATTAAGTTTTCCTTGGACCTGCCCACTCCTATTCGCAATCGATTTAAGGACCGCCAGACGTTCCAGTCCTCTGCATGACCAGGTGGCAAGCGCTCTGCAACTGTCAGTGGTCCCGAGATGTTGGGAACACTCATTTTCCATAACTGTACTCTTGCCTTTTCAGGTGACCCAATTGCGATTTGAAAACGTCATCAGAAGCAATCGGGCGATCCCTGGGCAACGGTATAATGCCGGCCAAACCTTTCACACCAGAAACATCAATAAGCGAGCCCTTGTCAGGGCCACAGTTAAAGATTGTCTCCATCAACATTGAAGGCATGTCATCAGCCAAAGAAGAATTGCTACAAGACCTATGCATTCAACACAAATGCCACGTTTTATGTGTACAGGAGACACATAGAAGTGCTCTGGGATAGCAATCAGTTACAGAAGGGGCAAACTATTAGTCAACTGTAAGAACCGAGACTTTCCCGGCGTAGGCTTGAAATGAAGTCTTCACGGGTGTACCGCCGGATAGTGTTTTGAAAACACGATATTTCGACGAGTAGCTCCGTCGTCTTCATCAGGTGTGAAGACATCTGCACAGGTCGGCTGATCGTCGGATACTGAGACAGCCAGCCAGCCAGACGGACGTCATATGTTTGGGCATAGCCCATCCTGCTTATAGTGTGCCAGGACATTCCTACTACACATATCTGTGTTAAGAAATATTAAGAATGGCTTTTTGTTATTGTCGGGATTTGAAATGAAACATCTAAATTGTTTTGTCAAGATCTAAAACGAGTGGGGGAGAAATTAGTATGGTATTTATATGGGGCCTGACTACCAAATGTGTTTACTTAATCCTATTGGTGGGTATATTTACATTGAAGGGCCTACTTAGATTCTAGTGGAGGTAATAATCAAACTGGGGGCCTACTCATAACTGTTGAGGGGCCTACCACTAATATTACTGGAGGGTTGGAGGATTTTTGGAGGTTTTTTGGGATCTTAAAAATTAAATTCACGAGTCATCGTTAGTTTTGGTCTCTTTCAGGGATGCATTTCTGCTGTTTCATTGCCAATTTCAGAGATCGGTTGGTGAGAGGATTGAGAACATTTTTACCCAGGTGCCGTACCTCCTTACATAGCCTACGACCCTCTTCTTGGCCCGTGCCTGGCGGCTGACTGCGAGTGGGTGGGGCTACAGATCTTCGTTGCGGGCCGCGGAAGTTAATATGGAGCCATCTATGGCGGTTGCTGGACAGACGTGCCACGCTCTCTGTGAAACTCGAGCATGTCTAACTCAGCAGCTACTTGCGCCTCCGAGACGCCAGTCCACAATGCAACAGCTATGAAGGTTAAGTCCAAGAAGAAGAAGACGAAACTAGGCGGCGCCTTCCCACGAGCAGTAGGTTTCATGGCGGAAACCTCCCATTATCCACCGGGGGCTACTGAACGCGTCTTTGAAGGTGCCACTCCAGAAGACCTATCCCTGAATGTATAGAGACGACGCCTCGAACGGGGCAATCCGAAGAAGTGGTGCTTCTTCATCTCAATCCTCCTTGATGAACGTCGATTCACCTGGAAGATACCAACCTCTGACGTCACCACTCTCGAGCAGGTCTTGACTAGCAGAGAGCACCGCCATCTTGCTCTGAAGTGCCGACCAGTTGATCTTGAGGCGTGGCCGGAGGCACTCGAGTTCCCGACCCCGCTGGCCAGCGATTTCGACTGGGAGGAATACGTCGAACTAACCAAGAGAAGATTCAAGACCTCCAGCTACGATCCTACTACCTGCCGAAACTACAAGATCACACCGATTAGGTCTACAATATTATCTCCATCACCTTCACAAAGTGACGAAATTGCAGCTGCGATGCCTGATACTCCAGCATCAACTCCATCACCTTCACAAGGTGATGAACCTGTAACACCGTCATCTGATTCCTCAACACCGGCAGTCTTCCTGGGACCGGAACAGGGTCCGGTGCCACCAATCCACGTTAACTGCGCTGGAAACTACTGGCAATTACTGGTTCAGTTGCAGAGCGCCATGAAGCTCCCCATGTTCAGCTGGCCAGACCATCTGGGACTTAAGATCCTGCTGTCCCTGCCCCGCAGACTTCGAGGCTGCCACCCAGATGCTACGGGAAGCCTCCCTGTCCTTCGACATCATGCTTCCTGGTCATAGAACAAAGACGACAGGCATCAATACGCCGAGTACAGCAGAAAAACCACCGTTACGAGAGCTGGTTCAGTGCTACAGATGTCAGAATTTTCGACATCTCGCAAGCGACTGCACTGAACCAGCTAGATGTGTCCGCTGCGGAGGAAGACATTATGTTGCTGATTGCGACAAGCGTCGCGAGGACGCTGTTTGTTGCAACTGCGGCTCGTCACACGCTGCTTCTTATCGCGGATGTCGAGCTTGGAAGCAGCAACGTAGCAAGAAGAAACGAAGCCAACGTAGTGGGTTCCATATGCAGCCCGCAACAAGTCGGCAAGAGCGAGGGCCCTGCCCTCCACGTTTCTACGGCGTGCTGGAAAGCGGAGCAACGGAGTGAGGAGTTTCGCATGTCAGCGGGCCTAGCTCGTATTCGGCCATCTTCGAGTTCACGCAAGTTTTGGCAGCTCCGAAGCGGGCCTAGCTCGTATTCGGCCATCGCGGACCCGGTTGGAGCCGGGGCCTCTACAGATCGTGTTGCGTCGTTATCAAGCAAGTACTTAGTCAAACCACCTTAGAGTCAGGGAATTACCGCTCCACGGCCCACTCCCGAGTGGAGTGGAACCCCCGAGCGCAAGCGTAGGGTTGTGTCTGTACCCCAGGAACCTAGCGGTGATAACTAAGGGTACAGATCAACACTCCCTGGTAGGTACCACGCACAAACGTATGTCGTTACATAGTTGTATGCAGCATGCCCCGACGAGCAAATAAACGGCAACGACACTGGGCTGATGCTACTGAAGCACCACTGAACAACAGCCAGTATGAAGACGATAACAACAAAGAATACCTAGGATCGACTGAAAGTGAAGACCAAGAAGAAATGGACGAAAATACCGAATCAGAAGAATGCCAGTCTGAAGAAGATGAAGAAAATAGTGATTGTGAGAACTATCAAAAAGAACTAGCTACCAGGAACATTCAAATTGAACAACAAGCATCCAAACATAGAAATAGAAGAAAAAGTACCCCAAAAAGACTATACCAAGAAACTAACAAAACAAGGAAACCATTCAAAATCACAACCAATAATAGGTTCGAAATACTTGGTGAAGAACATGACACAGAACCAGAAAAATCAAATGAAACCTTGGAAGAACAGCCGGGAACTTCCAACGAAACCACGGCCCAACCAAAACAACACCTTGTATTTGGAAAAATGAATTTCACGGATTTGAACAAGAGACTAAAGAGTATGATAACTGGAGAACTGAAAGGCGTATTTAGAGGAGATTGCATGAAATATTATGCGGAATCCAAAGAAGACCACTTAATCATCCAGAACTTCTTTAAGAAGAGCAGTATCAACCATTACAGCTATCAGATTCAAGAAGACAGGCCTCTAAAAGTTGTTATTAAGGGACTACCACCCTCCATAGCAACAGTAGAAATTGAGGAAGATCTCAGATCCAAAGGCTACGACATTCAAGCGGTTCACCAATTAAAAAGCGAAATCAGGAGACAAGGGAGCTCATCCCCCTCCCAACATACACTGTAACTTTGCCAAGCGGCCAGCACTCGGACAGAATCTACAATGAACGAGCTATCCTTTATATGAGAGTCCAAATAGAACGGTATCGTTCTCAGAATGGTCCACCCCAATGTACCAAATGCCAGAGGCACGGACATACTTCAAATTATTGCTACCTTCCAAGCCGATGTGTCAAGTGTGCAAAGTCACACTTGACAAAGGATTGCCGCTTACCCAAAACGGAAAAAGCAAAGTGTGCCAATTGCCAGGGAGATCATGCAGCCTCTTGGCGAGGCTGCCCAGAGTATCAAGAAACTGCTACGCCCGCCATGCACAGATAAGCGACAAGAAGAAAAAGATGGAAAAGACAAGAAAGATAAAAACTCCTGCCATTGAAACAGAAAACTTAAGAAGAATAAAACAAACAATGACTGAACCAAATAAGAGCAGCCAACAGACTCGCTCATACGCAACGCCCTTTCAGGGGATGATCAATCAAACAATAAGTCTCAATCAACAAATAAAAATGGACAAGACCAAAAAAAGAAAAATCAGAAGAAGAACAAAGATAGTAATGATTATATGGAAGACGAATCCGATGACGACCGCCAAAAGAAAGTCCCAACACAACAAGAGAGATAAGAATGAATCAACAGAGGACGAAACCGATGACATACCCAGTTTTTTCGGTTCAGAAATGGAAAAATTCTTCAAAATCTTAAAAAGAACAATGGTTAAAATGAAAAAAGCACGAGGATTGCAAAAACTACTAGTCTTGCTTGAAGGTGTAATGGCCCTAGCGAAATAATGGCGCAAACACCCTATCTGAAAAACATGACAGCAGCTTTATGGAATGCAAACAACGTTAAGAACAAGAGAAATGAATACTGACCTTTCTCAACAGAGAAGAAATTGACATCATGTTAATAACAGAAACTTTTCTTCAGCCAACGGACACCTTTCGTTTAACTGGATACCAAGTTTACAGAACGGATAGAGTGGGACAAAGAGGAGGAGGCACAGCTGTAGCCATACGCAAAAACCTGTCACACGCCCCAATAACCAAGCCACAACTTATAGACCTAGAGGCTACAGCAGTGTGCATTCACTCAAGAGAAGGACACATAGTATTTGTCAGTGCGTATCTAGCCCCAAATAAGAACTTACATGAACAGGACCTAGACCTGATAATGGCTGTGGGCAACAAGGTCATAATTGGTGGAGATCTTAATGCCAAACACCCCATTTGGAATTCAAGAACAAGTAACAGAAGAGGCGAACGGTTGTTACAAATGTGCGATCTCAGGAACTTAGAAGTCATCGGACCATCAGAAGCGACGCATATTCCTTCAACTCGAGACATAGACCAGACGTGCTGGACATTATAATCGCCAAAGATATTTCCGGACACATAGAATTGGCAACTCTGAATGACCTTTCATCAGATCACCTCCCTGTACTGCTCACTATTCAAAGATGGCTCTACTCTGACGTGAAACCAAAGAAAGTAAAAGAAACTGACTGGAATCACTTTACTAGACTTATCCACAATAAGATACGAACCACATATAATGTCTCTAGCACAGAGCGAATCGAAGCAGCTATACAACACTTCGACAAGGTAGTTTAGAAGCAGAAAGAAGAGCCTCCACTACAATCGTTTTGGATAACCATCAACGAGAGGAGCTTCCAGCCATCTTGGAAGATCTGAGATATCTGCGAAACAGATACAGAAAACTTTGGCAGCGGTACCGTGATCCAAGGGACAAGAGACAATACCTCCAACTCGCACGGCAACTAAAAGCTAGGCTACAAGAAAGAAGAACTGAAAAGTGGGAGGACAAAATGTCAAGCCTTTTGTTGCAGAACAAAGAGGCATGGCAACTAATTAGAGCCTTAAAAGAACCTCGACAAGCGAACATCGCGATAAATGGTCCGGCAGGGCCTTGCTTCCTACCTGTAGCAAAGGCTGAATTACTAGCTGAAAACTTCGCATCTCAGTATACACAGCGGAGTACCAACTTACACCGGCAGAGATCCGACAAGCCGAGGAAACTGAAAGCCACGCATTGGAAATCCTCCAACAACCAACTGCAGACCAGCCAGAGCTTACAACCCCGAGGGAAGTAAGAAGTATAATAAAGAATCTTGCAAAAAATAAAAGCCCAGGACATGACAAAATAAAAAACATACATTTGAAAAACCTGCCGAAAAAGGGATTAGTGCTTTTGACTAGAATCTTTAACAGCTGTCTCCTAAATTGTTATTATCCCACAGCATGGAAGGTAGCAAAAATTAAAGCCATTCCAAAACGTGGAAAAGACCACCGCCAAGCTGTAAACTACCGCCCAATTAGTCTTCTTTCGTCAACATCAAAGATACTAGAAAGAATACTGCTGAAGAGGATTAACACCAGTCTCGAAGAAGAAAAGACGATAAGACCAGAACAATTCGGATTTCAAAGCCGCGTAACTGCAACAACTCAACTCCTCCGTATTACAGAAGATATAACAAAAAATTTTAACTTTAGCAAATCTACAGCAGCAGTATTTTTAGACATAGAAAAAGCTTACGACAAGGTTTGGCACGCTAAACTTATACAGGAATTACGGACTCAAACGGCTATTAAACACTGCTACATTAAATTCATCGGTAGTTACTTAGCCGACAGAAAATTCTACGTAGAAGTTGACGGACAGAGGTCTTCAATTCTTCCGATTCCAGCTGGAATTCCGCAAGGATCGGTTATCGCACCGCCACTTTTCAAAATTTATACAAACAAAATCCCGACCCCGCCTTATGTGAATCTGGCACAGTTTGCCGATGACACTACAGAGTACACATCAGGAAGAAGACATGATCTTAACGTTACTCACCTACAACAAGGACTAGATGAAATCAGTAAATGGTGCAGAAACTATAAAATCAAAATCAATCCTGGAAAATGTGCGGGAATCTATTTCACAAAAAAAAGGCCAGAAATTAACAAGAATTTAAAAATTTTGAACCAAAATATCCCCTGGGTTAAAGAACATCGGTACCTGGGTATATTACTGGATAACAAATTACTTTTTAGACAACATATCATGGATAGGAAAACAAAAGGACTAGCAATTATTTCCAACCTTTCACCAGTATTACGAAGCAGCAACCTACAGTTTAATACAAAAATAAGAATATACAAATCGGTTATTCTCCCATTTTTAATGTACGGATGCCAGATATGGGGCCTGGCAAGCCAAACCAATCTACAACAAATCCAGCTACTCCAGAACAGATGTCTAAGGATGATCCTAAACGCACCCAGATATACACCAATAGAAACTCTACATAACGAGACACATATTCCCTTAATCAATACCGAAATATTTAATCTAACAGAAAAATTCCACAAGAAATTGAACGACGCCAGAGACGAAAGAACTGAGTCGATTGGAACGGTAATGCCGAGACGTTGGCATAAGTATAAAGTTCCCCTCAGTATTCTATACCAGCCATCATAGAGCAGCACAGAACATGAACTCCGCAGGGGTTTTTTCACCATTAAGACCATCCTAGATGGTCATAGCCCGGTTTTTCCCCTGAAAGTGAAATAAAAAGTGTCCCAAAAAATAAACACCCTATCCTAACACCTAGAAGTTATACTACCGAAGGTAGTGGGACTTCAATCACAGCCGCAAAGGCAGCGAAAAAAAAAAAAAAAAAAAAAAAAAAAAAAAAAAAAAAAAAAAAAAAACCTCCAGTGACCACACGCACTGAGCAGTTCCGAGAAGCCTACTCGCAGCCAAGAAAACAACGAAGTAGAGCTACAACAGCGGAATCAACTGGGCAACGTGCTACTACTACCAGACAGCGGCCATCACAGAAACAAGTAAGGCCGAAGATCACCAGAGGGGAAGGCAGCGGAGGAGGCAGAGTAACATGCGACCACTCCTTCTCCAGACACGCTGCCGATCAACGAGAAAGAAGATTAGACGAACTCATCACCCTTCTCACGCAGTTGATAAATCACCTGACAACAAAAGAAGACATGTCTGCCTACTCGAGGCAGCCCTAACTTCGCCACATAAAACGCGGCGTACCACTTCTGATGTAACAAGAAGGTCGCGGCGGCAACCATTAGAGAAGAAAATCACTAACAGCCTATCGCGAAGACACACCGACAGTGAAGCCACAACCAATCCAAATGCTGTAGGAGTAAATGTCTAGCGACAAACACTCCGCTATACTCTGCTCAACGGAGCAGTTACTAGGCTGTAGGCAGGCTCTCTGTGAAGAGTTGCCAAGGCTGGTTTCCATGCCTCGCTAAGGCATAGCCCACTATCTCTGTTGAAGGTATTGGCCAATCGAATTTCAATCGTTTATTTGACTATTGAATCTAAAAAATATGAGGTCCTAGCCATCATCATAACGTTGTTGAAGTATAAATACCCTAATTGATATTATCTACATACATTAGAATTTAAGGAAAAAAGGCTGCTAAATAATTTTTGATAGGAATATTGTACCCGAAACGGAACTTTTTTTCTCCCTACAGCCGCAGTTCAAATAGGTTAAATTTCCACATTCCATTTCAAAATTTTTGATGAGAAAGATTACAAAATCCAGAAAAACAGGTCTAGACCTATTTAAAAGCAGAAGCAATCCTATATGAAATTTTAAAAATAGCCTTCAAAAGAATTCACGGCTTACTCAGAAGATATTGGACTGGTTGTGGACAGACCTATTTAAATTCGCCAGGAGCATCAGTGCAAGGGGTGTCTATCATTACCGTGGCACCACAATCTGACGGTGAATTCTTATGGAACTCGATGAGACAAATCGAAAATAAAGGTTAATTTTATATATATATTTTGCTTATTTCTCGAGATATACTCTCTTAAAAGTGAGGTGGTTAGGTCGAAATGCGGACTGGACCAAAAGAAAAGAGAACTAAGCCAGATATAAAAAAAAAATTGTTCTTTACTTTTAATTAGTTTCGTTAAGTTACCTAAGAATTCATCATCAGGTTGTGGCGCCACAGTAATGATAGAACTTCCCAGTGCAATTACCTTGCATGCCATACATCGCTATACCCCTTGTGTCACTAACATGGTGCTCAAGAAATTACTAATAACAAATAAATAATTTGTTCCTTACGCTATAAAAAGAATATTCTGCTACAGGCTGTATTTCAACCTAATGACAATTTGACTTAATATTGCCGCTAAAATGTCAAACGATGCAAACGCAACTAAACACATGAAACTTAGGGAGCGTGCATAAACCACGTAGCTCCATTTTGGCCTCCTGTGGACCCCCCCTCCCCCCACGTAGCCCTACGTGGCTTTTGCCTCTACCCCCCCCTCCCCCCCCTCCCCCCCCCACGTAGCACGTAGCTTTTTTCCCTTTTGATTCCAGAAGACATTTTGTACTGTTTTCTCTTGTCAGACTATTATAAATTACATTCGGAGATAATTAACTAAGGGAAATAAATATTCACATGCTGTTGTGAGTTTAGTTCCTCAATTTAACTGTGAAAAATGCTATGAAAGGAAAGCTACGTGGTCTGGCTCGGAACCCCCCCTCCCCCCACGTAGCCCAACGTAGCCTTCCAGCTAACCCCCCCCCCCCCCCTAGACCGAGCCACGTAGTTTGTGCACGGTCCCTTATCGCCAATTACATTTCGGATAACAACAGAATGGACTTCATTACGATTCCTAGTTCGCATAGCACAAATCATCACAATAAATTTCATGACACACTTTCAATATAAATTACAACTCGACTAATGTATGCAGAATAATGTATTTGCTGCATCGCGATGTAAACTTGATCCACATGTGAAAAATAGTAAGATACAATGGTTCTCTGCATCAACAAATAGTTGATAACACCATCGTTCTATTGAGAGCTGTGAATAAACATTTTTAACAGGCATCTTAAATCGATAATGACAGCTTGCATTCTTGCAGACACCGCGTTACAAACACTTCAAGAACAATAATTACAACGTGACTTACCTATGGAATGTTATTCCAGGTTGTTTCTTATTTATTCTTTTTGTGTAATCATAGGCAGATAGGCAAGATGGCGTTATAAAAGACTTTGAAATATCAGAAAAATAAATGTTCACAGCAAGGAAGGTTATGAAAACAGACCAATGTTTTGAACCTGCTAATATGGCCGCCGCGCATGCACAGCATGGATGCACAGTCGGATCCAGAGTTTACAGGCGACTTCGCTGTTTTAGCGACCTTTGTCTCCTTTCTTTTACTTCCTCCATGAGTCTATCTGCAATAGATTTGTTGATACGTTGGTTACCTTTAGTTATTTTTTTCGGCTAGAATCAAAGATCAAACTAAATTGAATAAGAAATTGCGTCTACTGCACAATAATTTCTTCTTGTGATTGCATGATTTTCTCCGCCTATCAAAATATATAGCCTCTTGGAATTCGCATTAACTGCTACGATAGAATGTATTATTCACGTTCCCCACTAACATTTAACAAAAAAGTCGCCATTAATTTAGCTAAAAATGCCGAAAAATGAGGCATGAGGCGCCTACGCAGCTGCGAAATGCTGCCATTCTGCAAAAAATACCACAGATATTTTCGGCACAGGGCTTATGTCAGCCTAAACTATTTTTTTCTTTTTTCCCCCATAGGTATTGTAGTTTGGTTGAAATGCAGCCTGGACCAGCAGAAGAATTTCGTAAAACCTATACGGGAAATTCTGCAACTTCCATTTGGAAATACAGTATTTTCATTCAACGAAAACAGTCGCTTCCCTCCTTGGATACAACATGGCGGTACGCAGCTATTATTAGAAATATTTTGCTATCGTAAATTTCTCGCAACTTTTTACTATGGAGAGATGCTAAAATGGCAAAAACATATTACATAAAAGCGTTAGCCAACATTTCAAGAGATTTATGTTTATTTTGCATCGAATACAACATCTGATCACAATGTGACACTCATATTTCGGAAGTTTTTATTTAATTTGTAGTTGTTTTTCGTAAAATTTGAGTGGAGCACGCGAAGAAGACATAGTATAGTATTGCATAAATTAATTCATATTTCAAGATGGTAGTGCAATGTTTTGATAGTTTGAGAGAGTCGTGCAGTCTCCCTTCTTCGTTTCAACCAGATTAAATATGTAAAATAATAATTTTTTAGACGCATACGGGTTGTACATTCCAAGCTCATTCGAATACCAACTGGGATGGAATGTGTAATATGTGTATTTCAAATAATACATAATATACATATTTGAGATGGTATTACTGATTTAATTATAATGTTCTTGGAATGGGGGGTCCGTTTTCTGAAACTGAATGATGTATTGTTGTTAACTTTATTGCGTGATTTGTTCACGTAGTGTGAGAACCAATGTTGAATAAATTGTGTGCTCCCTATAATGATAAATGATTACTTGCCTTTAATTTTGTCTAGGGCTGTCTACCAACGGAGAGAAAAGTTATTTCGTTGACACTAGTACATTCAAATCAGTCATCAAAATTTGTGTTGTTGGATATTTTGATAACTTAAGTTAGCAACTGCTCTAAAATAGTGAAATCTGCTGTCTTCGTGAAGTTCACACAGAGACAAGTAAGTTCATATATCACTGTGCCATTGACAGTTGCGCTAACAACAGACTAGCCGCAGCCAAGTCAAAGACGTTACTCACAGAGGTAAAACATAAAAATAAAAAAGGATATTAAAGATATTATAACTCATATGTTTTTATTTTAATTTTAATGGCAATCTGTAGAAATTATAGAGCAAGTAAACTGCATATTTGTAAGTGATGAACTCACGGTTTGATTACAAGTCTTAGGATAACATATAAATATTCCAATTTGATCTTAATAGACCACATCGAGAAGATTATCACTGTTTTCTTGAGAAGGACTTGCGAAGGTAGATCAGCTTGTCTATGGGAGGGCTATATGTTGCGTATCTGAATTACCAGCTTTTATACTACGCGGGCAGTTACTAATATGTCCTAGTTGCAAGAAGAGAATCCCTCTGACATGTGTCAGTAATATTTCTGACTGCAAACCAGTAGAGGATTTAATAGATATTATTTTCTTCTGAAGAAGACTTGCATCTTGATAGGCAGTTCCTCACTATGTCTATCAGTTCAATAATGAGTACGCTTGCACGAGAAGAATATATGGTCCTCATCAAGAATACTCCTACCGTCGCGTCGCAACGTAGTGATAAGTCAATCTGAAAGACAATTATTTTTAAAAATTCTTTAATTTAGAATAGTATTTATAAGGACTTCCGACCGCACCACTTGTATATCTCCATATTTGTATTCAGAAATTTTTTTCAGGGTAAAAATTCAGGCGTCAGGCATCTCCTGTTACTGTAACATAAAAATCACCCTACTACACAATGATCAGCTGGATTGTTTCAAGCTAAATTTCTATGTCGAATGAAAGCTAGATGTCATGTTGTGAAACTGGATGTGCAACGAATTGGACAGAATGAAGAGTTTTCCAGTTAAGAGGTTAGCAGGTAGGATGTAATTTTGCTAAAAACAGGCAAACCGAAATGTAAGTAGGAATTATCGATTAGTTCACGTGACTACATTTCCGTAGCACACGCGGGGCGAGAACAGGCACCGTGTTTTTATGTAGTATCGCTTGCCGTGACAAGTGCGGGGGCAGGAAGGACCCCGTGACGCCTCGCTCTCGTGTGGTGAATGGAGAGCACGCTCCCCCACCAATTAGAGGGGTGCGTGCGTGAGTGAGTGCAGTCGAGTCGGGGCTGAAAAATACGCAACACCACAACGTAACATCAGGTGAATACAGTCTACAAAAGATGCTATTACCAACTAGCTGCTGTCGCAACGTGGATGTCAATGTATGGATTGAACCAATTGTGTCCAAGTTAAAACATCGCCAGCGATCAAAAAAAGATATTTAACTTAATTCCTCCGAATAATACGACACCGTTAGTACACTGATGTCACGCTAAGCATTTCGACTGAGAGAATTAAATATATGCGACCAGGGGTTGTCTGCGTGAATTCGCGTTCAACGAAAATGGACACTAATTTGTGGAAACTTTTACCTCATAATTTCTCACCTTTATGACTTCACATCAACAGTCAATGTACCCTATTTTACCCCCTGGACTAAGACTGTAACATTATTTGAAATACCATCAAATGCGACCACTAGTTTTTGCAGTGAATCGCTTTCAACGAAAACAGGACACTAATATGTGGACACGTTTTTCAGCTTTCCGACGTCAAATAAAAATGAAACAAACTCTATTTTAGCTCCAGGACCAGGGGTTATAAACTATTCTAACCCCCATTAAAATCCGACCAATGATTTTTGCGTGAATCCCGTTGATTCCTTTTCTGTAGGTCTTTGACAGACCCCCAGGCTTATTTCATCAAATATATCTTATAAGTATAGACTTTATTAGTTTAGTAATATTTTGTACGAACTATGGGATGAATGAGCAGCGAAAATGGCATTTTTTTAAGAGATCTGATTAGATCGAGACTGATGAGGTCATCTATAGGGAAGTAAGGAATTGGTAGAGTACTTAGAAATTCAAAGCGTTCGGGATGTTACTGTGGCACGGTGCGGCGAATTATATCTTTCAAAAAATTGTAAAAAGTTCAAAGTAATGTGTATAACTAACAAAATCAATTCACTTGTTCGGAAGTACAAACTAAACAGGTCGGTTATTGATTCCTTGAAGTATTTGGCCGTTACAAAGAAACACGAAATGCGACCTGCACATTAATTCGGTCGTTGGTGGAACTTAATTCTAGGCTGGATCGTCTAGGTGGGATCTTGAAAAATTGCAATGCACAAACACAGGAAATGGCGTACAAAACTCTCGTGTGTCCACATTTGGACTATTGTTGTGCAGTATGAGATCCGTTTCGTAAGGGGTTGATTAACAGTATGGAGAAAGTACAGATAAGAGGCCGCTCGATTCGTGACGTCACAGAACTGATTAGTAGACTGGGCTGGGAGTCACTGCAGATAAGTTCCGTTTGAACTTATTGGTGAAGATGCGTACACTCAGTTTCATTTACGAGTGCGATGAAATACTTCGTCCACCAACATATTGGGGCCGCAATGACAGGAGTGATAAGATTAGAGAAATTAGGTGCCTTACTGATGCCTAAATGAATTCTTTTTTCCCTCGTGCGATTCGGAGTAGAGATTGATGCAACTCACACTCTGCCACCCACAGTTTTGTGAATTTCAGAATATATTAATAGAAAATGGAACGAAGCCCTGTCCCTGTCTGTAAGTCCGTCACGGGGATTCACTCTTAACCGAATGTGGTGGTTGAGCGGTAACGCTCTGGCCTCGCATTCGGGAGGATGTTGGTTCGCATCAACGTCCGGCCATCCAGATTTGGGTTTTCCGTGTTTTCCCCAAATCACTTCCGGCGAATGCCGGTATGGTTCCTTGAAAATGTTTTGGCTGAATTTCTTCCCGTTCCTTGTCCCAATTTCTTTCCCGCCTCCCTCTAATGACCTCGACTTCGACAAGGCGTAAAGCAATTACCAAAAAGAAAAAAGAATATAGCTCTTAAACGAAATGCAGATTCAAATTTTCACCTGTGTCTCTTTAGAAAAAGAAAGGTTATTGTATTTATATTTTTGTAAAATTATATGCTGGAGGGTTCCCTTAGAAATAAAGGGGGTCTGAAGAAATGATTATAGATATTGTGAGGTACACAACCTCACATTTTTGTGATTTTGACATTATTAAAGCTATTTTTTATTTAATAATTGTAATTGTATATAAGTTACTAACTCTGAATTTTAAGTTCCAAGGTCAAAGATGAATGTAATGAGATGCCTGGAAAATAAACTTCAGTCGAGAGAGTTGAAGAAAAGATTTGGAAGGAAGAGGACGTGTTGATTGTGGAAAGAATATGGTTTAAGAGGAAAGATAAAACAGAATAGCTATATGGAAGCAACGAAGAATCCTGGCTGGATTAATAACAAGAAAATAATAGCCTGAGGGCAAGGAAATTAGGTTTTTTTAATTTTTTTTTATTAATTTTATTTGGCTTTAAGCGCATAGGCACTATTCAACCATCATCCATTTGTACATACATATATAAACATTTTACATATAGGTAAGAGAGCAAGACTTGACATGATTAGTAAAATATAAACGATAGAACAAGGTAAACTGATTAATCAGAAAGGAACATTTTTGTTTATCCCCTAAAAGGGTTTGACACATTATGTTTAAATACCATTGCTCACACATAATTACAAATGATACAGTGAAATACCGGTATACAGAATTATAAATTATTGTTAGTTCCTTATAGTTGTTGTTGATTTTTTTTTGAGATTACAATGATTAAAATCCTTACAATTAACTAGTTTTTCACATCTAAATTTGAAATTAGGGTTTAATAAAGATAATGTAATATGACTTTGGAAAAGATTCAAGGAATTGGGTTACAAAACTTTGGTCAGACCATTGCTCGAATATGGTAGTGTAGTATGGGACCCTCATTTTACGTATCAAATACAGGAGTTGGAGAGGGTGCAAAGAAGGGCTGCTAGATTTGTTTCTGGAAATTATCGCAGAATGCAATCAGTGACGGATATGATAAAGGAGCTGGAATGGGATTCATTGCAAGACAGGAGGAGGATGAGGAGGGTCATGGGAGTGTACAGGGCATATACTGGTGATGAGGCATGGAAAGATATTGCAGTAGGTATGAAAAGTAGTGCATGGAAGGGAAAAGATGACCATGACCACAAGCTGGCACTCGATTTCAGGCACAAGGGTGTAGGAAGATTCTCTTTTTTAGGTAAGGGTGTCAGGGATTGGAATGAGTTACCAAGAGAAACGATGAATAATTTACCGAAAACTTTGAAGGAATTTAAAGAAAAATTTGTAGAGGGCAAATGTAGGTGGGTGCAGGATAGGGGGAAGATAGCTGTGTAGGGAAATTGCCACCGGAGCCTGTGCTCCATTGCAATTAAATTAAATTAAATTAAAAAAGATAATTGTCTGTTAAATGGAAAATATAGAAGTTATGAGATAAGCAGAAAGTGTTTTATTTGAGATTGAAATATAGATAAAGACAAAGGAGTTGATTTTAAGTTTGTATGATAAGAATTTGATTAATAATAATTTGATTTACAGTGTGAGTATCGGAATAAAACCAGCAACGGACAAAGAGGGATCAAGGAAATCCTTATGTACTGGTCTGGTGCAGGAAATATAAGTAAAAGTATTAATTTCAAAGTATGGTAAAGTAACACTCACATGTATTCTCTACAAAAATAAAAAGTAATGATATAAGGGTACGTTATAGATATGAATGTCTATAACTCAATTATAGAAACTAATATATTTTTTTAAATTTAAAAATAAATACATCAGCGGACGTCGAAGTTTTCAATATTGTTACTGAGTCTGTCACAGAAACTACATTACCTACGAACCATAAATGTGTCACCAACATCTATCGTAAACTATATTTAAACAAAATATACTAAAAATACTTACATTTAATATAGTTTCTAAGGTTCGAACGAAACAAGCAAAAGTATTTTATTTTGAGATTAATTTGGCTGGTGTTAATAAATACTATTTCATTGAAAAGTGCTCTTATTGAGAGTTCATTCCATATTAACATACTCATTATATATTTGATTGGAACGGAATGTACATAGGGGGCATCCATAAATTACGTGAGGTGTTTTTCCGGATTTTTGGACCCCCCTCCCCCCTGGTGAGATTTTGTGAGATCTGGCCGGAACCCCCCCCCCCCCTCTGGTGAGATCTGGTCCGTGAGAACCACCCCCTAGAAATCGCCCTGGAAACTTTTTTTTAGGTCTCACCCTAACTTTTTTGACGAAATACCCTCCTAAAATCGACTTTGCCGCAAATTTGAGACCTTTTTTTTTCGTTCTACTGTCCCCAAAATCTCACGTGAGATTTCCGTAGACCCCCCCCCCTCCCCCTTGGTGAGATCTGGTGAGATTTCGCCGGACCCCCCCCCTCCCCTATTTCACCTCACGTAATTTATGGATGCCCCCATACCAGTGAGCCGCGCAGACCGCTTCCTAATCTGCAAACCCGTCATGGGCTGATTTTTATACCTTCCAACTCGCCACGTCCAGGATATCTATCGAAGTCACTAGAATGCAGGCTAGCGCTTGCCCTGTAATTCGTTTAGGCTTAGTTTCCTGATTACAGACAAGGCTACGGTTGATACTCTGCAATTTTCAGAGTTGTAGATGGCAGAGGGCTCTTTCCACGAAAACTAACTCCGTGTATTCCAATCCCGAATAGCACGACGTAACAAAGAATTTAACTAAGGGAAAGTACCGCACTTAATTTCTCTAATCTTATCTCTCCTGTTATTGCTACCCAAACAGGTGGTGGATAAAGTACAGTATTTTATTGAACTCATAAATGGAAGGAGTTGTCGCATGTTTGCCAATAAATTCAAACGAAAACTACATAGTCTTTCTGCCAGACAATCCCAGACCAATCGTAGGATTAATTCTGCGACGCTTTGTAAGGACTGTAGCAAGCAATCACGAATCGAGCGGCTCTCCTCTTTTACTTTCTGCATAATGTCAACCAATCCCTTGCTTTACAGTTCTAAGTGGCACAACAGCAATCCAAATGCGGAGTAGGGATAAAACGATACGAGTGAATACAAGTACTTACTCGATACATTCCTTCCGATACCAAGTACTTTTTGTATCGATACTTTTAAAAATAAGTATCAAGTAGGTATCGGTCAAAAGTACTCGTATCGGTGTGTATACCAATATCACGAATATCATGTTTTCATTTAACACGTTAATTGATACATTAAAAGCTCATCTACACTGTAAAGAATATTTTTTTCGCTGTCATTATTGCATTTTTTAACACATTCTTTTTCTAAGTTTGTGTAGTTGGGAAACTTCTTTGTCTATGCCTGGCCAAAAAAAAAGAAAAAAAAAAAAGCTCTCGCCATCCCGTCAGTCGCCATTTTATGTCGTGGTCGTCATTGACTCATTGTTTTGTTTTCGTTCTGCGTTCGTAATTCTAACCTAGGGCTATCGTCGTAGTTTTGTGTTTAGTTTTGCATTAGGTATATTTTCTGATTGAAAATGGGACCTCCAAAGTCTAATATGTGGCAATATTTCAAGAAAAATGACGACAAATTGCAAGCTGCAAAAAATGCTGTAAAACTGTGCGGTTTTGTGGCAATACTTCTAATTTGCATAAACATTTAAAAAGCCACCCCGATATCGCATCTGTTAATAGAAATCAGATTTCAATGTAAGATCGACATTTATTAATCTACAAAATTATTATTTGATATGTTTAGATGTTGATTGTGAATAGTGTTGTGTGGATACGTTAATCGATATTTTTTGATATAATCGTATTGTAAGGATTGACTGGTATCGATTAAGTAAAAAACTTTTAACTTAACAGGCAAATATATAGAAAAACAAATATTTTTGAGGAGCACAACAAAAACTGTTTTTTTTTTTCATAAAATTAGTTTTATTTTGTTCTAGTCGGTAATAGTCCTGTAACGATCAGTAAGGAGAAAATGTAATAAATATCTTTCGTCAAATAAATATATACTTTTATATCCATAAAGACTATCAATACTTATTACATACTGCTTTTACATTTATTCCAAATTTCACTACGAAAAATCAATCGATACGAGTAAGTATCGATACTTTTCAATGGATACCGAATAAGTGTCGATACTTTACGACCGATACTGTATCGAGTAAAAGTATCGATACCTCACTGGTATCGTTTTATCCCTAATGCGGAGGCACGAGATTTTTTTTTTTTTTTACTATTTTATTCCTCCCAGCTGAAGGCTGGGAGGCGGGCTACTGGAGAGTCACGAAGACTCTTTTCAGCCAATCTACTCTACGGGGAGGGAAGGGGGATGGAAGGTCGGCCGTGGCCTTGTAGGGAACCATCCCGGCATTCACCTAGAGTGGCTGAGGAAAACCACTGAAAACCTCAGCCAGGATGGCCGAACGAGGTTTGACCCTCGTCCTCCCGAATGATGGGTAGGAGGCCGAAAACGGCCTTTTCCCATTTACACACTATCTCCTTTATATGCGCGTTATAATTTTTCAAAATTCAAAGGACAGCAGACTACAATTACCTCTACCTATGACCAAAGTTACGTGCTGGTCCCATTTCATAATGCTTTATTCTGTCACATCAAAGTACGCCAGGGAATCAAACATGTTAATTCAACAGTTTATTTTGTGCCACTGAATAAACGGATGGATTATTTTTGTTAGTTATGCACATTGCTCTGCACTTTTCGCAATTTACGAAAAATTTTGAGAAAAGTAACAAGACAGATTTTTAACTTGCCAAAGTTTTTTTTTTTTTTCAGACAACAAAATTATCCTGTTCAAAGTAGTTCCGTTGGGGGAGCTTTACACCGGCGGAGTCGTTGTTTCCACTCTTGGTAGCAGCGCTGGAAGGCTTCAACAGGTAGTGCTATAAACTGGTCAGTCACAGTCTTGTGAATGTTCTCTCGAGTTCCAAAATCACGTCCTTTTAAGACATGTTTCAATTGCGGGAGAAGGAATAGGCACAAGGATTTAAATCAGGTGAATAGGGGGTCTGAGGAACAACAGGAATGAGTTTTGAGGTAAAAAATTTACTGGTCGAAAAAGCCTTGTGAAACCATTTTTGATACCATTTTGGCACAAACTTTTTGCATGTCCAAATATTCTGTCAAAATTTGATGTACAGTGAAAGTGTTTAAATTTAACTGTTCACTCATCATCATTATTGTTAAACTACGGTCTGATCTCACGAGAGCCCTCACACGCTCAACGTTTTCGTCAGTTTTTGAAGTTGAAGGCCTCCCTGAGCGAAGTTGATCTTCAACGTCTTATCGGCCTTACAAAAATGATTTGTGCCAGCGGACAACTTGTGCTCTTGTCAAGCAATGTTCCCATAGGCCTGTTTCAACTTTTCAAAGGTCACACTCGAGGATTTCCCAAGTTTAACACAATACTTGATCGCACAACGTTGCTCTAAATTCCGATGCTCCATTTTCATAACACACAACAAAAACACAACTTCACTGATGGCCCTGTCAAAATAATGTGTTGGCTGAACGGAGTTGAAACTCGAACTGAGCATTTGGAAGGGATGAACAAACCTGTCTAGCACAGACCGGTAGACACAGCGTTGCCAGATCGCTCGCAGTGTTACCAATCTCATCACTTTTCTCACACACCTCGTAGTGCAAGTTGCCGTTGGTCGCATCATGCCGAAGTAACGTCTGGATCGCGTTGAATTTTTAAGCAATCGGTGGAATCGTTTACTTCCCTGTAGAACAATGCACCATCAGTGGAAAATCTCAAACTAGCGTTGCATCCAGGATATTTTATAAAAATTATAAAAGGAGTGGTGCAATTACACTTCCTTGAGGGATACTTGGTATATTGTATTGATTAAAAATCTCGTATCAATTCACAAATCTTTTCAGGTATATCGTAAACTGAAGTCTTCGAAAAAAAAAAAAAAAAGTGGTTATGTGGTACAGAGTCGAGAGATTTCCGAAAATCCCAAAATACCGCATCAACTTGATTAGCTTTCATTAAGTCATGGGCAAACAGAGCCAACTGTGTTTCACTCGATATTTTTTTTCGAAACCTATTTTGGTTTGGTGCAATCAATTTCTTTTCGTCTATAAACTTCATAATGATCAAGCACATAAGACGATCCAGAAATCTGCTGCAAACAAATGTTAGCGATATGGGTCGGTAGTTCCTGGGTTCTCTTTGATCTCCTTTCTTGAAAACTGGAACTACTTGAGCAGTTTTCCATTCGGAAGGTGCTTTATTATTTATTATTAACCTGGCCTTTTACTCAGCTAATTTTCGTGGTGCCGACTAGTCAGTGCGGAAGTCTTGTTGTTGTCTCTCGTATTCTCCCCCTCCTGGGTGCCACCTGTCAGATTAGCTTCCGCCGTCGTATTGACCGCCGCCCAACGCTCCTCGCTGCGAAGTTTGTTTTCTTCCGGGGAGTGCAGCATCAAACATTCGGTCGAACGAACATTTTCTTAAAAAAACAAAGCTCTTATTACGTGACACAATGTTTGTGAATAGCAGAGTATGGATGTAGATGTGGACATACTGTTAGGGTAATCGATGGATGGCCCTTTCAGGATAATAATTAACAGAACGTCTGAAACTGACTAAGGAGTTCAATTAAATAACTTTTCATCTCATTCTACCTTCATTTTCATCTTATTCCATCGAAATCTTCAATAACAAACACGGATAAAGATCAAACTTCATCCAGAGATACTAAAGCACATCGAAAAACAATTGCAGGTTTAAACTCACAAAACAACGACTGTAAAACTATCAGGAAGCACAGAGGACGACTGTTTCTGCTCGCCCTAGCCGCGATCTTAAGTACCAGAGAAAGACCCAGAACACAACAATAGGTAAATGGATGTCTGGGGAAACTGCCACCGGAGTGTTAGCTCTATCGCAATTAAATTTAATAATAATAAAAATCATAGAAAACAATTAGAACTAGTACAATATTATTTTCTTTTGTTGGTAAGGGTGTCAGGAATTGGAACAAATCACAAAATGAAGTGATGAATAATTTACCAAAAACTCTTAAGGAATTTAAAATTAAATTCGTAGATCAGAATAGCAAATCGGGGAGGAATATAACATTTCAATTATAAAAGAAAATTTAAAAAAATGGGATAAAAAGGGGTAATTAGGTGACTAGGGGAATTGCCAACGGAGCGTTAGCTCCATCGCAATTGAAATATTATTATTAATAATAATAATCATTAGGAAAGATTTTAAAATGGAAATTAAAGCTACTTATATTAATTTAAACATAAAGTGGGCAACATAAACCACTCCAAATAGCTAAAAATCGTCCTAAAAACACGGTGGCTTATACAACATTTATAATTACAAGCATTCAGTTACTATTTCACAGATTATACTGCTACTGATCATATAACAAATCATTTAGAGAGCATTCTTCCATAAAAGTAATATTCATTCACATGAAAAAAATGTTCAAATTAATAATTAATCAACTTTTAACTCTCTATACTTGATTACTAAGATTAAAATTCATAAGAAGCTGGGTTTGGGGGCTTTTACCATACCGTGACGTGCGAATGTCGTAACATTATTCATGCTTATGTTATTACTAGCCTCCAAGCCCGTTAAAAACATGGAGGAAGGAAATATATGGAGGAGAAATGATGTTAAATCTGTGACGCCGCCTCTAAACTCTCGGCTGATACTGCGCATGCGCGGTGGCAGCAGCGGCCATATTGCGAATCCATACAAATGCAAAGTTCACATTGTGTTTGATGCTGTGATTATTTCATTTTCTAATGTGTATAAGTGTTTTATAATGCCATCTTGTGCTGCATAAGGGACAAAGAATTTATCTGTTATTATTAATAATTTCATGAGAACCATGTTGGTGACAAAATGTGTATCGCGATGGAAACTACTTCCAGCTATTCCCAATTAAGCTTACGATGTATGGTAACAAGATAACTATTTTTATTCTGGTCTAGGCCGCATTTCAACCTAACCACAATTGGTAGTAATAAAACTGAAATATCCATTCTGCATGTCCACCATGTAATTCATTGTGGCTTTGGCAGAATTAATTTTTGGTCCAGGCCACGTCCCAACCCAATCCCCTCAATTTGGAGACAGTATAGCCGGCAAACTAAGCAAGATTCTTTATTTTCGATTTTTTTCGTCGTGTTACATAAGAATCCATCATCAAATTTGACTTTAGCGAAATTTTTCTTCTACATTTCAACTCAATACACCTCACTTTTGAGACAGTATATCTCGAGAACTAGGCGAGATATCGAAATTTTTTATTTATTTTTCATTCGTCTCGTCTTTTTAAATAAGAATCCATCATCAAATTTGACTTTGACCAATTGTTTCTTCTGAATTTCAACCAAAAACATCTCACATTTTAGACGGAATATCTCGAAAACTAAGCAGGATATCAAACAAATTTAATCTTCATTTTTTATTTGTCACATCAGCAGATTGCGGTGTTACGTTTATCCTAGAGTCCCCTTGAGGTTTTTGTACATATACCCCTTGTCTGTACGGATGTGGCCTAGCCCCCCACTCCTCCTCCGCCCGGCGTCACTTCAATGCGTGGTGAAGGTCTCTTGCGTCGTCTCTATAAGAATTGTTATTGTACGAGGCATGTTTTTTTAAGTAAGTACCGTTTTGAAATTAAAAAAAGACGTGCAAATATATATCAATAATTTTATTTTTACATGAAAGCCTGTATCATACTCTACTTTTCTACATAATTCCCTTCAATATTGAGGCACTTGTCATAACGTAGTACCAGTTTTTGAAAACACTCCTCATAGAAGTCTGTTGCCTGACTTGTTAACCACTGCATCACAACTGTTTTGACTTCGTTATCGTCTTCAAGACGCTGAATGCCCAGGTGTTTCTTCAAGTGCAGGAACAGATGGTAGTCACTGGGCGCCAGATCAGGGCTGTGTGGTGGATGATCTAGAGTTTCCCATCGAAATGATGTGATGAGATCTTTGGTCTGATTAGCCACATGTGGACGGGCATTGTCATGCAGCAAAACGATGCCCTTGCTCAACTTGCCATGTCTTTTGTTCTGGATTGAACGGCGCAGATTGCTCAATGTCTCACAATAAGCTGCTGCATTGATTGTCTCATTACGAGGCAGAAATTCCACAAGCAATACTCCTTTTCTGTCCCAAAAAACTGTGCACATGATTTTCCGGGCGGAAATCATTTGCTTGAACTTTACTTTTTTGGGTGAATCTGAATGCTACCATTACATGGACTGTTGCTTTGATTCAGCTGTGACGTAGGCCAACCATGTCTCATCGCCCGTAACAATTTGGCTTAAGAAATCATCACCATCATTGTGGTACCACTCAAGGAAAGTCAATGCACTGCCTAAACGTTTGGTTTTGTGCACATCCGTTAACATTTTCGGTACCCAACGTGAGCACAATTTTCAGTAATTCAAGTGCTCGGTCACAATGCTATACAAAACACTACGAGAAACATTAGGAAAGTCATCACACAAGAAGGAAATCGTAAAGCGTCTGTTTTCTCTTACCTTATTGTCCACTTTCTGCACCAAAGTTTCACTAACGTCCGAAGGACGCCCACTCCATTGTTCATCATGTACATTTGTGCGGCCATCTTTAAATGCTCTCACCCACTTTCTCACCATTCCATCACTCATAATGTTTTGTCCGTAAACTGCACTGATCTCACGATGAATATCGATCGGTTTTAGGCCTTTAGCACAAAGAAATCTTATAACAGCCCGTACTTCACAGTCGGCGGGACTCACGATTATCGGAGGCATCTTAAACACTCAGTGAACTACGTAAACAAGGAAGAATTAGACTGTAATGGCGTCAGTGCATAGGCAAGAGATGCAGGTACCCAGTGCGCATGCGCGGAACGCCGACCGTAGCGCTGCAGCCACGGTGTGACAAAACGGTGCTTACTTAAAAAATACGCCTCGTAAACCAAACAGTGGTGTGTGTCATTTCCATGCAAAACGTTGCATTCTACCTCAAGTAACATTTCAATAGAGAGGAACAAAGTGACATGAAATCAATACCATATGAAGGAAATTATACGTAATTCAATGACGTCAGTGTATCACTGCATTTTCAGTCAACAGTGCCAAAAACTCTCTGTTTAAAGTACGTTGGTATTGTGCAACGCAAAACACGCATATACTGCAATACCACCCACCTGATAGTGCTTACATTGGTCCTCAAAGTGCAGACGAAGTGGTTAAAACAAGGTGGAAGAGAACAATGTGCACACCTCACTAAAACCACGTTATCACATTCCAAATATCTTTCGCATTCACGCAGTCCAATAGCAAAAGCCTCACTAATTACATTTTAAAATGATGATATTGGTATGTCAGTGTCATAACTTGGCTTTCGTCAAGCACATTGCAACATAGGCTTATACGTAGGTGCAGCAATTGATTGTAAATCACAACTTTCATGATGAAATAACGATCATGTACCTTCACTTCTGGTTTGACACATTGTAGTCTTACAAAATCAGTAATCCTTCTAATACACAGCTTATACTGCCGAAAGAAGTAAACATCAAGGGGTTGGCAATGTTTTGTTGTTTTCGGTGGGAATATCTTGAGCATAACATCTTTGTTCAGAAAAGTTGCATCTGGAAGGGTACGATCTGTATGACCTGACAAGGAATCACACAACACACAACAATAGGCTCTTGTCATGGCTCTTTAATGGCGCTAACAGACAAGTGCGGAGTTCTGCATGGAAATGACACAGACCACTTTTTTTTGATCGTTTGTTATTATAAACATGTTTTCGTGAGGTTCCGAGCGTTCGAGACCAAAAGGCGTCCCTTGTTAGTAGTGAATCATCGACGAGGCGTAAAGCAAGATGGAAAAAAAGGTCTAATGAATTCGAGAGTCTAAAGATTTCGATGTTGAAGAGGCATAAAAGCTATAAGAAAATAATAATAATAATAATATGATTTGAGAAATACATCAGATCCGGTCATCATCTGTGATCCTAAAATCTTTTTTTTTGGGGGGGGGGGCTTTAAAACGTCCCAACTTGATTGTTGGTAAAGTGTTGAGTGAGTTTGAAAAGAGCGACGGGTTGTGTTTGTTTCAGTTCCACGCATAATCCTCCGTATAGCCGATGGAGGTGGCGACCTTACTATTGAAATTAATAGGAAGAAGTTCGCTGGAACATTGGTATTTGTCATGACACTTAACGAGCCCCAAGGTCAGACCCTGGACAAAATGGCATTAACTTACCCCAACATGTGTGCAACCTGGGAACTATTTACACTTTACACCTATTAAATATTAACAAAACGATTCAGACGATTATAAAATATACGTTTAATAAGAGGACCTTATCGTCTCGGTGAGATTTCGCTGATTAGTAGTATACCTTAAGGGTGTCGACTCAATAAAGTAGTAATTAGCGCACTAGCCAGAAGATTCAGAGAAAAATGGCTCCAAAGTTTTACGCGCAGTTCATATATTGGTTTTTACGCTATGCTAGCACGGCGCAGGGGCCGAGTCTGCAGCGAACTCGCTTGCGACGCAGACGATCCGGGTTCGATGCTGCCTCGGGAAACTTTTAAAAATATTGTTTAAAAATTGTTTTAAAAATAACAACATCCAGGCTTTCTGACGAAAGAGAAATTTTCACGAATGTAAATGAAGTATGTTTTCCAATGAATTTTGATTGTTCACGTAAACAATCTTCCTTTATAAATTGTGCAAGGCACCAAAATACTTTTATTTTTAAATGTTTTGTATGATAATTATCATTCTGGTGCTTGTATGTAAAATAAAAAATTGACAAATAAAGACGATATTGTAAAAAAATTAAATAAAGAAAACTTTACCCGAAATTATTATACTGGTAATTTAAGTTTTAATTTACCTCCATTAAATATGTAATTGAAATCATTCAACTTTTTAAAATAAGATGACATCTTTAATTCGCATTTTAATTAGCTGCAACAGTCATTTTATAAATAAAAAATGACTTAATTGATAATATTTCCAGGTCATTAACTTTATATAAAAGTTGATATATAGTTTAAAACAATTTTAAAAAGTTACTCGATATAGCCTCGAACCCGGAACGCCCGCATGGAAAGCGAGTTCGCTACAGACTCGGCCACTTCGCTGCGCTGGCACGATGTGCAAGTCGACCAGTATATGAGCTGCGAGTGACACTTTAGAGCCTTCTCTCAATCTTCTGGCTACTTTACTACTTTACTGGGTGGACACCCTTAAGGTACACCACTAACCTGCGAAGTCTCATCCAGAACAGAATCACCGAGACCATAACGTCCCCTTGCAAGTATGAAATGATATTGAGGTTAACACATCCATATTGAAAACATCAAGCGGGGAACTGGTCCCTCCTGTTTAACAGGGTACCCTTCTCTACATATGAACTCACACACTTTGGGAATACTCGTCCCTTTCTAATTTTTACGTATGATCAAAACAATGTTATGACCAATCACTAATTCTATAATTTCCTAATCTATTCACACGACTTTTATGTTTTGCAGTTGTTTACAAAATAATACAAGGTTCATCAGATAATTAGCACTTTACTTACTGTACTAGCATGTTGTCCCCAAAGAGAAATACACCAAACTTTGTGAACCATGTGCAATACACAGTGCTTGTAATCGTCGAAATACCTCGAACTAATGGTTGCTTCTTCTAACTCATTTTACTGGAAGCAAGTGTGACACATTATGTAAGAACAGTGCGAACATATACAGCTTCCTTGCTTCTGCCGTCCTACTACAACGTTTTCATATCAAAAGATGGTATTGGGAACCCAATTTATTGCTTAAGGAGCGAACGGTGATATGTAGCAGTGAACACAAATAAATACTTTTCGCTCCAACTTTTATGCGTCATATAATTATTCGAGATAAGAGTATGGGAGGTGCAATGATATCTTCAGTATCGATTCTATACTCGAGAGAGACCGAAAACTATGGTGCAGGTTTCGCTAGCCACACAATTGAAGATAACAGATTGATAAGTTAATAAGACTTCGGTGTTTCGTACGACATTAGAATTGAATTCGTGTCAAATTTCTTTTCCTAAAAAGACTATCGGATTTCAGCATTAACGCCGAGGATTAAACATTGGATCTAACATACAAACATCAATTGTAATAACGATAGAAACATTAAGTAGAAATTTCGTCGGTGTCTGTGTTGTCAGATTTTTGTTATCAGAAATATTGTCTTCACGGTAGGTTAACGGATATCAGGCGTTTGGTTTAAGAAAAAAAAACAGCTTAAATAGTCCAATAAATGTGTCTCTCAAATGTAAATTATAATTTGAATTTAGCTGCTAATGCTGAAGCGAGAAAGAGGCTCCAATCTCAGTCGATAGAGGGAGTGCAGTGCTAGTATTGTGGTAGCTTTGGACACACATTACGGACCAAAAACGTGTCCAAGCTCTCTGCTCGTGCAAATCATAGGGCAACATATTCAGCAGTAAAATAAGTCAAAGTAAAAGCTTCGAGACATTTGAAAGGAGGTAACCAAGCTGGAGGTGCAGCTCTTACCGCCGAAACAGGAGAAGAGTCCGGTATCCCTCTGGGGCTCACACACGCACCGCCCGCCCTTGCAGGTGTAGCCGGGCAGATTGATGCACGCCATCGTGTCCGTGCAGTAGACGGTGCCTGAAACAAAACAGCAACACGATATCAGCACAGTAGAGCTGTAAAAGTAACGTGAAATTGTGTACCCGTATGTACTCGTTACCAAACCAATCAGCACTCGTTACAATCGAATCGTTACTTTTGATAGAATCGAGCGCTAATATGAAGCACTAGCTGATACCCGCGACTTCGTATACGAGGATTAAGAATTTCTTTACCAGAACTGAATGCAGAAAGTTGTTGGTAACGAAGCATTGGTCCCAAACAACACCGAGTCGCCATAATAAGACAGGAAAGTCATCACTATTTCATTCTACATTCGAGCCTGTCTCTTGAACGGAATCAATTTCCAACATATTTAAAAACACAAAAACAAAGGAAGGTGCGGGGAGGAGTGGGTGTGGTGTTAACTAAGGGCAGCTTTATTTAAGCTGGGTCTTTTCTTCTTTCTTCAGCATGAGCATCCGATTCTTAGGTTCTAACGACTTTAGCTGCTAGAGCTACATATTAGGCCAGTTTACGCCAGCAAGGCATGTCAAAAAAGAAGGCAAAATAAACTGGTGCCAGAAACATTTAAGAAGACACAAAGTAATAGGACAGAGAAAATCTACATATACACTAAATAATACGTTTTTTCTCTAGACGAAATTTATTAACAAATCACACACTAACATAATGCGCAAGAAGCACAGCATGAGCAAGCGACGTAACATTACAGACTAACACACACATCCGTGTCTCTGTCACCATTCGATAAGTTCTCAAAATTTCGTGACTACAGCTGTTAATCACACCGAAAAAAAAAAATGTCCTGTTCGCTTCCTAGAGATTTTCTTGTCAAACTCATTCAATATCGGTATAGGCAAACAAAGATACACTTACCACACGCCCAACATTGTTACACATTTTGGCAACACTTTACTTAGTATGACCTGTATAAAAGGCTCAGCGCCAGCAAGGACATGCAACCGTAAAGCCACGTCTCCAAATTTGTCTATGCCAACAATGAGTGAAACTCATCGAAGGCAGCCGACCCCAAAATATTGGCTGTTTGTTGTTGTTGCTTTAGGGCGCGTCGACAGTGGGGTCATTAGCGCCCCAAAATATTGGGATAATGTGTCGAATAAGAAGAAGAATTAAATGACGGTAATATGTTTTTATCTGCATCTTCCAGTTCTACGGTTATCAGCGTGTGTTATGCCGTTGTTTATGCAGCACCGTAACAGTTTAGTAGATAAAAAAAAGGTCTACTAATTGCATCAAAGTTGATTTAAGGGGGTATTTTCATCGAAAAGTGGGGGAGTAACCGGATTCTGAGGGGTGAGACCAAAAAAAAAAAAAGGTCTCAAATATAACTGAGCAATGAGCAAGTGAGCTAGTGAACCGATCAAAAGAACTAGTTCTTTTCGTAGAGTGATCAAATGAACACCGCTCTTTTTAGTGAATCACTTTGTCCATCTCTGCACAGGTCCGCATTTAAGCATAGGCCGCCTAGTCTGTAGCCCAAGAAGGTGACCCGCACTACAAAGAGGGGGGCCTGCACCACAAAGAGGGGACCACCGATGGCCGGTTGGAGGGGGCCCTGCCTAGGCCAGTAGTAGAGATAAAAAAAGGGTCGTCCATAAATTGCTACGTCGCTGCCGATAGGGGTCCGCACTACATGTATAGCCTAGGGGCCCACAAAGCCTAAATGCGGACCTGCTCAGACCATTGCATCTGTAAAGGGCGAATGTGGTTGGGTGCAGCAAAGGGGGAAGATGGGTGTGTAGGGAAATTGCCACTGGAGTGTGCGCTCCGTCGCAATTTAATCAAATACTAAGTATTATTGCTCGAATATGGTGGTATAGTTCGGACCCACATTTTTGATACCGAATACATGAGTTGAAGGGTGTGCAAAGTAGAGCAGCTTGATTTACTAGTGGAAATTATCACAAGACCCAGTCAGTAAGTGATATAATAAAGGAGCTGGATTGGGAGTCATCTGAAGACATTAGGAGGGTGAAGAGAATGCTGGGAGTGTACAGGGCGTATTGTAGTAGAAGAGTTAGGAGTAGTGCATGGACGGGGAAAGGCGACCATGACCGCAAGCTGGCACTCGATTTCATGCGTAAGGGAGTGGGAAAATTTTCTTTCGCAGGTAAGAATTTAAAATTCAAAAAAGAAAAAAGTAGTTTAGGGGGCGTTCAAGTATTACGTAACGCAATTGGGGGGGGGGGGGAGGGGGTCTTGTAAAACGATACGGTGCGTTACAAATGCGGGAGGGAGTATTGGAGGAACAACGCGTTACGTAACGTTTTTTATTTTAATAAAAAAACTAGGGAATTAAAATCTCCCATGTTGGCAACCCTTTTCGTTTATGTTTTACGGTGAATCCCTCGACTGTATTGTGCGTCATTTATATTTTTGTTCTACCAAGTTGGTAACCCTTTTCGTTTATGTTTTACGGGGAATCCCTTGACTGTATTATACGCCATTTTTATTTTGTTTTCGTTATCAGTATTCTTAGTGTTTACACAGAAGCACAACCGTCTTCGTCTGCTCTCTGGATGCCAGTAATGAAAGACTCCGAGTGGCTGGCAAACCCGTGTATAGAGGAGCAGTAATTCCAATTGATTTTTTTTTACATACCTATATATTTGATTTATGGCTAAATAAATTACATATTACTTAAAAATCTCTTTTTTTATTTATTATTATTACTGCAAACGCGATTAAAACAATAACACAGGTATTTAGCGCCTTTTCGGTACTTTGCGCAATATGATTGTGATTTTTAGGTAACGTAACGTTTAGGGAGGGGGAGGGGGGTACAGAAAAACGTTACGGTGCGTTACTTGGGGGGGAGGTAGGGTATAAAATCTTCAAAAATTACGTTACGTAATACTCGAACGCCCCCTTGGTGGGAAAAAATGGTAATAAGAAGAAAGGAGTGAAAAGATGATTAGTAAAATTGGCACCATCCCAATTAAAAATTCAGTTAGGTTCGAGTGGTTTTTGAAGTCGCTGTTTGGCGCTTCGTGTGTGTAGTAGACGGCTGCTTAATTCAGCGCACTTGGGAAGCCAGATGCTCTCCACTATCGCGAGAGTTATATCTGGTGAGATAAGCACTCAAGGCTTCGCTCAGCACACAATTGTAAAGCAACAACGACTACAGGCGCCACCCACGTCAACGCGGTCGCTGACGCTCAGCTGCAGAGGAGCTAACCATCGCTGTGACGTCACGCCACCGAGCTTCGTCGGCGAGATAACAACGGCCAGAGATATCACAATCTTATCGAACTATGAATTTAGAATACCTGATTATGTTTCTGTAATGATTTAGTATGTTTTAAATTGCAGATCAACCGTAAGAAAAGTTCATATTTCGTTTAAGTCCACATATTAATTGCTTTTGTTAATTTTTATTCGTTTGATGTAGAAAGAATTGATCTATCGAGAATTGACCGAGGAAATAAGATAAGAGAAATCAGGGCCAGAACCGATTTATTTCTATATTTTGTTCCACGAACGATTAGGGAGTGGAATAGGAAGGAGTTATCGAGTGAGAGAACTTAGATTCCGATAGGAGCAGGTATCTATAAACTCCTCAGGCCATCCTGATCTGGGTTTCCATGGTTTTCCCAGATCGCTGCAGGCGATGGCGGGATTGTTCCCAAAAATAGCCCATGGGCGCCTCCTGCCATACCCCGTATATCCCTTCCTATACACAAATGGTTAAGCATAAGGATTGGTGTAATGCACCCTGCGCCACACACTTTCAGTGAATCGCGGAGTAATAATAATAATAATTACAAAAATTGAGATTATGAGACTTACTTAATAGGAATTTTATTTAGATAAGGGGCGTCCATTTATTACATGACCTCACGTAGGGAAATAAGGAGGGGGGGGGGGCGGCGATATGTCACCAAGTGGTTACGGGGGATGGGTGACGAAAATAATACTTCAACTTTTTTTTTCAGATTGCTGCCCATCAAAAACCAATAGAGTTTATTTTAAAAAAATCCAAATTCACAAGGTCGACCTCACGTTAGGGGGCGGTGTGTTCCACCAGATCTCACGAATTCTCACCACAGGGGGGGGGGGCTCTTGATTAACGAAAAAGCAGCTAACATAATTGATTAATGCCCCCTAAGTGACTTCAAAGGAATTAGTTGTCGCTACACTGCGCTCAGTCCATCATCTTTGACTAACTTATACACTATTTACATTGTAGCGTAATTACCCCGTTGAGACCCGTGGCAACATCTCCGTATGGGCCCCTCCACAGATCTAGGGGAGGAGGGATGAAAATTAAAAAAAAAATCGGCTTTTTTTGTTATTTGACTTAGATATAGACTCTACCATTTGATGGATAATTTTGCAAAACACATATAATGAATTTATCACTTCTTATTGATTCTTTTTTTAATTTTTATTTTTGAGTGATATAATTACATAATCTTTGTACGGTAACCCCCCCCCCTCCCCCGCCCCTCCCCCAGCTCGTGAGGAGCTAGCAGTTGGCAATGTTACTTCAATTTATTATTCCAGTAACCTTACTGTCTTTTCTGCAGTACTGGCTTAACCCTCCCTAGTTTCTGTACCGATTGAAGGTCGGGCCACACTAGACCGCACCGCACCCGGGCCGCACCGCACCGTCACTTTTCTAATTGTTGTCGCTCACTCGATTGAAGTGAGTTCAAACGACACCGCGTGTCGGCCGACACTCGGCCGTGTGTTGGCCCGGATAAATTTGGTTTATATTTTGACGGTGCGGCCCAGTGTCGGTCTGCTGTCGGGCTGGTCGATATGGAGAACTGTATTTCCGGTCCTTTACGACTAAATATTGTTTTAACGTTACTGATTGCTTTAGAAGTGTGCCCTTTTTTTTTTCAGCCTCACTTCAGGTTCATCAGATATTCGTAAAATTTAGGTAGAGTCCTTGCATGTTCGCATTAACAAATCAAATCTTTGCCAGTGGTGAAAGTCGATTTTAAGGCCTGTAAAAATTGCATCAGAGATCCGGATTTTGAACCGGGGACCTTCCGTACCCAAATCACTCACCGCAAGCATCTGAATATAGAAGTACTTGAGAATATGTATTCAATTTTATAAAAGTACATTTGTGTTTTGAAGTAGCAAAAATAAATTATAAGTACGTTTATTTTATTATGTTGGAATAATAATTTTTTATTACAACCAGATTTGTCTCTTGACTCAGAAGGTTATGGCGTAGGCCTACGATTGGGGAAATGAAAAGTCCCTGGTTCAAATCCCTGTCTCAGCTGTAATTTTTATGGGTCTTAAAATTGAAATCCACCTCTGGAAAAGCTTTGATTTGTTAATGCTAACATGCTAGGACGCTCTATGTTTCAAATTTCACGTTAATCTGTAGTTTTCCTTTTCAAATTAGGTGACAACGCAGCCGATAAGTAACTCCGTGACTGGAATTTTTATATCGCATGAAATTATTATTTTTTTACGGAATCTTTGCGGTCTACATTAAAATAAAAATGTATAATAATCTTATTCTTTTTTGTTAAAAAATATTGAGTGACTCGAAAAGGAACCTCAACCAAAACAAACACGTGAAACGTGAAGTGAGTGAGGCTAGACATTTAATCGTGACTATATAGAGATACACGAAAATCTTTCAATACAGCGGGACGATTATTTGTTAAAACAGCTTTGGAATACTATTTTTATGCATAAGAGTTCAAACAGTTAGCAGATAACAGGAGTCAGACAAAAAAAAGTATTTTAACGTACTTTATTAATCTCGTGGATTATAAAGTACAGTACTACAGCCGCAGGTAATTTTTTAACATTAATTCCGTGAAACAACAAAGTGTACACGTTAAAGGAAACTGATGACCGAGTAGGAACCCGTCGTCACACGGCCGTGCTACGGACCAGTGTGGACACCAGGGGGGCGAGCCGACACACGGTCGAGTGTCGGCTCGGACGCGGCGCGGTGTCGGTGCGGGCTAGTGTGGCCCGACCTTGACTCGTCTTTCGAAATGACGCGTCTTTACCATTCCGCTGTGCTGCGACGTTCTTGTCGTTGGGTAACTCATCTCTACCCGGCTGTTACTGCCTTTAGGCATTACATTTTTCTGACAGAAACAGTGGACTACTCTTATAACAGCTGTCGTTTGTTAGCACCGGCTATCGCGATCATGTGGAAATGGCCTAATCGAACAGTACTCTGCTTAGCATCTGAAAACTACCCCCACCCCCACCCCCCAAAAAGAAGAAGGAATTATTTTTTAAAAGCTATATATTTTCAAATTTATTACAAAACAACCTTATCCCCTTCAAAATACTCGCTATTTCAACTAATACATTTGTCCCACCGGTGCTTCCACTGTTCGAAACATTTTTTGTAGTCATCTTTAGAAATGGCTGCCATCTTCTCCCTCGTTTTTTTCTTCACCTCTTCAATTTTGTCAAATCGGTGTCCTTTCATGTCCCTTTTCGTGCGTGGAAATAAGAAAAAGTCGCACAGAGCCAGGTCTGGAGAGTAAGGTGCGTGGGGCAGCGGAACCATGCCATTTAAACTGCGTAACAGAGACAGCTGTGTGTGCAGGGGCATTGTCGTGGTGGCTGTCAGCCACATTTTTTTTTTGAGGCTATTGTTGCGTAATTTTCTAAAAACTTCCTAATAAAAGGTTTGATTGAGTTTCTAATGTGGGGGAACAAACTCTGAATGAACTACGCCCTTGGCATCAAAAAAGCAATTGAGCATTGTTTTGATGTTTGATTTGACTTGACGACTTTTTTTTGGACGTGCCAGTGACGTCTTCCATTGGCTTGACTGTTACTTTGTTTCTGGGTCGTAACCACAACACCATGACTCATCACCAGTAATGACCTTTGACAGATAATCTGGATCAGTTTCAAGCTGTTGTTTCTAAGCACGACATGTTTCAACTCGACGTTCTTTTTGATTGTCACTCAGAGCCCGAGGAACAAACTTGGCAGCAACCCTTTTCATTCCCAAATCTTCAACTAAAATTCGCTGAACCGAGCTCCAAGATAACCCACTAATCTCTGACAGTTGATAAATTATCTGTCGGCGGTCTGAGAGCAACAGCTGTCGAATTTTTTCAACATTTTGGTCGATTCTGGCAGTTGATGGACGTCCAGAACGAGGTTTGTCATCAACTGACATGTCGACATTTTTAAACCGAGCGAACAACTCTCATACTTGAGTTTTTCCCATAGTTTCGTCTTTGTAAGCTGTTTTCAACATTAAAACAGTTTCAGCAGCATTTTTACAGAGTAGAAATTTCACAGTTGCACACTTAAACTTGTCATCATCAAAAACGAAACAATAACAAAACAGCGCTAGCAAAAACAATCACTGCAGATTAACAGAAGAAGCCAGGACGACAACACCGGTGGCACTGAACTGACAATGAGTTGCTGTATGTATAAATGCCTAGCGGCAGAAACGAGTCCTATACAAGCTCCGCCCATGGCAATGTTATTCCGGATATTTCCGGGTACCCCGTCGTACATCGTAGCAGGGGTATGATACAAGTCTTGCCCGAGGTGGTAATTGTGTGTTTGGGAAATTTTCTGTTGGGTGTCTCCGTGGTTTCGTTGATGTGGAGTATGAGGAGCTCGCGGGGTGACGTCAAGACCGTAGTACTAGAGCAGATAGTCCCCTCGACCTACCCCAAGCACTTAAACCAGCATCCGCAGCAAACAAGTCCTCCAGTTTCAAATATAAATGGCCTCATCGGGAATCGATACGCGTCGGCACGGCTCACCTGTCGCAGCTGTGTACACAGAAAACCTCTCAGAACACACACAATTCCAAGTTGGAGAGAAAATTCCAAAGTAACAATCAGAATACCACCCAGAGTAAGCAATATGAATATTAGCTCATCTCCATTAACAGAATTGATGAAAACTAGACTAATTCCTGTAAACCATTTCTGGACCGTTTCTAAATTTCAGTATTGGTGGAGTTTTTCTGTATTACCTTGTTTTATATTTGCCTTTTTTTTTTTGCTATCATCAGTCTTTCGGCTGGTTTGATGCAATCCTCCACCCCTACCTATCTTGTGCTAACCTCTTCATCTCTACATTTTCCTTACAACCTACGTCCTCAATAATCTGCTTCATATATTCTAATCTCTGTCTTCCTCTACAGTTCTTACCTTCGACTGTTCCCTGCACTAACAAATTAACCCATCCAGCATGTCTCAAAATATGGCCAACCAGCCTGTCTCTTCTTTCTGTAAGCTTCTTCCACAAACTTCTTTTCTCACCCATCATTTCTAAAACTCGTTCATTTTGTACTTTGTGTGTCCACTTAATTTTCAGCATTCTTCTGTAGCACCACATTTCAAATGCTTCAAGTTTCTTTCTTTCCGGTATTCCTAAGTCCATGGTTCGCTTCCATAAAGTGCTGTGCTCCACACAAAGAGTTTTAATCAATGTTTGAAACTAAAAGATTTATCTTTTTCATGAAGGCTCCTTTAGCCAATTTTTTTTTTTTTCACTGATCTTTGTAATTTTCTCTCGTACTTATGATAGTGTAACATTGTTGAAACCTTTCCATTATAGCAGACTGTGAAATTGCGTCACAGCTATTCCCTCAAAACACTGTTAAATGATATACTTCGTTCGAGTGAAAAAAACCCAAAAAACAGATTTTCATATAAACATTACCATCGCAGGCTTATAGGTAACTAGGTAAGTAACAAAGGGCTGAAGACGGTATTCGGTTATTGTTGATTGTATGTTTCATAATCATTCATTTGCTTACGCCTGATTCTTCCTCTAAATGTACTGTAAAGTTTTCTTATTTGTTATGGGAGGTTAATTACTCCATTTTATCGATAATTATCAACTGCAAATTACTTAATGTTAATTTATAGGCTAAGGATGGGCCAAACTTGCATCTATCTTCGAAGGTGGGTTAATGGTTTACAAAGAACAGACATTTATTGATTTTATCAGAATTAAAATATGCAGTTAACCACTGCTACAAGAAATTCACACCATCAAAGACAATTGAATATTACAGTACCTACTGTATACATGTAAGCATACATAACGTCACGAAAACAGAATTTAAATGCGAACATGAATGAAAAGCTGCCGGCATCAGTGACGGTTCCAGGGAGAGGGGGCTAGTTGCCTGAAGGCCCCCCCCCCTTAAAAAAAAAACACCAAGGTCACCACCAACGACATGGATTTTGGGGACTTTTTTTTTGGCTCTGCTTCTCTTATAAGGGCGGAAATCTCATTGCCTGAGTCAAGCCCCCGCCCCCAAACCAAATCCTAGCACCCCCCCCCCCCACTCCAAACCAAAATCCTGGATCCGCCACTGGCCGGCATGTGACATAATTTATAATTCATGTGTATTTCAAACACACTGATATTTTATACAGCTTCATAGAAAGGTATTCGTATTGTCCATCCACTCGGCGTAGCTCAGGAACGATGAAAGTTCAACAATAATATGAGTTCATCCTCTTATCTCCACAGATTACTCTGTAGGTCGCTTCGAGTCGTATAATGAGACACTCTGCAGTTGGTTTTCCTTATTGCCTGCGCCTGTTGCGTTGCTGTTCAAAGTACTGCATGTATTACCACACTCACCATGCACCGGCAGCCGTTTCTAAACACCTGCCACAATTAACTTGCTAAGGCCACCTTAAAAACCACTACATAAATTGGTTAACTCAACCCAACATAAAATCCCGAGCCTCTGCAAAAGAACATGTTGTTAATTATTTCGTTAATTACTACTTCTTGATGCCCTGTCGTGTTCTGTGGCGGAAACCACGTTAGGAATTTAGTTTTTCTTAAAATAATTAGTCGAAGAGAACATAACACAGTTAAGAGACAGCAGGGTAGTAGGTAACATTTGAAACAACTAAACAAGGACTTAATAACAGCAAAGAAAGTGGCTAAAGATGGTTTATGAAGAGTATTGTCAGTGCAGGAGGACCACAGACTGATGCATCTAGAAATTTCTATGGCTACATCAGGAAACAGAGGGGAAGGGAGGGTGTAGAGACGCTTATAGATAAGGATGGAGAAGTAGTTACTGAAGATTTGAAAAAGGCAGAGATTTTAAGTAACTGGTTTAGTGAGAGCATTAGGGACAATGAATCAGAAACGGGAAGTCTAATTCGGAGAACGAGCTTAACAATACGATTAGAAATGAAGATACTAAAAAATTTGAAATTCATCCTGAGGAAATCATGAAGGAAATAAGAAAGCTGAAAAAAAAAATAAAGGGGCTGGTGAAGATAATATTACTACAGCTTTCTTAAAGATAGCCGGATGTGACATTGTTCCTTATCATGAAATATTATTTAAGTTGAGTCTGGATACTTGCTGCTTACCACAAGACTGGAAAAGTGTGATAGTAGTACCGGTACATAAATGAGGGGTGAGAAATAAGAGTCGAAAATTACAGGCCATTCAGTTTGACATCAGTGGTAGGTAAATTAATGGAAAGATTGATATGCAACCACATCAGAAATGTATGTGAGGAACGTAAGTGGTTTTCAAGTAGGCAACATGGGTTCAGGCAAGGATATTCATGCAAATCTCAGTTGGTGGGATATATGCAAGACATTTCAGATGAAATGTACAAGGGAGGCCAAATTGATAGTGTAGCACTAGATCTTTCAAAGGCGTTTGACAGAGTAAGCCATAAAATGGTAGTAAATAAGGTAAAAACAATTGGAGTGGATGAGAAAGTGATTTGCTGGGTAGAAGAATTTTTAAAAGGTAGAAAACAGAAAGTTAGTGTGGGAAATGTGGTATCAAAGGAAGTGGGAGTTAGAATGGGAGTGCCGCAGGGTAGCGTATTGGGACCATTGATATTCATTATTCTAATGAATAATTGTGTTGATTGTTTACTATCTGAAATTAGATTGTTTGCAGATGACATAATGCTTTATAAAAGGATCAAAACGATAGAGGACTCTAAACAGTTGGAGGGTGATCTGGACAGGACATCTAGTTGGGTTGGTAAACATGGGATGAAGATAAATGCAAAGAAGAGTCAGCTTATTAGATACACAAATAAAAAACAAAAGGTTAATTATGAATATCAGGTGGGGAAAGAATTGTTTGCTGAATACTTGAAATATATATATCTTGGCTTTACATTTGATAACAAGCTTAACTGGGCAGGACACATTGGACAGGTGGTAGGAAAAGGTTTCAAAATTCTGCACTTGTTGGAGAGAGTGATGAGGGGATGTACGAGAGAAGTAAAGGAATTGGGTTACAATACTTTGGTCAGACCATTACTCGAATATGGTAGTGTAGTTTGGGACCCTCATTTTAAGTATCAAATACAGGAGGTGGAGAGGATACAAAGAAGGGCTGCTAGATTTGTTTCTAGAAATTATCGCAGAATGCTATCAGTGACAGATATGATAAAGGAGCTGGAATGGGATTCATTGCAAGACAGGAGGAGGATGAGGAGAGTCATGGGAGTGTACAGGGCGTATACTGGTGATGACTGATGAGGCATGGAAAGATATTGTAGTAGGTATGAAAAGTAGTGCATGGAAGGGAAAAGATGACCATGACCACAAGGTGGCACTCGATTTCAGGCACAAAGGTATGGGAAGATTCTCTTTTTTAGGTAAGGGTGTCAGGGATTGGAATGAGTTACCAAGGGGAATGATGAATAACTTACCGAAAACTTTGAAAGAATTTAAAGTTAAAATTTGTAGTGGGCAAATGTAGGTAGGTGCAGGATAGGGGGAAGTTGGGTGTGTAGGGAAATTGCCACCGGAGCGTGTGCTCCATTACAATTAAATTAAATAAATAAATAAAAAAAAATTCAGTTTGTTTATTTTTCTTCAACAAAGATATTACGTACAAACGTAAATAAATGCTCCAGCGATTCTAACTTCCAACGGCTTGAAAACTAAAGTTTTTAAAACTAAAACTCAACTAACTTGTCTCTGCCGATCGCTTATATAGGCGTTACAGAAAATTCCAGAATAATTCAAAGACTTCCGACAGACGTTTCTCGTATTCTAACAATACTTAAACAATTTAAATCACACTAAAACAATAAGAATTAATATAAAATAATTGACAATCATTATGAAACACAGGGAAATGAAAATTAAATATATATACACACAAAATTATCTGCATAAACCAGTCCAAACCGTCCCAAATTGTCCTCTAAACATCTTAGTTGACATCAATACTTAGAATTACAAATTTTAATCAATGTTTCATGCATAGTACTGTCCTTGAACATATTAAATAGTATTTTCGTAGCTTCTTTCCATAAAATAATGTTCATTTACAGTAATTCACGACTAATTGCAAATATAAAAATGTACAAAACCATATTTACTCATCTCCTAGGTTGCTGCAAATAATTCTTAAAATACGGTTTCATTAAAGGTCTGTGCCTGAGGACCGTTATAATGTCCTCGCTGCATCAGATCAGTCTTCCCTCCTGCAGTCCGGGGACGAAGTTCAGCCCACGAAATCAAAATTACAACAGTAGTCTCCTAAACCATTCTCCCACTCCACCTAAATTTCTACAGTCAGTGCCCTTCAGACCCACTTGACAAACATTCTCGGGGACTCCACTAAGACAGTGTTATGATTCTACCTGCCAGGCGGGACTGTGACACGGATAATTCGCCGATTGCAGTGCGTTATTTATTATACTAATTATCAATGCTCGCACAATGTGCAGTGTCCCGTCATAAATTAAATACACTGTTTCACATAAAGATCTGCTAGATATGTCTCTGGAAATTACTGCAGAACAAAATCAGTAACTGATTTGGTAAAGCAGCTGGAATGGGGCTCATTGGAGGACAGGCGGAGGATGAGGAGGGTCATGGGAGTGTACAAGGCGTATACTGGTGATGAGGCGTGGAAAGATATTCGTTGAATTTTTTTTTTAACTGCTTTACGTCTCTTAACATCTAGGTCTTTAGAGACGGGAAAGGACGGGGGGCAAGGAATGGGAAGGAATTCGGCCATGGCCTTTTGAAGGAAGCATCCCGGCATTTGCCTGGAGTGATTTGGGAAACCATGGAAAACCCAAATCTGGATGCCCGGACGGGGATTCGAACCGCCGTCCTCCCGAATGCGAGGCGAGCACGCTAACCGTTACACCGCCCCGCTCGGTATATATTCGTTGAAGAATTAAGAGGCGTGGAAAGGAAAAGATGACCAGCACCGTGTCTCAAATTAATAATAATATTCGAGCTGCTATCGACAACGTACCTATCGATATGCTGGAAAGTGTGGAGAGAAGCTTTAAACTTGACTACCTCAGTGCATTGACCAGACCGGAGGCCACCTTAATGATATAATTTTAAAATATAATAGATAATACCTTTAAATGTCTCTCTCTGTAAGATGGGAAAAGAGAATTAGACTGATATCTGATATTATTTATGTGTTATATCCGCGCAACACGTCATAGTTATAGCTGCAGATATACTAAATTATAATAATAATTCCGTGTGGTCGTAACGACCTGGTGACAGGGTTTCTATTGGCTGCGTTTTCAGCCCCTGCCTTTGCCGCCTTAACCTAACCCGTTAGTGCTACCAGGTACAGGAGAACTACAGTTTAACGTGGAATCCGAACCACGGAAGCGTTCTGACGTACTTCACATTACATAGCAAGCTGTGCCAGAGGTGAAGGTCCGGTTAAGGGTCCATGAAGATATCCACCGAGACAGGGATTCGAACCGGGAATGTTTCGTTGTCCACACACCTTACCCACTGAGCCAGCAGACTGCTACAGATTTACTGTTAACATTAGCATGTCGGTGACGCGAACTCATATTTCACCCACCCAAAAATCGCCCAACGCGGCTAAAGAAGTTTTCACTTCAAAAACTAAAAATCTAACACAACCCGAAGGTACCTCGAATCTTCCAGAAGGAGATGTATCAAGCTGTTGTGTCACGGGCATTTTAACGTGGAGTCAGAACCACGGAACCTCCCGGCGTAGTTAAAATTATCAAATAAAACTCCTTAAAACTCGTACTCACCGCGGGATTTGAACCCGCGACCGGAGAGAGAAACTTTCTGAAGTAAGAGCCTCAGCAGCTGAGCTACCAGACCGCCTTGTAGTGAAGTATGCGTGTGAAATAGGATTAAAAACTGTGGGTTTGTACGAACAACGTTGACAGACAGTATGGTGAACGGGGAAAGTAGGAGAGGGTTTAGGTTTTCGTGAATCAAACGTAAACAGTTTTTTTACTATTTGCTTTACATCCTATATGGGCAACCCCCGGCCCCCGGGCCGGATCCGGCCCTCCACCAGCTTCAATCCGGCCCGCGAGAGATTCAGAAATTTCAAATAAGCTTCAAACCCAAGTCTCTCATTCATTTTCATTTGATTTTTCTATCTGTTTTTTTTTTTAATTTGATTTTTGTATGTTTGATTATGCTATTGTAATTCTAATTAATAAAAAAAAAAATGTGTGATTTTTTATCGCCTTTTTATTTACTACTACCTACTTATTTCTTACCTACGGCCCGCGGCCTGATTAAGTCCCGAAATTATGCCCTCAGCTAACCAAAGGTTGCCCATACCTGCTTTAAAGTATAAGTATGCAAAGTTCCATCAAAATCGTATGAAAACTGTGTATTTGTACGAAGAACATCGGCAAAAAAATAATCTTTTTTTATATATTTCAAGATACAAGTATAATCTATACTTTCACTTCTGTCCAAGCGCAACACTTCATAATTAAAGCTACGTATATATACTGTTAACGTTAGCATGTTGGTGACGCGAACTCTTAATATTTTACTCGTCCAAAAAGCGTCCAACGCGCATAACATATGCGCAACACGTCATAGCTGGTCGTTGAGGGGAAGTCGCGAACTCATTCATTCCCTCCCATTCAAACGCCTATACAAGTTTTCATTCCAAAAGGATCCAATGCAGAATAGACCCATCTATCGCAGGTGACTTTCGATAAACATTTTGCGATTTAAATTGTGTTCAACAGTGCTTTCGTTCCACGACACACAATCTCTCTCTTTTTTTATATATAATCCGTTATCAGTTATGATTATAGAGTGGGGTCAGACAGAATCGCTTGTTGAAAGCTTGAAGTGTAAATATCTTGGCATAACGTTTGATAAAAAAATTCAACTGGGCAGAGCACATTTGGCAGGTGGTAGGAAAAGCTTACCAAATCCTTCATTTACTGGAGAGGGTGATGAGAGGATGTACCAGAGAAGTTAGGGAGTTGGGTTACAGAACTTTGGTCAGACCATTGGTTGAATATGTTGGAGTAGTTTTGGGCCCACATTTTGGTTATCAAATACAGGAGTTGGAGGGTGTGCAAAGAAGAGCAGCTAGATTTGTTTGTGGAAATTACCGCAGGACCCAGTCAGTAACTGATATGATAAAGGAGCTGGATTGGGAGTCATAGGAGGACAGGAGGGGATGGGGTGAAGAGAGTGCTGGGAATGTACAGGGCATATGTTGGTGATGGGACTTGGAGGGATATCGGTCAAATAATTAGGAATAGTGCATGGAAAGGGAAAGATGACCATGACCACAAACTGGCACTCGATTTCATGCATAATGGAGGGGGAAAATTTTCTTTTGTTGGTAAGGGTGTCAGGGATTGGAACAAATTACCAAGTGAAGAGATAAATAGTTTACCAAAAACGCTTAAGGAATTTAAATTTGTAATTCGGAAAAGTAAATGGGGGTGGAATTTAACATTCTAATTATAAAAGAAAATTTTTAAAAAATATATAAACCCCTTAAAGCCCAAGTGGTCTAAGTACAAATTTTTTTTTTGAGTTTAGAAGTGTTCAGCAAGTTCTGTTCTGTTTATAGGGCAAGTGGAGTAAATTCCATTTTTTTTTTTTTTTTCCTTGTTAAATGCTTAACGTCTCTTAACAGCGAGGTCTTTAGAGACGGGAGAGGATGAGGGGCAAGGAATGGGAAATAATTCGGGCCATGGCCTTTTGAAGGAAGCATCCCGGCATTTGCCTGGAGTGATTTGGGAAACCATGGAAAACCCAAATCTGGATGCCCGGACGGGGATTCGAACCGCCGTCCTCCCGAATGCGTGGCCAGAACGCCAACCGTTATGTAAATTTTAGACAACTGTATAGCTGTTATGCAGTCAGTGCAGGCATCTGTTGGGTAAAAGCTAAAGTGGTGTATATTGGAGTTACACCAATGTGCCTGCGACTGTTTATATTTCAACCACTCATTGCTCATCTAGAAATGTTGTAACCGCATAAAATAAAAAACTTTTTAGTAACATAGCTGTAAAAGATTTAAGTTTTGATATGTTATTATGAGCAGTGATGAGAGCAGTGTTAGTGAGCCAAGCAGGGCCCCCTGAGCTTGAGGACCCTGGGGCACGGCACTGGATAGCCCTCCGTTAGCTACGTCCCTGCTGTGATGACTTATGATGACTTTTTGTCTCTAGGAAATCTTTTACAACGTATCACCAAAAGAAATTTTGATACAGAAAAACATCCTGTATCATGGCTACAGATGCAATGGATCCAGTATCGAAGGAAGCAGCATATTCATTTTTTTGTTTCAAAGAAACTGTTTCCGAATAAATGTCATTTTCAGAACTAAACTTCAAACCTGGACCTAAAAGAGGCAGACCTGCTAATGTTGACAACGCATCACAAGAAAAGCTGTGCAGAAATCTAAGGCCTGTAACAAAAGAGAAGAATAAGGATATTCGAGAGCTTTTACCATTCGTTCCACCCGTCTATCAACCTTAGTCTGAGAGTTAATGACTTCGGATGATGCCGGAGACACTGGGTCACTAGATGCAGATGACAATATTGAAAATAATATAGACAATGGTGTAGAGCAAAAAAAAAAAAAATGTATAAATAGTAGAATAAAAAATAGATGATGTAGTAAAAAACTGTTTTTTTTTCTTTAATGAGAATCTTTTCTCTGTTTATATCACAAGTGGTGTAGCTCAAAACAAAGCCCCTCAAAACAGAAATAAATTTTAAAAGTATTGAAAACTGCCAACATAAGCTAGAATATATCTTTAATGATACATTGTTGAGAAAAAAACTTCAAAATAGGAAAAAAACTAATTTTTAAAATTAAAAATATTCCTATTCCCAAAATTTGATTCATGTGAGTTACACCACTTGGGCTTTAAGGGGCTCATATATAAAAAGGGGTAGTTAGACGACAAGGCGAATTGCCACAGGAGCGATAGCTACATCGCAATGAAAATTAATAATCTAGTTTCCGAGGCCCGTCATGTTGGTGTGTGACTCAGCCGGGTCTGGCCTCTGAGGGGAAGGAATTCCTGTGAGCACTGTCTTGGCTCGCGGGGAGCGCCTACGTATTGATTGCGTCACGAAACACACCAGCCAGGACATACACGTGGCCGGCGAGGGAACTTCACACACACGGTACTTACATACACACTCGCTTCAGTGTCAGAATGTGTCCCCACTGCAGGGCACACCAGCTGAACAGTACCTGTGGGAATCACATTACCTCCTATTCCTTCTACTCTTGATGTATTTGAACCAATTTATTGGAAACACTTCCAGGAAAATCTAAAGCTTGGTAATTTGTTAGATACAAAAATTGTAGCATTTACTTCTTCTGCTCTTAGATTTTGGCCATCATCTCGATACTTCTTTTCTTGACTTCCAATAGTTCTTCATCTTTCACTTTGCTGTTTTCTCCCTTCTTTGATCCCGAAGTTCTTACGTTTACTCTTCTACTACCCTTGGAAACCCTAGTAATTTTGTATCAATATTTTGAGAGTTTCTCTGTCTTGTATTAGGGTCTATATCTTCTGTTAGTCTGATCTCTTTCTTACTTCTTGGAGCAAAACATTTTTTTTTTTTTTTTTTTTTTTTTTTTGTATGTCTGGTGTCATCCATTCTGATTATGTGACTAAAAACATGTGACCTCTCCTGTTCTGGTCACGTATGACACCCTTTCATCATCTATTTAATTTAATTTATTTGCCATGGAGCGCACGCTCCGGTGACAATTTCCCTACACACACCCAATTCTTCCCTTTCGTGTACGCGACCAGTTTTGCACTCTGCAAATTTCAATTTTATATTCTTTCAGCCTTTTTCGTAAATTATTAAACATTTCTCTCGGTAATTTATTTCAATTCCGGACCCCCTTACCTAAAAAAACAGCATCTTCCTACTCGCTTGTGCTTGAGATCGAGTGCTAGCCTGTGGTCATGGCCATCTTTTCTCTTCCATGCAGCTCTCTTAATTCTTTCACCCATATCGTTCCAGGCCTCATCAACAAAATATGCCTTGTTCACTACCATGACTCTTTTCACCCTACTCCTGTCTTTCGATGAATGATATTCCAGGTACTTTGTTAAATCGTTTACTTATCGTGTTCTGCGGTAATTTCCGGAGACAAATCTTTGCACGCCCTCCAACTCTTATATTTGATACCCAAAATGCGGCTCCCATACTACACTACTATATTCAAGCAAAGGTCTCACCAAAGTTTTCCAATACAATTCCTTACTTCTCAGATGCATCTACTAATCACTGTCTCCAATAAATGGAGAATCTTAAAACCTTTTCAGCGTTAGGTCAATGAAAGACATATCATGTGCAAACTTTAAGTTTGAAACTTATTTCGTGGAGAGGAAAATAGTATAAGACGAAGTTTCCCTCGGCGTTGAGATTTGATGTATTCTCGCGAGACTAGCCGAGTAATCAAGGCGTTTACACACGATCTGAAACTCCGTCGCCATCTTGGACGGAGTTCCAGATCGCCGAAATACGGGTATCGCGTGAAAACGCCTTGATTACTCGGCTAGTCTCCTGAGAATATATCACGGAAAACAGAATTTTTAAAAATAGTTTTTGGAAGAAAAGCTTGCAGAAAACATGGAGAAAAATATCCGACCATTTGAGAAACGCCGGTTTACCATCTTTCATTTGATACGCATTAAGGTTAAAAGCTAACCTATGTATTCAACCGGGAGGTTGGTTGGATCCTCCCTGAGGAGGCATGCACTGTGTCAGCTTAACGAAAGCGTTACACAGCAAGCTGCCAGACGTTTAGGTCGGGTTAAGGGACTATTAAATTCCAGGCGACACAGCAGACCTTTCGATATCCAGTCACACACCTTAACCACCGAGCCATCAGACCAAACCATGAAGATTAACTAAAGTAAACATTTTCTTCAGCCTCCAAACGAACCCCTAACAGTTGCTTTTGATTTCTAATGATTTTTCTAAATTTCATGCTATAATCGTGGTATGTTTGATAAGAATTAAAATAGTGCTCAGTTTGAGATTTCTGAGTCGACGGATGGATACACAAGCTGTGAGGGCGAATGAGTAAGGGTTCTCAGAAGACGCAGAGTCCCGCCCCTGGGAGGGCAACAGCCGCGGAGGGGCTGCAGTTGCCAAGACGACCGTCCCCTGCCAACAGTCAGTCAACCACAGTGATGCGAGATCAGCGATCAGCCCGCGCGGCGGAACCGGGTGACGGCTGCATTGCTTTCCTTGATAATGGCTTTACGTCTCGTCGACGTAGAGGTCATTAGAGGCAGGAATCGACGAGGGGCAAGGGAAAAAAAAAAGAATTCGATCATTGCATTTTGAATGAACCACCCCGTCATTCGCGTGAAGTGATTTGCGATACCATGGAAACTGAAATCTAGATGGCCCGACGGGGGATTCGAACTCGCGTGTTCCTGAATCCGAGGCCAGAGCTCGGTGGCTCAGTTACAAGGATTACACCACCTACGTCATACTGGAGGACGCGGTGTCCAGCGAGCGAATTTTAACAGATTTCTCACGCTTTCCAGTACATATAGGACGAATTTATCTAAAAGCTCATTAGATAGGTGTGAGAAAATCATTTTCTATGTGATAAGGGCCATGAAGACTAGAAAACGACTTCGAGTGGAATTTTATCGTTGCTTTTATGGGAGGAGAGTGAAGAGAGTGCTGGGAGCGTACAAGGCGTATTTTGGTGATGAGGCGAGGAAAGATGTTGGAGGAAGAACGAAGAGTGCTGCACCCCTCAGTGTGGCTCAGTACTGGACCGGGGAGGTACAACGTGACAAGGGCAGACCCTCCTGACTGCAGTCAACAAGGCGGGGAACAAGATGGCTACACTTCACTCCACCTCCTTCATTGGCATGAGGTATAAAATACTTCGTGCATGCAGCCGTAGAACCAAATTTCACAAATTTCACCAAGCCAACGATGAGTAAAGCTCATTCAAAGCAGTCGACACCAATATGTTCGGAAAAATATGGCGAAAAAGAAGAAGATTGAAGAGAAAAGATGACTGTGGCACTCGATTTGAGACATAAGGATGTGTGAAAATCAGGGATCGGAACAAATTACCAAGTGAAGTGATGAAGAATTTACCAAAACGCTGGAAGAATTTAAAATTAAAATTCGTAAAGGGGAAATGTAGGTGCGAACAGGAATCGGTAAAAATGAGCGTGTAGGGAAATTGCCACCGTACCATGCACGCCATTACAATTAAGCAAATTAAAAAATCCAGACGGCCACCAGGTGACTCTGGTGCTGAGTCAAGAAATGTATTTGAAAAAGCATTTCGGGTATTGGAGTGAACTGTACCAAAGTTTTATAACAGTCAATATTTTTTTAATTCCACGTAGGTTACAGTCTATACTTAAAAAATCCGTAGATTTTATGTAAATATTTTTAAACTGTTTAAAAAATTGTAAAGTTTTAGGCACACAGCTCTCAAACCATAAAATAACAAATCGCGAACAGGATTGTGTACGTACTTAGCTTAGACAAATAACTAATCTATCCCTTGTGTCGTGGTCTTCAAAATTTTTGATCTTAATAAATCATGCTGTTCTTCGGAACACAATCGTGACATCCGAAAATCTATATCTATAAAACGAAAACAGGGTATATTGGTACCAGTAAAACTAGAAATCTACTGCGAAGATTTCGATGGGGTTTTCACGGTTTTAAAGCTTACAATCTCAACTCAGTTGTTTGGTATGTCTTATGCTTCTACGTTACATAACGCCGGAACATTAAGTGAGAATTCTGAACGTATGGTGAGGAATACCACAGATGGAACCACTAGATACAGCATGCTTCGCACTATACACACAATTAGAATGTCTCTGACCATAGCCATTATAATAATAACTATTTGCACAATAAACAAAACTTGAAGTATTCTTTCCTTTAATTCGGGATATTCAATTTTTAAATGCAATAGGTAGCCGTAACTTGAATTATTCTTTCTTTTAATTCGGGATATTCAATTTTTAAACGGCGTAGATAGCCGTAAAAACAACAGAGATTTTCTTTATCCACGATCTCTGGCAGTAAGCCTACAACTACATTGTATCTGGTAATCAGCATTAGTCTTCTGTTCGAATAAAATCATTTATTTACGATAATATTATTCTGGATTCCCTTTTGATATTTGTATAAAACGTTGAATCTGCGAGTTAAAGTATCTGGCGTTTCGAGCAAAAAGTATATCCATTCACTTTGCAATTGAATCAAATGTGAGTTCCTAACATAATGCAGCGTTGTTTAGTAATGTAGTAATGCAATTTCTTAACCAAATTAATGAAGCTTGAAACACATGAATCTTCTCGGACGAATAAAAATAGTGTACGTGCAAATAAACTTCAACCCACCCGTTTCTTGGTAGGGGGCGGGTGAATCTAGGTTTGCTTTAATTCCGAAAAAATTGGCGCGGAATCTTTGTACAAATATTTCTCATTATGGGAATAAAATTAGCGTACGGGTAAATCTACGCCAACTATAGCGGGTAACGCCGGGAACTCCGCTAGTATTTGATTAACCGATCAACTTCAATACACAGTCAGTTATATTCCTCCAACTGCCGTATTTACAGATTTATATCCGGAAGGATTATTTCTTTCTGTTGTGAAGAGGAGAAGGTCTTCTTCGTCAGGAGTTGAACTGATGGCGAACAGTTGGACGGACGCGAACAAACGTGGCCACATAACTGTCTCCAGCTGGACGGAGCCGAACGCGTTCTGTGTTCCAACCATCCTCTCGCCTTTATTCTACCGCCTGGCTCCAGCCATGCAGTCAGTTCCGGGATGGCAGTCATCTCCCTAGACGAGAGCGCCAATCTCGCTGATCATCGATTTCCATGATTTTTATATACTGACGAGCCAAAACATTGTGACCACTAGTTGGTCACGTTGCAAGTTTGTTATGCAAGAAGATAAGGGGAAGCACAATTATACCCGTGGACGCAGCTGGAATGATGTTAAAAGCAGAATAGCACTAGCGAAAAAAGCCTTCATGAACAAGAGAAACCTTTAGTATCAAATATTAATCTAGGTCTTAGAAAGAACTTTTTAAAACTCGGACTTCAGGAATACCAGAAAGAAAGAAAATTGAAGCATTTGAAAACTGGTGCTATAGAAGAATGCTGAAAATTATGTTGACAGAAAAAGTACGAAATGAACGAGTTTTTGAAATGGTGGGTGAGGAAATAAGTTTGTGGAAGAAGCTTACAGAAAGAAGAGACAGGCTCGTAGGTCATATTTTGAGACATGCGGGATTGGTTAATTTGCTGATGGAGGAAACAGTGGAGGTCAAGAACTGTAGAGGAAGACAGAGATTAGAATATATGAAAAGCAGATAATTGAGACCCTGGTTTGTAAGACGTATGTTCAGATGAAAAGGTTAGCGCAAGACAGGAAGGGATGGAGTATTGCATCAAACCGGTAGAAAGACTGACGACAGCAAAAAAAAAAAAAAAAAAAAAAAAAAAAAAAAAAACAAGGTAAGGGGTGTCTATTAATTACGTGATGTGAAATGAGGGGGAGGGAGGTTCGGTGAAATCTGACCAAGGTGTGGGGTCTTTTAATTCCTTGAAGAACAGTAAAGCTAAAAAAAAGTCTAAAAACTGCATCGATCCCAACGTTAGGGGGGGAAGTTTAACTGCCCTTAAGAACAGGAGAGCTAAAAATCAAGATATGTCAAACAGCTGGGTGGGGGAGGGGGGTTCCTCTAGATCTCACCTCTCCACAGAGGAAGGGGACGGCAGGAGGGTCTGACCAGATCTCGCCAAATCTCTCCAGATTTCCGGATAAACACTCACGTAAATAATGGGCGCCCTAAAAGTGTATAAGCGGAGCACAGAGGCACGGGGAGTCATCCTAGCAGCGATACGTGTGGACAATTTGAAAATTCACTGACATACAGGGGGCACTTTGACAAAGGGCGCGTTTACACGGTGCGAGTTGACTGGAACGACAGTTGGCCGGACCGTCGGTGGTGGGGGTTAGAGAGTGGACTAGCATGCTAGTAATAATTACAAGACAGTGCACTGTCCACTGTCAGGACAGTCCTCTACTCCTACATTGTGATCTTAGTATGTCCATATTGCAGGAAGGAATTAACATCGCAGCTAATTTGTTGATTATAATGTTGAATGATATGAAGAATAACAAAATAAAACGTAGAAAATTTGTTAAAAACCTTTATATTAAAAATAAATGCTTTAAATGCCTCAGTGCCTTTATTTAAAAAATAAAGTTGCAAGTGAAAATGTAGAGTTACATCAGTTAAGACTAACTGTATCTCAATTTGTAGGGCTATTGTGAAATATTTTTTCCCGGTATATAAAGGATTACACCGTTAGGAAGCAATTTTTTGATAGCAGAGTCTCTAAAATCCTTGTTCTTATAATTTTTATTCTTAAAATTACACGGAATTTCCTCACTTACATGCAGTTCTAGAGATTTTTAATGCCTCTGCTTCACTCCGCTTACGCGACTTGTTAGTTGTCGCCATCTTGTTTGTTGGTCGTGAGTCGAGTCCACTATCCTCAGTCAACTGTCTGTCTTGTACCTGTTTACACGAGGAGAGTGGACTATCCAGTGCTGCGCGCGCACCAAGACAGTACACTCGTTCCAGTCAACTCGCACCGTGTAAACGGGGCAAAAGGGCAGGTTGTGATGGCCCGGCGGCTGGGAAAGAGCATCTCGGAAGCGGCGAGACTGGTCGGCTATTCGCGGGCTGCTGTAGTGAGCCTCAGTGGGAAGGGGTTGAAGGACGCTGAAACCAACGAGTACGCGACAAGGTGGTGAACGTCCACGCCTCATCACGGAATGTGGATGTCGCTCTGCAAAGTAGTATTGGGAGTGGTCTGTGACAGATCTGCTACAAGAGTTCAATGCTGCAGCAAGCACAAGTGTTTCAGAGAACACCGTTCAGCGAACTTTGTTGAACATGGAGCTCTGCAGCAGACGGCCCCGTACGCGTTCCCACCTTGACCCAACGTCATCAGCAATTACGATTCCAGTGGGCACGAAATCACCAGGATTGGACCATGAATCGATGGAAACCCCTCATCTGGTCAGAGGAATCACGTGTCACGATACACCAGGTCGATGGTCGTTTCCAGATGCGCCGTCTTCCACGCACCGCGACACGCACGCAGGCCACGGGGAACAGTACTTTGCTGTGGGGGCCCCTAGCTTGCTGGGTGAATGGTTAAACTCTAGCCTCACATTCTGGAGGACGCTGGTTCGAATGGGTTTTCCAAAGTTTCCCCAAAACCAGCTCAGGCAAATGCCAGGATGCTTCCTTCAAAAGGACATCACCCAATTCCTTCCTCTTCCTTGTTCTCAGTCCCATCCCGCCTCTAATGACTTCGACGACGACGGGATGTAAATCCACAAGTTAAAAAAAATCATTAGGCCTGTGGTAATTATCCATGATGCAGATGAACTACGTGAAAATTATTGTCGAACATCTTCATTGCTTAACTCTCCATGCCTTCCAGGTAAATCTTAGATAGGAAGTTACAGACAAATACAATAGGAGCATTCCTGGAAAAATAAAAAAAAAATTAAAAAAAAATAAAATAAGTGATTCATCTTTTGCGTCTCAAAACAATTTACCGAGCGTGGTGGTGTAACGGCTAGCGTTCTGGCCTCGCATTCGGGAGGACGGCGGTTCGAATCCCCTTCCGGGCATCCAGATTTGGGTTTTCCATGGTTTCCGAAATCACTCCAGGTGAATGCCGGGATGCTTCCTTGCACTCCATCCTTTCCCGTCTCGAAAGACCTCACTGTTAGAGAGACGTTAAGCAAATAAAAAAATTAATATTCCAATGACTTTTACAGATAAAACACACACACACACACACACAGAACCTTTACGTGACGTCAGGTACGAGATTTGGCTGGAGTGTGGGGATTTTGGCGCGTCGATACTGTGAAGCCGTGTTTCCGCTGCGGCCGCCGGCTCTCCCGAGAGGCCAGAGGGATTATTTTTAATCGCGCACAGTTTATCATCGGCGGCGCGAGTATCCACTCCGTCGACCCACAAACTCTGACGTCACCAGCTATACCTCAGCAAATTGCAGTCGTGTCGATACCACAGATAACTTTTTTTTTCTCAGCGATTCGCTTTTGATATGTAAACAGACGATATTGTGGATTTTCATTTCTTTTACAGTCTCCTCTCAAAGCGTTTTTAGAGCAATCACTCAGATAGCACTAGAGGCGAGTACGAGTTTATATATATATATTGTTTTTTCATTCCTTCCCCGGTGGGGAAGGCGGGCTGGCGGCGCATTGGCAGCGCTCTTCAGCCTAGTGAGTTACATAAAATATACAATTGTTCTTAACATATGCATTTGCTTACAAATGGACATTATAATGAGTTTACAGTTCTTTTACATTTTTTTTTTTTTTTTTTTTTTTTTTTTTTTTTTTTTTTTTTTTTCTTGGGAGCGGTTCTGGAGATGGTACTTCAGGCTGATTGGCTTATAGTGTGGGATATATTTTTGGGCGCTTCTGTCGCTCGGATATGGGTGGCGGTCGGTCGATGTTTTGGGTAAGAATGAGGATGTTCAGGAGGTGGAGAGTGGGAGGTATTTGTTTGTAGTAGTTGGGGTGGTTCGGTGATTAGCTTTAAGGTTATAGGATTGTTGTTATGGATACTGTTGATAGCATATTTGATACGGAGCGATTCGAGGTGGATGAGGATGTGGGGGAATTTTATAAGGTTGTATAGTAGATTGGTAGGTGATGGTAATCGGATGCGGTAGGCGATGCGGAGTGCGTGGCGTTCCATTATTTGCAGTCTATTGTAAAAACGGTCGGGAGCGGATATCCATGAGAGGTGACCATAGGTGAGAATAGGGCGGTGAATGCTTTATAGGTATTGATGATGATGTTGCTGCGGAGTCCCCATGATGTGCCAGTGAGTGATTTCAGTAGATTGAGGCGGGTTTTTGCTTTTGCTGTGATTGTGTTGAGGTGGGGTGTCCAGGTTAGGTGCCGGTCGAGGGTTATGCCTAGATATTTCACTGTACGTTGCTGCGGGATGGGATGGTTGTAGATGGTGATGTGAAAATCCGTGAGGCGGTATCTTCGGCTTGTTTTGCCGAAAATTATTGCTTGCGTTTTATTGGGGTTAATGATCAATCTCCATCGGTTACACCACTGCACAAATTTGTTGAGTTCTGTTTGTATTGCTTTTTGGGATTGTTGCAGTGATTTATGGATGGCTTGTACGAGTTTCATTGGTCCACTTTTATATACGTCGCCTGCCTTAGAGATCGTCACGTGTACAATCTCTGGAGTCCAACTGCTGAACCACGTGGATCGTTTTTCGTCTTTGCATGCTGAAAATTTGCGCATTCTGCTTTCCTTCGGTGGCGTCAGTACTGTAAAAGCGGCAAACTAATACAGCAGGAGCAGAAGTAAGAGCGCTGCCTTCAATTAAAGGCATCCCAAACTCACTACCGGAAAGTCCATCTCTATCATATATATATACTAGAGCTAGTGGAGGGAACAGTCGTTGGTAAGAGGAGGACAGATATTAGAATGCAAGAAGCAGGTAATTAAAATCGTTGGTTGCAAGGGTATGTTGAGAAAAAAAAAAATCCGCCATAAGGCTCCCTGTTGATCACACATATTACTAAATACGTTTCTCGAGTTGAAAAGGAAAGAAAGTCTATCCTAAAACAATTCGTCGCCATATTTTAACGCGACTGACCCAACTGCGGAGTCCTTGGAGAAGCGCTAACTGAAGCGGTAGACGAGTTAAAGACTCTGGCGACACGCATTGAAGCAGAGGCCACGTTAAGGCGGCTACAGATAGCGTTGCCAGGTGTCCCGATTTGCGCCGGACGTCCCGATTTTCGGAGTCTGGGGACGCGTCCCGATTTACCCTCGATCGGGACGCCAGATGTCCCGATTTTTTAGCTAAGCGATAAAAACCCATCACTCGTCACAAAAAATGAAATCGCGTGGCGCTTCGCATCCAACCAGCAAAGCTATTCACGGCTTGTGGTACAACTTATCCCCATATCCTGCACATTATGCCAAAAATATTTAGCATATTTCATGGTGCCAAACACGATAATACAAAAAAAAATCCGCTGATGTCAAGACTTTACAGCAAAACTATAAATTCAAAAAATTTGGGTTTTATGGAGACGCGAATGAAGCTTTATCACATATGAATAAAAATTTAGTAACACGACTAAGGGAGCCCAGTATTACTACTTACTATGCAGACAATTCAAATGCGAACTTCAGGTGCCCCAAGTCAGATTTTCCAGTTACTACACCACGATAATAATCAAATTATATCAGTGGCATGTCTTGCACCTATTTTGCATAACGATGTAAAATATGCTCTGGCTATGAGTAAACTTGAATTGTAGAATTTAATCCTGAAACTGCATAGTCTTTTCTCATACTATGCCAGACGAGATCAAGCTTTAAGGGACTTTTACGAGACGCATGAATCTGAATATTTGTTTTCATGGAATCAATAACGGTTTCAAACGCGGCAACTGAAAGGAATTTCTTCTAGACTAATATAATTTGGTCTAAGAGCTCGAATAATCACCAGAACATGTCAAAGCAGAGGCTTTATAATTAAGTTATATAATGCTATGATGAAAGCAATGAAATCTAACACTAAATACAATTCTAATCAAAATTAAATATGTTATATTTATTAAGAGAGTAAATAAATACTTAAATTTCAACTTTAAATATACATTATTTCCATAATATTTTGTTACTTGCGGTAGTCAACAAGTCTTGACTATTAATATAATATTTAGTAATAATAACTTCCTATTACAGGATAGACAGATACCAATAGAAATATCTCTGTCCTCCATACATCATAAAAATAAACGAGAATTATATAAACACATATTTTTTGGGGTTGTCCCGATTTGTAACCACGAATCCTTTTTTTACCTTCCGTCCCGATTTTTAACAACTTCCAACTGGCAACACTAGATACAGACGACACAATTTCGGTGCCAATCTGCAGGGGCAATCCGACAGGGGCCCTACAGATTGCCAGGTAAGTAGGCAAATTGGAACTGGTACTTCCGATATCGGGAGATTGGCAGAGCTCGACAATCAATTTACATATTATCCCTGCCGACAGGGAGCAAATTGAGACGTGCGTAGCGCGATTGCGGCATTGAGACAATTTCGGCTGAGTCGGCTTGGAGCAGGGAGCGATTGCATTTCCTGACACTAGACGTGTGTGTCGATAAAAATATCTAACGAGAAAAAGGTGTGGACAAGTATTTTTGAAATTTATAAGAATATACCCCAATTGTGGGACAAACATAACAAAAACTAGATAAACCGCAAAATGCGAAAGAAAGATTTCAAATTTTGCTCGAAATTTACAAGGAACTGGACCAGGAAGTAACACTTGCAGTCTTTTTTTTTTCTTCCTTAATGTAATGTTTTAGATATTTGTAGATAGCCCAACATGTTTCAGGAATGATGTCTGAAAGCGCCTATGATGTAATCGGCGAACTAACTTTCATATGTTCATAGGTTTGTGTACTTGCCAAATATTGCAAAGTAACGACTAACCGTTCTCTGGCGCTTATACTTTCAATCAATATATATAGGGGATCACTAAATGGACTCAGAAAATTTTTAAAACCTTCTGGCTCGACTTCTCACAAATGATCATGTAAGATAATTTTTTCTTAATAAAATCCAAGTCTCCACCGAATATCTTCCTTTTCTCTCAGTACAAACCGTATTACGGGTAACTGATAAAACGATGTCTACTTCCTATTGCTTTGACATTAAAGAAGCCATTGTTAAGCGCTTGTAACTACCGGGTGTTTAAAAAATGAGCGGTATATTTGAAAAATCAATAATAACTAAAAGGGCAGCGATAGAAATACACCGTTTGTCGCAATATGCTTGGGACAACAGTAAATTTTCAGGCAGACAAGCTTTCGAAATTAGTTACAATTTCAACAACAGATGGTGCTGCAGGCGATTTGAAAGATATAGAAGTAAACGCAGTCTGTGAGTTCGCCATTCTGCTTGTCTCTGCCATTTTGTAAGTCGTCTTTCTGCTGTAAGCGTGTGCTGGCCACAGATTGCAAGTTTGCTGTGAAAAAATAGTTTATTCCTTAGAATAATCGTACTTTAGATTTTTCCAGACTGCAGCGCCATCTGATGTTGAAAATTGTAACTAATTTCGAATGTTTGTCAGCCTGAAAATTTACTGCATATTGCAACAAACGGTGTATTTCTATCGCTGCCCGTTTAGTTTTTATTGATTTTTCAAATATATCTGTCATTTTTGAAACACCCTGTAGCAGTCATGCGATAATGATGTAAACTAAAGTTGGGAGAGAAATTGTGACGTGTGGAGGGAAGCCCTGCAGACTGGCACCGTGTAGCCGCCTGTGAGCTGCCCGTGTAGCCAGGCCGTGCAGTAAACATACGTCGTTTCGTCTCGTCTCGTCTTAGCGAAACGGTGTCGTGACATACTGGCCTGGCGCCAAAACAGCTGCCGCGCGCGCCGCGCAGCTGAATGTCTCGCGGCGGGCGGGTCAAGTCCACAGTCAACAGCACTCTGCCTCAGCCCAGCGGCATTCGCGATGCACATCATCATCATTACCTAAATGGTAATTATGTTACATCCCTAAATTGGTATTCCGTTTTTTTAAAAAAAATTCCTTCACTATCTGAAATAAAATTTTTGAAAGGTTGAAAACAGAATGTTAGGGTAGGAAATGCGGTATCAAAGGAAGTGGAAGTAAAAATGGGTGTGCCACAGGGTAGCGTATTGGGACCATTGCTATTCATTATTCTAATGAACAATTGTGTTAATTGTTTACTATCTGAAATTAGATTGTTTGCAGATGACATAATGCTGTATAAAAGAATCAAAACGATAGAAGATTGTAAACAGTTGCAGGGTGATGTAGACAGGATATCTAGTTGGGTTGGTAAACATGGGATGAAGATAAATGCAAAAAAGAGTCAGCTTATTAGGTACACAAATAAAAAACAAAAGGTTAATTATCAATATAAGGTGGGGAAAGAATTGTTTGCTGAAGACGTGAAATGCAAATATCTTGGAATTACTTTTGATAACAAGCTTAACTAGGCAGGGCAGATTGGACAGGTGGTAGGAAAAGGTTTCAAAATCCTGCACTTGTTGGAGAGAATGATGAGGGGATGCACGAGAGAAGTAAAGGAATTGGGTTACAAAACTTTGGTCAGACCATTGCTCGAATGTGGTAGCGTAGTATGGGACCCACATTTTGAGTATCAAATACAGGTGCAAAGAAGGGCTGCTAGATTTGTTTCTGGAAATGATCGCAGAATACTATCAGTGACAGATATGATAAAGGAGCTGGAATGGGATTCATTGCAAGACAGGAGGAGGATGAGGAGGGTAATGGGAGTGTACAGGGCGTATACCGGCGATGAAGCATGGAAAGATATTGCTGTAGGTATGAAAAGTAATGCATGGAAGGGAAAAGGTGACCATGACCACAAGCTGGCACTCGATTTCAGGCACAAGGGTGTGGGAAGATTTTCTTTTATAGGTAAGGGTGTCAGGGATTGGAATGAGTTACCAAGGGGAATGATGAATAACCTATCGAAAACGTTAAAAGAATTTAAAGTTAAAATTTGTAGAGGGCAAATGTAGGTGAGTGAAGGTAAGTTGGGTGTGTAGGGAAATTGCCACCGGAGCGTGTGCTCCATTGCAATTAAATTAAATTAAATTGTTTAGCGAACCCCTTGACAATTTATTCCAGTCCTTGACTCTGTTTCTTACAAAAGAATTTTAAGCATTAGACGCTAGCTAGTGGTTTCGGATGTCTCCTTCCTTCAATCAGTGGCGTAGCTAGGTCAACAAGGGCCCCGGTGCAAAAAAATTATTTTGGGCCCTCAGACCAGATGGGCAACTTTTTTTTTTGCTTTGTTTTGCTGGTAGGGGCCCCCTGAGTTGAGGCTGGGGGCCCCCTGAACAGTGAGGGCCTCTTAGTGAGGGGGCTCCCTGTGTCTCAGGGGTCCCCTTAGACGACGGTAGAGCTAAAAAAAGTCGCCAGTTTGCCGTGAAGGCCCATGGGTCTTTGAACTGAGAGGTGCGCTTGGGGCCCCCTGAGGTATGCTTGGGGCCCCCTGAACGTAGGGGCCCCGGTGCACCGCACCGCCTAGCCCCATAGTAGCTACGGCCCTGCCTTCAAAGCACTACTCCCCACTCTTCTACCAATATCCTTCGAAGCCACTTCACCAATACGCCTGTTTTCAGCGAGAGTGAAGGGAGAGTGCAAGGCGTATGGCAGTGATGGAGGTTGGAAGGATATTGGTCGAAGGGCTCATGGGACGGAAAAGATGACCACTCCTTTGTCAAATGAGTAAGTGATTGCGTTCTGCGGTAATTTCCACAAGCAAGTTTAGCTGTCGTCCTTTGCGCACTCTACAACCTGGGGCGTAGCTATCGGAGATCTAGGCATTGCCGTGCACCGGGGCCCCCAAGCTCAGGGGGCCCAAGCTCAGCTCAGGAGGGTCCCCTAAGCTCAGGGAGTTTCTGCCAGCAAACCTCGCTAGACTTGGTAGAGCTAAAAAAAAACAGTCATCCATCTGGCCCGAGCGAAATTTTTTTTTTTTTTGCACCTGGGCTCTTGTTGACCTAGCTACGCCACTGTCTACAACTGTTGTTTTTGATACCCACAATGCAAGCCCGACACTGCACCATCCTACTGAAACATTGATCTGACCAAAGTTTTGTAATCTAAGTATGTCACTTGTGTGATGTCAACCTCCTTCCCTATCTTACATGATCAAGTAAATGCAGGAATTTGATATATTTCCGAAATACCTGCCCAATGTGCGCGCAACAGTTGAGTGTGTTTACACAAGATTGGTAAGATGAATAAGATAACTGCTAAATTGATATAAAGTAGCACAGAAAGAAAAAAAATGCATAACTCAGCAAACAGACAACGTAATTTGAAAGTTAGGGTAGGAAATACAGTATCAAAAGACGTGGAAGTAAAAATGGTAGTGCCACAGGGAGCGTATTGGGACCTTGGGACCAATGCTATTCATTATTATAGTGAATGATTGTCTTGATGATTTACTATGTGAAATTAGGTTTTTCGCAAATAACATAATAATGCTATATAAAAGGATCAAAATGGTAGAGGACTGTGAACAGCTGCAGGGTGATCTGGACAGGATATGAAGATGGGTTCATAAACATGAAATGAAGAAGAGTCAGCTTATTAGATACACAGATAAAATACTAAAGATTGATTATGACTACAAGATGGGAAAAGAATTGCTTGTTGAAGACTTGAGACGTAAATCTTTTGGCATAGCATTTGACAACAAACTCAACTGGGCAGAAATCTTTGGACAGGTAGTAGGAAAGGTTTTAAAATTCTGCACTTGTTGGAGACGGTGTTGAGGGGATGTACGAGAGAAGTAAAGGAATTCGGTTACAAAACTTTGGTCAAACCATTGCTCGAATATGGTGGTGTAGTATAGGGACCCACATTTTGGGCATCAAACACAGGAGTTGCAGGGAATGCAAAGAAGGGCTGCTAGATTTGTTTCTGGAAATTACTGTTGAACACAATCGGTAACCGATATGATAAAGGAACTGGAATGGGATTCATTGGAAGATAGGAGGAGGGTGAAGAGGGTCATGGGAGTGTACAAGACGTGTATTGGTGATGAGGCATGGAAAGATTGGTGCAAGAATTAAAAGAAATGTATAGAAGGGAAGGAGGATGACCACAAATTGGCACTCGATTTCAGGCACAAGGGTGTGGGAAGGTTTTCTTTCGTCGGTAATGGAATAAGTTACCATGAGAATTGATGAATAATTTACCAAAAGAGTTGAAACAATTGA